>CM052811.1:65241743-65356743 GCA_028533885.1 Nasua narica
GAGCTTGGAGATATCTATTCATTTCACATATATATTGTTGTGGATATTAATAAAAACAGCAAACATTTATTGCATATTTTATAATATGCTAGGCCTCATGATAAGCACTCTGAAGCTACTGCCTGACTTAATCCTTGTATCGACCCTATTCACTAGACATAATGATTTAAAGAGGAAATGGAAGCTTTGAAAGATGGTGTAACTTCCCAAGGACACAGATCAGAAGCTGCAAAGCTGAGACCTGAACTCTGGCTTCTTTGGCTCAGATACCATCCGCTTCCCCACTGTGTGAGCCAGCGAGAAGACCATCTGAGAAGTCAGCGGCGACAGGAATGTGTTAGAAATTCAGAATCTCAGGCCACACTCCATGCCAATTGCATTTTCACAAGATCCTCAGATGACCTGAACATGGATGTTAAAGAAACGCTGATCCATACCGCTGCCCCTCCACTGTCTGAAATACACTGAAGAACAGGAGAAGGAAGCACGCGAACACCACTCTGTCTCACACTAGGACCGAGCCCAGCGTGCGCACGCAGGGGGCAGCAGAAGAGCTCGCCCTCCCACACGACCCTCACACATCACTGCGACCACCCCCAAACCTCTGCAGCTGCATCCTGAGCCTCCCTAGACATACTGGTCCCTACCTTGAGGTATGAGTCTGTCTTCGGGCAGCCTCACCACATCCATGCACGTTGTCTTTAGCATCTGGTACCTTCCCTTTTCCCCTCCTTTTCCACAACACTCCACCTCCAATATACCCGAGCTTGAGCTCAGAAACTAGGCTTGCCAGACAAGACACAGAATGCCCAGTTAGATTTGAATTTTAGATAAACAAGAAAAAAAGGTTAGTATGCATATGCCCCATATGTGATATTGTGATATTTGGGACACACTATACAAAATATGTTTATATTATGTATTCGAAATTCAAATTTACCTGGGCATCTGTATTTTTACTTGCTACAATTATGTGGTAAAAGGTTTATAAGGAACAAGATAATCACAAGATTTCAAAGTATCACTCTGAATTGAGAAGGGAAAAACATAAACCTAGCATGGAAAGTGCTTGGGCTAACTACCTTAACTAAATGATCAAATTCAAGATCACGGATAATGGGATGTCCTGGTCCACATGCCTCCTGATAAGAAGCAATTTCAAGCACACAGAACCTCCTGTAAAGCATTCTGGCCATCAGGGTCACCTGGGAATCCTGCCAGGCCTTTAGAGCTAACTTCCAGTTATAGGAAATATAGGGGACAGTGGCACAAATCAAATGACACCAAGAGAGAATAAAATGAACAAGCAAATCCAGATGATGGGATACTCTAGAAGACAGCTATCCCAGTCTCTTTTTAAAAAATCTATACTTAGATTTTTTAAATCTTTTTTTAATTAAATAGATTTTTTCTATTAAAAATTAAATTAAATTAATTTTAATAATTATTAAAATTATTAATTTAAAAAATTAAATAAATTAAATAAATTTTTTTCTATTAAAAATTAAATAAAATTAAAAATCTATCTAAATTAAATAGATTTAATTTTCTTCTAAATTAAATAGATTTTTAAAAATCTATACTTTAAAAAAAGAAAGTAGGGGTACTGTTGGACTCTTCTAAATAAAAGAATCTAAAGAAACATTACAAGCAAATGTAATGCATAAAGTTTGACTGGATCCTGGTACCAAGCCTTGACCAGGTACAAATGATATCTTACAGATTTACGAAAGTATTCATAGGTATAGTAATGGGAATATGGTTATTTAGAAGAATGTACCCATTTTTAGGCATTACATTCAGAAATATTTAGGATGAAATACCATGGTGTCTTCAAATGACTTTCAAATGGCTCAGTATATACATATATGTATGTGTACATATAAATGTGTATGTGAAAAAAAATAAATGTGAGAAAAAGAAAAATAAATGTGTATGTGTTTAGATATCTGCAGATAGAGAAAATAGGAACTGTTGAAACTTGTGGTCACTACAATTCTTTTCAACCTTTCTGCAGACTTGAAAATGTTAATAATAAAAAGACATGGGGATACTCTTCCTCAAATCTCACCCAAAGCAATCTGACAAGGTGGCCTGCTTCAAAGAGCAGTCCTATCTCTAGGATACTATTGACTCTGCAAGATCAGAGTCCTTACGGTACCACAGAGAAGTGGGCATGGTAGAAGAAAAGCCTTTTTATACAATAGCAAGAAAGTGTTTGTACCATGAATTTTAAAAGTGTAATCTGAATGTTGTCCGAGCTTCAACTTTATAGACTCTAAGATGCCATGTGTGTGTTCCTCGTTCTATAGGCATAGCATCCCGCACCTGCCAGACGGCCTCACCTTAGTGTGTATATATGGACTGGGGACAAAGGGCATAAGAGAGCTCCCATATAATTAAGTCAGCTGTGTATTCCTTCGCGCTGCCGAGTATAGTGTAATGAGTGGATATGAATGAATGGCTATGTGATATAATGACTCCTCTCTCATTAATAAAACAGAGATGACATGATAGATCAAATTAGTCACAAATACCCTTTCCTTTCCTTGTCATGTGACTTGCCCTGCCTCCTGGCGGGCAGAGACTGCTTCCCCACCCCACTGTCAGGCTGGGCCATGATTTACTCTGGCCTGTGGCATGTGCGTGCATCTGATGCACACAACATCCAAGCAGAAGCTTTAAAAGTGATTACAAAGTTCAAGCCGCTCTTGTGTTTTTCTTCCATTGCCCCACTATGAGAACATGTCTAAGATAAAGACTGCTCCTTCAGCCATGGTCCCAGAATGAGGAAACACATCAAAAGGCCCACTAGTGACCTTCAACTTGGTGCAGAGCTACAGCCAACCTGCAGCCCTCATGACATGTGGGTGAGAAAAAGATGCTGTATGGTTGTAGGCCACTGATACCTGGGGAGGGGTACTACTGCAGCAGCAGCTGACGGGCGCAGAAGATAGTAACAGTACCTACCTTCCAGGGCTGTGATGCAGACCAAATGATATGACACCCGAAGGCCAGGCAGCATAACGTCTGACGTCCAGTAACTGCTCAGCAATGGTAAGTTGCTATATGGCGGGTCTGTTTTCCCCGGGTTCATCCACACCTACGCCAAGCACGATGCCCGCCAAACTGCTGAGGCTCAGCTGAGGCCCCAGCACACTGATGTCAACCGACCACAAACCCCCACCCGCAACCAACACTTCACGTAGTCTCTCCTCGGCCACTGCCCCGGTGCGCTAGCACGGTCTGCCTCTGCGTCTTCTGGGCTTTATGCCCCGGTGCCCGTCTATGCCACCTGGGTGGTGGCATTGGCTCACTCATGACCTCCACCCCCCGCTGGGGCCCACTTTCCCAGCTGCTCGACCTGGTGTCCGCTACTACCCCATTCCAGATTTCCAGGCTACATAAGTCTCCAGCAGGAAAAGAAAAGCATGCTCTTTTTGCTCTTTGGTAAGGGAACACAAAAGCTCCTTGCAGAGATCCTTGGGTTCCTGGTAATCTCTCTCTTTTTTTTTCAGTTTTACTGTGGCAGATTCATGGGTGCCGCCAGGCGACCAGGTCAACTAGATTTTAATACAGCTTTTTATTGCCGCAGAACTCTGGTCCTTCACCAAATACGGCTAAGTTGGCCCACTTCTCCCAGCCCTCCTCACTCTGCTGTGTCCCCGTGTCCTTTTCTACAATCTGGTGTCTGCGGGAGCCAACCCCACTCAAGTCTCCCAATTAGGCTCGTGCCAGTGACCGAAAGGATTTAAGTTCCTTCCCACAGGCCCACATAAGTCCATGGATGGTCAGAGCCTGCCCGGATGACATGTGTGAGGGAGGATTTGGTTTCAGGGTCACCAACAACCACACTTAAGTCTCAGCTCACCCCAGCCATGACCTCTATTGTTTCCAGAGTCTATCTCATAATTTCCACAACAAATCACTTTGAAATATTTGTGAGCTCAGGCGGACTAAGGCCACGCTGCTGAAAGAAATTCTCTAGACCAGGCACCCCAGCATGAAGCATCTGACCCCCACTCCACAGACCTCCAGTCCTCGCTCGATGGCTAGCTGGCTGCGGTGGCCCTGAGTGAGCCTCTTCACCTCTTGGCTTCCGCGTCTATCATCTGATCAACAGCTTAGATCAGAGATCAGCACACTACAGCCTCCGGGCCAAATCGGACCTGCCACTTTTCTGGTTTGGGAAGCAAAGTTTTAGGGAACACAGCCACACACGCGAAACTTGTTTGCATACTGTCCAGGGCTGCTTTCTTGCTGTAACAGCAGAGTGGGTATTTGTGACAAAGACTGACTAGCCTACAAAGCCTAAAATATTTGCCACTGGGCCCTTTGAAGAAAAGGTTGGTTTCCCCCTGGGTTGCATGATCACTAAGGTCTCCTCCTCCTGCAACACTCTGATTCTCTAATTGTGTGTCACATCCAGCTCCATTAATACTTAAAATATTTAGGGGAAGGTGTCTGAGAAAAACAAAATCAAACAAAACAAAAATATGTGCTACCCCAGATTTTGAAATGGTTGATATTACGGCCATTTCACCAAACATTATAGCTCATCAGGCTGAGCCAGGAAGCTGGGTTAGACGGGAGAGTATTTTTCAGAAATAAGAGTATCCTAAGACGGTTATTTTAGCTTTTCAAGGAGACCCTGTATTTGAGACTCTGTGTGTGTGTGTGTCCGTGCACGCGTGCGTGTGTGTGTGAAAGCTCCATGTATCCAGTTCCTTTCACATTAATAGAAGGCACATGGTTCCTTCTAGAGGGAAAATATCTTTCAGAAACAGCATAATTTACTCTAGTGGATAACAAATAGTTTGAAGTTTTCTCAGCGAGCAACCATTGTGTCTGGTTTCAGATTCCTTTTTCAAGCCAAAGGAAATGATGATGATCTCTAAGGCATCGCTGTTTTTTGACACAGACCTGAACTCAGCATTCTAAACAGGACTATGCAGAATTGGATTACATTTCATCTCCTTCACCCATCCATCTTCTCCTTTCCTGCTCATTTGCTGGGGCTGCAAAAGTATTGAGTGCTCCAGGAGAAACTTGGCTTTCCAAACCATGCAAGTCATTATGAATGGCCTTGTGTCCAGGTAAAGGTTAAGGAGGTCTTTTGTTGTTCTAGTTTAACTTGTCCCTGCCACTGCAGCCTAATCATTCCACATAATAACCAGCCTGATACACAGGCCCGAGTCAAAGTCACAAGTCAATAAATCCATTCCTTCCTCCCTTTCAGGCAAAGTGTTGAATAGTACTGAGTGTGCAGTGTCACCAGATCCCACAGTCCATCACATCAAGGTCGTCTGGTATACAGCACATAAAAAAACAACTTCCTCTCTTTTCAGGGCCTAGCACATCTGAAGGAAGCATCACTGTCCCAAACACAGGCAGATGAGGGAGGGGTTGAAAGGCAAAGATCGATCGCCCTGGTTCACCGACTCCTCAAGCCATTAAAACCGAGAGCCTAGACAGTCCTAGGTCCTAGACAGCAGCCACCTGTGTTGCCCTCCTTGCTTTAGGAATAAGAAAACCGATGCCAGAGGAGGGGAAAGGAAGCGTTCAAGATCATGTGGCCACGACTTAGGGTGAGGACTGGATGCAGGCCGCCTGACCTCCAGTCCAGTGTTCATAATCAGCTTTAAAAGGGGAAAACGAGGAGCTGCAAACACAGAAGGACAAGAAGTCTCCCTGCCCTTTCTAAAAAGAAAAGCTATCCTCTCCCACGCACCCCCCCCACACACACACAGTCCATTCTCTGCCTCAGATAACGCCCCAACAGTGGCTAAACTGTGTGAAGTCACTTTCTGACTTTGTTTCTAGAGGAAAAACATCCAAACACCTAAAAGCCTCAGTTTCCTTATCTGTCAAATGTCAATACTAACAGTGTCTAGTTCAAAGGGTGTGGCGAGGCCGAAACGTGGAACATGGTCCCTGAGGCACGGCGAGGCTCAGTCAATGCTGGCTCTCACTGCTGTCACTGCTCTCACCAGGACAATGACAGCTGCTGTGCGCTAACCCTCTCTTCCTGCCCAGTGCAGGCAGGCTGTTGGCCACTCCCAACAAGACAAGGTATGGTTCACCAAATTATCTTTTCACCGCCGGTGTGAAAATAAAACCTGCTGACAGAGGCTCCCTGAAAGCATGCAACCCTGAGTTACAGTTTGTTTACTTTGCTAAGGGACTTTCAGCTCTTCCAGGTTCATAAATTCCTTGTGGTGGATGAGGGAAGGACTGTAAATTAACTTGAATAATAGGACTCCATTTGTGTATCTTCCAAAGGTTTAAATTGCTTTGAAAGGGAAAAAAAAGCCACACTTCTCATCCGCTATCTCTATTTTTCCCTTAATTAGCAGCTGGATTAGGTACCACTAGAGGTGAGCAACTAAAGCCACCAAAGAGAGACCTGAACCAAATGTCAAGAATTTCTGCCCAACAAACCTGAGACCACCTTTCCACCACACGTGTGACATAGATACAATAATGCGGACCTACTACCCCACTACCATGCCAAATACCTGTTTTTCATTTGGCAAGGCCTGGGATTCTCTAGCATAATCACTGCTTTTTATTGTAAAGATTGTGCCAACGGGGTGCATACATCAGGTGTAGAGAACTGGCTTCCTCTGAAGAATTAAGACTGTATTGAAAATCTGCCCAAGATGGTACCGGGCATATAAAGGCATTCTTTACAAGCTTCTCATTTCTTCATTAACCTCTTCTTTGTCCATGCTTTGCAATTCTGAAAGCCCAACCCTAAAGAAAAATGCTTTCAATCAAGGCAATGGATAACCACCAGGAGTTAGACATATAGTGAAAAAGAGTCCAAAGGTCTGGCTTCCATGCATCGACCTTGAGCCAGTCTGAATTGAAGAAGATATTTATTCTCATGACATTCTGAGATACTTGCAAGGATGAATGAAACAATGTCCAAAAATACTGTCTAATGCCAAATAACAAAATTCTTTTCATTTGTTTAGGCTAGAAATTACTGCATACAAGTTATCACTGATATCATTTTTGGAAACAATGATATGCTGTCAATAACTCAGTAAGGGCTCTTAAGTTCCAGTCCTTCCCTATGCCTATTCTCTTTTATTCTCCTTCCCTTTCAGTTTTTAAGGTTGTTTAAACTCAAAAATATATAGGAAAATAAAAGTGACTAGCATTTATGGATGATTCCAATTACTTTAAGTTTTAAAGAATAAATTTGTACTACTATAAGAGTTTTAAAGAAAATCCAAATTGTCATCAAATGTTCTTACCAAATAATCCCACAGATTTTTACACAAACCTGAACATCTCAGACACATATGTGATATACATAATGTCTTATACAGGTCAACAGAAGACAAAGGAAGAACAAACTGAAAATGTACATCTTCAAGTGCTAGTCAGAGCAATGCTTGAAAAATATACTGTATTTTTCAACCAATGGGATCAGTTTGTGCACCAGTATCTGACGTTTCCTCCGAATAAATTTGGTTAGAAAAACTTATATTCACAATTATGACACTCAAAACACCTCGAAAAATACGAGTTATCCCAGAATCTGAGAGCTCAAAAGGACCCCTCCCCCCAAGAAAGCATATTCGCAAACCATCTTAGAAAGAGTAGCCAAAAAAAAAAAAAAAGGAAGAGTAGCCAAGAATAGAGTTGCCCATTCACTTGGCAATATCCAGACAAGAAACTGTCTACATTCTGATAAACCTTAGAAACAAGAAGCTTCACTTTTTCCTAATCTGGCTGGCACCCTTCATCCACACAAGCATTTATCTCCACGTCTTGTTCTGTTTTAGGTCCCACCGTGAAGGGGAGACAGGGTCACTGTGCAGCTAGCACATATTCCTAAGAAAGTGATATTCTGAATAGCAAAGAACTTACCTTTCTAAAGAGGAAAGGGATTGTTGTTGTTGTTTAAATACAGGCAAAAATCAAGGCAATAACCACTAACAGAGTGATGACTTTATTCAGGCGCTGAGCTATACGTTTTGTATGTACCAGTTCATTCAGGAAACGGAGATTAATGGCCAAGAAGTCAGCCTCCAGAACTAGACTGCCAGTCTGAATTCCAGCCCTACTACTTACTAGTTTGGTTATTTGGGAAAAGGTAAACTCTTTGTGACTCAGTTTTCCTCACCTGTAAAATGAGCATCACTGCAATGTCTACATCGTAAAATGGTTATGAGGATTCAAAGAGTTCATACAAGGAACGGGCTTATACATGTATATGTATATGTATATGTATATGTATATGTATATGTATATGTATATGTATATGTATATGTACAAGGCCTGGGCAAGGCCTTGGGCTTATACATACAAGGAACAACGCCAGGCTCAGAGTAAATACTCAGTAAATGTATGCTGTCGCTCATTCTCACACCACCCCTACGATGAAGGTGTAGACGAAGGTTGGAACCTCAAGAGCGTCAATAACCTGCCAGGTCCAGTGTTACCTATACCCAGGCAGCTGCTGACTCCTGTGCTAAAACGTTCTCTCGGGTTTCTGACCCATCTGCCATTGCTTGGCCACCTCTTCAAAACTCAATTCACATGTCCACCCCAGAGAAACTTCCCTGATTCCACTCCATCATAGATGGAGTGCTTCTGTCCTGGGCGATCCCATAGTACCTATGACCCTTCACTGAAGCGCCCCTTCTGTGTCTGCTCCCTCTACTGGTATACAGGCCCCTTGCCATCAGTGGCTCCTGGCATAATGCCTGGCACATGGCAGGCACTTAATAAATCTTCACTGAATGAAGAAAAATGAGGTAAAACACGACAAAACTGCATTTCAGCTCTGACCTATTAGCCCCCTCACGCGAAGCTCTTTCCTGTTTGGTTTCTGAAGAAAGTTTGCTGCAGCCCTATGTGGGATACGTGAGCAAAGGGCCTTCGAGCACAAGTGCGGAAAGAGCTCAGCAGGTAGTGCCCAAGGTGGACAGAGCCGTCGAGAACGTTTCAGAGATGACTCAAGCTAGTCCCTGAAAGGCGTGGGATTAGCACGGGCAGGAGTGTGAGGAAAGGCTTCCACACACAGAGAGGTGGAAAAACACAGGGCAACATGAGAAAAGACTGTCGAGCTGCGGATCCTAGACCAAGGAGAAGAGAAAGCCCAGGATGCCATTCCCCTCCGGTACTATCCTCCAACATCCCAAGGAGCATCGCCCTGATTACACAGAGTCACCAGGGATATTTGAACCATTTGTTTCATTAGAAAGGGAGACTACTGGTCCATGAGATAAAATCAGACAGCCCTGGATTTGCACTTTCGCTCCAAGTGCTGAATACCTCAGTGACATTAGACAACCCTATCAGCCTCAGGTATGGACATCTACGTAGCAGGCATATACCCGTGCAAGGTTATTGCAAGGATTAAGTAAGAGGACAGTGCTGCCCCACAGGAGGCATTCAATAGACGTTAGCTGCCATTCTCAGCCTCATACCACAACCGTGCCCAGGCTCTCTGAAAATTACTAGAAAATCCACCTCACAATCACATCCTCTTTTGAACCCATAACCTCCCCTCCACATGTCTGTGAACTCTGCTCTAGCAAAACTGTTTCTGGTTATGCATTGTATTTTCCCCGACGAGTTCTGGTCCTTACCAGACCAGAGGTTCCTCCGACGGAAGGATAGATTCTCATTAAACCATGACTGGTCCCTGGGGAAAAGGGAAAAGGGAGGCTCCCAGCACCCCTACCAACCCTCACCCCGCCATCACCTCCCAAACCAACGGTCAGGAACAAGGAACAAAATCAATACCGCATCCCTCCCTGTCACTGTTTCACAAGGGGGCTCTGTGTGCATGTATTTCGCACCACTCACCAGCAAACAAAACGGAGTGGTGTAGTTAATTGAAAAACAGCTCTGCCCTGCCTGCCATAATTGACATTAAGTACTGTTTGGGGTAGGAAATCAGCCATTTCCAATTGATATTAAACGGGAAATCATTTAACATCAATGGATATAAACCAGGCGCAATTGTGCTGAATTAGGGAGAAACACTTTGGCTCATGTTAAAAAATGTTTCTGTGAAGTGGGATTTTTCAGAGTAAGTGAATATTAAGTCAGCTTAATACCTGTATTAGGAAAAAGAAGAAACCACTTCTCAGTCTACCCTCAGGCTTAGAAGAAAGCTGCCAAATGCTCTTTTGGAAGAAGCCGCATTCTGAGGTGGTCTTGTCTCTGAAAAACAAAGTAGAAAGAAGGTATAATCTGGGAGAGCAGATGAAAGGAGGAGGAGAGTCTCCCGTGAGTTTAGCCAACATTGTCCACTGCTGGGGAGCAGCTGGAGTCCTGTGAAGGGGCACAAATGGGGAATCCTTGACCTCCCTCAGGGTTGAGGATATGGGAACCATGGCCCCCAATACAAGGAAAACAAATAGGAGCACAGATATGCAAAGAAAAAGAGATGCTTCACATCTTCCCTCTCATCCCAGTTCCCTCCTACGTCATGAACCAGCACCTTTTGGCAGTCCATGGCTTCCTGCAGCCCATGCTATCTTGGCACTGACTGTCCTAATTAGAGTAGTGCAGATCTTACAATTATGGCTGACATATCTTATTATCAACTGGACTTTTAGAAGTCTCTTCATTATTCTCCAAAGAGAATAAATACCAAATCCAACCTGTGATCCTCTACTCCTCACAAGAATAAGGAAGAGAAAGGAAAGACAGAAGAGGGATGGAAGTGCAGAAAACGACTAGAAAGAGATGAGGGCTGTCAGGGGAAAGAAAGAACATTCTGTCCGGGGGGGAAAGGGAAAAGAAAGGTCTCAAGACTGCAATGAGTTCTTCACAGGGTATGCAGAGTCCAGAGCTCCATGTTGTAGATGAAGAAACTGAGGACCAAGGAGGTCCTGCAGAATGCCCCAGTCCACACAGCTACTTAGGGCCAGAGCCCGGCCTAGAGCTCTCCTGATTCACTGTCCATGTTTAGTACCTCACATACCCTCTCAAGACAAGACTAAGAACAAGAGAAGAAAGATGAGAGAAGTAGGAAAGATGGTAGGGAAGGGATGGAAGAAAGATAATCTTAGAAGTACAAGGCTAGTAGGTTAACGGAGAATTTCTATTTTAGGACAAAATTTAAAATATCATACTTCTCTCTGAGTGGACACCCCATGAATGGCGGGCAAAGTCCAGGACACAACTGGTCAGCTCTGAGAGCTTCCTGTACAGAATGGTGGCAATTACAGACACAGGCCTCCGAGGGCCTTCGTCCACTTGCCCATGAGATTTTCATGACCAAACCTTCACATCTGCGGCATCTGTGTGGCCAAAACCGCTAGCCAGGTTTCATCCAGCACAAAACTCTCAACATGAGCACTAAGGCAATCTCTGAAACGTTATCCCTTGAGTTCTGAGTTCTGTATAGAGTGAGTTCTGTATAGAAATGAATTTGTTCTCCCTTGAAGAAGCTAAATGAGTGTTAATAGAAGTTAAGGATCTCACAAGGATACATTCTAACAGGAGGTGGCCCAGTTGGCGTGTAATGAACAAGGGACGTTAAACTCTCAGAGTGGAGGATGGGAAAGCCTTCCTCCTGGCCTGTCCCTTTTTTTAGGACCCAAAGCCAGCTCTTATCTGGTGCAACAAAATATGGAGCAACAGATAGAGGTTGGCTTGCAGAAAAGCCTCACATTGTCTCTCCCCTCAAAGGAGCTGGAGGGATCCACGGGCACTGCTCTGGCCTCCAGATGCAATCATCAGGGTCTGTGCTGGGGTAAAGCTGTGAAGAGGACGGAGAAAGCTCTTTCAGGTTTTATTATCCCGGCTTTCTCTCCTCAAGCCAAGGCCTTCCCAGAGTTTTTCACAAGTAGGTGCAAAAAGGCTTTGAGACTCCTGGCTCCCTCAGCAGCCCTCTGCTCACACAGGACAATCAGGTGGGTATAACAATTGGCCAGAATATACTTGGCTACACTATGATCCTCTGGTTTGGAAGGGGAAAGCCTAGCAAGAGACTATGGCTATTTCACCTGTTTTTTCAAACAACCTGGATATGTAAGGTCAAGGCTAATTGGTTCATTCATCTATTCATTGTCAATCAAGATGCATTGCACTGAATATATATTCTATTCCAGACACTATCCTGGGCCAGAGCACCCAGAGATAAATAGAACACATTCCATGTGTTCAAAGGGTTTGCCAACGTAGAAAATTCATTGAGTCTTACTCTGTACCCAGTAAGACACCTAGAAACAAATGCTCATATTGAGAAAGCTGCACCACTCTGTGCTCTATCCTTATTTCAATTCCTAAAGAGCTGAGGATCTCTCCTACCACAGGGCCTTCACAGATGCCGTTCTCTTTCTGGAATGGTTTTCCCCGCTGCCTGCCTCCTTCATCTAGCTAGCTAACTCCTACTCAGCTTTCAGATCTTGACTCCAATTGACCACTTCCTCAGGGAAAACTTCTTCACATCCAGTCTGGGTCAGCTTCCCTTTTTCTATGTCCCTCTCCCTTCTCAGTTGGTGGTTGCACACTCATTTGTGTGTTACATAATATCTACCTCTGCCCCCTGCACAGGACAGTGAGTCGGGAAGGACAGGAATAGTGGCTGTTTTTGGTTAACATCAAGTTTCTGTGAGAGCACAGAGCCTGGAACAGCCTGGGCACACTGCAAATACTGGTTGATCCTTGCTGAATGAATCAAGAGGAAGGTAGTAAATAAATGCTAGATTTCTAGGTGAAAACTAGTTCTGTAATTGTACTGAAAACTCCAGTATCACTCAAATGCCCACAGAGATCCCACAGTGTCAGTATGGAGATTTAAGAGAGTGGGCTCGGGAGTCAGATCTGGCTATCTGGCTATTCAAACCCCACTTCCACCAGCTGCGTGACCCTGGAAAAGGCTTAACCTCTGAGATAGGCTGGAAACAGCTCCTGGGGAGAAAGCCATGTCAGATCCCTGGAACCTCTAAATATCACCTAATCTGTAAAAAGGTCTTTGCAAATGTGATTAAGTTATTCATCTTGAGATGAGAAGGAAATCCTAGGTTTTCCAGGGGGGCCCTACACACAGTCATATGTATCTTTATGAGACAGACACACAAAGAGGACACAGGGTCAGGAAGGAGGAGGCAATGTGACCCCAGAGGTAGAGACTAGAATGATATAGTCACAAGCCTAGGAATGCCAACGGCCACCAGAAGCTATAAGAAGTAAAGAACAAACTCCTCTGGAGCCCCAAAGGGAGTGTGGTCCTGCCAACACATTGATTTTTCACTTTTGGCCTCTAAAACTGTGAGAGAGGTCAAGTTTCTGTTGTTTTCAGCCACCTAGTTTATGGAAATTTGTTACAGAAGCCACAGGAATCTAAACCTACCTAAACCTCAGGTTCCTCATAGGTAACATGGAAACAATGCCACACACCCCGTAAGGTTGTAGATCTTAGCAAATCAAAAAGTACCAAAGGAATGGCCCAACCCCAATGGTCATGACTATTCACAATGAAAACACTTAAATCAAAAGGGAAATTTCTGTCAGTCATTTGGTCTTACTTTTCAATAATCTCAAAGTAAGACATGTCACAGGCATACAACGAGTCTTTTTCCACAGATGACTCAGACACTCTAGTGTTATTTACACACTGCCATAATATTGCCAGGAAAGCAGAGATGTACCTAAGCAGTTAGGAGGGAAAGATCAGGTTCTCCCTCAGCATCCTCAGAACCCACCTCAGCACTTTCCACGTAGCAGATACTCAGTGAATGCACAGTGAGTAAATGAGCCCTTAGGTCATCCTAGTTCAGACAACATTCGCTCACTAAGTAGAATACAGAAGAACAAGGGTTTCAGAATAATGAAATAACAAATACTATTCATCTGTATATAAGTATTAAGCCTCATCCTCGAACCATCAAGCTAAAGATAATGATGACTGCCTAGACTGTCCTTGTCCAGCATGACAAGGACCCCCGCCAGCGTCAAGGGGACCCTATTAGGATTAAGTAAGGGTTATTCTCTTTATATACACGTGCCTTTTCCAATGCTGTTATATTTAGCAAGAGAGATTCCTAAATGATTCCTGGATGACTTTGTATCACACATACTCAAAATTTTAACAGGTTTTGTTTATATTTTTGCTTTTAACTTAGAATAAGGGCATAATGGGACTTGATATGCTTAAATCAACAAGGTTATTTTCATTCTGGGAATGATGCTTGTTCAAGGGATCAATGTAGGTTAAGCTAAAAGTTACTTTCATGACTCATGTCCATTTTCACAATTTCTTCTAGCATGATCTCCATCTCTAGGCAATAAATGAGCTATTTTGAGAACTGTCTGTATGTAGGGGTAGGTTAACT
Source organism: Nasua narica (assembly GCA_028533885.1). Lineage (NCBI taxonomy): Eukaryota > Metazoa > Chordata > Mammalia > Carnivora > Procyonidae > Nasua > Nasua narica. The sequence continues at coordinate 65,256,059 of CM052811.1, forward strand.
TCTTTTGATAGTATCATTAGTTGGTTTAAATATGTTGCAGTAAAACCTTAGTAATTACAACTACTAGTATAATATTAATGATTAATCTATTTTAAACACATGAGAGATGTTTTATAACCAAATAAATATGGATCACTAAGACCACAGCCAACATAACAAGGCCAAAACTTTTCATGAATGTCTGTTTGCAAGAAGAGAGGTTGTTTTCTTGCTTTTAATTTTAGGGTGAATAATAGCTGTTGGCTGATCTAAAGCTGGATCAGCATACATAAGTCCAGACAGGGAGATGAGGAGGCTTTAATTTAAGATTCTGGAAAATCTCAAGCTGTATTTTAGAGTTGCTATCTTAAAGACCCAGAATCACATGGTCCTTAAAGTTTTTTATTTGATTAAAAGATATATGGGAAATGCAAAGGAACCCACAAAACATCCTAACACACATTAGTTGGATATAACGCTCAGTACTTTACTCCAGGGAGCTCTAACTCTCCAGGGAAGAGTTCAACTCTTTGCAAGGTCATACACCCATTTACTCATTTACACACATTTACTAAGAGTCAGCTATGTGCCAGGTACTATTCTAAGCACAGAAAACACTTCAGTGAACAAAACCCTTACGCTTATTAAGCTTACATTCTAACAGAAAATATGGATCATAAACAAAATTAATCAATGAATGAATAAGAAACTAGCAGGAAAGCATAAGTGCTATGCTGAGAAGAACACAGGGTGATGTGACAGTGAATGGAGGACAGTTACTCGCCCAATAGTCTGGGAAGGCCTCTCTGATGGGCCGACAATTAACCTGCTCTCGTACCATGTCCACTTCTCTCTAAATACAGGATAATGGAGTCCAAACAGAAAAAAGAGAAGGAATGTGTGGCAACGTCAAAAAAGAGAAAGCTGAGTTCCAGCAGCTGAATGAGACTTTCCGAAAACTTCATTTGAAATATCACCGTGAGCACCAAAAGGGCCACGTTCACAATACACCCACTTAATAAACAACAGAAAGTATACTTTTACCCCTCACGTATGTTGAGAAGTTTGTTGCCAAAGATTACCTCTTTCTTGTGTGCTTGTGCCTTTCATGCTAGACCATATTTTATTAAATTTGAGATGCTACCAACTGTGAAGTGCAAACCAATGCCAGAGATGCTAAAATGTTAGAATATGAATGTCTTACAATCTATGAAACAGAGTAATTCTGACGCTGTTCTTTGTCTTCAGACTTAAGTTTACATTTATTTCCTACTGGAGATCTCAGCATACTCTACAGCTCTACTCCAATGACTTAGTTTCCTCCTCCCACTTCCTGCCACCACTTTTGAAAACGCTTTAAGCAACTGTGATCATCTGTATACCACCTACTGAACAGTATTTTAAGGGGAATGGGAATTCTCTCTTCCACACTCACCAAACTGTCTTAATTTTGAACTTCTCTCCTGAACCATGTCTCCCACCCAATTTACCACGTTCTTAACGATCTCTCCTCACCTTCTATTATCAACCTCACATCAATCTTCGGACTTGACAGAGCCAGTTTCCAAAACTCTAGTCCTAGATGTACCTGACTCAGATAATCCGTCTGCTAAGCTGATTTGGCCAAGGATCCTCCTTCTCTGGTCACCAGCCTTCATGGGAAGTTCACTCGCCAGGGTTGCCCTAAACACAAGAACATGAGGTATGTTCTTCTCCACTTGGAATCATCAGCCTCTATACCACTCCTATGAATCAGAACCCCTTTTATAGGTAAAATACCAAGCTCTCTGTCCTGGCTCCAAGGAGAACCCTTAAATAAAAATCAGGAAGACAATCTTAATTTTGGGCAATCAGAAGGTAAGATTTTAATTTAAAGAGTGGGGGATTTATTCTGACTCAGGACTAAAGGAAGTGTGAATAGTGCAGTACTAGACCAGATTCTAATGCAGAAACACCCCAGAATCTTGCCCAATCCAAAGCAGAAGGTACGGAAACATCAAACAGTCATCATCAATTTGTCATAGAATATATTTATGTACTTTACTCTCACCCTCTGACAGAAGAACCAAAGGATAGTGAGAGATTTTTGTGAACATTTTTAAACTAAGATGGATAAATTAACTGAGTCATCGAATAACTGAAGATCAGAAAGCAGAGAACACACCAGAGTCTTCCCCACTTGGTGTGAATGCCAAATGGAGCCTGACAGGGAGAGTCAGGACGCTGGCGATGGCCCTGCCTCAGAGCCTGAGGATGCTGCACTCTGACTATATCAGACACAGCTGAATGGGTGCTGAGGAGACCGGATTCACTGAGAATATTCCCTGCACAAATCAGAAATAAGTCACTACAGTGATACTGAAGAAGAATAGATGGACATTCCCCACAACTGCTCATCTGATGAAACCAAAAACTCTAAAGACAGCCCCGTGAATTAGCAGTTCCCGTGAAAAAGCAGTCCCTCAGGACAACTTTGAATGACTGACTGTTGGGTATTTAAGAAGACTCCATTAAAACAAATAAATAGGGACTGCTGACACATAGATTTCATAATCTGTCCATTCTCTTTACTTCCATAAAAGGCACATGTTCTGTTTAAAATAAAAATCCGTGATTTCCCTTTTTTATTTCAACACATAGAAAGAAATAGAGGGGACTCTCATTAAATGGGAATAATGGTGATGGGAACCGTAGCTGTGATTAACTCCGCTCAGATTTGGAGTTAATATTCCTTTTCCTCTGTAGTAATTTTTTTTTCCTCTGTAGTATTTTTTAACTATACTCCAGACTTTCTGTTTGGAGACCTCATAGACCTGTTCTGGTAAATTGTCACACAACAGCAAGTCAAACATTCGTTATGTGCTAAATATGAGAAAATGCTGCCATTTTTATCTGATTTATGATTCATTCATACACTGATAATCTACTTCTAATTAAATAATATAAAATATACATTGTCAGCAGTTTGACTTTTCATTTCCTTACGATGTCAGTAATTCAACTTGATTGTTCCCACCCACCCTGAAATAACACTTTAAGGATGTAACCCTTGCATGGTACTCATCCAAAATCTGAAAAAGTCAAGCCCCTGCTAATAAAAGCCACTGTCCAACCATACCTTGAAAAAAATAGGCACACCAAAATATGCCAAAGAATATGATCCCTCAAAAACACAGTGTGCTTTTTTAGTAAGAAGGCAGCAGCCTTCCGTGTCTGATATTCCTCTGTTTCATCCCTTTCTCCAGTGTCATATCCCTTGTTGATTTATAGTCTACTGAGTTCCTTAAAGATCCACAAGACTCCCATGGAATTGCCTAAGGCACTGGAAGAAAGAACTTTCCTCACAGGCTATTATGGACTTAGACAGTTTACTACTTCATTAAGGCTGCTCTTCCCGTGGACAGTTTGCATATTGCTGTGCCAAAGAAGCCACTAGCGTCTCCCTGAGCCTCCTACCCCCACCTCCTCCACATTCTTCCCAAGAACAAAGACAGGCTGAAGACAGAGGAGTGAAGAAATGAAAATCCAAATACATCCAATCCCTACTTTTCAGTTATTATTACTGTTATTATCCTCATCAAATCTAGCAAATTAATTCTACTGACCTATTTGACAGGGTGCTGTTCTGTATGCATTCTTTTTTTTTTTTTTCAATTTAGAACTAAATTGGACAGGAACTCTATGGAGGAATTCTGGATACTGGAAAGGTACAGAGTCCTAGCTGAGGAAACACACAGCTAGGACTCTGAAATACATCAGCCTTGGTCCTGATGAAATGGGCAGTGTCCTTGGGAATTTATTTCCCTAGGATATTCTTGAAATCGTCTCAAAGCCAGAAGTTTTCAGGATAAGGCAGCTCTATTCACAACCCGAATGAAAATAAAAGAGATTAGTTAAACGATAATAACTAGAAGGTGACCCTAAAAGCAAAATCCTCTTGTAAATAAACTTGATTTACTTACATTTAAATGTTTGATTGCAAAATATATATATTTTCAGCCAAACCATAGAACTTCTGCCTAATAATAATAATAGTTAGCACTTATACAAGCACTTTACATCTGCAAAGTGCTTTACAAACATTAACTAATTAATCGTTAACAACACCCCAGTGAGGTAGGTAAGTATTATTCAAGTATTCTCTTGAATGTTCAAGCCAGGATTACAGCAACTCCAGAATGGGTTGGTGCTTGAGTGTGTGAGTGTGTGTGTGTGAGACAGTGTATGTATGTGTGCCCTGCTCCACTCTTACTAAATATAGGACTTTAGAGTATCTCATAAATGGAAAGACGGCTCATCTGGGGAATGTTTGAAGCCTTTCCAAAACCGTGGCTTCGGAGTTTCCCTAATAGAACCAAAACAAACTCTGAGGTGGTTTCTCCAAATCTTTGAAGTAATTGGGTAAGGAAAGGTTTTACACACAGGAAGCCAACTGCCCCCTCCCTTCCCACATTCTTCACTTCTCGGTGTTTTGGTTTTCACCCTCATTTGATAACAAAGACTAAAATCTCACTTTTAGGAGGATTTCGCTCGTTGGCCAGGAGAGTAGGCACATAAAACATGGCGCAGCACAGAAGAGCCTGGCGTCCCCAGAGATAGATAAGACACAGGCTTACAGAGCAACGTTCCGGAACCTTACAGTAGGTGCCAGGAGAGTGAGTCAGAGTGCTGTAGAAACCAAAAAAATAACTATTAAAAGCCAAGGGTGGGCCTTGTTGGAGCAGGGGCATTTGATCTGTCCCTACAAAGGGTCACAGTAGACATTCAAAATGTTTGCCTGTGACAAACATTACCACTATCCTTTGGCTGAAGGCAGCGTAACCTCAGCAAATGAAGGCCACTACTGCAGCTCTGATCTCTTTCCTGGGTCAGATAACATGCTGCCGAAAATGACCTTGGATTTTTTTATTGATTTCTTCATAATAATATCTAGTACATACCTGTCATTTCCTCTGTGAAGGGCACTATGCTGAATTCTTTAGTTTTATTTGGTCACTTCATCTTCACCACAATCCCCTCAGGAATGTTCTATTTGCCTCATTTAAAGATCAGCAAAATGAGGCTTAAACAGGTTAAGTAATTTGGTTAAGTCGCAAAGTTAGTCAGTTAGGATTAAAACCCAGACTCCTAGATCCCTGATTCCACTCTCTAAACTTTATTCTATATTCTTCCATTCATGTGATTACTATCTGAGTAGATGTCTGGCCTAGAATTAGGTTCTGGGCATAAGTACTGAGCAAACAGACATGATTTTTGCCATGGTAGAAAGACAGACATTGGAAAACAAAACAAAACAAAAAAAACCTCACAAATAAATATGTCATTTCGAATTGTAATCAGTATTGTGAAGGAAAAATCAGAGTAGTGTGAGAGATACGGGAAACATAATTTACATCAGAGAATCAGTGCAGTCCTTTCCAAGTAAATGACATTTAAACTCGAACCTGAAAGATGACAGGAGTCAGCCAGGCAAAGAAAGAGTAGGAGAGCATTCCAGGCAAGGGAACGACAGGTGGAAAGGCCCCAAGGTGGGAAGGAGTTCAAGAAGCTGACAGCAGACCGGTGTGGGGAGTAGATAGTGATCCAGGGGACAGGCACACAAGATGAGGTCGAAGAAGGAAGCCAGGGCCAGATCATCAAAGAGAGCTTCATGAGCCATATGTATCAGTTAACATTAAGTTCAGCTGCATATAAGTGAAATGCAGAAATAAAAGTGGCATGAAGAAAACAGAAGCTTATTTCTCTCACACATCAAAGAAATCAGTACAGCGTGAGTATCACAATTCCACAGCTTCAGGACTAGGATCCCTTCTCTATCTTTCCACACGGCCATCCAGCATATCAGCTTCTTTCTGACAGGTCCCGTCATGGTCCAAGAAGGTTTGTGGTGACCCAGCTGTCACATCCGCACCAGGCAAAAGGAAGGTGGGATGGAGGGCAGGCCAAAAGGGTGCCCTAAATCAGTTTCCTTAAGGGATCCTTCCCAGAACTCCCAGGTCACATTTCCATCTACATATCTTTGGCCAGATTGTTACATAAACACACATGTTTGCAAGGAGGGAGGGAAATGTAATCTTATAACCAGGCGGATTCTGTTCCTCAAGAAGAGGAGAATAGATATCAGGAAGCCCACTGGTGGTCTCTGCCATACTATGATGGAGAGTTTGGATTTTATTGTCAGTATGATGCAAAGCCTATATAAGCTTTTAAGAAGGAAAGTAACATTACCTAGTTGGTATGCTTAGAAACTCAGGCTGCTTCATGAGAATACACTATAGAATGGTTAAGAAGAGAAACAGGTATCATAACGGTCTAGGAAAGAGATGTTGTGGCTTTCATAATGGGAAAACATGGTAGAATCAAGATAAATGTCAGAGATGAATAGAGTGGAATGTTTATATATTTAATACAGGACTGGAGCTATGAGAGTTTTCCAGAATAATGCCTAAATTAATGGTAGGTCCAACCATATAGCTGGAGGTGCCTTTTACAAAGATGGGTGATACTAGAGAAAAGAAATATTTGGGTGCAGGGGAAAAAAGATTTCAGTTCTGGACATCTTAAACTCAAAACACAAGTGAGTTATTCAGAAGGGAAACAGGGAGTGTGATGTCATGAATATCAAGAAAAGAGAGTATTTCAGAAGAAGGGAGATGTCAAGTTTGACAAATGCTACTAAAAAGAGATAAAAAAAAAAAAAAAAAAGAACACTGAGTAGTCAACATTAGATGGAGAAAAATGGAGGTCATTGGTGACCTCAGCAAGAACAGTCAGGAGTGGTAGAGAAAAAAGACATATGTATATACACAGAAGAACAGCTGCAAGGTGAAGAAGTGGAAGAGGAAGCACTTGTACAAATTTCTTTTGTGTGGCTTGGCTGTGAAGTACGGTTAGGGTAGTAACTGGAAGGAGGAACTGGGATAAAAGGAAGACATCTGAAAGGTACTAATGCTTGCTTGAAAGTCAATGGGAAGAAACTTGTAAGGAGTAAAGGTTGAAGACGCACAGAAAGAAGGGCTTGCCAATCAAGGTCATGGTCTAAGAAAAAAAAAAAGGAGTACTATCTAGAACATATATGAAAGGGCCAGTCTTTTAGAAGAATATGCATTTTTCAGTGTCACAGGTGGGAGTTGGACAGGACAAGAATGGAATCAGGTATGTTTACTGTTATGGTGGAGATAAGATTAGAAAACATTTTTCCAATGCTTTCAATTTTCTTTATGGAAATGCAAATCACAACTACAATGAGAAACCTTTCCCATTTATCAGATTGGCAAAGACAAAAGACTGAGTAGCATGCTGTGTCTGTGAGCCCGAAGACACTGGTATTCTTATAGACTGCTGGAGGGAACATAACTGGAGTAACCACTGTGGAGAGAATTCCAACAGTATCTATCAAAACAGGAGACATACCCTTTGACCCATCCAAAACATTCTAGGAACTTATCCTACAAAAGTACCAACACATATGCAAAATGATGCTGGCACAAATGTATTCATACAGCATAATTTGTAATAACATATTAGAAATTAACTATCCATCAACAGTAGTACTACAATATTATAAAAAGAATGGGAACATTCTCCATATACTGCTATGGATTTATCTCTCTGACATATTATTAAGTTAAAAAAAAAAAAAAGCAAAGTGCTACCATATATGTAAGAGAGAAGGGAGAGAATATACATGTATATTTGCTTTTTTTTAAGCTTCATTTATTTATTTGAGAGAGAGAGTGGGGGCAGGGGAGAGGGGCAGAGGAAGAGGGAGAGAGATTCTCGAGCAGACTCCATGCTGAGCACACAGCCCAGTGCAGCGCTCAATCTCACAATCCCAAGATCACAACCTGAGCCAAAACCAAGAGTTGGATGCTCAACTGAATGCACCCCCCAGGCACCCCTGTATTTGCTTTTATATGCCTAAATTGTCTCTGGAACACACAGACTGAGATCAATGGTGGCCCCATGTGAAGGAAAACAGGGAATACAGAGAACTGCAGTAGAATGGTGACTTTTGTACCTTTTGAATTTTGGACAATTTGAAGGTATAGACTAAAATAAATAAAATTATGTTTAAATAAAGTTAGAGAAAAAGCATTTATCTACATATTATGAGGCCTGGTAGACCAGGGAGGTGGGAGGCAAAGATGACAGAAGGAGAGGAGAAGAGAGAAGTTGCATTGGTCTGTCAAGCGTGGGAAAGCAAGCCTACTAGAGATAGGCAGGAAAAATGTTGGTCGATGTTGAGAGCCTAGTTGAAGGTTGTGAAGGTCAGTGTACAGTGGCCATATTCTCCTTGGTCATGTGATAATCTTCTCTTTCCCTCCCTCCCATTCTTCCTTCCCCGCCCCTCCAAGGCCCCTTCTCAATCTCTCAATCTCTTTCCCTCTCTTGCCAGAAATGTCTTGCTGTTTAATAAGCAAAGAAAGATAAGATAAGCAAAAGATAAGGCATGTAAAGAAAGGGGAAAATATAGGGTATGTGAGAGTCACAGGGGCAATGAGATTGTGGCCCAGAAAGGGATGCAGGAATCAGAAGAACAGCTTCTCTGGACCATGCCCCAGGCACATAGGTGTATTAACGTATTCCAAAATCAATGCTCTGGAGGCTTTGTCCTTAGGACAAAAGCAGTCCAATAGTCAATTTAAAGAGGGGAGGGTTACCCAGAGGATTGCTTAAGCCATATTTACAATTGAAAGAGAGCCTTAATCATTTAAGGAAGAGCAATGCTAAGAGCTTGGCAATTTCATTATCAAGAAAGATATCATTGTTATTGGTCTTCCAGAAAGAAAGCTCCAGAAAGGGACTCCCACAAGACCAGATATGGAATTCTCACTGTCTAATTCACAATTCTAAAACTCCTTTGATTCTTGAACTCCCTGCTTCCAATGGCTTGAATAAAACTGAACTCTAAACAACATATCAGGAAATCCTTCTACCCATGGTCTGCCCTATCCAGAATCAGCAACACTGATTTCCTGCTTACTTCAGAAGGAATGTACCCATGAGACCCAAAATATCCACTATTATACCTCTTTCCATGCTTTTGTTTATGTCATTTGCTCACCTGGAAAAATCTTCCTCCCTTCTATCTAAAGTCAACATTTCCAAAGTCCATGTCAAGTCCTACTCTCCCCTCCAGAGCCATCTGTCTAGCAACTTACAAAACCCAAGGACTCAAAAGGCAGACCAACTTCCAAGAATGGTTCCCAGTTCTGTTGGCCAGAAGCCTGGGGAGAAAACTCATTCATTCATTTGCATTAAAGAGAAGCAAACCCTGGACTCAGGTCTCCCCAAAGGGCTGTAGGCAAGAGAAATGCCTCCTCTTTTTTTCAGGGGAGCAATCTCAGGTCCTTAAAGATCAGGTTTAAGTCATTTCCTGACCAAACACCAGCACAGTTCCTATGTAACTCCAGCCAGGTTCAGCTCCTCTGAAAGACTCAAATGTAGTTTCTGAATTAATAATTCCTTCCAGCTTTGATATCTTCATTTGAGAGTTCCAGGAGAACAGAGTGTTTTTAAAAGGAAATGGGAGAAGAGATGCTCAAGGGGGGCATTATGGTGGGGAGAGAAGAGCTGTAACTTTTAAAAACGCATCTGGATGAATGAGACTAACTTCCTATGACTAATGTCCCCCAAACATTAAGCTAATGATTAAACTAAAAAATGCAAATCCCCAAGATGTCATATGCTGCTGGGAGGACTGATGAAAAGAACCCTTGCAAACAGTCCCAACATTGTGTGGGGAGTTGGAGAGGAGATGTGCATGAAAACAACAGAGAGCCATATGGTCCTAGCCAATGGTCAACAACCAAAAATTCAAAAGCAGAGAAAGAAAACGCCAGAGCTACAGAGAAATGTGATTCTCCTACTCTCCCACTCTCTCTTATTCTGGCACTTCTCTGGAAGTTCTAAAGTGATGGGGGATGGAGAAGAGAGCAATACCTCAGGAAGCAAATCTGTAGGCACAACCCCCTGGGGCTCTGCTCAGCCAGCTATGTGACAAGTGATGATCTTTACCTGCATAGAGATTGTTCATTCCCAGAGAAATGAGTGGCTATGTAACCTCCCAACAGCCACCCGGGTCTCCTCATGATCTTCTACGTGCCCCCAAGAAACACGATAGTTCCCCAAATCAAGAGGAGCCTGGAGTTAGCAGAATATCCCAGAAAGTACAATAGAGATGCAATAGAAGTGCCTTGATCTACCTTAGTGGCAACAACAACTCAGAAAGGTCTGTTTTGGGGGTACAAGAGACTTAGCTACCTTCTGACCTTGGAGGGTCTAAAAATTATAATTACTTGACCTGGGGTATCTTTTTGTTTCAAATTACCACTAAGCAAAAAGCTGACAGTGTCCCTGCCTCTTCAACATTTGTGTAACTTCACAACAGAGGTGCTGGAATTGGCATTTAATGCCTTCTGGAAGGTCCAAGGAGCCCCCACTATTGTATGCCATATTTTGCAAGTATTTGCATTTTAGGAGAAAAGAGTCATTGCTTTTATTCAATTTTCAAAGAGATCTACTACCTGAGGTTGGTTTAAAACTACTGGTATGCTTCATGTAGCCAAGAAGTGATAGTCTTAGTTACGGAGAATATAAGATTGTTTTTCAGAGGTTTGAAGGACATGATCATGGGACCTCATTATAATCTGGGGCTTGGGTTCAGAAATACCCACTTTGGGGCACCTAGGTGGCTCAGTCGGTTGAGCATATGACTCTTGGTTATGGCTTGGGTTGCGATCTCATGGGTCATAAGATAGAGCCCCAAGTCGGGCTCTGCATTCAGTGTGGAGTCCGATTGAGATTCTCTCTCCCTCTCCCTCCCCCTCCCTCACTCATGTGCATGTGCTGTGTCTCTCCCTCCCTGTCTTTCTCAAATAAATTAATTAATTAGTTAATTTTAAAATTAGTTAATTAATTAATTTTAAAAATCTTATTTAAAAATACCCACTTTACAGACTCTCCTTATTAGTGTAAAAGAGATACGATATGCATTCTTCTGCTCAGGGTCTATGCCTTGATCTGAACAAACGGTATAAATAAGAGCTCTTTAATGTAGTCTTATTTCTAAGTGAGATTAAAGAACAAAATGCCTAGACATACCCAGAAGTCATCCCCATGACTTTGCAAACAATATTAAATTATAGGTCTTAGAGGACACATCACAAACCAGTATTATAACATTCAATGATCACACATCCTTTGAGTCTGTTGTTTTTTATTGATATATTTGTTTATTTATCATACAGTTTCCAAGTTTGAAGAGACCATAAGGAAACCTCTCATTGAGCCAAAGAAGAAATTAAGACCTAAGGTCACAGAGCAGTCCTGCACCAGAAAGCATCATCTTCTGAGTTAAGCCCCGGAAAACAGCTGTCCAGACTCTGAAGCTATGGAGAAACTGGTCCAACCTTCCTAGAAGACAATCTGGCATTTTCTCAGGGATGGCACAGTTTCATGCCATTCCCTCCACTGCCAGAAAGCTGCTGCCACAGGGTTCTGCTTAAGCAAGCTGGACTGAGAGTGGCAATTTCTATCAGCGTGGTTTGTTTGAGTGTTCAGTGCTTGCTCTCCAATGACTGCTTTCACGAAACACGCGATGTACGAGCTACCAGCCAATCACCTCCCCAAAACGAAGAGCAGAGCGTCCTTGCATTTGAAGCTGTGAGAAGGAGAGTTACCATGGTTGTTCCTGTTTTCCTTCACCAGCTAGGGCTTTGGTAGGAACGAGGAGTTCTGGAACCATACACTAAGGAAGGCTGTATTTCCAAAGTGGCAGCCATCAGGGTCCTAGCGAAGATCAGGAGCTGATCTTAGGTGAGTCTTTCAGGTTGACATTTTTGAAGCGTGCAGTCCTCCTATTTGTAGAATGACCCTTGATTGGATTCTGGTTGCCTGATACTTCTTCATGTTAGCTTCAGGTTCTGCATTTGAGGTGGGAATTCCTTGGGACATCACATGAGAAGGCACATGCTGTTTTTCCTGCTTTCTAGCTCAGGCCTGAGCTGTGCACTGGGACTGGGGAGTGCAGTCCTCAGAGACACCACTCAGACAGCGGCACGCCAGGCTTCTAGCTCAAAACGAAGAGATCCGAACCTTTTGAGTCAAACCTCCACCCCCAGCTCCTTACTCAGGCGGCATGATTATCAGTTCAGCGGAGTTCCGTGGAGGCGGCCCACAGCAGGAGCACCGCGGGCTGGCAGCAGAGAGCTGACAGGGAGGAGGACTCCACTCCAGGTCCTGGTGTCACCCCCAGTCTCGCATCCTCAGGGATCGGCCAGGGTAGGGACAGAGGAAAGGGCCACCTCACTCCTGTCTTTCTGATTCACGTCTGGGGAGCTGAATGGCCTGCAGGGTGATCTTCGTCAGGGCTGGACAGCCAACGCCCTTCTGGGTAACCTGTTGCCAACCACCGGTCACCCAATCTGTCCGGAGCTTGCTTCCAAACACTCGTTCCCAATCCATTATTCATCTAGGCAGAGTCGGCCAAGGGGAAGAGGAGACGCAGCTGGAAGCATACGATCAAGCTCGCCCTAGGCAAAACTGCAAAGTCCAAATAGCTTGTTTTCAGAGGCTCCTGCTCTTTCCATACATTTCCCCTTTTTCAGAAAATAATTTTCTCCCTGGGGCCTTCGGCTCCCAAGCGCTGCTGAGGAGAGACATCTCCCTCACAGTAAAATGGTGGCTGTTTCTGCATATTCAGAGTACCATGCACAACTTTTAAAAAGGAAGGCTCACTTTCTCCTGGTGCAATTATTATCCGGAAAAAAAAAAAAAAATAGTGGAGAAGGGTGGAATGTCCACAGCAATCAGGGAGCCATGTAGGGTCTTCCAAACATCCTTCGACTCGCTCGGAGGAGCCCACCAACTGCCTGTAGGAATCTGAGGTCGGTCAACAGGGCTTTAGTACTAACCCTGTGCTCAGCAGTGCTGCTCTTTCTAGCAAGCCCAGGTCCCAGGGAGCTCTCATCAGGAACAAGGAGAAATATTCACAAAGAGCACTGGATTAAGTAGAATCCACTCCACCACTCGATCTGTTTAATATGTTGGTTACTTTGCCTCACCAGGCCTTGGTTTCTTCATTAAAAAAATGAGATGGTCCAGCTGGTAGATCATGAAGCTCTCTTAGCTTTGCAGGGCTGAAAGATTATATTCCTGCCTGTCATGATTCATTCAAACTTATGGAAATGGGAAGTGGCTTCAGATTTTAAAAGTTAATAATATTTCAGATTTGTTATGTGCTAATCTAAGAACTTAACCTGAATTAACTCCTTGAGCCTCAAAAAAAAAACATCTGAAGTCATTACTCCTACTGTCCCCATTTTACAGGTGAGGAGACTGAGATGCAACCACTCAGCTAGGGAGTTGCAAAGCAAGAAGCCGAACACGACAGTGTTAACTGCTAGTGTTCTAAACCACTATGCTATACCGCCTCACCTCTCAAAGTAGAATGACAATGTGCCAGCAAGAATCGAGGTAGGGTAGGCAGGGCTGGGGGCAAGAAGAAAGAGAACTCAGGATACTGTCCGGGACTGGTGGTCAGGCTGCCCCAAGCTTTGGGCTTCGTGCACAACAATGGAGTCCATGGCAAGAGACACGAGCAGAAAGCGGTCCAGCCAGGCCTGGACGACTATGGAATGAGCACCCTTGCTGCCACCATCAGTCTCTGAAAGCTTGTGCAGGTCTCTGAGCAGAGCTGGCAAAAAAGGTTCACCGCAGACACACAGGGCTGCTTGTGCGGTCCTGCACCCACCACATCCGCCTCCTCGAAGCCAGGTCTCTCCAGGCTCGCTGATACATGGCCATCATTACAGGACTGGATGCCTGAAGCGTGGCCTGAAGTTCTTGTCCCTGAAACACCCCATGCCTGAGGGCATGACCACAGGTCTCCAAAAAGAACATTCAAGAAACTGTTTTTTCACTTTCTGTATCGCTAAGGGCAAATAAGCAAAGGTGTGGTGTGTGTACAAATGCAATAAATACTGTGTGCTCGGGACCCTGCAGGGAAGAGAGACAGACAGAGACAAAGAGACAGAGAGACAGTGACAGAGAGAGACAGAGAGCAAGACAGAAATACAGAGACAGAGACAGAGCGAAAGTAGCAGAGATACTAGACAGATGGAGGGGATGGGGGCAAGGGACAGGCAGGCAGAGAACTGACTCTCAAAAAGCCTCAAATCTTGTTCAAAGCTTCCCGTTTAAATAAATCCAGATCCTACTGTAGTGTTTGGGAGCCTCTGTTGGTGTCTTAAAATCAGTGTTTTAGCTCCACCTAACTTTTGCAGGTTTTTTGTTTTCTGTTTTTGGGGGGTTTTTTTTGAGTTACAGTCTGGCACAAAAGTGCCAGTTTGTTATGTGGGTGGGTAATGGTATGCTTTTAATTAAGGAGGCAGAGACTAAATTAAACCACATCAAGTGGCTAGTGTTTCTTTAATTTCAGATTGTGGGTCCCTTACCCTGAGCACAAGGAGTTGGGCTAGATCATGATTCCCCTTTAATGGTTATGGCTGAAAAGCTCCATCTCATGACCAGCTTCATAATTGATTAAACACAACTGTGGACTCCCATGATCAGGAAGTGCAATTTTGCTGGTGTCGCTTCAAGTCTAAAATACCTCCAGGGTAATTACAGGCTCAGAGGCAACTCCGAAGGCTTTGAAGTAGAGAAAGAAAAGATTAGGGCGTCCGGAGGATCTGTGCCTGTTCATTTGTCCTTCATGGCAAAATCTTGAAAGCTTTTGGGGAAAGACGTCTCTGTCTGCAGGAGTTCTGGGGTCTGGACATCCCAGGCTGGCTGCAGACTGGGAAGGAGAGCAGTGCCCCACGTCATGGCAAGCAGCACAGGTCACTAAGGCGTTCCTTAGGGAAGGCTGCCTTTTCCTGTTCGTCCAAATCCAGGCTTCATGCCGCTCCGATTGTCTTTGCCTTGGGTTTGGTTTGCCTGACTGGCTACGACTTGAGCCGTCCACTCGAGGTGGGGAGAAGTGCACTCTGGCTGACCAGCTAAATTATTTACTTTGATAGCAATTATCAAACACTACAAACCACACTCTAAAGGCCTCTCTGCAGTTCACACAGAGAGGATATAAACCTTACTCAGAAATGGAGAGAGTGGAGGGCTCTTTTCTATTTTTTAATTAATAATAGGTTAAGAAGTAAAAACCATTCTTAGTGACAGGACATAATGGGAAAGCCAGACCTGAATTGTTAAGAGGACTATTTAAGGAAATGTTAATGAATTGAATTTGAAGTTCTTCATAGTCAACCTGGAGACAACTAATGGTTTCAAAGTAGAAAAGTGAAGAGTTATTAAATGTTGTATGTTTATTACACTAATAATCAAACTGCCGGAGGCTGGGAGAGATGCAAATACGGGTCCAAGTCCTGTTTAACCATTAGCTGTGGAAATGCAAGAGATGCACTGGGGGAAAGTTAGCGCGTGCAAACATTTGCCAACGCCACTGTGATGAATAGTTCATGGATTAGGATCATAACTACTCCAATCCCAGGAAAGAGCCCATTTCAGCAGAGGATAGAATCGTAACTTAATTTCTTACTGGCACTTGGAGAGAGACGATGACAATATTTCTGGCAACTGTCATTTTACACAGTGTGGGGGTTTTGTATTGAAATAAATAAATAAATAATAAAAGACACCTTTTCTAGTTGTCTGAGTCTTCCAGATCTCCCAGGAGGAGGTAAGATGCCTCAGATCTTGGCATGTAGGAAAGAGCTCTTTCTAAGGCAGACATCCCTCTGAGGTAAATCTGCAAAGACCCTCTGGTATCTCTGTGATAACTTCTGTCAATGAATGGTTCTATTTGTAGCAAACTAAATCTCACAGAGTAGAAAGCGTGTGGATTCTAGAGATACAGGCTGAGTTCTGAACTTGGAATTCTGGATTTGCCACTTCCGAATGGAATGAACCTGGCAAGTCATTCCTCTCTCTGGACCTCAGTTTCCACATCTGTGAAATGGGTACAGCAGTACCTACCCTGCAGGATTGGGCCAAAGAGCAGTAATAAAGTATGTCAAGTGCCTAACATAAGAGGCTCTTGTTTCAGGGGATTCCCTAGAATCACACCTTCCATAAGGATTAGTGCACATTTGTGATTTGTGAAGAGGGTCTTCCCAAGGCAAATCTGGAGAGGAGTGGGAAAATCAGGACAAGAAAGGGGAGATGGCCAGAAAAGGGTTGGATTTCAAGTGAAGTCTCATGGAAGGTAGCTTCAACCTGATCTTCAGAGGAACTCTAGAGTTTAAGTTGTACCTCAGAGTCACCAGAAGGCCGGAAATTGGATGTTCATATCTCTGGACCTGTTGTCATTGGTCAAGGCCTCCTTGAGGAGATCTGAATTCCCAGGTAGTTTTCAGCTCTTCAAACCATGAGCAGAGCAGGCTGTCACAGTCTGAAGGCAGTCCAGAAGATGAGTTGCAGTTGCCGGCTGTCGGAAACTAAGTGGCTGGTGGTGCACAAAAATGGTAAAAAAGGATCCGAGGGCATTTGGGCAGAGTATCAACATTGTACACAAGAGTGCTCCAAACATCGTACCATCAATTTTGTGACCTACCCTGAGCTTATCCCACAAGCTCTCTCCAGCCATCTCTCCACTGAATGTGAAGTAATGGAGGACAGGGGTCTATCACATTTTCCCCTGAACTGAAGCCAACAGGGATGTAGTAAGTATTTGCTGTATGCTCTTCACTGCACTACTTCCTGTGAGGAAAGACTTACTGACGTGAAGTGTAGGCTCCACCCCAGTCCACTTGGGAGAACAGGCACTCAAATAAACAGTGCAGCCGCTGCACGAGGTGAGAGCTCATTCTTGGGGGCAAAAGAAGAAAAGTGGGAAACAAAGCACTTCCTGATTCTGCTGTCACTGGTGGAAAAAAAGAAAATGGTGCCAGTGAAGAATGTACTGAATATGGGATTTGCTGAAAGAATAATTGGGGCTCCAGATACCAATGAGCCAAGGCCAGGTTCAGAAGCAGAGCACTGCTCCAGTGAACAGGCACTATATAAAGCATCACTCTCTCCCAGATCCCCCTCCACAATATCACCATTGCTGTCAAGAACCCAAAATGATGATGAAGATGTGGGGAGGGATATTCCCTAGAGCCTGAAATTTGGAACTCCCAACTCTTAGATCAGAATTTTCCAGGTGCAAGGAACCTCAGAGATCAGGTAATCTAAACTCCTTGTTTTATGATAATGAAATAAGGTATGCGAGGTTAAGGAAGTTACCACAAGCAATGGCAAAATGGAGATTAGAGCCCATGCCTCCTCATTTATTGATCTCTGTATTGTTCCAAGTTAAATCTAAAATACAAGATTTGCAAGTGTCTAAGAACAGAATCCTTCTGCCCCCAGGGCTCAGAAAACTGTGGTGTAGAGGACAAATAGTGCTTGTTGCCTGCTCTGGTAAATAAAGTATTACTGGAATATAGCTGGGCCCATTCGTGTGTGTACTGGGTCTGTGACTACATCCCCACTACAGTGGCAGAGTATTAAGCTGTGGTGACAGAGACTGTATGGCCCACAAGACCCAAAATATTTACTATCTGAACATTTGCAAAGAAAGTTTTCTGACCCTTACCATAGGCCTTTAGGAGGTGAACATCACCAAATGAACCAGCCTATGCGGACGGGCTCGGTAACTGAATCAGGTGGCTATCCAAATGCCTTGCTGAGTAATCCGAAGTCAGCCAGGAATGGATGATGGTGGAGTAGGCTTGAAACCTCTGCTGAGGAAGCGCATATCATGGAAAAGGCCAGCACGGCTTTGTCAAAGTCAGCCCACTCTGGGCCAGAGAGGCCCCACGTGCCACGTGCGCTACTGGGTTAGAGGACCTTTTGCATCCACTTATATACATGAATCAGCGATGAGACCCACAAGGTTGCCTTCCAGTTCTGTCCTTCGAATGCCAAGAAGAGGATCTTCCACCTCACACCGTGACAACACACTGCTCTCTTTCCTGGTCCTCCGTGAAACGCCACATAGACAAAGGGGTACACGTGTTCCCTGCTTCGGCAGCACCAGAATTACCTCTGTCTTCCTTCATGGACTAATTACATGCATTTAGCAATGACAGGCCATAAATCTACTTGTTTGAACAAGAAAAAAAATACTGATATTTGTTCTCTATCTAGTCAGCTAGTTCTTAAACAAAAGGAAGTGTATTTCACCAAACCATAGGCTCCAAGGGGTTTAAGATGTACATTACTAGCATTCGGCCTGCAGAGAAGCTTTATGGGAACTGCTTCACAAATGTTACTACTTCTCTAGCAGATGAAATATGATTCAAAACACAAATGACTTAACATGGTACCTTTATGTGGACACTCTGGGGTCAGCTCAGAAGCTGGGTAGAGCTAAGCTATTTGCAGATATCATTCTAGTTGTGTTGCTCCTAGGGAATATTGTACTTGAGCACACCTAAGGTGCTTTTCCACATAAAAAGATTATCCCTTGGGAGTCGTCAAAGTCACATCATCACCAGAATTAATAATTAACAGTGACATAATTATAATAACATATACTATAGGTACTATAACTTATATAATGATATATATTGTAATATAAAGAGTGACACATTACATTTTCTTTGATTTTCAAACTTAGTGGAAGGGGACGGATGGTGTGAGGAACACTTCCTGCATCCAAGTGAGACTCAACTTTCAAATGAAACCCAGCACTCCTCCCTCCAGTGCCTCAGAAAATGAGAAGAAATCACATGTGACACCCGAGTGAGTCTCGGGTGCTCCATGCTCTCACACACTCCGCATCCCTCTGACAAGAACGAGCACTGTGGCGAGTAGCAAAGGAACACTCTCAAGTGGAGAGGGTAAAAAAATGTCCTGCAATATCAGCCAGAAGGGCTCCTCTGAGGCCCACGTGTACGGCAGGGAGCGGGGGAAGCAGCTTCTCTCAGAAGTACTGATAAACTGTCATGTGTACAGCTGCTCCTCTGCGGAGACAAGATCGAGGCCTGGAAGTTGCCGACGCTCTTAAAAAAGCTTCTCCAGGGCGCCTGGGTGGCTCAGTTGGGGGCGCCTGGGTGGCTCAGTTGGTTGAGCAACTGCCTTCAGCTCAGGTCATGATCCCGGAGTCCCGGGATCGAGTCCCATATCGGACTCCCGGCTCTGCGGGAAGTCTGCTTCTCCCTCTGACCTTCTCCCCTCTCATTCTCAGTCTCTCGCTCTCTAATGAATAAATAAAAATCTTTAAAAAAAAAAAAGCTTCTCCAGGAGGGATCCCTTCTCAGAGACACTGGGTAACTGGCGGAGAAGTGAAGGTAGGGGCTGAGCCTCTAGAATGGCTGTGCCCATAGTGCTGGCGCATGGGCCTATGTGCATACCACACTGGGGGCCAGCCAAGTGAAGTGAGCCGAGAAACTGATGGGAATGGGCTTAACAGAAGCCTCGCACCATTCACACATGCAGCTGAAGCGCCATCCTGTCCCAAGAGCTGTCCGGGGAAGCGGAGCCTTTACTCTACTAATGGCACCAGAACAAGAAGGATCTGGAACTCTTCACAGGGACTCCTTGTCAGATTCTTTGGCAGATTCTTTGGAAAGCCCCCCAAGGTAGCAATTTTATCCTTTCAAGGTGAATTCGACTTTTAGAATAAGTGAAAACGTTGCTCAGAACCAAGCCCGTGAACAAGGTGAGCAATCAAACCAGGGAACAGCACGTAGGATTTAAGTGAGGTATAGCTAAGAAGAAATGAGTGTACTTGCCTTGGCTGGCTCCAATCCTGCTTCTGAGAGTGGTTGTAACAGGCAAGTTCTCCACAGCACCCTGAACAGTGGTGGCCTGTGCGTAAGTGACTAACACTGAAAGACACACTCACTGAGATGTCACTTAGCCTGAGGAAATATTAGTTCTACGATTTTCAGGGCCACCTGGTATGCAAGAAGCCAAGGTCATGTAAGTGAACTTTTGATGTAGCCAGCAATAAATGTCTACATATTCACAAGGCAAGGGAGGTCTGCAAAAGCCATCCATGCCCTTTGTCAGAGTTGTGCTAATCATAGCCCATGGACCACATCCAACCCACTAGCTTAGCACCTGTTTTTGTAAATAAACTTTTGCTGGAGCACAGCCATGCCCGTTTGTTTATGTACTGCTTACCCTGTTTTCACTCTACAATGGGCAGCATTGAGTAGTTGCCACAGAGAACCCATGGCCAGCAAAGCCTGAAATACTGACTATCAGACCCTTTATAGGAAGTTTGCTGACCCCAGTCTTTTGTGATTGAGTCTGTTTAGAGGCTAATTAAAGTAGGGAATGTGTGGTGAATTGTCTTTCCTCCCTAGTTTTCCTCAAAGACACTTGATCTTTTTGTTTGTATGGAAGGTGATAACAGAATTTTGTATATACTTTTATTAGTCTCTAGGGCAGCCATAACAAATGACCACAATCTGGGTGGCTATTTACAACAGAAATTCATTTTCACAATTCTGGAGCCTAAAAATCCAAAATCAAGATGTTTTTGCAGGGCTATGTTTTTTCCAAAGACTCTAGGGGAGGATCTTTCCTTGCCTCTTTCTAGCTTCTGGTGATCACCAGAAATCCTTGGCATCTCTTGTTGTAGACAGATGCCTGGTAGATCATCATTCCAATCTCTGGCTCCATCTTCCCATAGCCTTCTCCCTGTGTGTCCGCATCCCATGTCCAAATCCCCCTCTTCTTATCAGGACACCAGTCCTATTGGACTTAGGGCCCATACTATTCTGTAAAACCTCATCCTAACTTGATTTCATCTGCAAAGACCCTATTTCCAATTAAGGTCACATTCACAGGGTCTAGGACACGAATTTTGAGAGGACACTCTTTAACCCAGAACAATTTAGTACTTGGTATTCAATAAATTTTATTTATTTATTTATTTAGCCCCTTGTGATACAGTCTGACCAATTTCCAAGTCAGTTGACCTTCCCCAACAGTCCTGAGGAGCTTGTCCTTCTGTCCTTCGGTATGTCTGTGTCTGCTCTCCTCTACTTAGATATATATCACTTCTTCTCACCTCTCTAATATCCCCTTTTTTTTTACTTCTTCTTGAAGATTTACATCAGAGAAAGCCCATTTATGGCAATCCTCCTCTTTTTGTTTCCCAAATCTTCCCAACACCGAGACTTGCCAAATCTGGGCTTATGTCTTCAGTGGCTTCCTCTGATGTCTTGTGGGCAAGACACAAAAACCTAGCCTACTCCTCAGATGAACACAGTCACTGTCTAGCAAAGAGTAGCAGAGCTATAACCGTGCTCCACTCTACTCTTTTCCCTGTGATTCTATGGTCATAATTATTATTTTGCCATTTTAGATAATACTTGCCTTTGTCTAATGCTATCAAGGAGATGTAAAAGTTCAAGGAAATCCTTACCTACCAACAGACAGTCTTAATGATGTTAGGGTTGCCAGATAAAATATAGGATTCCTAGTTAAATCTGAATTTCAGATAACGAGGAAAAAAATTTCAGTGTAAGTATGGCCCATGCAATATTTAGGACATATTTGCACTTAAAAAAAAATCATTTCTGTTTATCTGAAATTCAGAATTATCTAGACATAATGTATTTTTTTAAAGATTTTATTTATTTGTCAGAGAGAGAGAGAGACCGCACAAGTGGGGGGGGGGGGCAGGCAAAGGGAGGAGAAGCAGGCTCCCCGCTAAGCAGGGAGCCTGACATCTGGACTTGATCCTAGGACTCTGGGATCATAACCAGAGCCAAAGCAGATGCTCAACCGACTAAGCCACCCAGGTGTCCCAAGGTATCATGTATTTTTATTTGCTAAATCCAGCAACCCTAAATAATAGTCCATTGGCTATTTATAAGTACAAAAGACTTCACTAACTATACTACACAGTACTTAACCTCCCTTACCCTGTTGTCAGTACCTCTGAGGGATCAACTTTTAAGGCCAGTTGTTAGCAAGTAGCACTTAAGAATCTGTTTCTCTTTTTTCTCCAGCATCTAAGGAGAATTCTCTAGGAGTTCTGGCACCACTGCTTAGTGGGGCCAGTGGTATCAGCATCAAACCACCACCACTCAGTAGCCATGTGGCTCTGAGCAAATTACTTATCCCCTCCCTCTAGGCCTCAGTCTGCCCATCTGTAAAAGAGGGATAATCACAGTTGCTACAAGGATTAAATGGTCCATGTGGGAGTACTAACTATACTTGGCATATAGCAATCATCTAATACATTCCCATTGCCTATCATCCTTATTACCCATAGGGATGTACTTCATGATTGGTGGGGAGGGTGCAATTGGCCTGGACCTCTCCAGATGAAGTTATACCTGTCTTCACCAAAATACCCTGACAAGCTTGAAAAAATGTGCTCCCTAAGTAGCTTTAAGCTTGTGTCACAGAGCTATTATTACTTTGTAAGCAAATATTATTTTATAAACCTTGTGATTATAATGGAAAAAGCATATTTTCATTGCATCATAGTTTTGTAACCCTATTTTGTGCCTTTCTTATTTTAAAAAATACTGAGACAATAAGAAAGTACAAGTAAGCAGGGACCTATACTAACTTCTGATGGCAAATCTATGAACCCACTGCTGAGGGTGATGAACAGTGGCCCTCCCTAGCTGAGAGCATCTAACCAGTGGGTACACAGGTATGCCTCATAGGAGCCACAGGTGAGTGCCTCAGGAAGACTGGAAAGAGCCAAAGCCCTCGGCTAGCACTCCATCCATAAACAGTTCATCCATCTTCTCCAGAAAGCCCTACAAGTATTTTCCTCTTATGTTGGTGCCACATGAAAAATGATGGGAAGCACTGTTCCAGCCTCCAGGGAAAGCTCACAGCTTTGACACCTTGACCCCCCCCCCCCAAAATCCACCCTGAGGAAGAAGAGGAACTCTGAAATGGATCAGTAACAAGTTAAATCCTTAGAGAACAAAATTTTGGTCCTCATATTAAGGGCAGAGGTTTAACAAATGGGAGGAGTAGAAGGAAAGTAAATAAAACCAGACAGAGGCAAACTATTCTGCGTTTCTTTTTTGCCTTCCTCATGGTGTTCCCTGTTTAAGGTTCCAACTAGCTCTGGGTCTGATCGGAACATCTCACCTCTCCTGATCCTCCTAGAATGTTTGGGGGAAGAACACATAGAACAAGGGCTTAAGCTATCTCTGCTCTTTCCTTGGGGGAGGGCACTTGTTACTCTGACCTGCCCATTTTTCCCCATGATGGTGAGAGATGTAAGATCCAGACGCCCAGGTCAAGAGGTGTATGGGCAATTCAGGAGGTTGATACTCACCATCTCTGAGACTCTCATCTGAACAACAGGCAATGATCTGACATGTCAATGTAATGCCGTCAGGTGTGGTGAGGAAAGCATGGGGGCAGGGCTTGAACAATTCTTGGGATGCAACTTAACACAAAATCTGGTTTTGTGACTTTGGGCAAGTCAGTCACTAAAATTCTCTGAGCCTCATTTTTTCTCTTATATGAAATGGGGATAATAATACCTTCCTCATTAGAATATTGTTGGGATTTAAGGAATCAGAGTAAATAAGCAGCAGCATTACATCGCCCTGCCTGATACACAGAAGAACTTAATAAATGCTACTCTCCTGCTGTGCTCTTCCCTGTTTCCCCATTTTCCTCAGAGAATCTAATATGCTTCCGCAGATGTGCTGGCCACAGAAGCACTGCCCTGGCCCCGACCCTGCCCCTGTGGCTCCTTCTCCCAGGCAGGGCTCGTGTGCCGCCGCCTCAGTTGCCTGCTCCCCAGCTCCAGCCTCACTGTATGTATTTCCAGTGACCACATCCCCGCCATCTGACGGAGGTCCTCAGTTCCATTATCAGCATAGACAACCTGCTTTAACAAAGCCAGTTTTTAAAGAGAAGCTTTTACCACCTTTCAAAAATATCTTAAACCTATTTAAACAAACTAGCACCTTTCTGAACGGTGATTGGATGATCTTCATTCTCTCCTGATACTTCCTATTCCTGGGCTTGAGTCGTCCTAAAACGAGACCATCAGTATCACAGGCCAAGCTAATCTCCCAAGACCACAGGCCCAATCAGGCATCTCCCCTCCTCCAACACTCTCGGCAGCTCCCCAAGCACCTTGGCCTGCCAGTCAAAGTCCTCCAGGATTCTGCCCAAGCAAATAGTTGAGCTGTGGTCACTCCTGAACCAGCATTCCGACTGCAGCTAAAATGGAAATGACTGCGATACAAGACCCTGACTTTCTTCTGCTGTTTCCTTCTGCCGTTCCTCATTTCCACATGTACAACTACCCCTCCAAAAAAAAAAAAATGCCCTCCCCAATCAGCCACATTGACATTGTTCCCTTCTCCAAACTCCCAGAGCAATTAACGTGTTCCACATTGACTGACAGATATTTAAATAATAATAATAACGATCTAACCTCTTCCATAGGCCTCACATAGCTACAAGTCTCCTCTAATATTCACATTTGCATGATCTCATCAACTACATTATAATCCCTTCAAAGACACAGGTTTTATTTCATATTTCTCTCTGTATTCCCCAGGGCATCTGACCAATGCTTTGAACACAGAACCATGTACTACAAAAATTTGAGGAAGAAATGAACAAATGAATGAATGGCTCTCAAGAAGGAAGTGCTGTAGGGAGTCAGATGCTATGAGAAGCAAGGTTGATGACCTCAAAGTTCCTTTCACTCTCCTTCAATGGTACTGGTCCGATGTTTGTTATTTTTTTAACGCTACATACTTACATACATGCATACATATTTACATGTAAATACTTACAGAAGAAAACTAAATGTACTGATGGTGTGATTCACGAAGGGTCACAGAAATGGCCCTGGCCCTGAGAAGCCTTCCTCTAGTAAAGGGACTTGAGGTATGGTCATAAACGCGTATTGATAGAGCAGCCTCAAATAAACAAAATGAGACAAGAGGTATAAATAAACATCCCAGAAGTTTGAAAGAGTGCAAACCTTCCAGTTATGAGAGCTACATCAATGATCAAGGAGAGTCCAAGTTTACCGGAGCTAAGGGAAGTCAAGGATCAGGGAGTCCAGGTCGGGGGACCCTATCAAATTTACAGGTTTGGGAACAAATCACTCCGTTGCAACTATACCTTGCCATGAGGTGACACATTCAGAGATGGCCAGATGCTCAAATATAGGCAAAGCCTTTCATAGAACTCAGTGGCTATGAGCCTTGGAATCCTCATCTGTAAAATGAAAATAACATTAGCTCCTCCATACTGTTGAAATGAGATCAAAATGAAACATTTGTCAAAGGTCTTCTACCACACTAAAGACACCACATATGTCCAATAAATAGTAATTACCACACATATTATTATAATATCTCCTCAACTCTAAGGTAGCATGGGTTGGAAGGTATGTCTTTGATTTAAAAAGTGTTTTAGGAAGAAAAAGAAGTAAAAAAAAAAAAGATATGTTTAGTGTACTACAAGCAGGATGCTGACCACAGCTATCTTAAAATGCTAAAAAGCTACTTTCTAGAATTGAGGAAATATGGTAGTAGTAGACAGTATGTCTCCAGAGTCCATTGATTTTGCTTAATTTCTTTGGAATTAAGTCCTTATACATCAGAGATCTTGGGATATTTGTGTCTGTCAAAGCTCAGACCCTGGAGGATGGATTGGGACCTTTGCTCAAGCACACTCACACGCTCGCACGCTCGCACACATGCGCGCGCACACACACGCATAGAGATTCCAGATATGGAAACCCAGGAACAAATCACCCTTCACAGTAAACTTGCTCATTGTCTGAGCAGAATCGTGTTCTTTTAAAAATAAAACTGTGAGTGGGAGTGCTTGCGTTCTGGAATAGAGTCTTTTTTTCTTCCCTTCATCCCATGTTCCTTGGCTACATGCTATTATGTGATATTCAGGACTGTCAAACCTTCTGGAGCCATAAGCATTTTTCAGACAACCAATCTCAATATGCATTATCAAAATTAGATCTTTTCTCTGCAGATGACAATTATGTATTATATGGTTACACGCTTATGAGTCTGTGACACCGTATTGTTAGACTTGGGGTATTGACTTTTAACAATATGTTACCTTATTATATTTGGTGTCGCATTATGCCTGGATTGCACCATTTGTCCCGTGGCCCCACTCAGGCTGCAATTCGTTTCTCAGTAAGTGTCAAACAGCGTTGGGGGGAAGAGTGGGTGAAAGGTAACTTGGAAATAATTTTCTTCTGCAACTGTCACTTAACTATCCTGTTCCTCAACAAAAGAACTTCACCTATTCCAGCAAAAGACAAGTTGTATGCTCATCAGTAAGGCTGCCTCTGAAGAAAACAGTGACTCCGGTGGGGACGTCAAACATTCTGAAGGTCCCAGACACCAGCCCACAGTCACAAAAGAACTGATTGCCAGGCAGGGAGAAAGAGGAAGAATAGGACATAAGAAATCCTGGTATCTGTTTCTATAAACACAAGCTCAGTGCAGTTTAAACTCATAAACATGCTAAAAGGAGCTAAAGGTAGCCTGTTACTTTGTCATATATTTTTATAGGCCTTTCTGAATGGTTTCAGATTTGACATAGTAACTGCCTGTTACTAGAAATAAACTGTAAGTCAATTCCATGCTGCCGTAATTCACTGCCCAGGGTTGTTCAAAGAGATTTAGTGATGCCCATGATGGACAGCAAGCCCCTTGATGTGTTCATTTTCCCTCGGTGTTTTGTAGTGCCTCCAGCCTGCTGACCTCTAGAGCCCCGGAAGAAGAGGACCTTCCCAAGGTGTGACCGCTCCCACCAAGTTGGTACAAGACCCATCCTTGCAAGAAAGCAAATGAGACATTCTCTCTAAGTCTCTCCAGGTCTGTCTGCCTCCCTCTTTATTTCTAGAGGTTGACAATCATTGTTCCCATAAGAGTGACCTGCTTTGGAAGAATAAATTAATCCAAGGTCACAATACCACCCAGCAGGAATTAGGTGCCTGGAAAGTAGCAATACCTCATCTCCTTGGCTGGCATTTTCTTTTGGCTCAAGACTTTGGCTGCGTCTCCACCATGTCACGCACCCAGATGGAAAGTGAAAAATCCATTCAGCCATCTGGCTGTTTAGGTCTACACAATGCCATGCATCTGGGGCCATCTGGGAGACGGACTAAATTTTTTCACTTTCTGCCTGGTGGTTTGGTGTGGTGTAGATGCAGCCTTTCACTAGGCTAAAGTACCCGATAACCCCCTGCCCCATTTGAAAAGCTAAAAGAGGAGTCCAGGATAATGAGGCCTATAGCACCATTCTGGAAAATAAACTGAAACTTTGTGAATAGCAGTATAACACACACTGCAGGAAATAATAAAGAATAAGACTATTGTTTATTAGATAAAGCAAACACAAGAACTGAATCAAGTAATTATTTGTCAACTTAGTTTGTCCCAGCCAGCTAGCACAAAATTCTCAAGGGCATATTATTACAATTCTTTCGAATGGTTGGACATTAGTCTAAAAGGCATCTCGAATGGATTCCTGTGCTTGGAATTGTGTTTGAGCTAAAATACATGATTTCTAGACCCTAATTGGTATCTCCTATAAGAGACTCACTCTGTCTCTGAGTTAGTTCTAAGACAAATAGAAAAATATTTGAAACACTTCCCAAGAATCATATTCAACTTAACAGAACTTCTGCACTGATTTCAGAAACCCAATATATTAGCAACACTAGGAGCTTAATAGTGTGGGGTATAGGGCTGAGAGTACAGAGTGTATAAATTGTGGGAAAATGTAAATAGTGATTGTCAAATTAGGGTTTCCCTGGTATTATAATTAAACATCATGGAATTCAGGGGTGCTTTCTCTTCCCCCAGCTCATTTCTGAAGCTTATCTCTGGCAAGGTCTGGCAGCTTTCCCTTAAATTCAGTCTCTGCAGACAGCAACGCTCAGTGCCATTTCTAGACTTTTCTTCCCATATACTATTGGGCAAAATATTAAAATAGCTAAATAATAGGAATGGATATGGGAAAAATCAGGATTAAAATGTTCAGCCAAAGGAGGCAAAGTAGGGACTAGAAGTCATCGGGCCATCATGACACGCACCCAAGGACTTCAGACCAACCTCTGTCCTGAAGCTGGCTTTAGATTTATTAAAGAGAGAGAGAGAGAGAGATGGAAGCCATGTAGGGCCCAGAGGAGAAAAAGAAAAGTAAATTCATGAAAGGTAGGCTGAGAGGATAAAAATAAGGTCCTTCCTGCTTCTATCCCAGCATTATGAACAGGAATCCCCCTGTACACATTTAAATGGCATGTTCACATTTTATGAATCAGACCCTTAGTTTTAATTGCTTCTTGGACTATAGGCCAATTAAGGATGGGTCGGGAGGGCAGGGATCATTCCCACAGCCTCTGAGGTTCTGAGAGGTGGAGCCTGCTTAGCCTCAGGCATCCATTCACACTTGTATTAAAAAAAAATGCACACACACACACACAAAGTACACCATTAAACACCTCTGGTAAGCATGCTTACTTTATACAGGCTGAAAGCAAAACCTGGAGACCACAAGTCCCCCTTTGGCCCTATCTCTTCCTTTCAAATAAAATCAATTATGTTTCTTCTTGTCTGAGCCATGGAAAACTTAATACCAATATATACAGACTCAGTACTGTATCTTGAGAAACTGCCAGTAAGTTTGCAAGTCCTCTGAGATCTCCCCTCTTTTTATCTATAATTGATCCCTGCACCTTTATGCAATAGTGAGGTTAAAGATTAAGAGTTTTAAAAAATATATATATTACATATAATACCAGCTGCATAACATACACATCTTAATGGACTCCTAGTTCCCACAAAGTAACTCTGATATGGTAAATTACTGACTGAAGTAGTAACACTTAATGGAAAGAAAAATAGAATCTGTTATTAAAACTGTATGTTATCTTTTATATACTTTGACTTATGTATAGAGTATTTCCCCGCTTCGTTTTCATATAAGAAAATTAAAACTTACTGAATTTATACAACTAATGCATGTTACCAACCATTTCCCAAAGCTTTTAAAATCAACTTTAGGTCTGATCACCAGGTTTAGTGGGACAGTCACCTGCACCTCACATTTCAGTGCTGAACACGTCTAAATGTTAATTTTGAGAAGTCCACGGAGGGTGGTGAGAGGGTCAAGCTAAACAGCACATGCACCTAGCAATAGCAAATAGCATTTCTCGCTTACAGGTCACTGGTTCAAGTCTCACTCCAGTCAGCAGGACCCCAAAGCCATGACTATTTAGTTGCTCAGGGATCTGGTGAATTGAGTTGCTATGAGAAGTCTGGTCACCATCCCAGCTGGACACCTAATCAAAACGAACAGATCATTCATAACTCACCCCTGTTCCTCCCAGCTTCCTTCCCTTCCCCCATATTGTCCTAGCTATGGAGCCCTTACCAAGAGACCTCAAACGACTTGGCCTGGAGTCAGAAACCCTGCCCTCCCACTTCTAGAAATGTAGACTCCTGTACTATTCCTACATACACACACACACACACACACACACACACACACAGCATGAGTGCATACACATACAGAATATCTGTATTCTACATCCATAATCCACACATGAGTCACGAGGGAGTTTCACCATGGTCTCAGGAGGCAAATCACCTTCTCTGCTTATGCTATTAATCCAGTGCCTTTGCTGATACCAAATTTACTTCTATCTTTTTTTTTTTTTTTGCCCTCCAATATATATGTACCACACTACGGATAACCACCCAACTGAAGAATATAAAAAAATAATATCCCAACTTATGATATAAACATTACAATGCAGCTTTCACATTTTCCTAATAAAGAAAGCAAGCATCAAAATAAAAGTAAAATGATTTATCAGATTTTGTTTCTTTGCCACTGAAATATAATAGCAAACCAGCCTGGCCATTAATGCAGGGACCCCACATGTGCTCATTACCTCTTTGCCAGGTACAAAGGTGTCCTAACAGCTCTGTTTTAATTCCATGATCCGGCCCATAATCCAGTGCTAAACAATAATTAGTATCGACTTGTTAAACAGTAGTTGAAGGCTTCCTTTAAGCACCACAAATATTCTTTAAGTTCCACAGACAGAGAATCAAAGGAAGGAGGAGGCACGGTTGGGAGAGGAGAGAGGGAAGCAAGAAGGCATTTGCAAGGTTTTTAACTGTAAAGAAAGAATTGTTCTCCTGCCTGGGGACTCTGCACACACTTCTACATTGTTTCTAGACCGGCCCCAGCACTTTATTCCACCCCGCGCCTGCTTTTCAGCACCACTGTACACAGAAGTCCTCCCTTCCCTAATAGCTTGCCCCCACCCCACGTTCCTTTTTTACCTTGGTAGACCGACCAAATGTTGGACAATTTTCTCCCCTCTTCTAATGTAGTTTAAACTCTCTCCTGCTAATGGCTCTTTTCGTGCTATGCATCAAAGTTCATTTAAAATCAGCAATGAACGAAGACCTCTGGCATTATGGATTTCCCATGGTTTCACTTATTGTGATTGTGTATCTGGATACGGGGAGGACACTGACCACATTCGTGGGGGAAGTGCTGAACGTGCCCGTGTGGGCAGCAGAAACAAAGGGCTACGAGCTGTGCTGTGCTTGCCAGAGCGGGGCACGTGCACACCGCACCGCGGCCCGCAGACTCGCCTGGCCCACTGCCCCGCCTTGGGCACCTGGCTGCACCACCTCTTCCTGCTCCACCACGGAAGAAAAGCAGGAGGTGTGAAAGGGGTCATAAATGTCCTGGGTCGTGGTATTCCCACTAGCTCCATTCCCGCTGACCCTGAGTGGAGTCGGGGGCTCAGGATCCATATACACTGCTCCTTGGCTTGGAGAGCTGAACCTCTGGGACAAGAGGGATGTAGGAACCCTTCTCGTATAGACTGCATGTGCCAGACTCATAATCCCAAGCCAAATCAGACAGAGGTCCACTCGCATATCCACGCAGTGTTTTTAAGCACCTTCTAATGTGCTTTCGAGAAGAGTAAAGATATGGTCCCTGCCTTCAAATGACCTTACAACCTGATCATGAAGAACGAGCCATAAATCAGGAAATCCAAGGGCAGGGCAAGAGGACAACTAAGAAAGAGCAAGGACTGGAAGCACAGGTGGCTAGAAAGAAGACATGGTAGAGAGGGTGGACACGCTTAGATCGTGCTCCTGGGAGACAGGGGCTGGTGCCAGGTCCTGAGGAAGGAGTATTATTTTCAAAAGAAGAGGGGAGAAAGGGGAACGTTCTAGGCACAGGAAGTAGCACAAAGACTCAAGAAGCCAGAATCAGCTCTCTGTCTTTTCAGAACGTAACAAATAATAGAGCCCACTAGAAGACTTTAAATTTTATAAAACACATCCATGTTCCTTATCGTATTTGCTTTTCCCACTGACCCTGTGGCACACTCGTGGCATAAAATAGCACTAGGTGATGGGAAACCTGTCATTACAGTAATTTCTAAGAAAACTGACAAGGGCTACTCTAGGGAGCTAAAGGCATCAGACAGATGGAAGAGAAGTTGATGATGAATAAGCATGTACTCACTGGAATGGTTGTAAAGCAAGAAAGGAGGAGAATGCAAGACTATGAGCAAATTTCTCCAGGGGGTGGCAAGGAGAGTGACACTACTCACTAACAGTGGGAGAGCAGGAAGAGCAGCTTGGGAGGGTTAAAAAATGATGGTCCTGTTCCTTCTTCAGTTAAATTTGGGGGGAATGGGAAAACCCCAAATGGAAATGGCCAGCAGATGGTTACATGTAGGCATCTAGTGCTCAAGGTCAGAGGCAGACCGGAAACACAGATTTAGGAGTCACTAGCATAAATGTGGGGTCACAGGGATCCCCCATGAGAGGGGAGACGGCCAAGCGTTAAACCCAGCCTTCCACTTAAGAAACAGAAGAGGGAAGAGTACTCATTTAATTAAGTCCCATTATGTATAGAAGGCCCTTGTCAAAATGTAAGAATAACGTGTGGAGGTTCATGGATCACAGATTGAAAATGAAATTGAAAAAGACTGGATCTTAGAGCTTCTTCAGTCCCGCCCCTTCATTTTTCCAAGTAGGAAACTGATAGTAGGATATAGCGGCTGCACCATAATTTATTAATCCATTAATGTCTAATAATCTCCATGTTCTTGTGGAATTCTTTTATTAACTCACTAGAAAACACAGAGCATAGCCTAGGGCAGGAATGCTGAAGTTATGCTTTTGTTGGAAGTAGCTGAATGGCAATGGGAAGGGAAGATCCAGATCACAGAATACTACCTGGGTAGGGCAGAGTGGAATGGGGATGTCCTCAGAGAAGGGAAAAATCCCAAGGCATTCGAAGGGTAGGATGAGGCAGGAATGCCAGAGAAATGGTTGTGGAAAACGGAAGAGAAGCATAGAGGAGAATATACCAAAGATGCTTCCTCAGCATCACTGTGTGCCACTGTGGAAAAGCCCGAACGCAAAGCCTAGATGATGTGTTTAACATCTGCGGTCTGAGCCTTAGTCTTACGACCACTAGTTCTACCTTCCAGAGACAGTGTCAAGAGGACGGTTTTGAACCACAACATTTCACATTTACACGGAGATGTTAAGAATGGAGTCCGTCCAACTCATGGAAGTTTAGGAAGCTGAAAGGTCATACTGAGCAATGCAAAGAGCCAGCACTTGGAATCGAGTACAACTAAGATTAGTTGGACAGCCCCAGGCAGATTACTTCACTTTGTAGAACCTCAGCAACCTCACATATCAAATGGAAATAACCCACCAACCTCACGGGGTTCCTGGTAAGATAAATAAGATAATGGATGAAAGTGCCCCATAAAAAGGTAGGCTATCAATAAATATGAATTCCCTTCCCAGACACCCTTCTTAACAAGATATTCAACACAAATACATACACACACACACACACACACACACACACACACACACACACATTCATATTTTTCCAATAAATTCATGCAGGATTCTAGATTTAAGAGAAAATTCACTATAAAGAGAGAAAGAGCCTGCAACAGATCTTTGTGTCAGAACTTAAATGGAATGTAATTTGGTTGAAGCTATTTATGACATAAATGGGGGATGCCACTGTATGCCATTAGTAATTATGATGAAAGCAAACCAGGGAGATGAGTCAACTTTAAATAAATAAATAAACAAACAAACAAACACACATACACATATACATGCGTACACACACACACACACACACACAACCAAATCACCCTGAAGAAGACGGCTTAAAGATTAAATTTCCAGACCAACCTCTTTTTATCCGGGTGCAATTTTTGCACCTGCAATTAGCTCCCTCAGCCTTCAATCTAAGAATCAGCTGGTTAATTGTGCATGTAAGTGGCTAATAGCTCCAACTGTGGGATGGTGCAGGCCTAGAGGGTCACACACTTTCTTCCTCCACACACGTTCAGTTGTTACACATTACAGACACACCTACGCACACACGTACACAAAGGAGTAAAAAAAAAAAAAAAGGAAGAACATATGATTTGTGATACTTCAAGAGAAACAGCATGACATAATTAAGCAATTATATTCAAAGAAATAGTAGCCCTAAGAAATATCATCCTTGTGGCTCAGCTTGAGTGTTGGATAATTATCTATGAATTTTTGAGGATCAAATTGAGTCCCTAATAAAAAAGGAGAGAATGACGTAGAGAATCTCATCCAAACAGCCAGTGGATTACTCTGGGATCTGGAGTGACCCTCGTATCTCAGGGACAACAAGGATGTCACAGATTCGGTTGGAGGTAGGCACACTGAGAGGAATAAAATGAAAGAAACGAAGTTTTGTGGTCAAGGTTGGGCAATCTGCATATAGTAGAACCAGCTCTACTCTCTACCTTTAAGTCAGCCTGATGCTCTGAGGGCCATCCACGGCCAGTCTATTATGCAAGCACTCACCAGTGTTGAGCTTATCACCCCAGCTCCTCCTCCATCATGCCACTCTAGTCTCGCCTTTACCATTCAGCTCTGTGGCCCCCGGCTTTTGGCTGCCACTCAAGAATATCGAGGGCATTTTCTCCAATAGCTCATCCCACTTTGAAAACATGGACTACCTCTGGGTCATGTAAGTGTTTGACCTTGGCCCTCTTGGACCCAACTCTTGGTTCAAGCAGTGGTCCCAATAATCAGGCCTTACCACTCATGATGGAAGAAAAGGGCCACTGATTCCAGTTTAAGACCACAGGAGTTACTTCCAAATGAAATAGTGTCCAAGGCCTCAAGTTGCCTGGAGAAGTCTATCTGGTTGGGCAGCTGGAGATCTAGAAGTTCCGCAGACTCAGTAGGTTGTAATTAAAAGGTCAAGGAGTTCCCTCACAATTACACTCAATCTCTCTGCTTGGCCCAGATTCAATACAATGGAGCACACAGCGCCTCACCCAATACTATTTCCATATGGAAGAAAGCACTGCTTTGGAGCTACCTAAGGGGGGCAAGCCAAAGAGGGGTACTACAAGTTTCTAATAAAACTGCAGGCACTAAGAGTGGAAAGAGGCTTAACATTGATTAGCTGCCTGATGTTGGGCAACTCACTTAACCTCTCTGAGGCTCAGTTTCCTCATCCATAAAATGGGAATGCTATTAATACCTGTTCCACCTATTCAATTCATCTGAATAAATATTTCTTAGCCATCTATTATGTGCCACTCTGAAGATGAAAATAATCAAAGGGGTGTATGTGAAAGTGCTTTGCATATTTTTATATTTGTCATATATGTTTCATAAAATTTTACTTTATTTTAGTGTTTAATGGGCCCGGGGCCAACTGCCACTGGACTAAGAAAATTCCAGAGATACTAGAGGGTTCTAGGACAAAACTCCAAGTGACAACATCTGTAGAACTACTCAAGGCAAACTCCAAGGCTGGTCAAATTCACTCTGATGCTCTCCCACATCTCATTTCTACAGTTTCTTCTCCATTCTTTGCGCTTCCTTCAGCCCCAGCCTTCTCCACCCTTCACGATGACCCCAGCCTCCTCTGCAGTGTACCATTCTGGCTTGCTTGCCTTAAGCAACTCCAAAGAAATTCTTTCTTCTCATCAAATTCCCATGTTCTGGTCTCACTTTTGAGATCCTGATTGTTCGGCTTGCTAAATTCCAATGACACTCATTCTCTCCATGGTGTGTTGATGACTGATGACTGTCTATTCCCTTTCTCTGGGCCATTTGCATTTTAAATAGGGATTCTTGGAGAGTCCTTGCTTTGGGGAAAAAAACAAGTTGAAAGGTGTGACAATACCAGCCAGAAATCCTTTTCTTCTGCACAAATCACATCATACAAGTGGCTGCCAAATCTGTCTATGCATAGGGTTGCTCTCCTTCCCTTGAGATGTCACTAAAGGGCAGGGCGAAGAGGGAGAAGAATGCAGA
This sequence comes from Nasua narica, assembly GCA_028533885.1. NCBI lineage: Eukaryota > Metazoa > Chordata > Mammalia > Carnivora > Procyonidae > Nasua > Nasua narica. The sequence continues at coordinate 65,291,386 of CM052811.1, forward strand.
GTCTGACGCCTCCACTACCTGGGAAGCTCGCACAGATGTCAGCTGTCAGAGGGAGGAGCTGGGGCCCATCAGCTCCCTGCCCTGTGCAGACAGGCCCGGGCAGAAAGACAGCAGAGCCTGAATTTTCTCCCTCTAGTCCTTGAATTCCACCCTCCTCCCCACAAGCCATCATTGTACCATCAGGGGTTTCTTGTTACAATTTAATTTTTCTCAGTTGCACACTGGGGTTCTAATCTGCATCACACCAGCAGTGGGAACATTTTTTAAGAATCATTTCCCAAGACACTTTTAATATGTTTCCAGTAAATTCCACCTGTCCAGCGGGCTGGGTCATTTAACAGTGACACACCCACTGAGCCCTGAGGGCCCCTGGAGGTTTACTTTGGTGCTTTCCTAACAGAAAACCTGCTCTCCGTGAGGGGATAAAACTTTTCTGATGTGTAAGGGCTACAGGGGACGCAATGGGGACTGGCCGCCAGAGAGGAACGGGACCTTTAAGTCTCCTTATGGGAAAGCCTATACACAGGATTAGACAAAAGGGGTTTTGAAGATCCGCACTGAAATTATACCAGCTTTGGGGAAGGCGCATTCAAAAAGGAAAGAAAAAAAAAAAAAAGCCAGTGATTATTGAGAGCCTAAAACAGACGGTATAGTTTATCAAGTATTTTTAGCCAAAATCAGTGCTGCTTTCAGCGACTTAAAAGCGCACTGCCAAATGTAAACAAAGTTCTCACAGGACAGGAGCCAGTGAGCAATCGCCCCTGAATCTGCAGTCAGGGAAGGAAAATATAATTAATCACAACTCACTCCTAGCTGGCTCGTTGAAATAATACCAATGAGAAAAAGTAAAAAGTTAATAGGAGGATTTGGGGGGGCTCAGGGGAAGGGCGGGAGAGGGGCCGTTCCCTCCTTTCCTTTCAAGAGCTTGAGCTTGTGCCATTTGGATCCACGCCCGTGAAATAAACAAGAGTTTTGTTTTTCTGGGTTTTAGTTTTCATTTTTCATAATCCAGTTTATTTGACCTTTATTTTTCTGATAACAGAGGGAAAGAGGGAGTGCGGCTGAGAGATGTTCCCCAAAAGTACGGCTGCTGAGACCAATGGCAGGGAGGCCAGGGACCAACCCTTGCGGCAGCCCTCCCCCATCACACTCTCCCGGCAGGTGCTGTTTTTTGGTCCTCTGAACGTCTTTCCTTCAGAAACTGGAGGAGAAAATACATGAAGCAATGGGTGATCTGCTCTCAATTTCTAGTGGAAAAGCTGCTGGCTGAGACAAGTTTCTTTCCGTTTCCTTAGAAAGACAGAATTCCTTTTGGTCCCACAAATAACAGACAGGTCCTTCTGAGGGATGCAATGGGCTCCTCTCGCCGGCAAACTCCTCATCCGTGCATACCCAGAGCTTTGAGGTCCCCACGCGAAAGGCCGAAGAGCAGTGGGGACCCTTTCAAGAAGGGCCCCAGAGGTCCTTATTCACTAACAAAACAAGGAGAAGGAAGTGGCGAATTACACCCAGTGACACCTCACCTGCAGCTGTCACTCCCACTTCATCCGATTCCTGAAAGTTCTGAAATGCTGGCATCTTTGCTGCAGCTTTTCATCAATGCCATTTAAATGAATTTAGAACAATAATTTTATTAAAATGTTTTAGATGCCATATCTCCAATCCATAAAATTTATTGTACCTTTATGCAGAATTATACTGGAGTTGAAACATATAAATCAATTTATAAGGTCTAATGACACACAAACGCTTAAAAACTAAAGGCAATGTAGTAAATTCAAATTACCATTACAAATGTAAGCTTTGTAGTCAGTGTGTGACCCGCTAAGGATTATATTTAACTCCCCTGAGAGTGGTTTATCATAAAACTTTATACTTTTATTACAGTGAATTATTAAGTCCTCCATGACATGAGTCATTCCTCGCACTGACTATGGCTTTTTTAATGACACTATAATAGACATCTTGCTAATAGCAGGAGGATTGCTACCTCTGCGGTAAGGAGAAGGGGTGGGAGGAGGGAAAGGAAAAGACAATACAGGACACATGCATGGAAAAGCGTGTTTCCCAAAGGACTTGCATTAATAATCCTACAGAGAAATGTTGGGAGCCTCAAAACTCAGACCCCTCCATGTTCTGTCCTCGATAAAACAATACCTTATTGCCTAAAAGAAATTCAATTTAAAAGTCACATGTGGAGAAAGGAAAACAGTTTGTATTTTCCTAAGCAATTTTAGTTTTCCATTAAAACTTTAAAATCCTCTCCCTGCTGCTCTGCAATAGATATGTTCCCTTTTGTTCTGATAAGCTTTTCGCTAATAACAGATCTCTGTGATCACATAATGTACGGTGACCCACTACTCATAAACATGACTTTCCTGCATTACCCTCCTCCTCTCTCTGTTGTATCCACACCAGGGCCCCACAGCACCAGACTCCTCCAGAGGCCCACAGATCATCAAGTGTGCAAATCTCCAACCAAAGTCAAGGAAGGACTTTAGATGAAACCTTCTGCGCTGCACCTACAAGCTGCAGTCCCGGTTAGTTAGATACTCCTGGGTATTATGTACTCCTTCTAAAGACTTGCTGAGGGGCGCCCTGGTGGCTCAGCGGGTTAAAGCCTCTACCTTCAACTCAGGTCATGATCTCAGGGTCCTGGGATCGAGCCCCGCATCAGGCTCTCTGCTTGGAGGGAAGCCTGCTTCCCCCTCTTTCTCTGCCTGCCTCTCTGCCTCCTTGTGATCTCTCTCTCTCTGTCAAGTAAGTAAATAAAATCTTTTAAAAAATAAATGAATAAAATAAAATAAAGACTTACTGAAGCCCAGGATGCTGGTGTCACACAACCGTTCACTGTCATTTCCACATTCAGGACAGCGAAATTTAGGAATCCTAAGCTCCTGTCGGGAGAGCAGAGCCAATTCACGTAAAAGAGGTCTCTGTATTGCAACTTATGAATAGACTTGGATTAAAAATAAGATGGATGCATTTGGCCAAAGAGGAGAAGGGAAAATGGAGGCCTGGCCAAGATTTCTATGTATCTATATGCAAAAGTGGTTTCTTTGTAGGAATTTCCCATATCTTCTGTTTTGTTTTGCTTTGGAAATACTCTCTGGTGATTGTCTCTGTGTTCTCATCCCTGGGGTCGCTTGGCCATATCTGAGGCCATGATGCAATGACTGTGAACCTCCACTTCCCACCCAGTGGCTTGCCAACTTCCCATTGGCATTTACTGCTGATACATGCTCCGCCTGCCCACCAATGCAAACCTTAAAGAGCCAAATCATATTTCTTCCAACTAATACATTCTGAACCATTTAGATGCAGAGGTTTTGTTCATATGACTTTACCACTGCACTGGTCTGACTAAATAGGCTGGGCAGTTTAGTCAACGGACAACATATTTTTCATGAACTGACTCACTGATTGACTAACTATGGGAATTCTATTCAGTGCTCTATATTTTTATGGGTGCAGGCAAATAAAAAATACAAAAAAAATCTTTCTCTTTCTATCTCTGTCTCTCCAGCTCTGTCTCTCACACACAAATACACACACACACACACACACACAAACTTAATATGAATCTGTTTTGAAAAGTTTCACTAGAGAGTTCAACAAAGCTTAACAAAGTTCAACAGGAATTTCCATTAACTGTCCCAAATCTTTAAGCTATAAACATTTTCTACCAAAATGCTATAATTTTTCCCCAAGGCCAGCCACTCTGTCTCCTTCTCAGATATTACCCCATGAGTACAATAAACTCATGGAACTCAATTTAATTTAGTAAGTATTTATGGTGTGTCTGTTGCATGCTGGGGACCCAAGGTTGACCTAAATACGGTGCCTTGTCTTCACGAAAGGGACTGTCTAGACTCTGGAGCAGGAGTCCACAAACTACAACCCACAGGCCAAATCTGACGCACCACCTGTTTTGGTTAATAAAGTTTTATTAGAACAAAGCCACACCCATCCAAGGCTGCTTTGGCACTGCAATGACAGAGTTGACTAATGGTGACAGAATTGCACGGTCTGCAAAACTTAAAATATTTACTGTCTGGCCCTTTACAGAAAATGTTTGTTGACCCCTGGTCTAGAGCAGTGGTTCCCAGCCCTAGCTGCAACTTAAAAATCATGTGGGAAGTCTTTCGAAAATACAATCACTGCCTAGACTATCCTAGACTAATAAGTCAGAATCTCTGGAGTGTAGGGCCCGGGCATCTCTGATTCTGCAAATGCCGCGCCCCAACAAGGTGCTTCTGAAACAGAGCCAGGGTTGCGAAGCACTGGTAGATCAAAAAGACTTCAGAGAAGTAAAAAAGGCAACCGTGAATGTTACACAGGAAGTGAGGTACTTTCAAAGCGAGCTATTGAGTAACCAAACATTCTAAGCTTCTCCAGGAAGACAGACCAGTGTTCTCTGCTGCCCCAGTAATTCTGCCTCAGTGGCATAGAGGCCTGTCCCAAAGTGAGTTGACTCTAAGACAGTCTAATCCAGGGAGATGAGCACAATCAGAATATTCTCAAAGAGAAGATAATCAAATATTTGTATATCTACTTCTTCTCCACCCAGTAGCTAAACATATGATGCTTTGAGTGAGTTTTAATATTGTTTCAGGAGCAAGAACAAGTAAATCAGCCTCATCTACCTGTAGAAAGGACCCATTTAATTCAACACCCAAAATTATTCATCAATAGCCACCTAACTTGAGGGACCCTGAAGGGCCTCAGTGACTATTAAAATATCTATAGATGGGTATCTCTGTCAGCTCTGGGATAGGGACAGGGGACCACTCTAGAAGCCTTAACTCGGGCTGATTTCCCTCAGGCATTAAGCATGTTGTCCAGGTGGTTATGGAAAGAGTTGAGCAGCTACATAAACATGCTAACACTCTGCTAACAATTCCTGCAAATCAGCCTCGTATGGAACAAGTTCAGAGCTTCCAATGAACCTAAGAGGCCTCAGAGACCTAGGGAAAAACCTCAAATTCAGGCAATCTAAATGAGCTAACTTACTTTTAATAAAACAACTATTTATCAGTCACTAACTGTGGGCCTAGAACTGCCTAGCGACATACATTTCAAAGCATTTACAATTGCAAACACACACACACACACACACACACACACACACAGGGTCAGCCAAGAAAGGCTTATATAACAAAAGAGACTGTATGATTACATTCCAAAGGGTGCAACTAAGAGCAGCAATCCTTTTCTGTCTAGAAGTTGAAGTTATAGGACATTCCTTGGAGGAAGTGGCCTTGAAAACAGAGCCTAAGTTCCATATACCCACAGGGAGGAGGTTTCAGAATGAACTGACAACCATAAAGAAAAGAATATAGGAATTTGTAGGTTTAAGGGAGGAAAAACTGTTTCCTCCACCCTCTCAGAGTCCCTGGGTGGGTGTGAAAATTAAACTCACAGAAACAGAATAAAAGAGAAAACACATCCATTTAATAGAAGTTTTACGTGACATAAGAGCTTTCATAACTGAAGACCCGAAAAAGCAGTTAAGCCTGAGTATTTTTACACTAGGTCTGGTGAAGAGTGAAAAGTCATGGAAAAAAATGATGGGACAAAAAAGTGTGAGTTAAGGATAGTAAACTGAGGGGAACTTAAGAAGGCATGTTTGTTTGGATCCCTTTTGATGTCCCTACACATAAGGACATAAGGTATAAGGATATCTGATTCAAATAAATATAAGGATGCTCCTTTTCTCTGAGTATAGGGAGGACACCTCTCATATGATGGTCTTTTGATCTGCTTCAGGGTAGAAGGGGGAGGTCAGGGAGTCTGTTCTGCACCCGCCATTTCTCCAATTCCTTCAGCTTAAAGTCCTCAATAATCCAAGGCCCCATATTCTGGGATAGCGTGTTGTGAACCATATTACTAGCCAAATAGTAGTTGGAATCTGGGGAAAGAAGACATTGATGGACTAAGGAAAATTCCACTAGGAGAAATAGGAAGCTGGGCAATTGTTAAGCAGTCTTAAACCAGACCAAGGAATAATTTCACTTTCTTTGACATTCATCACCTTCTCTAGCAAGGTTCCTGGGAGCTCAGAAGAGTCTTAAGTGATCTGGAGTCCACCCTAGAAAGGTTCTCCAATTTCATACTGTGCAAGGCACTTTTATATCTGTTATCTCATAGTGCTCTGCCAACAACTCCATGAATTTAAAATTAGTTATCTCCACTTTGAAGAATAGGTAACTGGAACTGACTTTCTATGAGGTTAAGTAATTTTCCCGAGGTAATAAACATAGCAAGTAGTCAAGCTGGAATCTTAATCCAGTTCTGAAGGTTCAAGGTCAACGTTCTTTTTACTATATTACTGTGTTGGGAGATGAAGTGAAGACCAGCTTTCTGATCATAAAAACTGCCAGCATGAGCCAGGTTCCTTCTCAGAGCTTCCCCAGCCCTCAGGCCTCAGCTCTAAATAACAATGCCATCTAATCATTAGAATTTCAAAGACAAAAGCCACAGCATCTCTTTACGATCACTGTGATAAATTAGGTCTCCTATCCTTTATATACACACTCAAGGACTGGAAGATGTGAAGGGAAATAAATGAAAAATCTGTATATTATGCCCCAGGTAAATTTCAGTTTGTTTTGCACATTCAATTCTTATTTAGTACCTTGGCCTTTTGCAAAGGCTTGAAGGAAGAAAAGTAGTAAGGAAAGGCAGAGAAAGAAACTGGAAAACTAAAGCGGGAAAAGGAGAGCCACTTTTTGGCATACTAGCCGGTCTCATTCCAATGTAAAGGACTGTGTAGCAGGTCCAGATGGGGCCATCGAAACAGATTTCTTAGACAAGGTCATTTTTTTTAAGACTTTATTTATTTATCTGAGACAGAGAGAGAGAAAATGAGAGAGAGAGAGAGAGAGAGCACAATGGGGGGAGGAGCAGGGGAAGAGGGAGAAGCAGACTCCCTTCTGAGCAAGAAGTCTAATGTGGGGCTTGATCCCAGGACCTAGAGACTATGACCTGAGCCTGAAGGCAGATGCTTAAGGGACAGAGCCTCCCAGGTGGCTCTCTTAGACAGGGTCTTGACAAGAAGCTTGAAGCAAGAAATTTTCTCTTCCTACTGGCGAAACTCTGGCTCCCAGAACTCCGAACCCCAACAGCAAAGCTCACTCATACACATCCCTCGAGGGTTCCAAATCACAGGGAAGGAGGATCATCTGCGAGTGGGGGGTTTAGGGGGAATCTGGCTTATAGCTGCATCTGAGCCAGCTGAAAGGGTCCACTGCCTTTCAAAGTTAAAACACAGGTGTCCTGCCTGATGTTTTAAGTTGGAAAATGAAGTGAGGACTGAGAGTCACCCAAAAGATCAGTCTAATTATAGACATCCAAACCCACCCATCTTTCAAGGGGCAGTAAAAATGCCACTCCTCCAGAGACGACCCTCCCTTCCTCATCATTACTCCTGCCACTTCCCTTGAACCTGAGCTCACACACAAGTGTGTCACAGACTTGTGCCACAGCAGCAGAGATGCAGGAAGGCAGGGCTGGCGTTTAGACTCTCTTTTTTATTCTGGAATTCGACACAAGGGGTCATTAAACTATGGCCCACGTATGGCCCACCACCTAAGAATATTATTTATACTTTTAAATGGTTGAAAAGAATCAAAAGAAGAACAATGTTTTGTGATCTATTAAAATGACATAAAATTCAAATTTCAGTGTCCATAAATCTTAATGGAACACAGACACAGATATATATCATGTGTATTTATATTGTCCCCAGCTGCTTTCACAGTCCCATCAAGTTGAGTCGTTGTGACAGAGACTGTATGGTCCCCAAAGTCTAAAATATTTACTAGCTAGTCTCACAGAAAAAGTCTGCTGATCGCTGGTCTACACCACAGTGAGAACTCAGCAAATGTGTGTTGTGAGGGAAAGAATGAAGTGTGAGGCAAGGAAGAAGGGAGGGGGGACGGGATAAAGGAATAATGGGAGAGGAAGGAGGGAGACAAAATATGTAAGAATGGGAAGTAAGAATAAAGAAAGGAAGTCAAGTCAAGTCTAAGGCTTCTGAAAGGGAATATTTGGGTTTTCATACGCCACTGGAAGTGAGACTAGCTATTTGTGTTCGTAGATTTGGAGGCTCTGCCTGTGAGCAATGACACCACGGGGGTGCCATATGAGAAGAAATACCAAGAGGGCAGTGGAGGAACCCAGCAGGAGCAGCCTGGAGCCAAGATCCCAGAGCAGAAAGATAGCGTAAAAAGTTAAAGATTTCCCAAGCTCTGACCACGGTTTGAACGTCAACCTTTTCCCCATTCTTCTCACCCTCCACCCCTTCCACACATGTGCCTGTGGAGCGAGAGTGTCTCCTAGCTCCCCGTCTACTTGACTTCCCAAGCTTGACACCATGCCTTCTGCTCTTGCCATTTCGACTGCTTCTCAGCAAGCTCTCCGTCCACCTGTGTCACCGAAGCCTTCAAGTTCTAGTGTGAGATTTCTGCAGTCTTAGACAACCCATCCATCCTGGCTATTCTTTCGTCTTTGGGTTTACTCAGCATGTTCCCTGCAGCATCTCCCACTCAAGATATTCCACGGAACACCGTGACAGTGAAAACTTGAAGGCTGAATTGCGTTTGTGTGTCCGGGGTCTCAGAAGGGACGTCCCCAGGGGAGGCATCCTCTTATCTCTATTAGCGTTGGTAGCTGTCCCCTCTTGTTTCTAATTTAGTTTGCCTTCTTTCTGTTTACAAATTAGTCCTTCCAGAGACGCTATGTTCTTAATGTCTTTAGATTATCTGTGTTTGACTTTGGTGATCTTCTCTACTGTATGTTTCCCATTCTGTTCATTTCTATAGCTATCTTTGTTATTTCTTTCCTCCTATTTTTGAGGAGTTTGTGCTTTTCTGCCTTCTAAAACTGGGTGCTTCGTTCATTAATTTTGAGCTTTTCTTATCTTTTGGTACAAATATTTAAGTCTATAAATTTCTCTCCAGGTACTTAATTAGCTATACCTCACAGTTAGGGGTAGAAAAAGATACTGTGGTTAGAGGATGTGGTCTATGTAGTAATGACACTTTGAGACTAGCCAAGACCTGCTGTGGGGCTCAATAAATGGTTGATCACACACTTGTCATGTGTCCTTGAAAGAATGTGTGTTCTGCGGTTGCTGCCTGCAGTGGTCCACATATATCCATTTTAAAAAAACCCAGTTAACTGCATTGTTCAAGTCTTCTGTAGCCTTATAATACTTCATCACCCTGTTTTATCAGTTACTAAGAGAATTATGGTAAAATCCCAAATGCTATGGGAGATGTGTCTATTTTACTTAATAGCTCTTTCTATTTTTATTGCATAAATTGCAAAGACAGGATACATTTTTGAATTGTAATGTCTTCTTAGCAATTTGAATTCTTATCATTATGTGATGACTCTCTATCTCCAGTAATATTTTTATCTGAAATTAACATAGTGATCTCAGATTTATTTTCATTAAAATTTGCATGGGGTATCTTTTTCTACCCTTTGTCTTTCAATCTTTCTGTGTGCTTATGGTTTAAGTATACCTTTTATAAATACCATTCAGGTTAATGTTTTTAAAGCAGTCCTATTAGGCTTTTGATTTCTGATTGGAAAGTTCAACTTACTTACATTTATAATGATTACTGTTATATTTAGATTTATTTCTACCATTTATGGTATATGTTCTATTTCCCTGTTATTTTCTGGATCTCTTTTAAGATTGTCTTCTATTCCATTTTTTTTAGACTAAGTCTCTTTTTCCCACTCTATTTCCTCCATCTGTTTGAAAGCTACATGCTATATACTCTATATTTCTTACCTTAGCAATTTTAACATACAGATATAAATTATCAAAATCCAAAGCTGACTTTTTAAAAGATTTTATTTATTTATTTATTTATTTATTTGAGAGAGAAACAGAATGTGTGAGTAGGGGGAAGGGGCAGAGAGAGAGGGAAAACAGACTCCCCACTGAGCAGGGAGCCCAACACGGGGCTCAATCCCAGGACCTAGAGATCATGACCTGAGTTGAAGGCAGACATTTAACTGACTGAGCCACTCAGGTGCCCCAAAGCTGATTGATAGTATAGTCTCCTTTCCAAGAATCACAAGAACCCAGAACATTTTCGCTTGATTCCCCATCCCAATTCTTAATTATTTTGGTTATATTCTGTTTATCCCACTCCAAAAACAGCAGATATTATTTTTATACAATCAGTGTTTGCTTAGGTGCCCGCCTACATACAGCTCTCTTTATGATTCTTTCATTCACCGTAGGCCTTCCACCTAGGATAATTTTCCTTTTACCTGAAGTTTATCTTTTAGGACAGCTTTCAATGAGGCTATCTGTCATTTAATTATACTTGTCAGAAATGTTCTTATTTAGACTTTATTCTTCAAGATTTTTCTCTACATACAGTTCAACATCAAGAGTTATTTTCTTTCAGCACACAACTATACTATTCCACTATATTCTGCTGTTGCTATTGAAAAGTCTGAATACTATCTGTTGTAAGTAATGTGTCATTTCTCTCTGGCTTTTTTTAAGATCTTTTCTTTGTCTTTGTGGTTTTGTAATTTTTTTTATCTCAGTGTGGATTTATTTTTTATCATCCTTGACATTTGTTAGGTTCTAAGAATTTGTACGACATAATTCAGAAAAACTCTCAATAATTATCCACTTCATATGTTGAGTCTTTCCATTCTTCCTATGATAACTATCTAGATCTCTGATCAGATATATGTTAGACCCTCTAATTCCACCCTGCATCTCTCTTAACCCCTCATCTCCATACCCTTGTCTCCCAGGTCTGCATCCTTAGTCTCCAAATTGTTAACACTGCCTCTTCTAGTTCACTAAGTCTCTAGCTCTGTCTGCCTTGCTTTTCAACCTATCCAGTGAGTTTTAAGTTTCAATTATTAAATTTTTCTTCTCTGGAAATTCAATTTGACTCTTTTATTTGAATCATTTTGGTCATTCTTTACAGTTTCTTGCCTTTCTCATATTTTCAGGCTTCCCTTTTATTTCTTTAAATATAATGAACCTTGTTAATTTAAATTATGTATGTCATAATTACAACAACTGAATATTTTACAAGTCTGACTTGCCTTCAGTTATTTCCACCAGCCTTTATTCATGGCACCTTACTTCCTTGCATGTTTTAGGGCTGTTTATCTGCTTTGCAACTTCATCTTTGGAATTTTTTAGGCATAAATTAAGTTGTTTTTCTCCAAAGAAAAAAGGAAAGCAATCCAGCCCAGAACCATTTCCAATTAAATTCCCCACCTGAACTTTTTTTTGGATCACATATAGCATGAATTCTGACCTCAAACTCACATGAGAGCAAGGTATTAGTTATTACTTTGAAAGGAACATCCCTCGCCCTGCCTTCGCTCAGCAACAAAGGTAAATTTTTATCCTTGCTATGTTCTTCTGCATTTTTTTCTTATTCATCTTCATACTTATAACACAGCCTTTAAAATCTACATTTATATGGAGGCCTCTGTCAGACTTCCCACACTGAGGAGGGTAGGTTTTAATCTCCACCTTCCCATGTTCCTTTTAGACATTAAGTCAAAATGCAATGTCATTAGGGCTCAGCAGAAACTCTCAGGGCACAAGTCAGTATTGATGGTACTGATTTACTTTTCATATTTCACACTCTCCCTTCTATTTGGCCTCTACATATTCCTTCTTATGCCACTGATACAGAACATTAAAAGTAAGTTTCTACTTCATGCAACATTTTTTTTATTCCAATCAGAGGTGTTGGTCATGGTGTTAGTCTTCCATTGTGCCAAAAATTGACTCATAAGCTCTGGAGTGGAGCTTTAATGCACTCAAAACATGGCAGACTCCAATATGGTAGAGAGGCAAAGATTAGCATCCATTATACTGAGACATTTCTGAGGAAGAAACAGTTCAATTTCAGTTTCAATCTGGAAACAGGCTCAGATTTATATTTCTGGATTTTTTTCAATTTCACCTAAATCCAGTCTCTATCCCTCACTTTGTAGGTTCCCGTTATCTGGCCACTTTCTCCTTCCCTAAACCTGACATTATAGAACTAAAATGAAAGCTTCATTTTGAAATATTGTTTTAGATATTTATAAATTAATGGAAAACCCTTTCTTTTGCTTATTTTTCTATTCCATATCTTCACTCCTTGCTCAGAATTCATTCTCAACTATGGTCTGACTACAAGAAACTTCCTTTAAATATAAAGATACAAACAGCTTAAAAGGAAAGAGACGAAAAAAATATAATACCCTAATACTGGTTAAGTAAAGTGGGAGTAGCCATATTAATACCAAACAATATAAATTTCAGAGCAAAGAATGTTAACCACGGATTGAGAGGCTCATTTCATAATAATAAAATGGTAAATCTGGGGCACCTGAGTGACTCAGTTGTTTAAGAACCCACCTCTTGGTTTTTGGCTCAGGTCATGATCTCAGGGTTGTGATATCTAGTCTTACATTAGGCTCTGCACTGAGCGGGGAGTCTGCTTTAGATTCTCTCTCTCTGCCCCTCCTCCTGCTCCCACACACGCATACTCTCTCTCTTTCTCAAATAAATAAAAATTTAAAAAAATATAAATTCAACAAAGGGATAAATACCTTAAACACTTATGAATTTAATAACAAAACTTCAGAATATCTAAAGCAAAATTGATAGATGAAAGGAGAAATAGATAAAATAACTATTGTCAACAATTTCATTCCTCTTTGTATCAATAACTATTATTAAAAAAGCAGAGAGAGAATCATTAAGTATAAAGGACAGAAAAATATAATCAACCAGTTTGACCTAATTCATATTTATACAACCATCCACCCACAGCAAAACACACTTTCCTTTCAAAAGTACATGGACCATCATTCAGCAAACTAGGGATAGAAGGAGACTACCTTAACAAAATAAAGGCCTTATATAAAAAATCCACAACTAACATCATACTCAATGATTAAAGACTGAAAGATTTTCCCCTAAAATCAGAAATAAGAAAAGGATGTTTGGTTTCACGGCTTCTATTCAACATCTTAATGGGAACCCAAGGCAAATTAATTGAGAAAAAGAAATAAAATGTATCCAGATTGGAAAGGAAGAAGGAGATTTCTGTTCACCAACAACACTTTATATGTGGAAAACTCTAAGGATTCCACAAAAACAAAACAAAAAGCACTTTTAGAACTAATAAATGAATTCAGCAATGTTGCAGGATACAAAACCAATACTCAACTACCAGCTGCCTTTCAGTACACTAACAATGAACAATCCAGAAGGAAATTAAAAATCATTTACATAGATAGCATCAAGATGAATAAAAAATTTCAGAATAATCTTAACTAAGAAAACAAAAGACCTATAAACTGAAAACTACAAAATGTTGCTAAAAGAAATGAAACAAGACATACATCCCACATTCATGTACTAGATGACAGTACTGTTAAGATGTCAAAACATCCCACAGCAATCTACAAATTTAATGCACTCCTTAACAAAATTCCAATGCCATTTGTTGCAGGAACAGAAAAATCCATTCTAAAACTCATATGAAATCTCAAGAACCCTGTACAGGCAAAACACTCTTAAAAAAGAAGGGCAAAGTTGGAGGTATTACACTTCCTGATTTCAAAACCTATTACATAAGGATATAGTAATCAAACTGCTCTGGTACCGCCATAAAGATAGACACACATCAATGGAACATAACAAAAAGCCCAGAAATAATATTTGTATATAGGCTCAAATGATTTTTGACAGGAATGCAAGACGATTCAACAGAGAAAAGGAAAGTCTATTCATCAAATAGTGTTGGGAAAACTGAATATTCACATGCAAAAGAATAAAGCTGAACCCTTACACCATATACAAAAATTAATTCAAAATAAATCAAAACCCTAAATGTAAGAACTAAAACTTTAAAAAAACACAGTGCAAAAGCTTCATGATACTAGATATGGCAAGGACTCCTGGATATGATGCTGAAAGTACTAGCAAGAAATGTAAACACAGACAAATGGGACTATGTTAAAATTAAAACCTGTGCATCAAAGGACATAACCAAAAGAGTGAAAAGGCAACGTAAGGAATGAGAGACTGTATCTGCAAATCACGTATCTGATAAGAGGATAACACTAAGGAAATATATAAAGAATGTCTGACACTCAACAACAACAACAACAAAAAAAGCCCCATTAAAAAAATAAGAAAAGACCTTAAAAATACATTTCTCCAAAGATGATACACAAATGCCCAAGCATAAGAAAAGGTGCTCAGGGCCCCTGGGTGGCGCAGTGGGTTGAGCGACTGCCTTCAGCTCAGGTCATGATCCCGGAGTCCCGGGATCGAGTCCCACATCGGGCTCCCAGCTCCATGGGGAGTCCGCTTCTCACTCTGACCTTCTCCCTTCTCATGCTCTCTCTCACTCTCTCTCTTTCCTAATAAATAAATAAATAAAATCTTTAAAAAAAAAAAAAGGTGCTCAACATCACTAAGAGTTAGGAAAATGCAAATCAAAACCACAATGAGCTATCACTTCATACCCATTAGAATGGCTACAATAAATAATCTTAAGTGTTGATGACGGCTTGGAGAAATCCGATTGCTGTGTACTACTGGTGAGAATATAAAGTGGTGAAGCCACTGTGAAAAACAGTATGGCAATTTCTCAGAAAGTTAAGAACAGAATTACTACATAATCCTGGAATTCCACTTCTGGGTATATAGCCAAAAGAACTGAAAGTGGGATCTCAAAGAGATATTTGTACACCTATATTTATAGCAGTACTATTCAAAATAGCCAAGAGGCGGAAGCAACCCAAGTACCCATCGGGAGAAGAATGAATAAACAAAATGCACTATATACACACAATGGAATATTACTCGGCCTTAAAAAGGAAATTCTGACACATGCTACAACATGGATAAACCCTGAGGATATTAAGCTAAGTAAAAGAAACCAATCACAAAGACTCAAATACTTTATGATTCACTTTATATGAGGTTTCTCAAGTAGTCAAATTCATGGAAACAGAAAACAGAACGGTCCTTGCCAGGGTATAGAGTAAGAAGAAAATGAGGAATTATATAACAGATACAGGGTTTCAATTTTGCAAAATGAAAAATTCTTAAGATTTCTACACAACAAAGTGAATATCCTTACCACTACTGAACTGTATGCTTAGAAATAGTTTAGATGGAAATCTATATTTAATGCATTTTTTAACAATAATTAAAAACACATAGGAAACACCAGGATAGACCATATTCTGAGCTATAAAATTAATTTCAAAGACTTTAAAAGGCTACAAACAATTTTTGAGGTCATGTGGACATGAAAATTTCTTTATGGAAATTATTAATTCCAAATTAAATTTCCCTAATTGATATATTTCTTATAATTCTGATAAATTATATTTTCTTCAGAATTTTTCTACTTCATAGAAATTTCAGAATTTTTTGGCATAACATTTTCCCTAATTTCCTCTTGGTAACTCTTTTAATATCTATAGCATCAGTATGAAATACCTTGTTTATTTCTGATATTAGTAATTTGTGCCTTCCCCATTTTTTTCTTAATCAGTCTAAATTGGGGCTTATCAGTTTGCAATCTTTCAGAGAACTAACTTTTGGCTCTATCGAATTTCTCTACTCTATATTTGCATTCTATTTTATTAGGTCTTTGGTCTAATCTATATCGTTTCATTTCTTTTCCTTTTTGGGGTCTGGTTTGCTGGTTTTTTCTAACTTCCTAATATGAATACTCAGATTGTTGATTTTCAGCCTTTTTTCCTTTAACTATATGTATTTGTCGTATATCTAATCATACCTTTAGCTGCATCACAAACATTTTCATATATGACATTTTCCTTATCATTCAGTTCAAAATATTTTTAAAATTTTTACTGTAAAAAATAAATTTTAAAAAATAAATTCTTGTCATGATTATTTCTGTAACACAAATTAAAAAGTACACTGCTTAACTATCAGGGATTTGGGGATTTTCAAGTTTCCTATTTGTTACTGATTTCTTGCTTAATTTCAACTCTGGGCAGAGAATAAATTCAGTATTTCAGTCCTTTGGGAATTTATTACAACTTGCTTCATGAGCCAGCATATGATCAATTTTGGTATATGTTCTCTGTGAATTTAAAAACAAGTTGGTGGACATGGACAGTAGTGATGGCGGCACAAAAATGTGAATATATTTCATGTCACTGAACCACCATAAATGTAAAAATGGTTAAAATGGTAAGTTTTATGGCATGCATATTTTGTAATTTAAAAAAGTTGTTGGGAAAAAAAAAAAAAGTTGTTGGCTACAGGGTTCCCTATGTGTCAGGTCAATTTGGTTCATAACATTGTTTAGAAATTCTATATCTTTACTAATGTTTTGTCCATATGTTCTATGAGTTACAAAGAAAGGTATGTTAAATTTTACTTCTATGATCATGAATTTCTCAATTTCTCTTTTGGATTACCTTTGAATTGTTTTATATATTTGAGGATTGTTTTATACATGTGGGATTGTCTACTAGGTGGCTATAAATTTGGACCTATTACATCCTGCAGGGGAAGAGTGCTTTTGGCATTTTATGTCCATTTTCTTTTTTTTTTTTTTGTCCATTTTCATCTTTAGTAATATTTTGTCTTAAAGTCTTCATATCTTGATTTATCAGCTTTCTTTTGGTAGGTGTTTTCATATCTTTCAATTTTCAACATTTCTGTATCCAAAAATTTATGTTGTATCTCTATAAGCAGCATATAGTTGGGTTTGCTTTTTATTTAGCCCGACAACTTAACATTTCTTCAATTGGTACACTATCATTTGTTGCCTCCTTTGGGTCCATTGAGTTATTCCCAACTCCTTTTTATTATGTTGTTATGTGTTCTTTTAGTGTAAGTATATATATCTATTTTATTTAGTAGCTACCTAGAGATAAAAACGTACATTCTTGACTTATCAGATTCTAATGTAAATTCTGACTTTCACTAGTTCCTGGACAACTCAAGTGCCCCCAAATACTTTAACTCCATTAACTACCCCCCAAAATTTATATGCCACCGTTAAAGTGCATTTTAATTCCATATATTTATTCTTCCCTCATGACATTTTATAGTTACTACGTATTTATATATATCCACATATTTACCCTTTTCATTTCTTCTACATTCCCAACCTTCACTATCAAATAACTTTATACTCTCCATTAGTATAGATCTGCCAGTGACACAACCTCCCAGTTTTTGTTTCTCTACAAATATTTCCATTGTGCCTTCATTTTTTTTTTTAGGATATTCTCACTGGTATAGAATTCTAAGTTGCCACTTTTTTCCAGTGATTTTACTGTATCATTCATTTACTGCTAGCTTCCACTGTCATTGTTGAAAAGTCTATTGTTAATCTCTGCTCTTCTCTCTGCCTACTCTTAGGACTTTCTCACTGTCTTCTGTTTTCAGCAGGTTAATACTACGAAAAACTTTATTATATTTATTCTACTTCAGGTTCATAGTGCTTCTTTAATATGTGACTTGATATTCTTCATTAGTTTCGGGAAGCTCTCAGCCACTGTCTCTTAGAACATTGCTTCTACCCAATTACACATGTTACATCTTCTGTCATTATCTCTTTTTTTTCCCTCTTTTCCCCATGTCCTTCTTTTATACCCAACACTTTATTTTGAATATTTTCTTTTGAATGATATTAGTTTTTTGTTCTCTCTTCCACTCTGTCTATTCACTGTCAATCCATCCACCAAGTTCTTAATTTTCACTGTATTTTAAGTTCTAAAATATCTGTGTATGTATGAATGTATGTATGCATATATGTGTTGGATACCCCACATTCTCAATCTTTCCTTTTATTTCTTATCATATATCAATATATCATGGTTATTTGAAAATTCATATATGATAACTTCATTATCTGGATCTCTCTGGTCTGTTTATATTACATATTGTTTCTCTTAATTTATTATCACATTATATTTTCATAGGCTTGGTTACTTTTGCCTGAGTACAGAATGCAGTATATAAAAAATTACTGTATTAATTTCAGGATCGGAAATATAATGTTTCCTCCAGAGAAGATTTATATTTGCTTTTGAAAGACAGCTACAAATATCAGCATTCCCAGCCCTCTTATTCCAACAGGAAACTGAGGGGGTGTAGCTCAGTGGAAGAGCATTTGACTGCAATAGGAAACTGAGATGATTTGAAGTTGGGTTTTGGTCCCTGCAAGTAAGTACAAAATCAGCTTAATCTTAACCCCAGTTGAAAAGCTAGTGTTTTTCCAGAGTTCTCATTCCTCTGCAGTCCCTGAACTCATACATTCCCCCAGCGTTGTGAGACTGCCAGGAGCTACGTCAGGTTTCTCAGCCTATGGGTAACCTCTTCCAGGATTCCAATGGCCTGCCACTGGGGAACACTGCTCCAAATGCTGCCCTTACCTATCGAGGTTTCATTACTCTCCCAGGTCTTGGCCCTATTAGTTTGCACTGTCTTATCAGCTCCACTATGCCTTTCAATAGATGTTTGTCACACTTTTTCCAGCTTTTCTAGTTGTTCTCAGTGTGTTCTCAGTGGGATGGTTGTCCAAATTACTCAGCCCTCTATTACAGAAAGCAAAACTCTGGACAGGAAATGTTTCTAATGCATCACTAATGTTAATTACATTTCCCTCACACCACCTAAGCTACTTGTGCCATCCTTACATATTCTCAACCCCTTTGTCATCCACACCTCAACTACAACAACAAAATCACAGTCTAGGTGTTGGATAAAAGTTTAAAAATTAATGATAATCTTTACTTTTGTCAGCAACTTCACATATTGTTAAATCTCATGTAATGTGACAGCCTTACGATGTATCATACTTTAGGCATGATGATACTGATGTTCCAAGAATGGAAGTAATTTCCAAGGCTATAAAACTACATCACAGCCCAAATTTGAATCCTGATCTCTCTGACTTCATGTTCGGACCCCATGTCACTAGATAACAAAAGCTCCTAAAAGGATAGTGACCACCTAGATAGGAGCATGGTGAGAAGGTAGAAGCAAAATGTCTCATTCTCTCAGAATCAGGAACACAAAACCCATGGAAAAAGCCCCTGGATGCAGCTATTTAGTAGAAACAAGAGAACTTCTTTAATGAAATAAATTCAAAAGACGCAGAGAGTATCATCCAGCTTCTCCCCCTGCCTAAACAGAACTTTCCTTGCTGCACCTGGCTAAACAGTTTCAAGGGCTTCCTGATGAATCATTTCATTAATGGAACCAATTAAATATCTAACAATCTCCCTTTTCTTAGGAAGCCAGATCCTGGTGCAGGATGAATTACTCTTAGAGGTAAATCATGGAGAACCTTGATCTTGTGAGATTAAGATCCTCTGAATGGCCCAGCTCTTTGCTTAAATAAGACTTTGTCTATTCCCAAATATCTTTATACTCAGTTCTTTGATCACATACTATATATCAGACACGTGTGACAGGAATCAACCCAGACCAAAACAGACAAAGTTCGTGTTCTCATGGAATTTATAGTTTAGTGGAAAAGAGAGGTTTCACAAATCCTCATGTCCGTTGTATGCTGGTGAATGTTTTAAAACCAGCTCTCTGGGGGAAAGGGGCTGAGCGAACACTGATTTGTAGCATTTGCCCATTTCTTTGATGGAAAAATCTGCACCATGACTGATTTCAGGCTACTAAGGTGAGGTCACTAAACACGGAATTGGGAAAAGAGGTACGCAGTCAGCTCTCCTAAGACAGTACGAGACCACTCCAGTGTACCAGAGACCATAATAAATGGAAATGAGATATGTATTCTCAAGCAAAATAGCCTCATTCTACAAGATACATAACAAGGGAACCAAACCCAGCCTACATGTTTGGGACAAGCATCTTTGAGGCAGTGATGCTTTGCACTGAGATGGGAGGGATGACTGGTGTTCAGCAGGGACAGAGTGAATAGGGGAGATAACCTATGTAAAGCACACACAGCCCACCTTCCACCGTGAGCGGGACGGAAAGGGAAAGCACCACATGAGGAGTTTTGAGGTCTGTCTCCATTATAACCCATTCTGGTCTGTTTCCTGCCTGATCAGTCCTTTAGTTTCCCACCACTGGCCAAAGCCAGAGAATGTTTAACTCCCCCACCCCCCAACACACACACACAACAAATTCACTTGAAAGGACTGAGGAGGATATTCCTCCCATTGTGGGAGCATAATCCTGGGGCTAGCAGCCTCCTTCCCCACTATTTGCATCAAGTTGCCCGAAGGCAAGAGAGTCTGGATTTCAAGGCCCTGGCAGCTTTGTTCAGCAATTCTCAGTCAATGACACAGCTCTTCCTCTAAAGTTTAAGATACATTTCCTTATTAAACTTTTAAAAAATGAGAAAAATCATACAAATGGAGAGAGGGAGGGAGAAGAGAACAGAAAATGATTGCACATTGAAATAAATGTGCTACTTGAGAAAATTATAAGTGCCTAAAAACAGGAGTTTATAATGAAAGTGCCTTCTCAAGCATAACTATAGCATCACTATTCCGATATGAAAATACAATAAACTGTCCTATTAAATCTAAGGAGTTAGATTTAATAAGATGGGTGGTATATTAAATAAATGCCAACTGATTATTAAAGATCTTTTTATTGAGGATTTACAACTCTGTCATCAAATAACTGAACAGTATTCAGGTATAATAAGACCCATATGAGAAACTTAATTTAAAGTAGTGCAAACAACCAAAAACACTATTACAAACAGACCATGAAAACTTGGAAAATAGATAAGAGGCAAAAAACAGCCCATCAAATTATTGTCAATAGTGGGGGCTGAGGCGATGAGGGAGGACAAAATATCATTTACATATGAGTCAACTAAATAGCTATTCAAAAGCAGTATAGCTTGACAGAATGGCACACTGCATAGGTAGATGTGCCCTCCTCTGGGAGCTGAATGGTCCTCCCTTTTCTTTCCTGTAGAAAGAAAATTAACTTCTTAAATGTGCATTTTCTGTTGTAAAGAAATCCTGGGTTTCTTAGAAAATCGTTCTGTCTTCCAAAGTGAAAGCGAGCTTCAAGAGGAAAAGGATCTTGTGTCCCTATCCAGAGACCTACAATGCTGCTGAGGGGTTGGGAGAGGAAGGGGAAGAGGGGAGGGCTCAGGTAGGGAGACAGAGAGGGAGAGAGAGAAGGAGGGAGGGGGAAGAGGAGGAGAGAGATGGAGAGGTGGTGAGAAGGGGAGGGAAGGGAAGGAGAGACACCTGCTTAAGAATCAGAAACAGTTCTCTTCCTGGGTTTATGCCTCACACACTGTGGGACATCAAATAAGCTCTTCCCAAAATTTAGGCTTCATCAGCTTCCTCATAAGTCAAATTAAAGAGCTAAGCTATGAGATTTCTTTGATATGCTCTCAAGACTAGTCCTTAGGTCCTCTGCTAAAGTGCCAGGGAACAGAAGAAAAACCTTCTCAGAGACTAATAAAACTCTCCGTGGAGCATGAGAGAGGGAGACTGAGACTCAGTGAAAGAGAGAGATGGGGAGGGAGATGAATGCTTCCTGAGCAATAACAGAGCATGTTGGTTCCTGTGGTCTTTTCGAAGCCGTTACCCTGCAACCTCCCCACTAGCTGGGCAAGGAAAACTGCAGGGAGGAGGCAGCTGAGCTCTGGACTCGCAGGGCAGCTTACCCATGAGTGGGCTGGTTGCAGGTGAAGGCGAGATGTCTCCCAGCTCGATGCCAGCCTGGTGTGGGGAGTGGTAATTTTCATGCACATGCAGGACATTCCAAGCCAGGAAGCACGGACAAGTGGCTTGGGCAACAGATGACTACACAGCTTCACAAATGGGTCCTCGCTTGCCTCTGGCCCACGGCAGGCAAAAAGGACGCTACATACAGAGAGTAAGCAAAAAAGGGCCCAAAAAATTGCACTATGGACAAATGACGCCATTTCTAGTAGAGATTCAGACACCTTGTCCTTAGTCGCAAGTGACATCTAATTTGGCCTTAAAATACTAGCCTTTACATCTTTGGGACTTGAGGCTTTAGGTTAAGACACATGGCTGTCCGTCATAAATCTGGTCTCCTTCAGGCCCTGTCACAGACCCTGGACCGCCACCACCTAGGAGCAACACGGCTGCTTCCTCTTCCTCCCAAAAGGGTTTGGTGAGAATCAAGAAATTATCTTTAAAACATACAAAGCAATCCCACAGCAAAGGTAGGAAAGAAGTCATCAACGTTATGAACAGGGGAGACGACCAAAAGAAAACTGAGGAGAAGAGGGAACTGTGTATTCCTCTCTCTCCATCTCCCCAGTATTTCACCGGCCAGGATCACAGGGGTTCTATACAGTAGAGGGACATCCGTCAACACTAATCAATACATGCAGTGTTAGTCATGGATGATAAATTTGAAAGGGATTATAACTGTAAACAGTGATCAATAGAGACTTGCTCGAGGAGACAGAGAGGAAAAAACAACCTTAAAATGTTACATGGTTAATAAAGCGGGGGGGAGGGTCGGTCTTAAACAAAATTCCAAGAGACCTACAAAGTTCTACCTCCTTCTCTTACGGGAGGCAGGATGGAAGGGGGAGTGGATAAAGAATCCTCCCCCAGAGTTTTTCACAAGGCAATTGCCACTAAAAGGGTGCATTATTAATTTACAGCATATTTGCTGATCCTTCTGGTTGGAAGGCACATTCTCCATTAGCATTTGGTTGAAGATTTGTTCCTGGATCCGAGCTGGCATCACTCAAAGCCCCCAGAGTATAGCTTGCCCTTTCCCTACATCGCCCTCCGCCCCCTCTCCTCCCTCCTGTCTCTTCTCTTCTCCCCTCCTCTGATTTCACCCCCGGCACATGACTGAGCAATGCATTCACAAGCGTGACATCCCTCTCTGCAAACAAATATATCCTGAATCCAAGCAAAAAGGAAAAAAAAAATGCTGGGAGCCTCCACTGCTCACCCATAGATGAATGGAACTATCTGTCTTGTCACCGGGGGTCGAAGCGAGAGGTTACCCTGAGTCTATACCTTAGCTTCTCTGCTGACGTTTGCAAGCAACTTCCTTAAAAATAAAACAAAATAAAGATTGAAAAAAAGAATCCTGCCACATCAAGCACTTAGCCGGTCCCTCTAGAACCCTCCCAGATTGTGTCTTCCCACCACCTTTGGAGTCACAGCTCCAGGCCTGACATATAAATTTTTTTTCCACTGACCTTTTAGTGTCCTTTCTGCCAGAGTGTGTAAACCATAAGCTGATATATGAAGGCAATTTTTAGTGGTGCCACTTGTATCTGAGTGATTGCACACACTTTACGTTTCTGGCCTGCCAACCCTTCCACCTTTCGAAGATCTCTCTATTTTCTTTTAAGGGAACTGCAACAAAGGTGAAAGCAAGTTTAACTGCTTCAAGACTTTGATGGCCAGAGGCACCTGTTTGGGAGATTCGTAACTGACCAGGGCCCATCTTCAAAACTAGAATTTTTTTTTTGCTGCTCTGGGGATCAGCAGGACAGGAGTAATGGGGAAGAGAGGTTAAAGTGGCACTTCTCCCCGCCATCCCCCCAGTAACAACCAAAACAGACAGATATCAAAACTAAAGCCTTGTTGAAGACTCAGAGGACAAGCTATGATTGTCTCCATAAATTCTAAGAGCTGGGCCCCTGGGGGTGGAGGAGTAAGTGGGCGTAAAGCCAGAGAAGACACCTAGCCAGCAGAATCACCACCCTGCCATTGTCCCGTCACCCCTTCAAAAGCCTAGGCTGCTGTTTTTCCTCAGCAGAGCCACACGGTCAGTCCTGCTGGGTTCTGAGACGTGCCCTGGCCTTGGAAGAGAGACTATAAGAAACACAGGAAGAGCAGCATTTAGTCTTCTTATTCCAGGCTGGAAAGGAAGCTTCAGAAAAGCGTAGCATCTACCACGACAACCTCCATGACAGTACATGTTAATGTCCTTGTGGTAGCTCACAAGGGACCAGGCATCAAAGTCTAAAGGTAAGAGGGCCCTATCAGGTGATGTGAAGTACCACGCTGAGGGAGGAAGTATGAAAAAGAGTAGGCCTGAGTTTGATGAAGCTAATCTGGTCTACTAATATCCTCCATAGAGGAGCGGCACTGATGAGTAAAACCTGCAATGGGAATGTGGCTCCTAGAAGACCAACTTCAAGACCGCTCCCATCAACCATGAAACCTTGCCCTTCCACTGGCAACCCTGGAGGATCAGAATTCAATTTCATTAAGTGTCCCAGTGGGTCCCTTTCACGGGATCATGGCTCAAGAAGGCTTGATAAGAACGCCCTACCCACCTCGAGTGAGACCCACGGTCACTCTCAACCACTAGGCCCCAATTATCATACGAGATTATGACTATCTAGGTAGCCAGTGAAGATGACCTTCACTGAAAGACCTGAGATGATCTTTAAAAACCTTCACTGGGCTCCTCACCTTTAAGGCCATGGCCATGCCAGAACATCTAATAATAACATTCTGAGATTTTAAGACTTTTTAAAACATATTTAAGCAAATTCTTATTTACTTTTCTCACTCAATATATTTGTGAGTAAGAAAGAAAGCAAAGAAATATCGTTATTGTCTGGGAATTGCCAAATCTGAAGACCATTCGCTCTGGGTCACGGTCTGTAAGAGAAAAAGGCTACTGAGACACTCTGAAGCACTGCGGCCACTATAAATTGTTATACAGCTGTGCCTCCTCCACAAAATTCTTGGGGAGGTGCTCAGAATTCGGACATGTGTTTAGAACTGTTTCAAGTCTTTGAACATCATGTACCACATGTGTGGCGGCTAAGAAAAGGATGAGAAGTTAGGGACTGACTGCTGGCCAGAGGAGCAAAAGACAGGGGATGCAGGAAGATGCAGGCAAATGGTCAGTAGGCACGTGGCCCATGTCAGACCTTGCAGAGAGAAGATCAGCTCCACAGATAGACACATCCAGCTTCCTTCGCCAGGACGCTAGCCTGGGCACCCAACTCAGAAAAAGTGACCAAGTTCTACCATAGGGCCACCTAGTGGAGACCACAGAGGTGGAAGACCCAAAACATTCCACAGAAAAGGAATGCTGGGAGCCACAGCCTCCCTCTGCTTCTGGGCCAAAACACCATCTTGACTGAGGATTCTGGCTCCAAGGACTGTTGGGAGCATGGCCAGTGGCATCCATGGTTGCTAAGCACCAAGAACTCCAGGATGGTGAATTGCTACTGAGGATTCCACCTTGCGCAACCTTTTAAAAATTATAACAAGGCTTTGAGAGGCACTTCAGTAGAGACTCCAAGGAATAACAATGATGGCAGCCCCAGATATGGACTTAGGGTGTAATTTCAGTATGAGTATTCTGGATTAGCCCTGCCTCAGGCCTGACCTGGGAATGCCTCTGGTGGGCAGCTTTGGGGTTAGCCAAGCTAAATTCCAGGGAATAAGAACCTTTGTGTGTCAAATGCAGAGCTGGGGCAGCTAGAAACCAGTGCTAAAGAAAAAGGACACTAATGCTCATCTCAATCAAGACAGGTGATGGATTTGCAACCCTAGGAGGAACCACCGAGAGATAGACTCCAAAAGAGAATATTCATTAAGCAACTGACCAGTCACTGAGCCAAAAAACTTATATATATTACCTCAGTTAAACTTAAAACACTGTAGTATTTTAACTCCATTTTTTTAGACAAGTAAATTGAGGCTCAGAGAGCCTAAGTCACTTATCTAGTTAAGTGTCAGAGCCCAGAGGTATCAATCTCCAATTGTTCTTTCTTATACCATATGCCACTTCTCAGTGATCTGCCCTATTTAGCCTTTCTCAAACAGGATGGGTGGGACCCAGAGACTGGAAAGGAAAAATGATGTTCTGTTCCTGGGACCCAGAGATTGGAAAGGAAAAATGAGGTTCTGTTCCCTTGAATTCTGGACCCAAACAATTTTGGGACTGTTATGAATGCTATGCTATTGGCAGAGTGGCCAATGGTAAAGATCAAGATTGAGGAAGATCAAGAAACTGAAAGACGTTTTTAGAAGATGGATTAACAGGCAAATTCCACCAAAACTATTTGGAGGACACAGCCTTTGACTTATTTGTGCCATTCTCGTGCTCCTATCTTCAAAGTGATGGCTTTGTGCTCTTACTCTTTACTGGGTAGTGAATCTGAAAGTTCTTCCTGGCCCAGCTCATTTGGCAGAGGAGGATAGAGGAAGGAGGAAGATACTGCTCACAGAAGGGCTAACCTCAGAAAAATTCAGAGGCCGTGTTTCCAGTGGCACAAGGGAAGGTGCTCCATTCCACTGCTTCCCAGAGAATCCCAGAGGCTTGCTCTGGGCACTTTTCACAACTTGAGTGACAAAAGGATAAGGCAAACAGGGGTTAAAAAGTCCCTTGTCCCAGAAGCAAAACCTTGCCTTACTACCTAAAAGGGACAATTCAGCAAAGACTTCCTATTCCAAAAGTCAGTTCAAGCATTCATTCCCTTGTTCATTCATGAAATATTGACTGAGCCCCTTCTCTGTGGGCTAAAATGAACCTTGCCCACCTATGAAAAACCCACAGCTAATGTCATCCTCAGTGAGGAATAACTGGAAGCTTTTCCTCTACAGTCAGGAACAAGAGAGGGGATGTCCACTTGCACCATTTTTATTCATCATAGTACTGGAAGTCCTAGCCAGAGCACTCAGACAGCAAAAAGAAATAAAGGCATCCAAATCAGTAAGGAAGAAGTCAAACTTTCACTCTTTGCAGATACATGATACTCTATAGAGAAAACCTTAAAGACTCTACCAAAAAACTGCTAGAACTGATAAATTCAGTAAACCAACGTACAGAAATCCATTGCATTTCTATACACCAATAACGAAGAAGCCAAAAAAGAAAATAAGGAATCAATCCCATTACAAGTCACCAAAAACAATAAGATACCCAGGGATAAACCTAACCAAAGAGGTAAAAGACCTGTACTCTGAAAACTGTAAGAGACTGATGAAAGAAAATGAAGATAACACAAAGAAATGGAAAGATAATCCATGCTCATGGATTGGAAGAATATATATTGTTAAAATGTCTATACTACCTGAAGCAATCTACACATTTAGTGCAATCCTTATCCAAATACCACGAGGATTTTTCACAGAGCTAGAACAAGCAGTCCTAAAAACTTGTATGGAACCACAAAAGACCCTGAATAGCCAAAGCAATCTTGAAAAAGAAAAACAAAACTGGAGGCATCACAATTCCAGATTTCAAGTTATATTACAAAGCTGTAGTAATCAAGATAGTATAGTTACTGGCACAAGAAGAGACACATAGATCAAGAGATCGGAACAGACAACCCAGAAATGAACCCACAATTATATGGTCAATTAATCTTCAATAAAACAGAAAAGAATATCCAATGGAAAAAAGACAGTCTCTTCAACAAATCGTGTTGGGAAAACTGGACAGCCACATGCAAAAGAATGAAACTGGACCACGGTCTTACACCATACACAGAGATAAATTCAAAATTGATTAAAGACCTAAAATATGAGGCCTGAAATCATAAAAATCCTACAAAGATCATAGGCATTCACTTCTTTGACACTGACTTAGCAACTTCTTTCTAGACAGATCCCCTGAGGCAAGGGAAACAAAAGCAAAAATAAACTACTGGAACTACATCAAAATAAAAAGCTTCTGCACAGCGAAGCAAACAATTAACACAACTAAAAGGCAACCTATGGAATGGGAGAAGACATTTGCAAATGACATATCTGATAAAGGGTTAGAGTCCAAAATATATAAAGAATTTATAAAACTCATCATCTAAAAAATAATCCAATTAAAAAATGGGGAAAAGACATGAATAGACATTTTTCCAAAGAAGACGTACAGATGGCCAAGAGACAAATAGATGCTCAACATCGCTCATCAGGGAAATGCAAATCAAAACCACAGTGAGATATCACCTCATACCTGTCAGAATGGCTAAAATCAACACCACTAGAAACAACAGGGGGGGTGAGGATGTGTAGAACGGGAAACTCTCTTGCACTGTTGATGGGAATGCAAACTGGTACATCCACTCTGGGAAACAGTATGGAGGTTTCTCAAAAATTTAAAAATAGAACTACCCTATGACCCAGCAAATTCACCACTAGGTATCTACTCAATACAAAAATAGTAATTCAAAAGGATACATGCACCATGATGTTTATAGCAGTATTACCTGCAATAGGAATATTACAGAGAGCCCAAGGGTCCATCAATTGATAAATGGATAAAGTAGAAGTGGTACAGATATACAATGGAATATTATTCATCCAGAAAAAAAAATGAAATCTTGCCATTTGCAATGACATGGATAAAGCTAGAGAGTATTATGCTAAGCGAAGTCAGTCAGTCAGAGAAAGACAAATACCATATGATTTCACTCATATGCACTGTTATAAAACAAAACAAACAAGCAAAGGGAAAAGAGAGAGAGAGGCAAAACAAGAAACAGACTCTTAATTCTAGAAAACAAACTGATGGTTACCAGAGGGGAGATGAGTGGAGGGATGAGTGAAATAAGTGATGGGGATTAAGGAGGACTTGTCTATGATGAGCATAAGAAGAGCACCGGGTGATGTATGGAAGTGCTGAATCACTATATCATACACCTGAAAGAAATATTATATGTTACCTAACTAGAACTTAAATAACAACATTAAAAAAAATTCAAAAAATTCAAAAATAAAACAAACCTGGCCTCCATCTCATGGAGCCGACAGTTCCACAGGGCAGTGAGACTCAGCACAGAACCACACAAGGCAACATGAAACTGCTCCTGTGACGTGCGATCAGAGGGGCACAGGATGCAATGAGAGCTCACAATAAGGGGATGTGACTGAATCAGGGAGGGGAAACTCCCCGATGGGTGAACAGAGAGTTGAGGTTGAGGAGGAGACATCTGGGTGAATGGGAATATGGAGAGAGTTCCAAGTAGAAAAAATAGCATATGCAAAGTCTCTGATGGAGGGAGCGGGTGGGGAGGCACATGGCAAGGATACTGTGTAGCTGGGAGGCAGACGAAGGAGGACACCTGAGACAAGGCTGGAGACACATGCTGGACCCGCAGAATGTTAAAGACTGAGGTCTTAACTCTAAAACCAATGAAAGCCATTGAAGAGTTTTCAGCTGGTGGAAGAAGTGATGTAATGGGACTGCAGCTCAAAAACATCATGATGGTTTATGTGAAAAATGAATTTAAAGGAGACAAGAATGAAAGAGGAGAAGACCCTATAAGGAGGCCTTTGCCAGATCTTGCAAGATTATGGTGGTTTGGACCAGCATATTCAGATGAAGAGAGAGCCAAGTTATTTGGAAGGTAATTCAACGGATCTAGGTAACGAGCTGATTAAGGGAGATTACGGAGGTGAAAGTAACAAAGATAACTTGTAGTTTTGTAGTCAATGTGGCAAATAATTTCTCCGAGAAAGCAGAATTATGAATCCCTTCTGTCAGAGATACCTGAATTACTTCAGAGAGCAAGCACCAATACTGCCGGGGGAGCCAGGGAAGGATCAAAGAGATGTCTGAGACCTATATGGATCCATCGATCCACATACAGCTTGTTTTTCTCCCTCTCCCTCTCCTTCTCCTCCCTCTCCCTCTCCATCATTGGGGCACAACAGGATGCTTGGCACCAGGTGGATACTCCATCTTAAGGGGTAAAGAGAAATCAGAAGACCAACTCCACCAGGAATTATAGGTTTGCCCTTCAACCAGTCTCATGACCTCCCTGCTCTTCAACTTCAGGTAAATGAACTGGATCCAAGTTGTATGGTGCTTCTTGGAAACCTAAATTTCTGGTGCATCTACATGGCCACTTGGAGTTTGCACTCCAACATATACCTCTCTCCACTTCATTCCATCCCAAACTATCACCCTTATTACTCTTTTTGGTATATTTACCTGTTGGGCTGTTGTAGCTTTCCTTTGGGGAGGAAAAAAAAGTCTTCTTCCACAAAAGAAAGGTTTGAAAACCACTGAATTACCCATCTCAGATTTCTGAATAGAATAAAAATTCTATTTTCTGTGTCCTAAATGGAAAAGACAATAAACTTCTGGAAGGAGAACCTCCTAGATGCTGGCTCTCCACCACAGAGGATCAAAAAACCACCACCAGGTTTGAAGCAGCTGCTATAGAACAAGTCCCCTTGAGGAAAAACTCCCTACTATCTCTGCATTCCATGACCTTCCAGCTACCACCAAACTTCACCCTCTGGTCTCCTACACAACCTCATTAGGGCCCATGGTGAGGCAAAGGAAATAAGATGAGCTAGAGTCTTCTGGACCTCCCTCCCATGACACACTGTCCTGTCTCCCCAGCATCTCCAGCTTTTAGGAGAAAGGTTTCATTACTGAGAGTAGCCAGGAGTCAGAGTAGCTCCTGACTGATATGTCAGTCAGATGAAGAGCTCTTGTGGCAGAAACTGTCTTTTCTTCATTAAGTTTGAAAACATGCCCAGGGCTAGTCCACGATCGGCTCATCAATAAATGGAAATATACTGATAGATCCAAATTTATGCCAGACTTAATCTCCTGTTTTCACTCACTTCAGTCTGAGGTCTGAAGAGAAAGGGAAAAAGGAGACATCAGATCTGGTGTGAGGCTCTCCTCCAGATGGGCCAGCCTCCAATCCGTGGGATAGAAAGATCTTCCATTAAACACAGAGGTCTTCCACCTCTGATTTTTTTTCTAGGACCATCAGGGGAACTGGTTCTAAGGAGGAGATCCTGGCAGAGCTCTGAGTATGTCACCAATGAGTCAGTCACGAACAAGCTCCTGCAACACAGCCCCCAGGGACTTTAGAAAGGTTGAATGTGGTAGGGATTGGGTTTATCAAAATACCCAAATATCTCTGCAAGACTGCAGGACATTGCTAAAGGGCTAACATACAATGGAGAAAGGAAGTATAAAAGGAAGTAAGGAAAGAAAACAACCACCCAGGAAAGCCAAGCAAGATATCCCTTAACCTGCCTTATGAAATAAAATTAAAGAGAGCTCTACTTTCTGCCATCAAAACCAAGAGAATAAGAGAGACCAAAAATAAAAACAATTTTAAAAAGAGCAAGCACCAAAACTGCCATCAAGCCAACAGGCATTAGCTTAAGAGCTCTAACCTGTGGGTTTTCAACAATTAACATTTAAAGTGATTGTTCACCAATCCACCTTGATTTCATTATGTGGGGTAGTGTCAATATTGGCAGGCATTTCCTAAAATTCCGGCTATGCAGACATAATGCCATCAATGCTGAGGGCCTGGGCCATAGGGTAAGGATGGGGGTAAGAAGCTGTTCTCATATTATTTGGCTCAAAAGTTTCATTTTCTTGCATTTTCTTCCTTCTCATCACCAGGCTTTACTTTTTCCCTTGCCAAGCTGCATTACTAGTCATTGAATTGCAGCCTCTTATGGCAATCTTACAGAGAAGCTCAAAAGGCAGGAGTGACCAGCCATGTTGTGTCCTTGAGCATGCTACTTCTGTTCTCCCAATGCCCTTTCACCTAGGAATTCTGCACCTCCCTGGTGCTCATTCAAACATTTTATGTCAGGGTATTATTAAACGTCTTTTTCATCATTCTATTCAACAATTACTAAGAACCAATCTTCATTCATTCATTCTTTCAACTAACATTGATCACTTACCATGAGCCACAATCTCCTTTTTCCTGTGTGTAGCTGGAAGAGGGAAACAATTACAAAACAACACTAATGGGGCATCATGTGACATCCTACAAAGATCAGAAGGTCAGGGAAAGCCTCCCCACATGAGGTAAAGATTGAGATGCATCTGAAAAAAGAAGGAGGATGTAGCAGAGTGTATGGATCAGGAAAAGGAGAACTTCCAGGCAACAGGAGAACCATGTCTAAAGGCCCAGTGGGCAAAGAAGCAGAACATGATGCATTTGAGAATTCAACCCAGTAATAAATTACATTAATGGAGCACTTACTCTGCCAGACCCAATGGTGAGCACTTCACAGATATTATTTCATTTAGTGTTCATAATCCTGGCAGGTGTGTATTATTAATTACTCTTATTTTCAGATAAGATATTAAAGAAGTTAATTTCCCAAAATCAAGGAAATTATATATAATCTGAACTGTTGCTCAGACTCAGGAAACCATGTATACTACTGTGCAGACACCAGAGGCTTAGTTAGAGCACAAAGTATGATAGGAGAGATGAGTGATATTAGAAATGAGGGCTAACAGGTACACAGGAGCCCTGCAGATATACCAAGGAGCTTGGACATTTTTGAGTAGTCATTCAGAAGCCATGATGAATTTAGGCAGAAATGAAAGATGATTAGATTTGGAATGATCACTCTGGTGGCAAAGCAAAGAATCATGATAGTGAAAAAGAATGAGAAAAATTATTTAAAGAGGTACTTTAACCAAGGGAACCCCTTCCGGTTTATCACTAGAAGCTCCTCCACCCCCACCTTTAAAAATATGAAATGAAAATAGTGAAAAGGCACTAGATTTTTTTTAATTATAAATGATACTACAGACTTTGCTCCCAGCCAAGAGTGAGTAAGAGACTGGATTTATACTCCTGGCTGAAACAACAAAAAAAGTAGACAATATACATTAAAAAAAACCTGGTTTGCAAAACACTGGACATCAAGCAATGACTATCAAGGATCCCTGAGAGATGGGGAGACAAATGAGCTGATCCCCACAAATGGCCCAACTTACTGCCTAGAGAAAGTTCCCAGGTCATGGTAAAAGGAGGGGGACCCACATGGAACCCAGTCTCCTTGAGTTGAAGACATGGATCTGGGAGTCCTGAAGACAGTTTGAGTTTTCAGGACAGACTAGTGGAGGGGAGATAAAGGCACACAGAGATAGAATACTCTAGAGATCTTAAGAAGGTCCCCCTCTAGAGTTGAGTACCAATTAGCTCAACTGTGTGAGGAAACCATTCAAGATGGAGAAAGAAAAAAATCATTTGAAAAGATTAGAGATAAAAAGAAACAGTGCCTCTTTCGACCAGCCAAACTGCAAAAATCTCCTAATTATACAAACAGGGATTTTGCCTCAGTGGAGAAAATTAACCCTGACCGCACAGCTCTGATCCTGCCTAACAAAGCATAAGAACAGCGAAATACTGAAATACTCAAACTACTTCGAAGAATTTAATAATGTCCCAGGAAAAAAAGCTCAAAAATATTTATAGGAATACTAAAATATATAACACCTAACAAGGAATTCTCACTATCCATTTAAAAATGACCAGGCATGCCAAAAAGCTGGAAAATATAGCCATAATCAGAAGGGAAAAAAAATCAATAAATTGAAATTGACTCAGAATTGATACAGATGGTGGAATTAGTAGAGAAACACATTAAAAGAATTACTAAAACTGTATTCCATATGTTCAAGAAGGTAGGAATACTTTAGCATGTTAACTGAGACACGATAGATAAAAAAAAAAAGGACTAAATCTAACTTCTAAAGAGAAAAACTACAATGTCTGAGATGAAACATACAGTAAATTAGATCAAGAACAGATCAGACATTGCAAAAGAGAACATTAGTAAACTTGAAAACATAGCGATAGAAACTTTACAAAATGGAAAAAAAAAGGAACAGAGAAACTCTGAGTTGTGAGACAACTTTGAGGCCAAATATTCATGTCACTTTCATCTCTGAAAGGAATAGGACAAAAACAGTATATGAAGGAAGACTGGCTGAAAATTTTTCAAATTTGATGAAAATTATAAACCCACAGACCCAAGAAGCTCAACAAACTCCAAGCACAAGAAACATGAAGAAAACTACACCAAGACACATCATAACCAAATGTCTTAAAACCCAATGATAGATTATAAAAAGCAGCTAGAGGAAAAAAAAAAACATACATTACATAAATAAATTCAACATAAAATTCTTTACTTTGTACAAAAGGCAAAATAAAGATTTTTTCCAAGCATTTAAAAGATAAAAGAATTCATTATCAATAGATCTACATTACAAGAAATGTTAAAGGAAATACTTCAAGCAGAAGGAAAATGATAGCAGATTTAAATCTGAATCCACACAAAGAAATAGAGTACTGGAAGCGGTGACTAAATGGGTAAACATAGATTTTTTTTTAACTTATAATTTAAATTACTTTAAAAGATCACTATTTGAGCAAAAGTAATACAAAACTATTGTAAGGTTTATAACTTACATAAAAGTAAAATTTATGATAAAAATGGCACAAGAGCCAGAGGAGAGAAATGGAAATACACTGTTGTAACATCTTATACTATACATAAAGTGGTGGATTATCACTTGAAGGTAGATGGTGATAAATTATGATGTGTACTATAATCTGGGCATAGCTTCACGTTCACAGGACAGGCTATTGTGTGAAGGAAACCCATGTGGAGTATAGAAACACATGATACAGCCAAGGTTCACGGTGAGGTGTATACAAGGTACAATGTGGCTGTAGCCATTTCTGTCCTCCATCCTTCATTTATACGTCTGATTTCCAGGAGGAACAGCTCACTAGAATTTGATAATGATAGGGCTACCCACAAAATGGCATCATGAAAATGTCACCATTCAAATATTCTTCTAGTTTATCTTTGTTCTCCTTGATCAAAATATTACATTTTGTTACACTATTATATGAATTTATTTACATTTTATCAATTAAAGCTGATTACACTTGTACTTGACAGTTCTATCACAGTTCTTATGATTCCAAATTTTCCCCCTTTGGAAAGGTAGGGGGCAGCAAGACATGCCTTGTCATAATTATCTTAAGGGAGTATAATCTCTCAAGAAGGTTTTTTGGAAGGGGTCTGTACTGTTTGACTTATTTTAACAGTCCAGGTACCTTTAAAAAATGGCAGAAAATCTTTGGATGGGCCTACCTCTGGCATTGTTGTCATGTTGTTTTTCAATGCCAAGCCCCTGTGGGCAATAATATGTTGATTTTAACAAGTCTGGACAAAGTTTAGAGGCTTCTGTACTCCCCAACAAGATTACAATGTGTTGGTCCAGATCCAATTTCTGATCTCATTCTGGAAAGGTGAGCTGTGCTCTTGAAACAATGACCTTCTCTTGAAGCTGGCTAGCAGGATATTCAGCAACAGTGCCCCAAAGAAGGACCTGTATACCTCTAAAAGGAATTCTGTGAGATTTCTCATGGCCTAGAGAGGCCCAGAACAGTGATAATTACTGATGACAGAAGCATTTTCCTATTGACAGACAGAATTGGCTAGCGTGCTATGTCAGGTGCTAGGTTATTCAGTGTAGAGTGCTTTATATTCTTCGGTTGTTAGATGCAGTGTTCTATAAAGGTCAATTATGTCGAGTTAGTTGAGAGT
Organism: Nasua narica; assembly: GCA_028533885.1. Lineage (NCBI taxonomy): Eukaryota > Metazoa > Chordata > Mammalia > Carnivora > Procyonidae > Nasua > Nasua narica. The sequence continues at coordinate 65,326,735 of CM052811.1, forward strand.
ATCATTTAGGTCTTCTATATTCTTTTGAAATCTTCTCTGTGCAAGTTCTATCTACTATTATAAGAAAGTGCTAAAATATCTTGATTATGATCATACGTTCGTTTTTTTCTCCTTGCAGTTCTTTCATGCAGTTTTTGCTTCATGTTTGGAAGCTCTGTTATTAGTTGCATAAATGTTTAAGATTTTTTACATCATTATTAAATGACCTTCTTTATCCCTGGTAATATTCTTTGCTCTGAAATATAATTTATATCATATTAATACAGCTACAACTTTCTTTAGCATATGATATCTCTTTGCCATCAATTTACTTAGAATGTACTTATGCCTTCATATTTAAAGTAGGTTTCTTGTAAAAAGCACATAGTGGGTCTTGTCTTTTATCCACTCTGTCTTTTAATTGGTGTATTTTGACCATTTACATTTAATGTGATTGTTAATATGGCTGGGTTAAATCTACCATCCTGTTGTTTCATATGTGAATGTTGCTTTTTTGTTCTCTTTTTCTCCCTTCTCTGGCTTAAATATTTTTATGATTCCATTCTATCTCTATTGTTGATTACTATGTGCATACAAATCATTTTGTTAACTTAGTAATTGTCTAGTCTGCCAGCATAACCGTTTTAATTTTTCAAATAAAAAAAAAGATCTTCAATCATGCTGATAAAAGTAAAATATGACTTGGAAATGCATTTATACATTTCTAGAATCTTGAACTAGGATCTGTACTCTATTGAAATTATCTTATTCATGTATCTATTCACATAAAGACTTAAACACTATTAAAATCTACATGGAGGCCAATTTGCCCCAGGCAAAGAGCAGTCCGTGAGTCTAAGATAATGATCAAGAGATGAATACAGAGGATGCAAACATCAATTAATGAGTTACAGACCTACTGCGTGTCTTGCATGGAGTATTATATATATCACTTATGGAATTTTTACCACAGCTCTATGTGGTAATTATTGTAAAATTTCACAGATGCATAAAGCAAGACACAGATGACAAGTTATTGAGCAAGTTTATACAGTAATGCAAATAGTAAACAGGGGGGCACACACTAGAACCCAGATCTGTCTGACCTAAAGCCCGTTTACAAATTATAGCACAGATGACCTCCAGATATAGGACAATTACCAGAAATGATGCCCCTAGCATCTAACAGACAGCAACTGCCTATCACCAAATAAGTGCTCAATCGGTATTTGTTGAATGAATCAATAAATAACAAGGTACAGATGTGAGGACAAAGATGGACTCAAATACTGCTTACTTCATTACAATGTCTGTGCTGATCCTAAGAATGTCCAGTCATAGGTATCTCCTTTTACAAAACCCGGTCCCAAACCCACCCTTAACGTGCCACACAATTCCTTTGGGGGTGACTCTTAAATCCTTCTCTCCTCTAGAAAAAAAATTTCTGCATTTCCAATCTATTAGGGAGCCAATAAGAAAAGAAAAAAGGACCTTTTTTCTTCAAAGCTGGGATCAATTCCACTAATGATAGCTTAGTTTAAAAAAAGAACAACTTTTTAAGAGTTAGTAACTAGCTCTAGATATAAGCATGCTAAGCTATATGCTTAGCATCTATAGCCATATGCTGGGCCTGGTACTACAACTGAAAGAGAGTAATTGTAGATGCAGCCTGGTTTTAGTTCAGGCCTACACTCAGTAGGACTTCTTGATGAGGAGGCAGAGTTACTTAAACAGGATGAAACTTCTGTTCTCAAACCACTTTAGGATTGATTTTTAAAAGCTGATGTGAATTTGTATGTGGACCAAGAGAGACACCAAAGGCATTCACCAATGTTACCACACAGCCTACAACAGGATCCTTGACAGAGCACAGGAAGTAACGGTAAAATCTTAGCCAAGACCTAGCCTGACAAGAGTATTTCAGGTCTCCCAAATCAGGATGTGAATACGAGTTAAGAATCAGACAAGAGTAGGACCAGTCAGGCTCTTGGGGCTGCCCTCTGTCTCCTTTCTAGGCGTGTGCCTCTATCTCAAGATTAGACACAGACAGTAATCCACATTTGCAGGAAATCTAGGTCATAATATTGGTTGCTAGAGTTGCTGCGAACTAGGATCTCAGTGCAGCATAAAGATGACCCACCTGTCCAATCAGGTGCTCCCCTTTGCCCCTGATTTCACCACTCAGGACTCAGAGCTATGACCAAGTTGTTATTTTTAATAAAATAGTAATCATCTCTCATATTTGAATAGTTCTTCACAACTTATAAAGCACTTTCATTTCCATTATATCATGGACAAGGCCAAACAGGCCTGACATCAGGGCAAATGAACAAAAGCAAGAACCATTAAAAAAAAAAAAAAAAAAGCCACCTTGAGTTCAAACACTGAAAATCCAAGAAAAGAAAATCAAAAATTAGAAACATAAACCTATAACCATGGCCAAAGAGGAGAGAAACAAGTGGATCAAGAACCTACAGAGCAAAGCAGCATACAAATTGGAGCAATCAATATGAATCACAGGAAAACCAAAGCTACAGATCAAAATCGAAACCACACCAGCCAATTCTGAAATAACCATTTATGTCTCTGAATATAGGAACAATTCGACTTCTCTGAGATAAATCATTGACACTAATTACCTGCGAAGATTTGGTGAGCACACAGCCCCTGTTTTATTGAGGTAGCAAGGCACTGTAAGAAACCTTAACTCAGGCATAGTGTTCATTCCTGCATTGTTTTTCTAATTTTTTTCTAATTCCGATCCACACTCAGAATGGAGTGTCTCTAACTCAGCATACTCACTCCATCCCAGTTATCAGCAACACTTGTTAAAGACCTATGGTGCACACTGTTGGGCCCACATCTCTCTAAGTTTTGTCTCTCCTGTAGGGTACTGTGTGATGGTACCAGGTGATGGTTATTTTATTCAATATGAAAGCCTTTTACAAATATAATAAAATATAAATACATCATAAAATATAAAATATTAATATTTTATTTATAAACATTTATTAAATGTTTATAAATAAGTAGCTCTGAGCATTCTTGCTGGGATCACGGCCAGAAGGGAGGAAGGCCTGGTTGGGCTGGGTCATATTTGTTCACAGAGACAAACTAACAGTTTAATAGCACACATCAGTTTACTTTACTTGTAATGATTAGAAAGGGGGAACAACCTGGCCTCCCCAGAAACCATCCTGGTGGGGTCATCTCACAAAAATGTTAATGGTAGAACATTTTGGCTCTCCAGAATTCAATTCAAAAGTCAAATTTAATTCATTCAGGCTAAAATGAGAGACAACTCAGGCTGGAAATTAACCAGAAGTTAAATTATTTATTATATAGGGTAATATTTAAAAGTCATTCTAGAAATTAAAATGGGCTATCGACCTATAGTTGGCTGAGTCCTTCAGCAGTCTAACAAAAAGAGGATTATCTGTAATAGATTTATCAATATTTGTTCATGTCACTTCTAGTATTCTAATATTCTTAAGAATGGTTGGCTTTCTAAGCATTTTCTTGCTAGTTTGAATGGTGTGTAGCATTGAGGTTGGGGTGATCTATATTTAACTGCTATTAGACTCAATCTCCTCATTTTTAAAAAGTATACCTCACAGAACTATCACAAAGATTAAATGAGATAATGCATATAAAACAAACATCTTAGTGTCTAGCACATGTTGGGCATCCGGAAAATGTTTCTGTCCTTGTTGTTTTTTTTTTTTTTATTTTAAATCCTGTTCTTGGCTAAAAAAAAATCAACATCAGCTTGGCATGCCCCAGATCTACATGATCAGCAATTATAAATGAGTAGAAAGCCAGAGAGGAAATGTCTATAGTTATATATACATTGGTACATTTCTATTGCCTATGTTTATGGTGCACATATGGACCAGTCTTGAATTTTTTATAAAATTTAAGGTTCCTCAAAGTCAATGATTTTCTTCCTTACTTCTTTCATAATTCCCCTTAAAAATGTAGTGTATCTCGTTCTTAAGGAGTACTAAATCACTGTATTGGGTATATTTAGAATGTGCGCACACATAAAGCTGCATTTCCTGTTGTCTGTTGTCATCAGGGAATGAGCTATCCATGCTTGTAAATATCCCTGATAACTGAACTGTAATGTATTATAAATATTCCTCAGAATGTTGAGACATTTCTACCACTTCATGCATGTCCTCACTTTTTTATACCAAGTTAACTACATGCATCTTGACCTGCTTGGTTGCTCAGAAACAAGGACTAAGTATTCCAGGATTAGCCTGAGGTACAGCTATGCCATCATGAATACTGAAAATGGGGTTTCTGCACAAATGTCCCATCTCCCAAGGAATAGCCATTAGCTACAGCCCCTGCATTTGGAATCATCTATGTGAACAGCTCTTTTTCTGTATTTTCTGGCTCTTGGTCAACATGATGGTTCACTGTATATGTCAACTTGACTGGGCCACAGGATGCCCTGACATTAGGTCAAGCAAAATCCTGGATGCATTGTCCCTGAGGATGTTTCTAGATGAGATTGACATTTGAATAGGTAGACTGCCCTCCCTAATGTGGGTGGGCCTTATCCAATCAACTGAAGATTGAAATAGAACAAAAAGTTTAATAAGACAGAATTCTTCCAGCCTGTTGCTAAAATTAAGACCTTGGTCTTTTCCTTAAGACCAACTTAAAAGTTTGCTCTTGGTCCTGCCGGGTTTCACAAAGAAACTTATATACCACTGGCTCTCCTGGTCCTCAGTCCTTCTGACTCAGGATGCAGCTGCATTAGCTGGGTCTTCAGATTGCCAACTGCCCATCTTGGGACTTCTCAGATTCCATAATCATGTGAGTCAATTCTTTATAATATATATAGGATATATATTTTTTATTTATTTATTTATTTAATGTTTCACTTTATGTAATTACATAACAGATTACTAATAGATTTACTTTACATATTATATAATAGATTAATACTAAGTATTAATGTTGCTATATTTTAATGTATTTTATATATTGTATATTTATTTTTATTTATACTAGATTTTATTATATTTATAAATAAATTTATTTATATATTATAAAACCTGCTGATTCTGTTTTTCTGGAGAACCCTGATTAAATACGGTCATGTACCAGACCTAGACAAGAGCGATCTTTGCTTTAGGCCTCATAATTCAGAGAAGACTACCTATCACAAGTAAACAAAGTAAAAATACATTTATTAAAGAAGACACTGGCACCTCTGTCTTTCAAGACCCAGAATTCATTGTTGCCACAGCAGAATCAGTAACCCTGAACATCCAGTCCCATGATCAGCACTGTTTAGGCCCCAGGAAAATCTCCACATCATTCTCCCTATACTCTCAAAACAGAAAGCAGCTATGTTTGAATGCCATGAACATTTAGGGTTGCACTACTGTTGACACTGAAAGAGCTACTACTTCAGAATGTCGAAAAATTGAGCATGAGAATTACTTGGCTAAAAGAATAACGTATAACCATATGAGGTATCTTGTCAAATCTTTCCTCTTAGATAGCTTGAATTCAATAGATTCTTGCATAACTTTGGTTTCCCAGCAGGGTTGAGCATTCTTTTCATGCTTTTGTGTCCCAATTCATGACTTCAGAGGTACTCATGAATAAGTACAGTATTCACAAGAGTTGCACAGTGGGACTAGGGAATATTTTGCAATATTCAACAATGTGCACTACCCTTAAATTTCTGTATTTCTATAAATTTAGGTATAACATTCATGAAGCACGATACTGAATCTTTAGTTTAGCAAATAGATGGACATTACATGCTAAAATTAAGAATAATTTTACTTTCTTAAAAATAAGATTTAATGACATTTTTCAAAAATTAAATTTCAATGTCAGTTTTATATAACTTTTTAAAACCTTTTTTTTAACTTTTTAAAATCTTAATGTCACTAATTATAGTTTACATTTTGTATTTTATTGTACTAATACTTTCAAATATTTTAGAAAAAAGTAACTTTTAAAAAACATACATAAATATAATTTCAAGTTTTCGTTTTATGTTTAATGTGCATTATTTTTATGAAAAAGATTTTTATTTGTACACTTTTATTACAACTACAGTTATTTCTTAGACTGCTACTGTTAATAGAAAACCAAAATGTCGGGCGCCTGGGTGGCTCAGTTGGTTGGGCGACTGCCTTCGGCTCGGGTCATGATCCCAGAGTGCTGGGATCGAGTCCCACATCGGGCTCCCAGCTCCATGGGGAGTCCGCTTCTCACTCTGACCTTCTCCCCTCTCATGCTCTCTCTCACTCTCTCTCTTTCCTAATAAATAAATAAATAAAATCTTTAGAAAAAAAAAAGAAAGAAAACCAAAATGTCTGAAAATCTTGATTATCATCCTATAAGTGGTGATTTTTGTTAAACCTAAAGAAAACAAAATACATATATGCCTTTATTTGATTACTTAGCCAACATCATCAACCATAGGAATGACTATGAAATGACTGAGATATGCACAGTAAACAATTATAAATTCTGTCATCTTTGATTTTCTGCCAAGCTTCAGTCATATAACAAGAACAACTTTAAACAGTTGTCAGTTTCACCATTAGGAAGGTATAATTGTCAAGGTGGAAGGATAGACATATTTTATATAATAGTCCACTAGTTTGATTTACAACTATAAAATATTTAGACATATGTTACATGGCCCTCCATTTTCCCTCTTGCCTTAGATCCCAAAAATATGAGGAGTAAGGCTATGGCCATATTCCCAATACATCTAGGTTGCCAGGTAAGTAACCTTGAAGGCTGAGGTGTGACTAATGTACATATGACCACACAAATGACATTTTTTTTTGTTTTGTTTAGGTTCAAGAAGAGACATATTGAATTTGGAGGTCATGAAAATATGGGGAAAATTCAGGCAATCAGCTAGTACTTGAAGCATCAGTTATGAACAGGTGAGAAAGAGGATGCTAGATATTCACCATCGAGGGTGCTATCTTCTTGACTCCTCAGGCTGCCTCTGTGTGATATGACACAGGGTTAGCATTATAAGCCTTCCCCACCAACTGTTACAGTGGCTACAATTCCCAAGAGTCTCCGATTGAGTCATGGTAAGCTTTAGGACTCCACTCAAAATACAAATGTCCATGGTAGATAGCACAATAAAGCATTCTTGGCCACTAAGTCCTTATGTTTATTTGTCCATTGGAATGGAGTTCACTGGTTCCCTGGCAATGGATCCAGGAAGGTGAGGAATGGGAACAGTTGGTATCTTGGTGCTTGAAAAAGAAACACAAAAAGGGCAGGGGTTGGGGAGGTGGGTATGTGATGGGCCAAAGGGCTGAAAGGCAAATACTACCTACTTCATAATTACTCCTTGGGCTGGCCCACTTCCTTATTCTTAATCACCCTATGTGGCTCTCTGGGAACCCAGATTTCCTGGGTATGGCTGCATTTTTAGAAGGTTGGTGGGTCATCAAGAAGGAAAAGGGTGAGCCAGAAGCCCATGGGTGGGTAAAGGTGTAAACACTCAGGTATTCACGACCATGAGTCGTCTTCTTCTCAGAGAAGTCACCAGATTCTAGGGCTTCTGTGGCCTCCATCTCTGAGGAGAAGTAGGCACACTACTATCAAGGCCTCCCTGTAATAAATGTAGGTATGGTGCTTAACTCACAAGAGCCCATTAGACCCGATTCACTGTAGGAAGGAGACACACAATGCCTCTGAAAGAACACTGAAATGGGAATGAGATCTGAGTCTTCATCAACTAGATGCATGATTTCGAATGAGTGACCATATTTCTTTCTGCCTCAGAGGAAAAAAGTGTAAAACAATGTTGCCAAAATCCATTCTAGCTTTAACATGCTGGAGAGGGGAACAGGGGAAACCAGGGACAAAGGCTAGTGGGTGAAAATAACATCAGGCCGGTGTCCCATTTGGCCTGCCTGTTCAGGATGCACAGGCCAATGGGATAATGGAACACAGTATATAACCTTGCCCAGCTAACTAAAAGAAGGGAAGTCATAATTTTTTGTGTGTTTTTGTTTTAATTCTATAGGAACTCCTTCTCTGGGGCTATGAATTAAGCCCAGTAGAACCTTTTTTTTTTTTTTTTTTTTTTTTTAAGAGAGAAATAATTGACACATAACATTCTATTAGTTTCAGGGCCACATAATATTTCAATATTTCAATAGACTGCAAAATGATCACCACAGTAAGTCTAGTTAGCTAACATCCATCACCAGACATAGTTACAAATTTTTTCCTTGTAATGACAACTTCTCAGATGTCTCTTAGCAACTTTCAGAAGTGCAATACAATATTATTAACTATAGTCACCATACTGTACATTATATCCCATGACTTACTTTATAACTGGATGTTTGTACTCTTCGATCATTTTAACCCATTTCAGCCTCCCCCTACCTCCCACCTCTGGCAATCACCAATCTGTTCTCTGAGTTCAATTTTGTGTATTTTCCACACAGAAATGAGATTATACAGTATTTGTCTTTCTGACTTATTTCACTTAGCATAATGCCCTCAAGGTTTATTCATGTTGTTGCAAATGGCAGAATTTCTTTTTCTAATGGCTGAATAATATTCCATTTTGTATATATACCCCATTCCACCAATGGACATTAAGGTCATTTCCATGTCTTGGCTACTGTAAATAATGCCACAATGAACATGGGGTACAAATACCTTTTTGAATTAGTGTTTTTTTGATTCCTTCAGATAAATACTCAGAAGTGGAACTGCTGGATCATATCATAGTTCTATTTTTAATTTTTCAAGGAACCTCCAAATTATTTACGATAGTGGCTATACCAATTTACACTGCCACCAATAATGCACCAGGACTTCCTGGTCTCTAAATCCTCACCTACACTATTATCGTCTCTTTCTGATAACGTCCATTCTAACATTGGTAGAGGTGATACATCTCACTGTGGTTGTAATTTGTATTATCCCTGATTGGTGATGTTGAATACTTTTTCATGCCCCTATTGGCTATGTGTATGCCTTCTTTGGAAACATGTCTATTCACATCCTCTACCACTTTTTAACTGGATTGTTTGGGGGTTTTGCTATTAAATTATATGAGTTTTTATATATTTTGAATATTAACCTTTTATCAGATATATAATTTCAAATATTTTCTCCCATTCCAGAGATTGCCTTTTCATTTTGTTAATGATTTCCCTCACTGTGCAGAAGCTTTTTAGCTTCCTATAGTCCCGCTTGTTTATTTTTGCTTTTGTTCCCTTTACTTTTTGTTTCAAATCCAAAAAAATCATCACTGAGACCAGTGTCAAGGAGCTTAATGCTTTTGTTTTCTTCTAAGATTTTCATGGTTGCAGGTCTTATATTCAAGTATTTCATCCATTTTGAGTTAATTTTTTTGTGTGTTATAACACAGTGTCCAGTTTCATTCTTTTGCATTTGGCTGTCTGATTTTCCCAATATCATGCATTGAAGAAACTGTCTCTTTTCCCATTGTATATTTTTGGCTCCTTTGTCATAAATTAATTGACCGTATATATGCAGCTTTATTTCTGGGCTCTTTATTCTGCTCCATTCATCTGTATATCTATTTTTAATGCCAATACCATACTGTTGATTACTATAGCTTTGTAATATAGTTTGAAATCAGGAAGCATGATGCCTCCGGCTTTGTTCTTCCTCAAGACTGTTTTGGTCATTCAGGGTCTTTTGTAGGGAAGTCATACTGTTAACAAACTTATTTTTTCTCTATTTATCCAAGTGATTTGTACGTCCTTAAAACCTCCTGGGTAAACAGGACAGAAACATCTAAAAGAACTATGAACTCCTAACACCTCAGAAGAAAAGGCAAGAGACCTCCTCTCTCCAATTTTGTCCCTGGTTTGACTCAGCCTCCTCTGACTACAATCAACCCCTATCAGAGAAGAGCTTTGAGTCCTAGAGTCTCACCTAGGCGGCAGCCTCAGTATCTTTGCACCTTGAACATTTAACCACTTGATTTGGCCACTAAATTTGAAATATTGAAAAAGAGCCTTGGCCTCATTATCCCTCCATTTTCCCATCTTTATAGTACAAATATAACCATCTGTTTTCTTCTCTGATACCCAGAAAAGGGCTTGAGAATAAATGAAGTAGCGTATGCAAAAGAAACTCTCATCCAATAGAGTATTGTTTGATCTAATAAGAGACTACCTCCAGTGGTAGAGTAAGACATATGGATGGGTTTGGGAAGAAAGAAGAGAACAGTGGAATGTTTAAAGGAGATAAAGAACAAGTCTCCAAAGGACCACTGAAATGACAGAGTAAACTCCCACCCCTGGCCAGAAATAGCCCTAGAAATAAGCTATAAGGTGAAATTTGTCATTTCCTATCTATTTAGATGCCCTTACTTTTCTTCTTTAGGGTCCAGAGCTCTGCAGTTCCACCCACTCTTCCCTATGCTCACTCTATAACCCGTATTCTGAAGATGGCTGCTAGGAAAATGGTGTAATCTGTACACTAAATCATGGATGATTACTGTGAAGTAAACTTGCCTGCCCTTTTAAAGTTACCTTCTTAAGGCACATCAGCTTAACTCAAAGTAGTGACCAACACTCGGGATTTCAGATACAGAAGATGGTATCTTAACAATGAGGGATGACTTTTGTCACCCCAACTCACACAATGTACAGGGATCACCCAATTCATCCATGAAAGCGTCATCTGTTCCCAAAGACATGCAGTCTGGGAAGAAAGATAGTTACAAAGGTCTGGCAAAACTAGATACTTTCAAAGCATAAGTGTGCACCTTACTTCAGTTAATCCTTAGAATAATCAAGGAAGGTAAACATTCCTATTCGACAGAAGCAGCAATGGACGCTTGAAGGTAAGGCAGCATCTCCGCAACATACTGGTCAGCGCATGTGAAACCTGGATGCAAACCCATGCCTGTCGCACCTCACAGACACTAACCACTACGCACAACACTTCTTAGAAGAGAACATGCCCTGAGAAACCAGACCCATATATATGAGCGGTCTCTGACAACTTTTTCTTAGAGTTCAAAGAGCTCTAAGAGCTGTTCTTGAGGTCTAAACTCTATGATACTACCCTTCTGCTTTGCTTTTACCATCTGGATTTATGAACCAAAGACAGGGGAGGAAAGTTAGTTCACTTAATGCCTCTAAGAGTTCACACTTGCTCAATGGGCCTGTTTTTGTAATGGTACCACACCAGGAGATAGATGGGACATGGAAGGCAGGGAAAGAGAGAAACTGCAGTTAGGAAGAACAAGAAAACACCAAATGCAATCCTTCACCTCCAAAGCTTTTTTGGACAGTTCCCTCTCTTTTGGCAAAGCACAACCTAAGCACGGAATTATCCCTTCTGGGAGCTTATTCTTGATAATGGCTCTATAGTACACTATAGGGCCTTTAAACTTGACAGTATCCTAGACGATGCCCCTTGGTCGTCCTCCTCTCATCTATGCATGTGAGAGATAGAGATTAGTGTTCAGGTCATTTGAAAGATAGGCCCCTCAGCATCCAGAGCTGTTAAGCGCTTTGTCTAAGGTCACACAGCAAGTAACTAGAAAAACTGAGATTAAACTCAGATTTCCTGACTGCCAGAACCAGATTCTTTCTAATCACTCCCTCAGCTTCTTAAAAACTATATGGCTCTGCATTCCACTCCTATGTATTTACCCAATAGAAGGTAAAATCTGTATTATCCTACACAAAGGCTTGTACGCAAATGTTATGGTAGCTTTATTATATAGGCAGAACTGGGAGGGCCCCAAATATCCATCAGGAGATGACTGGACAAACCACTAGGGTTTATACATAAAATATAATATGTCTCAGCAATAAGTAAGAACTACTGAACATAACCAACATGGATGAAGCTCAAAATAGTCATGCTGAGTGAAGGTCAGTCAAAAAGGGCTCATGCCACCTGATTCCACTTACATAAAACTCTAGAAAATGCAAATTAATCTATAGTGACAGAAAGCAGATCAGTGGCTGTTTGGGGATGGCAGAGGGGGCCAAAGGAACAAGAATAAAGGTTTACAAAGAGACACCAGAAAACCTCTTGAGGGATAAATACGTTCACCCTCTTCATTGTGGCGTTGGTTTCACAAGTGTGTGTAATGATCAAAAGGTATCAAGTTGTACAATTTAAATATATAGTTTATTGTATGTCAATCATACCTCAGTACAATGGTTTTTAAAAAAAAATGCATGGCCCCACTTGGGCTTAGAATGGGCAATTCAACCAAGTCTCACTTCACCCAACCCCCAAAGATGCTCTCTTCCCTTAGGTTTCAGTCTGTAGCAAGGTTGCTGCTAATGAGATGATAGCAAGATACTGACCAATGCTGATGAATGATTATATACCCACAATATTAGTCTTCTCCTCCTCTTTAAGAATACAAATTTAGGGTGACTGCAGCTTCCCTCTAGGCGAAGGGTTTCCTTTTTTCCCTGCCTGGGGAGCACTTAGGAAAACAAACAGAAGCACTTACCATTATTCTTCTTATTAAATAAGCCTAGTAAACATTTGGACCAGCCTTGCTGATTTAAGACAGATGTTTTAATGGCAGAGGGCTGGAAAATGCAGAGAGAGTAAAAGGGAGAAGCAAAAGGGAAGGGAAAGGGGAGAAGGAAGAAAGTGGGTGCTGAAGAAAGGAGACACAGAAGGACCAAAGGAGACCCGCAAAGGCCCTGGACGCAATGCAGCAAGCGGACCGCCGGGCTGCAGTGAGCTGCCCAACGCCATCGAGCTCCTGCTGGTCTGTAGTGAATGTCCGGAGCTCACCACACAGCCCTGCTGCCTTGGGATCTGACATGTTGTGAGACTTTTACATCTCTGGTGACCGTCATTGCCCAGGACGGGAAGAGGAGACAAGCCCTTCCCCCTAAGAATCCTCAAGACCTTTCCCATCCATACCCATGAAAATAAACTGAATTACAGCTGGGCCGCCTCCACAGGGACAAATATGCAACCCAAGACTCAGGACAGGACACTTGAACTGGGTTGTCAGGAGGAAGGCATGAGATCAAAGCTGAGGGAATGTTCTCTGCCCCTACAGCTGGGTTAAGGAAGAACTGGTTTAAAAGTGGTGGATTCCCTCTGAAGAGATGCCAAGACTCTGCCCTGGAACTGTCCCCTCTGGAGGAGGGATGAAGCTCACGAGATGGGAATCCCTGGCCAGGAGCCATTCTGGTTTTGCTAAGAACTTGTCTGGCAAAACTGTATGTCACTGATGGCCTGTTGCACCGGGAAACTCCCTGCCTGTCAGTGACCCGTCATGCTCCGGGGCTGGGACTCTGAAAATGCAGGGCTTGGCGAATTTGGGGTGCCAGTATTTCCTGCATCACAGACACTCAAAGTGGTCTCTTAGGCGAAGCAGGTAAAATCACCGTAGACAACTGCTCGATCTGAATCTCTGCGGACACTACCGGATCCATCTGCATGTGAACGAGCTTCCCCAGATAATTCTCAGCCATGCCGACAACATTCAGGGATCACTATCCTTCCAGCTTAGAAAGCTGGGAACCTGGTATCCCTCTCATAGGCAGCTAGCTACTGACTTTTCTCAGTTTACAGGGAGGAAAGGGAAGCTTCCTATCAAATAATCAAGACCTTTCCTGCAGTGAACATTTCTCACAAAAGGTTCTCCTGCATACTATACTGCACATTCCATATCACAGACATAAATGTGGAGAAACCGTCCCTTTCAATTATTTGCCATTCCATGGAAAGGCACATAGGAAGGCCAGCAGGCAAGAGGCCAAAGTATGCTGTGCTGTGAGTCAAGGACCACACAGGGCTTGGTCTTCCCATCTGTTATAATCCCAATTCATCCCCCATAACAGACCGTGGGCTACGAGTCATTACTCCTGTTTCATGGTGGAGTCTAACACTTGCCATATATTTCTCCTAACCCAGCAAGGCTTGCTTCTCCATATTGCAACCACTATAATGTCATTAAGGAAGGTGCAAGGCCCAGAGAATCACTGAGATTCAGACAGCATAATCCTATTCCGTCCCCCAACATCTCCTCCTCAAAAATCATTCCACTTCTCCCAGTTCCAAATACCCAGCTTGGGTTCCACTGCCCCTGCTGGCAAGCCTCTCTCCTTCCGTCCAACACTCTGGGCTAAAAAGTTCCCTCCAAAGGATATGTTGTGACCTACACACAGCCCAGATCTCTGGGGCTGGAGGGGAGACCCTAGGAAAAAAGAAAGTCATAGCTCTACCTGAGTCACTACAACACGGAACACGGCAGGACAAACTTAGCATGTCCAGTCACATCTATGCAGGCTTTGAAGCTGGCATTTTGAGAATATGTGTCATGCTGTTTTCAACCAGGTGGGCCTAGATGTCTTGGCTCAACATGTCTCAACACGAGCCCCACCTCCAGCCCCACAAGGATACCTGGTCCTTGCCAGACAGCAAACACAGTTGAATGCTTTCATATCTGAGAGACAGCTGGGCCTCGGCCCAAGGACCTGACGGCCAAAGATGGTTACGGTTCACCCGGAGGGGTGAGAACCAGGCTCAGCAGCTGGTTAAGAGGAAACGAACTGGAGCCATAAAGGTTCCTCTGCTCCTCCCTGCAAAGTCTTCATCTGCGAAATGGGGATCAACTGGTGCCTTAGTTTGGGTTCCCCCAAAAGCAGACTTTGAGAAAAGGATTTGGGCTCAAACATTTATTTGGGAGTGAATGCAAGAAACACAAGTAAGTGAGAGAAGAAAACAAGCCAAGGAGGGAACAAGAGCCAGGACTTGAGCCAGTTATCCTCATGGGCAAAGAGGTTCTTCCTCCTAAGGACCTTCTTAGGACACGTGTATAACATACCTCAGAAATATACCACCAAAAGATGAAGAAACTGGGGTATATATCCACCAACTCTTATCCCTTATTAGTTAAAGTCTGCCCTTGGGGGTATTAAGACCCCTATACTTTTAGGCAGTCTTACATGTGAGCAGAGCAAGCTACTACACAGAAGAAGAAAAATCCCTCTGGCAGAGAAACTGAGATACACGGGGGCTTGAGGTAAGAAGGTAACAGTGGGCATAAGGAATGGCCGCTGTATCTACAGGTGACCTCAGAGGTGGCATCAGGGAAATGGTTAGGACAGCAATAGTACTTATCATCCCCACAGGGTAGATTAGACAATGTATAAAACACATAGCACCATGGCAGATAGGTACATGTGCAAGGAAAAGCATTTATCATCATCATTATTATCATCATCATCATCATATTATTATTATTATTACTACCTCTGGGATTTACATCACTGGTCACAGACTCTCCTTAACCAGACTGGGAACACAAATGTCTCCTTCTTGCCGAAACTGAAACTGCAGGTTCTCTGGGACCAATAGCTGGCCAGGCTGAGGTGTGCGGGCACAGAGGGGTCGCTGGGCACACAGCCATATGGGACTACCCTAGAGCATGGTCAGCTCAATACAGCACACACTCCCCACAGAGCCCACTGCCTGGCTGAGAATCCACACTGTCTGCTTTGTGAAGTCGTCCTAACCTGGACAGGAGCCTTTACTAAATTCCCTTGTCATCTCTTGGCATTAATGCCCTCAAATGTCCATAGCATTCTCAATTTATCTTCTACTGTTCCAGTTCCATGAGTAGAACACTCCAGCCAAACAACGCAGAAGTCCAGCCAAGCAGATTCCTTTAGGATTCACATGGAACCTTTGAGCATTAAACGCACACTAAACTTGTGGCTGGATCATAGATGATGTCTATGGCTTATTCCAAATGACCTTCATTTAGGAAGAACAGAACCCAGAACAGGCATCAATGGGCAGTCAATTCTCCTACTTTATAGATGAGAAAAGTTGACAATAAACGTGATTTATCCAAGAGGCGCCTGGGTAGTTCAGTTGGTTAAGCATCCGACCTTGATTTTGGCTCAGGTCATGACCTCAGTGTTGTGAGATCGAGTCCCACACTGGGCTCTACACTGGGCATGGAGCCTGCTTAAAATTCCCTCTCACCCTCTCCCTCTGCCCCTTGCCCATGCCCCCTGCCCTGCTCACACTCCCTCTCTGCCTTTGAATTAAGGAAAAAAAAAAGTGATTTATCCAGGATTATTTGGGTCCTAATCTCACTCATTAATTTATTCAGTAGACCTTAAAGGAGTACCCACTACATGCCAGGGGCTTTTTCAGGTGCTAGAAAAATAGCAAGGAACAAGAAAGACAAGTTCTCACATTGTTATGGTGTCTACATTCTCTTGGGGAAGACAGACAGTAAACAAAAAGTACATGATTGGTGCTTTCAAGAAACTAAAACAACAAAAAAGAAACTAAAACAGACTAAGGAGGTAGCAAGTGAGGGCACACGACGGGGCGCTACTTTAGAAAGACCTGTCAGGAGAAGTTTGTTCAGAGTGCGGTGTGTGAGCTGTCCCACAGACTAGGAAGTGGGAGCCAGGCAAAGATCTGGAGGAAGAGTATGAGAGACAGAAAACAGCAAATGTGAGGACCCTGAGACAGAAGGGCCCTGGCATGCCAGAGAAATGGCCCAAGCAGTGTGGCTACAGAGTGGTGGGCATGGGGCTGAGCTCTGTGATGTCAGAAACGTGGAATCCACTCAGGAGGGCGGCTGACCACAAGGGTCCCCACACAGGGAGGCCAGTTCACTTCGCACTGCACACAGGAAGGGCTCCTCATTTAGTTGTTTCTATTTCTCTCTGGGAAACAAGAAGTGAGAGTCTCAAAACAAAGGAGATTAAGAGTTGGCATTTTGAAGGGAGAGGAGGTTTGAAATAGTATCTTCAAAAGAAGGCAGGCAGATTCACAATGGATATGTGGTAAAATTGCAGTACCAACATTTGTCATCATAAATGTAAAGTCAGCACAGTTGTGCAATTTCTCCAGCCACATTTAGCTACCCAGGTGTGCATCCAGGGTAAGCAGCGAGCTGGGGTTCTGACAGGAAAATGCAATGGAAAGAGAACAGAGAAGAGAGCGGCATCCATAGAAGGCTATGTGTTTGTATCAATTACCATGAATCTGAGCCTGCGGAGGCCAACAGACAGGTGGTAGAGTCCATGGACTGAAAGCTCCCCTGGGCCTGAAGAGTACTGAAGAGCCGGGACTGAAAACGGAGCATAGAGTGTTCAGAAAGATGAGGCTTGAAATCAAGATTTCAGAGGAGGAACAGTTACAGGTATTGAAGAAAAAACTAGGGTCTAACCAAGAAAAAAGGTGGCACCTGTTGAAAGACACCTTTTAAAAGGTAAGCAGTGGCCAGGCCAGTGAGTGGTACAGTGGGATATCGTAGAAGCGTAAGACAGAGCCTCTGGCCACATGTATACAAAATGCTCTTGGCAAGATAGTCCCATAACCAGGTTACAATAGCCAATAACGTCACACTGAGTAATACAGAATCCTAACTTTATATAAGGATAAGAGTTTAGCAATAAAACAGCTTTCATGAACATGCTTTCTGTGGCACATGTAATATTAGGTATGCTGGTTTATTCTCCTTATTTTATAAATGAGGACACTGAGGTTCAAAAAGAAACAAAGGCACTTGCCCAGAGTCCAACAGTTAAAGAGAGGAAAACCCCCGCTTCTGTCCTCTGCTTTCTGGTCCAGCTCTCCTTTCACTCAACCACAGAATCGGACACAGTATCACCAGATCATGGTCTCTAAGGTCAGACCACTCGGGTTCAAACCCAGCTCCCCCGTCACTAGCTAGATGACCTTGAACAAATGACTTACTCTCACTGTGCCTCAGATTTGTCTCCTCTACAGGGGAGACAATATAGCGCCTACCTCAAAGGGTGATGTGAGCAATGAATAAAATAAAGCTTGAAAAGTACTTAAAGCCTCACCTGGTACACAGTAAGTGCTCAATAACTGTCAGATGTTACTATAATAAAGTGAAAAGCTTTATGATGTCTGCCATAAGCACACTATCTCCCCACTCAGATGCGCTCAAGGAAAACTGGAAGCGATGCCACCTGCCCCCACCCCAACCCCTGCTCTGCCTCTTAGAGGCTTCCTGGGTGACTGGCGACTTGAGCAGCTGTTGAAGGGCAACTTGGGTTCGTGGAAGGGTCCAGGGAGAGCTCGTCACACTGGATAACAGCATGAACGAGCAACTGGAAGCGGGTTTGATGGGGACATAGTAATGACATAGTGAGGAAGCCAGGCATCCGAGAAAGGGGGGTCCTGAAAGGCCCTGGGACTCGGGAGAACTTAGTTCTAGGATGGGAGCTTTCTCAGACCTCTCTCCTCTTTCAGATGCTTCCAGGAAAAACAGAAAGTAATGCTGCGTGCCCTCTCCACTCTCTGTTCTGCTTCTCTTTTGGTGCCCTCTGTAGAGCAGAGAGTCATTCTACATAAACACTGAGCCCAAAAGAATCCATCTGAAATGGTCTCCTAGTGAACCGAGTCCATCGGAAGTTAGAGAAGCATCAAGGCAACTAGGGCAGGAGCTGTTCATCTCCAGTCGAACTGACAGCCATTTGAATGCCCCGTGTATTCCCCATCCCCCACATCGGGAGATGAAGAAAAATAGTGTGTGAAAATAATGCTGGATTTAACTTCGATGAGAATAAGAAGATTCTGAATGATAGCAGACACTCTGTACTTAACTGACCCTATTATGAGCAGCTATTGAAGAATTTTCAGGATAATGAGCTATCTCATCTTCCATATAACAAGCTGTGGGCTGTGGGCGGATTGCTCAGATATTATAGCCTTAAAAAAAACCCCACAGATATCAATGCCCCCCCCCATAATAATAATAAAAAAAATCACACTGAGGACAGGGCTGCTTCTTGAACTAGGTTCTCTGTCATCAGGGCTCTCAGGTTTCATGAAGACACAGCCAGGGTGCTATTTGTCCCGCCAGCCTCAGCTTCCCAGTCCTGCCTCCACTGGAGTTGCTGAGCTGCCGTCATTTGCCACCTAGGTAAAATGTGCCTTCGACGATTCCACCCCTTTCAGTAATCTCTATTTCGCCAGCTAGGGACCCACCTGAACAACATCCTTCTCAGAACTGAGCCCAAAATGGCCATCCTTGATGTAATATTTACGTATTTATTCACAGAAAGCCATTTATGGAGCATCTTTTATGTGTTCAGCATTGAACGAGACAAATATAGTTCCTGTCCTCCCCCAGCTCGCCGGGAAGACAGATGTGCCACTGACAAGCCCAGAAGAGCCGGTTCAGCATCATGGTCAGGGTAGGACAGCATCCAGGACAGAAGGACCCAGCCTCCCCTGTCGGGGGCCAGGGACAGGTCAGGGAACATGTATGCTCACATACCTGACATTCAGTGCACCTGCACACACCTGCTCAGAAACACACACATCATCCCCGAAAATCGTAAGCCCTCTATTTCAGGGCCCTGGGCAGGTCCGTAAGAAGCAACTTGCCACACAGCTCAGTGAACAGGAAGCGCCAGGATGGAGCCCTTCTTTCACATCTGCCAGTACACTGCTGTGCAAACTTGTGCAAAACACTCAGTCTCACTTCGTATTACTCTCCTCCTCTGAATAAAGGAATCCAGAGAGATGATCCCTTGTACGACAACGTTCTGTAAATCTGCAACACCTGAGGGCTTGGGAGAGCCAGTTAATACCTCTGCCTGGGCCAACACCCCCACCAAGCCCTTCCTAACCATCAAAGTCCCTCCCAACCAGTTCTCTGTGAACAAAGTTCTCAATTTTACTTTTGAAGCGACTGTTTCATCACTCAGTCAGAAGAATGTTATAGGGTACCTACTTCATAAGACCTTCTGTGGAAGATACAAAAGAGCAGGAGCCATGGGTCCCGCCCTCGATTGCGTATGCTCAACTGGAGGAAGGTAATTTAGCCAAGTTCCAACTGCGTGTAGATGACAAAAAGCCAGAGAGTGGACCCCAAAGTCATGCCAGTGTGGTACCAGAGACCAGTGTGGTACCAGAGACCAGTGTTCTCTCTGCCTGTCTGATGCCCCTACGCTCTACTGAATATACCGACTTGCAGAGAGCACTCCCAAGAACTCCCAAGAACCTCTGTCCCCAACTCTGTCTCAACTTTGGCACTGTTGATATTTTGAGCCAGATGATTCTTTGTCGTGGGGGCTGTCCTGTGTACTGTAGGATGTTTAGCAGCACCCCTGGCCTCCACCCACTAGATGTCAGTAGAAACCCCCCCAAACCAAAAACCCATCTCCAGACACTCCAAGTCTCCTAGAGGACAAAATCACCTACAATACACAAAGAGAAAACAGAAAATTTTCCAAAAAGTCCAAAAGAACTAACCATTTTAGATCCAAGAATGCAAACTTCCTGAAGAGTTTTGTGTTTTGAAAAGCTCCTCCCTGCTCTCAGGCTGCCTCCCTCTCCCTTGCAGCAAAAATATTTCAACTGCCCCGTTATATCCTGCATGCGGAATGGTAACGGAGGGCAGGTAAGAAAGTAATGTACACAATCAAATGTAAAAGTTTTTTTTTAACCAGAAAATAACTGTCTCTGTGACTTCCAAAAGTCACCCATTCAGCCTGCGTGGTGGCTGAGAACAGTGTTAGCCCGCCAGAAAGGCATCAGTGACCAACAAAGTTATTCCAGTCTATTACCCCAATCCACTAGGCAACGCTCATCGGAGGAGAAATCGTTAGGGGACAGGAGGGAGGTAAGAGCACTAAGAAACCACCTTGGACATTTGTCCATTAATAAACGCTTTCACCAATGACTTAAAAAAAGAGTTTTAGGAGTGGGGATTAAGAAAATTAGCAATCATACCAGCAAAGGAAAAAGACAGTTTTTCTTTAAGAAGACTTCAGAAACCACCCTCTGCTACCAGCATTCCCCTCTATTTTCATTACTTCTTTCCTTTATTATCACTTAAATATATTATCTGAAACAAATTTACAAATAACACATATGTGACTTATAAAGCATAATATAATGAATACTGTGAATTCCCACCCAATTAAAAAGTTATAACCTTATGATTAACCTTCACCCACTTGCAAATATACCTCTCCTCTCGTTTCTCCACCTTCTCCTCCTCCTCCAAACATAATCAAAGTCCTAATTTTTACTTCTTTTTTAAGTGTAGTTTTACCACAAATGGATGTAAGCGGAAGCTCACTGTGTTTGCTCTTGAGAGCTAAAAACAAGGTATCATAAACTCTGTGATTTTTCTGAAACTTACTGTATTTATTCAATATTATTTTACAAGACTTATCCATGTCCTAACAAAATTGTATTTCATTGTATAATAGAGTATTTTCTTGATGTACTTTCTTGATCTATTTTCTTGATGATTAGCATTTAAGTAATGCCCATAGTTTTTACTTGGCTGAGAAGGGCAGCTATGAACATTCATGAACATGTGTAAGAGCTTTTCTAGAAGTGGGTTTGCTAGGCCACAGGGTGGGCAAATGTTCACCTTATGAGACAGTGCCAAAGTATTTTGCAAAGCGGTTGTACCATTAGCAATATATAAAAAATTTAATGGACTCACATCCTCTCAAACTTGATTTTGTTTGATTTCTTAAGTTTTTCCAATCTCATACTTTTAATCCTTCTCCAAATTTCTACCCAGTTTCTGAACTGTTATTACTATGAAAGAGATGTGGGTCTTCAGTCTTTCCTTCCATTTCAAATTAATTCAATTGAATAAGAACTTATAGATTATCTACCACACCTCACCACTATGCTTCCTGTGTTAAGAAGTGAAAACCATAGCCTCTGTCCCCAGGAGAAAAAGAACATCATCATGCAAATCAGAACAATTAGAGAATGCCACCAAATACAGATTCTAAGAAAAAACTAACAGAGTTTGAGAAAATGCAAACCAAAACAACAGAATCAATTTTCACTTATCGGCTCATTATTAATTTCTTTTAAGTGACAACATTGATGGTTTCAGGACAAATGTATTCTCATACACAACAATTGATGGGAATATAAATTGGTAGAGTCATTCTATTGGACAATTTAACAAAATTATTCAAACACATTAGAAGTTTTTAATATTCCTTGACTCAGCTATTCTACTTCTAGAAACTTATTCTGCAGACATAATCAAGAAAAGTACACAAAGAGGGCGCCTAGGTGGATCAGTTGTTTAAGCCTCTGCCTTCAGCTCAGGTCATGATCTCAGGGTCCTGGGATCAAGCCCCAAGTCAAGCTCCCTGCTCAGTGGGGAGTCTGCTTCCCCCTCTCCCTTTGCTCTTCCTCCCCTCCCCATTCAATGCTCTCTCACGCTCTCTCTCTCTCTCTCAAAAAATTAAAATTCTTTTTTAAAAAAAGTACATAAAGATTTAGGCACAGTCCTATGTGATATACTAACTATGGATCAGAGACAAAAATGAAGTTCACCAAATATCCAACACTGGGGAGACCAGTCTAATGATATCTGTCATAACCACACAGTAGACACCAGGTAGACAGTTAAGAGAGTGTTTTAGAAATATAACTTATGTGTAAAGATATCCAAAGTATGCTCTTAGGTAAAAACAAAAAGAAAACAAACAAAAACTAGTCTACAAAGAAATGTGACCTCAAGTTTGCAAAAAGGAAAAAATATGTGCAAGTGGTATATATGCATAGAAAAAGCTAACAATTTTTATTCAAAGAATCAGATGGTATAAAGCTTGATGTTTTCTGAATTCCAGGACAAATCAGAAAGGGTATAAGTGAAATGAGAAGATTGTATTAGCAACAGCTGCATGAACGAGTGAGACCATGAGAGAGAACTTTTCAAGGGTGAACAAAGTGCCATAGGATTCCACTTTGCAAGGAAAGGGTAGTAACAACGTGGGGGTCTTTACCCGACTAAATTCTACCTTCCCATCAATTTCAGTATCTCTGGGAAAGCAGGGACCCAGCCTACAAAAAGGGTGTTCATCTCTTTAATAGCCTGGGTGAGAGTCACCACACCACACCACTCTTCCTATCTGTTCTACTGCGCTGCCCACTGGAACATTCAAATGAAGTCACGTGGCCAACAACCAGCCTGACTCTTTCAAACTATGGGCTGCCTGTATGAATTATCCAAATCACACCATCACATAGAAGAGCCCAAAATGCCTTTGGTCGCCGTTTACTTCGGGTATATTTGTGTTCAACAAAGGAGGTTTCGTGTAGATTTGTATTCTCTAGAACTGATTATAAAGTGCCCTCTGTCTCCAACAATATAAATATCATAATCCAAATGTACTATAATTTCATAGCCAAAACATGTTTAATATAGTGTCTGACAGAAAATGAAACTCACTTGATAAGTTTGCTGAGGTGAAAGTGAGGGGGTCCAGAGGGCGGTAAGGTGACTTCATGGTCTTGAGCTTCCTTCAGAAAGTGACACCAAATATCTATAAGATACAGATGAAGACAACAAAGGCATGGAATAGGGATAATACAATATCCACTCAAACCACAGACCTCAGTGAAATCAGTTTCTTCCTCTGCCAAAAAAAAAAAAAATATACGCAGCCTTTCAATTTTGGAAACCCTAAATCAATATAGATATTTTAACATCTTGATTTCCAGAAAGAAACCTTCCTCAAGGAGCACACTCTTGAGACTACTCTTTAAAAGAAATACATTAAATAGAAAGAAACGGAAATAGACAAATGCTTCTGCTAGAATTTTCTTCAGCAGGATATGTGTAAGTCCCCACTTCTAATGCAGAGCCCAATGGAGCTGTCACCCCTAGACACACCAGTCAGTGAAACCAAATTCTTGTTTTCAGTGACCACGACATCCACATGACCAAGAGGAGATCATCACCTCTGCTCCCTAGGTTAAATGAGTATTCTGCAGACATTGTTTCCAAATTCCTCCAGCGGAAACAACTGTGATCAACATGATTCATCAGAAAAGTATCATCTACATACCACTCTACAAGGGAGGTAGCCACGCCATGCCACGCCGGAGTGGGGTTCCCTGGCATGGCAGGAGAACTTCTGCAGCCACTGAGGATATGAAGAGAGACCACTGCTTTACCCGAGTTTGGTTTCTAATCGGTCCCATTCTGTGAAGAAAAATAACCAGTTGTACATACCAATGAGTGACATTAAAATTCACCATCAAAGTCTCACTTGGTAATAACAAGGACACTGCAAGAGTCTCTACAAACACACCAGACTTCAAATTAAAGGGTGAGTTTATTGTTGTTAAGGAAAACATGGATCTCTTTGCTTTAGGACTTGGTGAACAATAAATATATTTCCAGGAGAGGTCTCCTAAGGCTGATATGCATTCAAGGTATTATCTTTGCTCTGACTGTATGTGCTTCTGGGTGAAAAAATTCTAATTGCACTCCCATTCAAAAATCAACCGTGGGAATAAGGAATCATGCTCATTTTATGCACAGCTGCCCGAAGGCCTTATCCTTAAAACAAATTACAGCACCTCCTATGCGACACACACTCTGAAGCTAATTCTAACCCTACAGCAAAACTCCAAAATTAAACTTTAATCTGTGATCTAAACAATTTGGTGTTTGTGATCAATCTTGGTATTTTTATAAAATGCCAAGGTAATTGTTAGAGCAGAGGAGGACGGAGTTGTCGAATAGCACAGTCTGGCGGAACCACATGAGGCTTGTGGGGCAGGAGCTGGGTGAGGAGACCTAGAGAGAAGACAGGCCTCTGTCAGAGCCAGAGATGAAAAGAGAAGGCAGGCAGATGGCAGGAAGACACTGAGGGAGGGAAGGGGGGAAGGAGAAAAGGATAGAGGGAGCGAAGGAAGAAAGAGAAGAAGGAAGAAAGAATCTCGGTGTGTATCATCCCTACTCCCTCTTGTCAAAGACTCAGGCAGGCTGCCACTCCATTAAAGCAATCACTTTGGCCCTATTAGCCATATTAGAAATTAAATTTGGTCTCTTGAAACCGTACGCTAAGAAGCCAGTGGGGTCAACGCAAATTTGACATGATATCTCCACAAGCAAAAGGGGCACCAGATGACACATTCTGGGGCAGGGAGAAGCCCACCTGGGAAATGTGCCCAGAGAAGAGAGTTCAAAGAGCTTCCAGCGGAAGGTCTGCCTTTCCCCAACTGGCTGCAGAGCTTCTGCGTCCTACAGCAACCTGCTCAGCAGCTCTGATAAGTCAGACAGAATTCATGGGAGATTACCACACAGCTCCTGCCAAGCTGCGCCGCGGTGCGGGTAATAGATATGCTCCAGCACTAAATCCTAAAAGGCCCTGCTACATCTGTCAAGCATGCCCTGGAAAAGCACCCTCAGTTCAGATGTTATCACTGCTCTGCCTGCATCAGAAGATTTAGTGTCCACCCTGGAGGTTGCTTTTGCTGCACAGTTTTCAGGGGCAAAACAACAAGGGAGAAAGATGAGAGAAAAAAGGCAAATTATTCTTGCTTAAAGCAAAAGAAATAAAGTGATGTGCTTGCAGACTAGTTCAGCTCCTCGCCCTGCATCCAGAAGGTCCCAAATCCCACATTAAGGAGGTACTGATGTTCTAAGCTGATTAGCTAGGACGGTTAGAGTCCCTGGACTGTGACATCATGGAGATGATCTTCTATAGAACGACTCTTTCCCAAGGAAAGCTAAACAACAAACCCAGCAGGGATCCATAGGCAAGATAGAAGATGCAAGCTTTTGATAATTAACTTTAAAACAGGTTCGAGAAAAAGCTGTTCTGATATAAAATGAACTTTTCAGAGCATTTGCTTAGGAAAAGGGAAAAAAAAATTAAACCCCTCCAAACAGTTGTACTTCCCACTAACCATGTTTCCAGATGCAGCTTCTGTTTGTTCAAAATGTATTTTAAGCTCCACTTTGGACATTTTGTTCATTATGAGCAAAGAAGAGTGTTACATTTATATGTATTTTTAAAGTGTAGAAAATATATATATATGTGTGTGTGTATATATATATATATTCTGTCTCTCTCTCTCTCTCTCTCTCTCTCTCTCACACACACACACACACACACACACACACACTCTCTCTCAGCGTTTTAAGCACAGGAAGTCCACATATTAACTGCCTGTTTTCTCACCAGAGCCTATAATAATCCAAGAGGAAGACAGGGGAGTCCTAATCTGACCCGTCATCTTGGTTTTCTGGAAACTGCTCACACTCATAACGCAGGCTGAGTACCCAGGGCTCCTGGTAGCTGGCGTGTCTATGGGTCTGGAGAGGAATATGAAAGGGTAGCATCTAGGGGCCCATCTAGTTGTAGGCTCCTGCGGCACTGCCCACTTATGGAGCTGACACACAGGCCAAGGGGCCGGGCTGACCTAGAAGAGGACACTGAATGGAGACCTGGGCTCTGACTCAGGAGGCAGAAGCCTGATCTCGTCCCAGGAGAGAAGATGGATGTGAATCACATCTATGAGCAGCAGCATGCTTCACTAAAAATATCAAAAACTTCTTGGGAAAAAAAATGGGCAGTTTTCCTAATAATACCATGTGACATCTTTATAGGAACCATGTCCCTGCTCCTAAAAACAAACTCAGGGAGAAAACCAAGAATTGACCACAGGATTTCAGCTTCTGGGCTCAGTGGATCCTCTCATTGAAAGACTAAAATAAAATGAGGTTCATTTTTAGCGGGAACTCTCAAAGCTGACTAGGTGTCTTCTTTAATGTTCTTGACAGCCCTGACAGCAGGTAATATCACTATCCCTGTTTAGAAAAGAAAAACTAGGGCTCAGAGAGGTGAGGCGATTTGCTCAGAATCACACAGCTCAACTTCGTTCCATTACTTGAAGTCAACCACCAGCTCTGGATAGTTACATTAAGTCCTTTACCAGATCTTTTGAATCGTTGGAATGGACTGACATTTATTTCTGAACTGGATGTTTGGAGTGCTTGCTGAAAACTTGGAAGTACATTTTGTCCAGAAGTTGTTTTCAGGAGCCCACGAAAGCCAACCATGAACAAGACTCCTTGGTCTTCCCGGGAGCTAAGGGTGACAGCAACTCTCTGAGCCCCTGATAGCCCACCACCCACTGAGAGACAGCAGAGGCACTGACTGAAGTGAAGAGCTGCTTCAAATCAACGATAAAGTGTCTCGTCCTTCTGACCTTCCTCACCCACACCTTCTAGACGCCATCATGGGCATGGTGTGGCTCATCCCTGAGCACTAAGCTCACAGGGATCCTTGTCAGAGAGCACTGGTTTGGGGTGTTTATGATCAGAGTTCAATTAGCCTAAGGGGAAATTAAACAATTGGCTGGCAGCTCACTGATTAGCAATTATTTTCCCAGAAAGTTGGTGGAGCCACGGGGACTGCTGAGCCCCAAATCCCCATGGCTTCTTCGTGACTTTGTATAAAAAAGCTCCCATCCCTCTGTGTTTCCCCAAACAAGCTGCAGCTCTAAGGACAAACATTCTAGCCTTAGGTTCTCGTCTTTGTACCCTCTGGTGCCCCCACTTCTCCCTAAATCAAGTTCAGCATGCCATATACTACAGTCACCGAATTATCATTCAGCTCTTTCCTCAAACCCACCACCAAGAAGAGATAAATTGGCGTTCTCGTCCCAGGATAGAAGTGGGTCTGGACCAGCATCTCTAGGCTCTCACCCTGTATAATATCGGACATGTGCTCCTAAAGAGCCACAGGCCTGTGAGAGCCGGCTCCCCTCCCGGCGACATGGACCTCAGCCACATGAGAGTGAACCCAGGTGGCACAGCCTGGTCTTCTAGGTCATGACTCTGATACTAACGGATCTGGTGTGAATCCCACCTCTGCCACTTACCATTTAGGCAAGTAAATTCTTTCTGAAGCTTAATCTCTTCATCTGTAAAATGGAATAATAAAAGTACCCATCTCAGAAGGTTGTAATGGGGATGAAATCGGACAGTACGTGGAAATCACTTGGCAAACAATGTACAGTATAGAATAAGACCTTCATGAATGGTACCTGGTATTAGTGCTCAGGTTTCACTACGACTTATCATCACAGGCTCATTAACACTAACCTGCTAACCTAGCTGAAGACTTTTTCTTTTTTGTCAACTGGATAACTGTACGGAATACTTTCAGAACTAGTTCAATACCTAATCTGATCAACGGGCAGCTAAAATGACTGTCTTCCTGACCTCATAATTAGGTGTCTCTTTCCTACATATCTTTGGAACATCTGTGGTGCGTGACTCTTCTACCTATAGCCTTGCACTGCTGTTGAACTTTTTACACATGGGCTTCTAATGAGACAATATCGCTTCGAATGTGAAGGTGCTCTTTGAAACTTGTGGACGTCTTCCTCAATATCCGGCACAGTGTCTGGCGCTTGACTGTCACTCAGTAAACATCACAGGATGGGAGTATGAATGAAGACAAGTGTAATAATTCCTTTCATGAAACGTAAGGTAAGTCCATTGCGTATCATACTGTCATGTTGACTTGTTTTATGTATCTTATAGACATGGGTCTTGATCAGAGCAAATCCTATTTTATAAGCCACCAGCAATAATGTTATATTATTATTATTATTATTATTATTATTAATAATGTTATTATTCAGCACAGATTCAAGCACATAAATACTCCATATAAAGACATAATATATTCATGATTGGACAACTGATTAATTTTACTTCTGAGAGAAATTCAAAATTCTAGGGGCTTAAAAGATGATTCTTTCCTCTCCAACATCTCCACTGGGGAGGGGAAGATATGCTGTGAAGGCCTCCTGGGCCCCCCTTTCTTTGGGCTTTTGGCCCTCCTAACTGCTTCCACAATCAGGTAAAGAGGAAGAAGTTAATTCCACTTCAGAATCTCTGGCCTCTGACATCAAAGTCAAAATCACGTGCATGCTTTCTTAAAAGCAGGGAACGTCACGTCACCACTGTTTCCTTGCAATGTTTCCAAGACGGTAGGATTTTTTGTTTTTTAGTTGGTTTTCAAGAGAAAAGCATGGCAGTAGCAGTTCCCCTTCACTCCTCATTCACCAACAGAAGCACGCGCAATCTTACACTTAAAGAAAAGTGCATGCCAAAGGGAAAATGCTACTAATGTATTATCTGAAAATAAGTCAATTCTTAAATGATCGCTGATAAAGGGACTGAGTTATATTTGTGCTTTTAAATCTATTATACACTTAGGTTCATCCAACTGAATTAAAGAAAACACTATGACGTGTATTTGAAATAAGGAATTCCCTGCATCAGGCCAGCCTTTCCCCTATATTCTCTTGTCTGGACAATAGCTTCAAACTCACACGGAGGAAGAAGCAATTGTCAGCAGTTGGGGGCTTCCTCTCCAGCCCCTTAGACCCCAAATTGACTCTTCCAGCTTTCAAAAGCAAACAGCAATCGCCAGAAAGTGACTTATTTCATAAAAGAAACTGAAACACAATGCCCTGATTGGGTTACTCTTTCTTACAGAATGAGAGCACATTCACACTCCAGCAAAGCCATCGGCCCCATTTCAAGAACTTCAATTTGACTCACAGAGTAAAAGTGGACTGTGGGGAGCGCACTTAAGACCCGTGGTTCAACATCAAAGGGGGAAATGTTCAAATATGTTAGAGACTCTGCGCAAAGGGGTATTATGTGTCTCCACAGATAGGCTTGGGCATACAGGTGGAAAACATTTTTCCCCATTTGTCATGTTCCAAACGTCTCTGCTTTAAAGGAAAGCATGAAAATGGGGAGTTAAAAACAACGCCCGCACCTTTCCTCAATGATTTCTGCATGTTTGCTACATTTGATGCAGACGTGTGTCCTACAATGGTTGAAAAAGGACTTTGATTCTGACCTTCTCCTGTCAAAAACAGCTACTGTCAAGAATAATCTAAAACAGCTTCATAAGGGACGCTTTAACTGATTAATCTCTGAAGGTCACACTGTCTGTTTAGACTCTAACATTGGTGCCACTTGCAGAATAGCTAAACTTGTGAGGCCCCAGCAAGCTCGCGATGGGGAGCTCGGCTCCCAGGGGTAGTTACAGATAATTAGCACAGTTAAAAGTTCAGCCACTTCAGGTAGTTTTTATAATCCCATTTCTTTAAGCGCAGGGGCCATGTCTCATCACGGTTCTCGTCATCATCAAGAAAACACATTTATTCTCTAGCAACTTGTGAGCTGACCTACAAGGGGAG
>CM052811.1:65359243-65387411 GCA_028533885.1 Nasua narica
CAGGCACAGCCAGGGTGCTATGGCCACAGACCTCTATCTCTACCTTCCGTCCATTTTCACCCGGCCACCCTCATTACGGCCCTAACGCGCAGGTACCACCTTCTCACTGTACTGCACTTATATGATGCTGTGACCGTTTCTCTCTTTCTCGCTCACGTTAGACTGAGCACTGCCTGAGAGCAGACCCTGGGTCTTTCTTGTATCATTAGGTCTGCAGCAGATGCAGGAGGCCTTCAAATGCCACCATACAAGTTTACTGAATGAACGCACAGATCTTCTGCCCAGCAGGAAATGAACCCGCTACTTCTAGAAGTGCCTACATATTGTAAACATGCTATTCTAAACCCTAAACCTGAGTTACCACATATTCCCCAAGATAAATAACCTATACTTATTTTAATTCCACTTATAAACTCCTCTTGTGCTAGAACATTGCTCAATTGCACAGTCCCACCTTGGCCAGTAAGAAAAATGTTCCCACTGATAGCATGGAATTAACCAGGTTGCTCAGAGCATGAAAATGCCAAAGCCCTGGGGACCACAGTATCTAATCAGGGACAAAGGAGAGGCGGTGTGCTGACACAGAACAAGACTACCCCAGGAGTCAGGAGCAGTGGGGCCAGCCTGGGGCACTGAAGGCCCACGCTGAGTTTTGTGGCATCAGAAAAAGATGCCCCTTTCTCCCAGCACACAGCCCGGGCCTAGGCACACAACTGGATTCAGAGCACAGGCCGGATTCCCGCTCTCCCGACCGTGCTGGCCGGCACCGCTGTGTAACACACAAACTGTACGTCCATCCGCAGCCAAGCCCTGCTCAGGCTGCTCCGGTCCTCAAACCACTCTCTAGCGGGCTGCGTTTTCCTCTAACGAAAAGGGACATACAAAATTCTCAACCTACTTCCAGCAAGATTGTTACAAGGATCAGTGCAACAAATACGAAAACACCTTAAGAATGCAAATTTTAAGACCCATAGAAAACACCATTTGAGAAGTTTACTTTTGAGTACTACAGGGAGAAATGTGCTCTCAACCCTCCGTGTGGACAAGACCTCCTTTCCTGGGCTCAGTTTCCTCATCAGAGAACCAAATCCCATGTACCTTCTGGAGGGAGGAGAAGTAACACTACTGGCACCCACCAGGCCACATGCTGTAAGCCCTGATTATAGACTTACTGCTGTGTGGTTTTTCCATATGGTTTTCCCAAACAAGAATCCTGAACATCCGATCTCCGTTCTCCCCACGTGTGCGCTGAACAGCAGGGGTATAAGAAGTTGGCTTTAATGGTATTTAATCTAAGATTCCCGATAGTCCTCTAAATCTGCCTCACCAGCCGGCACCCAAGAACAAAACGCATGGCCTCAATTAGCACCAGAACCTTCCACTCCCCTCCAACAAGTGGGCCTCCTGTTCAGCCACACACACACACACACACACACACACACACACACACACACCCTCTACAGTAAGAGAATGACCTGAACCTTACAAAGATATGGGGGAAGGAGGAGGATTCTTCCCCCAAATCCCTGTATTCAGGAAGGCAAAGTGCACGTTGTGATGCTTTAGGGGCCAGAGGAAGACAACCATGGGAAAGGGGTGTGACTGTGGGACACCTGGTGGAAAGAATATTCAAGAACCATTTTGTTTCAGGGAAAGGGGAGAAGGTAACTCAGGGAAAATCTTGGAATATAAAAGTAGTTACGAAAGCAAATGTCACACTGGGGACAAACCGCTTCTTGGCTCCTCTTCCAAATAGAGGGCACCTGAACCTCTCCTCAGTGTCAGGCTGGCACCGCACATGTCTGTCAACTAGAAGACATTTAAGAGCTGTGCCCCTTACATCTGACGGATAGAGCCCAGACCCAGGGAGTGGAGAGAGGCATCATGGTCTCTCTGCAGCAATCCTCAGACTGCCAGCTGGAGGTTCAGCTTTCTCTGGAGAGGTGATGCTGAGATTTAGCAGGGAGTGATTTGCCGAAGGTCCCCTACCTGCTCTGTAGACTACCAGCAGTGGGAGAACTAAAGTGGGAGAACTAAAGAAGTGGGAGCTTCCTTCTTTAGTTCTCCCACTGCTGGTAGTCTACGTGGAGAGAGGGGGAAGGTCAGAGTGAGAGTGACCACGCCCTGAGACCCAGTGATGCCTGAGACCACACGTGGGAATAAGGCCTACCTAATACCCACCACCCTTCGAATAGCATTTTCTGCTACCCTGATCAGAATCACAGTGGCCAGAACAGATAGAGTGGTGGGTCCAGCCTTAAGTTGGGACCACCTTCTCTAAACTGGCTGGGCATCTTTCCCTGATACAGAGCCACCTGGTGAGGGAACATCATGGAGTTTAGAAAAGCATGGGCTCTGGAGTCAGAAAAATTAGTTCATTTCTACAAGCCTTAGTTTTCTCATCTCTAATATGGTAGAATTCCTTGACGAATTATGATGAGGCAAATGAAAACGCATAAGTTTGTGTGCGTGGCAAGGTATCTGGGGACAGGTATCCAATAAATGTTTCCTTTCCTTCCTTCCTTCCTCCATTCCTTCCTCCTTTCTTTCCATCCTTCCTTCTATGATGAACCACTTCAGCCATCTCTTTTCTCTAAGAACATCCAAGGGCTTGTTATCTTCTACCAGACACAAAGCAAATATCCACTTGTCCCCAAATAATAACATTTGGATCAGACTCTTATAGGAAACAGCTCTTGTTGCCTCAACTGGGGGAGACTGGAGATATGGGGGTGTTGCCTGCATCACTCCCCTAAAGCCCCGCCAGCTCTGGAACCCCTGCCAGACCTGGGGGGAAACCTGGAAGGAAAAGACAAGATGGCATGTTCTAATGAATGCTAGGTTGTCACCAAGGTGGCTGTGTGCACTGCAGCCAGGTTCCTGGCACTGGATAGGTTAGGACACCCAGGGAAGGCACTGAGGATTGGACACAAGAAGCCAAAGCTCTGGGACCCAGCTGCATACAGACTACTGTGGAGCATGCTGGGCCTCCCGTCTGACCTTCCGGTCCCCAGGCTCTGCCTTCTCCATACCCCTGTGGATAGGTCTTTGGAAAGAAAGCACAACTCTGTTCCTGGCTTTCCTTCACTCAAAAATCTTCCCCTGATCCCTGCTGCCCACCAAAAGAAATAGAAGTTCTCTATCTGGTATTTGAGGCCCTCTGTAATACCATCATGTGGGTCTGTCTGGCCTCTCCTCTGTGAACCTCACGTTCTACTCAAGTGCTTAGATCATGTCAACCAGGAGTGCCCCCTGCCAACTGGCAAGGCCTGCTCCTCGCCACCTCCTCCATGGTGCTTTCTCCCAGTACCACAGCTATACACAGCTTTGGCATTCCCACAGGAGAGGGTCTTTTATGGCACTCCACACACTTTTTAGTATCTGTGCTCTTGCCCCAAACATCCACCCCCCCCCACACACACACACGTACAAACACAAGATCATTCACCCTTTGAGGGTAAGGACCATCTCTCCTCTTGCACCAGGAGAGACTTCATAAATAACGGCTGAGGCAAATGCTCAACTGCATAATGACACCCAGAAGAGTCAATCCACTCCTAACAGCATAGGGTAAATAGAGGGCTAACAAATTCAGGAGTTCTAAAGGAAGACACATTCCCCAACAATGGTCATAATTTAAGAATAAAAGAATAATAACAGCCACCAATAACAGCCTCCAAGTACTTGACAGACACAGTCCAATGTATTTTCCCAAATTAATCCTTACAACAACCATATGAAGTAGCTATTGTTACGAATTATTGCTACAGAAGTAGACATAGAAAGTTAGTCACTGGCCCAAGGTCACATCCCAAAGAGCTGAGCCAGGACCAGCCCAGGGTGGCTGGCTCCACAGCCAATGCACTTAACCAGCACACTGTGTTGGCTCTTGGTAGAGGACTCCATTACCAAATGGATGCTGGCAAAGAATACTTCTTCCCTAAATCAAACTCCTGAGTACCCTGCAGGACCATAAGCAGAGGGAGACACCACCAGGTAAAACCTCAAATTCACCCACACCGCTAGGGACCAGATGAAGAACAGAGCCCGGTTCTTCTGTTTAAACTTATTTGGTAGAAATGAAGTAGCCTCTGCGCTGGCCTAGGTCACTGCCTGCCCCAAATAAGCCTTTTGAAGATAACAGATCTGGTCAGTTTAAAAGGTCCAGAGCTGAGGTGAAAAACCAGTAAACCCCTTCAAGTTTGGCTGCCTAACTAATCAGTGAATTATGTTCTCATCAATGAATCATAGAAATAAGATATAGTGGAGTTCCCCCCCAACCCCGGTCACGTGCCCATCCCCCAGCATGGGAGATTGTCTCTGCAGCATTTTCTGTGAGTGCTTCTCCAGTCTAATTAGAAATGACCAAGCAATGGGGTTCCCACCATTGCCTCTTGGGGAACTATTCTGCCGTCTAAGAGACCTAATTATTAGGAAATTGATCATTATATTCATACTAAATTCTTCTCTGCTCAGTTGTATCACATCGCTTCTTAATTGTTCTCCTTTTGACCCTGCCTCCTCCTACCCCAAACAATTCCTCTTAAGCACTTCAATTACTTTTTCCCTCCACTGATTCCCAGCCAGCCCACTGGGGAAAGAAGTCAAGAGGAGAGAGAGAAATGAGCAATGGAGGAGGAAGGAACAGAGGCCTGGCAGCCCAGCAAGGTCACTGAGTCCACTGGAAGGCCCTTCATGTCACTCGCAGGCTCCTTCCTACTTGCCAGAAACCACAGCAGACGGCAAGACACTTGAGTACCAGAGTCCCCTCCCATCACAGGCCACTCAGTGGCCCCTCTCCTGGCCAGCCCCAGGCCAGCCAGTGTCCGGCAGAGCAAAAGTCACGGCCCAGCCTCTGGACCTTTTCTGGGCATATCCACTACCACTACAGCAGCAGCAGGGTCCTACACCAGCTGAGGCCAGTCAGGCTGAGCACGTACAGAGGAGGAGGTAGAGAGGAGGGGACTTCCATTACCAGCATCAATCCCTTGGTGTAAGAATTCTGACCTGGAATCAGTTAAGTCCTGTAATCTTACTTTAGGCAAGAGGGAAGGGAAAGTCAAGAAAAACTGAACCAAGCTCCCAGTGACCCTTGCACATGTATGACCAACCCCACATGACTGAATCAGTATCGTGAAGACCGGTCCCCTGACCAATGATCCTCATGGAGTATCTGGGCATCACTGTGTCAACGGCCCTTGGCAGGTCTTCTCTAAGACATTGACTGGGGAGGGAAGCGAGGAGCAGCACCTCCACACACAGCTGTGTGAGTTTTGCCCTGACCAGACCAGGCCAGTGGAGAATGGTGATGGAAAACCCACTTCACACTCCGTTATCCAAGCCAGATTTTGTAATTCACACAAGAGGATTACAACTGCCACTGGCTGCACTGGCTAAGAGGATGCCCATCTAGCCCCAAAAGACTGTTTCATCTTATCTCAGACAGTATCAAACACTCATTCAAGCATCCTGGTAATCATAACCTTGTATATCTTCAGTTATCATGAACCTGAGCTCATTCAGGGCAACAATCATGTCTTAAAAGTTACACTGTGATCCTGACAGTAAGTAGGACTATGGTCTTCACATAGCAGATATGTCAGAAATGTTTACTAATGAATTACAAAATACTGAAGGCATAGGATTCAACAGGGATACTTTTTCTGTCTTATTTTTTCTTCCTTAATTGTATCTTCCCTTTTATCCTTGCTCTATTGCCTTTTCCTTGCTTGCCCCCACAAGCTGCTTCTCGGCAGTGCTTCAACAGACTTCTGATATAAGCTTCACGTGCATGTCCTCTCTGAGCTCCAAATCAACAGATGCCAACACAGCATCAGAGAAATTTAGTGAACTTTGAGACTCTCTACTCTAGTCCAATTCCTTTCTCCTACAGAGGAGACAACTTAGGCCAAGCAAAAAAATGGAACTGGCCAAAGTTATCCATTTAGCTATCCATATCCATCTTCTGTACTTTACAGAAGGAACAATTATTTTTTTAAAGAAACATGGTTGAACACCTACCATATGTAAAGTTCCATGTTAAATGCAAGGGTTGCTAATGTGACCAAGGCTTGATTCCTGAAATTAAGAAGTTCAAAGCCTTGTAGAACACAAATACATACTACTCTTCCCAACACAATAAATACACGCTTTAATAGAAGACTGAATAAAGTCTGCATAAGACAGGGGAAAGAGAGAGATAAAGGAAGCCTACTGAGCGTACGCTAATATTTGAGCCAGGTCTTGAAGGATAAATAGGAGTTGACTAGAGAGAGAAAGTTGGAGAAACACTCTAGGGCATGAAAACATGTCAGAAAGCAACTATAAAGCAGTATGTCTGGAGTTCCAGGGAGTACATGGTTAAAAGAGAAGACATAAGAAAGGAGCCTGGAGAGGTAGATTATAAAGATGTTGAATACCACACTAGGGAATCTAGATCTAAGTTGCATGTAGTCAATGGGGAGTCACGAAAGGAAAGATGTAAAGCAGAGAGGCTATAGGCAAGACGATGTAACCAGTTAGAGCTTAATGAATTTGTTCAGTCAAGAAATAATAAGGGATTAAACCATGATGTCAACAGAGTGTTTAATAAAGAGGGTCAACCTGAAAAAAAAAATGTTGATGACCAGCTGATTAGGTATGGAGGGGGATGAAAAAGAAAAATTCAAAAATGATTTTGAGACATACTATATATATGCAATGGAATATTACTCAGCCATAAAAAGAATGAAACTTGTCATTTGCAACAACACAAATGGATCTAGAGTTTATAATGCTAAGTGAAATAAGTCAGAGGAAGACAAGTACCATATGATTTCCTCATATGTGGAATTTAAGAAGTAAAACAAAGAAAAAAAGACAAACAAACAAAAAAAATGGACTCTTGGCTAATTGAATTTAAATTTAAAAATATTAAAATTAAAAAAAAAAAAACAACCAGACTCTTAACTATAGACAACTTATGGTTACCAGACGGGTGGTGGGTGGGAGGATGGGTGAAACAGATGAAGAGGTTTGAGAGTACACTTATTGTGATGAGCAGTGAGCAAGGTTAAAATTGCTGAATCACTGTATTTTACACTTGAAACTAATACAACATTGTACGTTAAGTATATTGGAATCACAATTTTTTTAAAAAGTATATAGTGTGCTTTTGGAATGCTTTGTTAAACTAAAGAATAAAGTTTTGTTTGCTTTCTTAAAAAATGATTTTAGATTTCTAACTTGGTTAACTAGGTAAATAACTATGCCCTAATGGAGAGGAGAAAATATAAAAAGAGAACAGGTACAGGAAAAAAGATAGTTTGGTATTGGAAATACTGTGCTTGAAGAAATAGATCCAGAGTTCAATGGGAAGTCTCAGCTAGAAATAATGACAAGTTCCATCGGGGAATGTGAAGGTGGTAGCTGAAGCCACAGGAGCGGTAGTCATTCAAGAGAAGAATGTGGTGTAAGATGAGAAGATGACCCACTATGAAACTTGAGAACCAGCTGCATATTAGGACCATATGTGCAAGGGATATCAGAAAAGGTGACCAAGGAAGAGGCACCAGAGAGATGAGCAGGGAACCAAAATGGAATGCCTCACACACCAGGGAGAGCAGGGTCAAAGTGGCAATGCTACATAGAGGTTGGATGAGATAAAAACACAGAAGAACCAATGAATGTGGCCCTTGGGAGATCACCAGTAATTCCAAGAGAGTTCATATTATAGTGTTGGGAGCATAAGTCAGATAAAAAATTAGATAGTTCTACTTGGGTAGCAAATTGAAGATGAGGAAGGGTGCAGACCACTCTTCACACACATTGGAGATTAGGACAAGCTCAAAAGGACGGCAAGGTTGAGAAAAGACTCTATTTAGTAAAGAAGAGACTCAATAATATTTACAAGAGGCCAATGCAAGAAATGAGGAATATAATTGACAGGTGAGATTCTAGTGGATTCATGAAGATGGATGTGACCAAGAGCAAAGGTGGAAGAGTTTGGAACATCTCTTCTCTGAAGGCAAAGAGAATGAAAGGAGGTAGCTGAAGCCTTAGATATGCTTGGTGGCAAGATAGAAGTTGAGGGAATTCAAATCTGGTAACTAGCATTTTTTCAGTTGAAATAGAAAAAGTCATCTTATAGTGTAAGTGAACA
The DNA here is from genome assembly GCA_028533885.1 of Nasua narica. NCBI lineage: Eukaryota > Metazoa > Chordata > Mammalia > Carnivora > Procyonidae > Nasua > Nasua narica. Next base: position 65,367,384 of record CM052811.1, read on the forward strand.
GGTGGACTGAGCACAGTGATAAAGGCTAAAATGGTTAACCCTAGTGGCACATGAAAGAGGTAACTAGAGATAAGTAATCGTCAGGGACAGGGCTAAAGTGAGCCAGTGAGGCATGGAGGGCATAAAATTTAAGGAGGCACTCATTCTTGAGCTGTAGTAAATACATGGTTGGCTCCAACAGTGAGTGCTTCTTCATATTCTGCATCCTAGATATCCCACTTACCCCACCCTAGTCCTGACCCTGGGATTTCTAAACAGCTTCACCAACTAGATGAGTTGGAAATCATGGGTTTTTAATGAGGTAGGCTAGCTCATCCTAGTTAGAAAATTTTCTTCCATAGTGCTTAGAAGCTGAGGATAAGAAATGAAGAGAGATAGCAGTAGAGACAAAGACAGAGACAGAGAAAACAGAAGAAGAGGAGACAAGGAGAGAGGGAGATGGGAGACGGGAGATGTGGACGGGGGTGGAGGTAGGGGGAGGGAGAAAGCAAAGAAGTAAGAGAGAAATTATTAGCCAGAGATTAGAAAGACAGATAAAACAAGTCAAAGGACTAAAAGAACTGAACGTGCTTGTGAGAGCAGAGTTGAAATGGTTGCACAAACAAGGTAGGAACAGAAATGGAGTTAGGAGGGAGTGATATACTGCTCACATAAGGAAAGGTCAAGAGACCAAGAGTCCCAATGAGACCAAAGAACATATATCAAGGGCATGAAAGAGTGAGGACTGATAGAAGGATCAGAGGTTGTGGTCAGAAAGGAAATTTCAGAGTTCAGGATTTCAAAAATGGAGCAACTCCAGTTGATGACAAGGGCCAGTAGTTGCTATGGGAGCAGCTGCAAAAGTGAAGTTGAGGTGGAGGTTGTTGGAGAAAGAGGTGTCAGGAACTGTGAGGCTGAAGCATTGGATGAGGTCCTCCATGGAATGTTACTACAACAGTTGGAGAAAAAAAATCCCCCTGCTGTCCAAAAACAGGGTTTTAACATAACCAGAGAGGACAGAGACAATTCTTCACATCTACCCATCTGTCTCTGCTGCCCAAGTCAAAGCAGTATCATGAGCATAAAGTACAGTGGACTCCTGCTCTCCCATTGGCTTGTGGCTTTCTAGATCAACTCCTCTATATTACACTTTTACTGTACACTGTTATATATGTTGGGATGATGTATGACTCAAGGTTGACAGGAATCCATGCAGTGAGACAAGTACAATTAAGTGCTATTGTAGTATCATCAAAAACAAAGCTTCTTCTATCTTCCACAGCTAAAAGCTTTTTTCTCACGCTGTGGTAAAGCTAGTATGGGAAGAGGAAGATTTCTATTTGCTATGTTTTCTTCCCTAGTATGTGAAAAGGTTTCTTCTGTCCTGAGTCCTATTTCCTATCAATGCATCAACTCGCATAGAACTATTTTATAGATAAAGAAAACCATCTGATCAAGTGGGACTTAACTTTAAAAAAGATAACAGGTGAATTCTAGTCATTTTTACTGGAACAAAAACACAATCCAGCTTTTTAAGACCTAAAGACCTGGATCTGAAGTAAACACACTTGACCTAAGAGTTTGAATGGAGATCATTTTATGTGGTGCTGACCTGGCTGAAGCTAATGACCATTTTTACAAGACTCCATCCATGTAAGAGTTTGTGCTGGTGCTGGCCCTATTCTTTCTGGCTACTCTGCTCCCAGGGAAAATTTAAGAACACTTCACAGTCCATTTCCACAGACTATCCAGGAGTCATTACAAAAAAGAACACCAAGAGTTAAAAAGTATCACCAAACAACATAGGATAGCCTAAGCATGCAGCCGTCACCATGGGCGGACGGGATACAATTTGTCCCAATCTCTACTATTAAAGTATTCAGCAGATTCTTAATAATTATGACTTTATTGGCATGGGCTCAGTTGGCTCCCTCTCCTTTCATACAGAAAATTTTAAGAATGTTTCGACTAAATGTCAACATTTTGGAGGGTCTGAATTAAGAGACTATATCTTTGTAATACTGGAGAAATCCATCACAGATTTAAGAAGGATGATAGACTTCAGGTCTTCTAAGAACACTGACATTTAATAAATCCTTTAGGACCCCATCTTGGAGCTAGTTTCTTTCTACCACTCTCCCAAAGAGGCATACAAGAATTTTTCCTTTGCCCCCAACTGCTCCTATCCTTCAAGTCCCAAGCCAAGTGCCACATCCTCCAGATATCCTTCCCCAAATACTCAAAGCCCTTGATACTTCTCATTTCTGCAGGAAAGGAGAGTCTGCATGGCTTGGGGACCCATGTCTCAAGTGAGCAGCATTATTCACACTGTTAACATATCCATGTAAATAAATTAACATTTCCCAATTCCAGCAAAGACTAACGAAATGTGAATAACAAGTAAAAAGAATAAAAAGGAAAAGAATAAAAGTGTTTTATTATTGTTTGAGCTAGAAGACTCTGTGCTTCCTTTTCATTTCAACCAAAACAGCATTCACTCCAACACTTGATTATGTACTCTTTTTTACAATATTGAGCTGTATTAGCTTTGAAGGAAAGACATTATACATTTCTTTGTATGCCAAAAGGACACAATTACATACATAAAAGAAATATTTTAGAAAATGGAATATCTCACATCCACCTAGATCCTAAAAACCAAAGGTGTCTAATACCATTCTCCAATAAACAGAATCTGGGCTCCGTGGAGAAATGGCTGATTCTAGGGCTAGGGTGGGGAATACATCTGATGAGTCTAAAGCATCATGAAGTGTCAGAAAGTAAAGAAGTGCTCACAAAACAAAATGATGGGGACATGTCAAAGGGACACAGAAGCTAACTTGAAAGAGTTCCTAATGGCCAAAACCATAACAATTTGAGGAACAAAATAAATAAATAGTTTTGGATTATAATCCAAAATTTATAATACACATATCTATGTTACATGTCAATCGCATCTCAATAGAACAGGAAAAATAATATATCCACAAGTCCACACTGGTATAAAAAAGTGATTGTACATGAGGAGAAGAGAGAAATCTCCCTTACAGAAGTAGTCCATATAATTTATGTAGATACTCTTCAACCAGGACATGGAGCTTAATCCCCCCTGCCCACGCATCTTGAGCACGGGCTGCACTTAGTGCTAGCATCCAAAGAGTAGAACATGAAAGGCGAACTGGAAGACTTTACAGTGAAGAAATGTGGCAAACACTACTTTGGCCAGATGATCAAGGTTAATTAACATTATCAGTTGATAGCATGTACCACTGATATGATGTGATAAGAATGGCATGTCTCCTCTGTGGTCTTCCTCCCCAAAGCCCATAATCCCAATCTAACCATAAGAAAAACACCAGACAAACCCTAATTGAGACATTCTACAAAATACCTGACAAGTATTCCTCAAAACTGTCAAGGTCATCAGAAACAAGGAAAATCTGAGATATTGTCACAGCTCTGAGGAGGCAAAGGAGATAAGACAACTAAATGGTATCCTAGAGGAGACTCTGAAATAGAAAAAAGGGCATTATAAGACTAGTGAAATCTGGTTGAAATGTCAACTCTAGTTAATAGTAATATATCAGGGATGCCTGGGTGGCTTAGTCAGTTAAGCATCTGCCTTCAGCTCAGGTCGTGATCCCAGGGTCCTGGGATCGAGTCCCATATAGGGCTCCTTTGTCAGCAGGGAGACCGCTTGTCCCTCTCCCTCTGCTGGCCACTCCCCCTCCTTCTGCTCTTTCTGACAAATAAATAAAATCTTTAAAAAAAAATAGTAATATATCAGTGCTGGTTCCTTAGTTATGACCAATGTACCAAAGTAAAGAAAATGCTATTCATTGGGGAAAGAGGGTGACTGACCTAAATGGACACTCTGTACTGTCTTTGGAAGTTTTCTGTTTGTTTGTTTTTTGGTTTTTTGTTTTGTTTTTTTTTTTTGGTAAATCTAAAACTACTCTAGAATTAAAAGTTCATTCTAAAATGAAAAGAATGGGAAGAGAACTGATATCAAATGTTACAACTAGAAGGAATTCTAGAAACCACCTAGCCAAATCCAAACCCCTTGGGGTTTGAAACCAAAGCCCGGAATGGTTCAATGATATGCTCGAGGTCACACAGCTGGGAGAAAAAGCCAGGAACTCTTCAATCCTAGTTCAAGATGCTCTTTATTATATCATGCTGGGAAAGACAGGTAAGAACCTTCCAAATAGGAGATGAATGTTATCTTTGAAAGGCAATGTTCCCCTTTTAAATAGAATGGTATGCCTTTTAGGGAAGGAGCATGAGGAGGAAGGGCTGGTCCTCCACACTGTTCACAGTGGTGGGGAATCACAGCAAGCAGGGGCTGGGACCTTCCACACAGCTCCGTGGCCAGAACCCATCTGCATTTGTCCTTAGCTTCAGAGACTACGGGCATCTTCCTACTTTGTTTGTTGTGCCTGTTTTATTCTGGCAGGAAAACAACAACAATAACAACAACAACAACAACAAGAAAAAAGAGAACCTAGTTCAAGAATTAGTTGACAGCCAGCAAAAATGAATAGTAATGAGGTTATTTCTATCAAAATAGCTTCATTTACCACGCCGTCTGATAAAACCAAATGCTCAATCCTCCCTAGCAAGAAAGGTGCTGAAAGCAGTGTCCTTCATCCTTGGACAGAAGAGAATGCATAGTTAAAATATTTTAAACTTACAATAATCAAAATCATACCTACTCTAACACTTGAATTACGTACTCTTTATGATACTGACCTATATTAACCTTGGGGGAAACACATCACATACTTTTTTACATACCCAACACGACATAGTTATGCACATAACTATACATTTTAGAAAATGGAAAGTCTCCTACCCACCCCATACCCATTTCTGATTGAGCCAAACCGGGATACACATTTTTCTCCAGTACAATCTTGAAATAATCCGAGGAGATAATAAAATAGCACTAGTCTTGTCCTTTTTTTTTAATGCTTGGTTTTATTAAAAAAAAAAAAAAAAAAGAGCACATGCACTTGAGAATGCTATAAAAATTTGCCCTAGTTCTAGTAGGGGAAAATATTGTTAAAGATTTAGAAGCTAACGCATCTTGGCTGTGGACCAGGCTTCAGGGATTGTGTAAAACTATTAAATTTTTCCTCAATGTTTTTCATGCACAGGACAGTAGAGACTGTTCATTAAAAGTGGTAGCAGAAGACTCTGTCGGCTGAACTCCTCTGCTGCCCTGGTGTACACTTGTATCCTAAATGAAATCTAAATCTAATTCTTCATCACCAACCAGGCAGGAGCAAGCCGTCTGATCCCTAGTATCTCCCCCCAACAACTCACATTTTGATAAAGCTACATTTGCATGACAAGAGCTGGTTTCAGTGCCACTGGGCACTCACCTTTCATACTTCCCTCTCCCCCACTTATTATAACCTGTAATCAAGGAATTGCAGAAGGAAATAACTATCCAAATGAAAAAAATATCTCACGACCACAGAAAACAAATTCCAATCCAAAGAAGTGCTCCAAAGAGTACTGTCATTGTAGCAGGACATTGCTTGTTTCCTCAAAAAAAGAAATGAATGGGCCAGACTCCAGACTAGTAAGTCACGAGTCACTCATCTGTTACCACATGCCCCTTTCCCTTCAGGAAGAGGCCCAGAAGTTTCTCACTTGGCCCATAAGTGAAAGCAGTCCGCCTGTCTACTTTGCCAATCCAAGAACAGTTAACTTCGATGGTCTTTTCCCACTGGGGAGTAAAACCTTTCCCTTTACACATCTTGAGAGTTTTGACTATTCACTTTTAAACCAGAAACTCTAGGCAGGGCGAGTAGAGCACATCATTTGTAAACAACTTACCAAGGAGGGAGGGCTGGGGGCTCTCCGAACCACTGTCACAGAGCCTTTTAACACCAAACACTGCAAATTGTCCACTAGGGATGACTTGAAATGTCTCTGCAATACACAGCGCCTGGTGCCTTCAGCCTGGCTCCAAGTGAGTTTCTTACCACTTACCAAAGATACTTATCAAACAGCCTTATGGATTCTCTCTGGTTCTAGTAAAAGAGGCAGCTTCAAACAAATTTGGGAAAATTCAAGATGTGAGACAAAAGAATGGGAATCTTCTTGCAGAAATTTGAGTCACTTGCCCCTGAGCAAGATACTAGTATCTTGCTACACACACACACACACACACACACACACACACACTCTCACGCAGCTACTAAAAGCAAATCCACTTGTTAATGTTCAACTCTCCTATCTGGCTATGGAACAGGCTAGCAATAAAGGGCATACAGATCAGTCCTTTAAGGCGGACACACCACCGATAAATCAGAAACAATAAAGCTGGAGACAGGCTTGCTGGGCTCCAGCTGGTATTGCTTATATCTGTCCTAAGCAATCAGGAATCATGGAGAAACTTCTTTTTGGAACGCCTAACCACAAAACTTCACAGTGACCGCCTCAATCCCACATGCCCATGTGCTGAAGGGGGGTGCCAGGGACTGGATACCTTTATTCTTTTTGACAAGATCAATCAGTCTCTCTGGAATCTTCCCATGGCCCACTTCTTCCTGGCCCACTCCCATCCTCCCCACACCCGTCCAAGAAAGAAGGAATAAAACAATGAGGCATTGCCTCCCTCCTCTGCTTTTGCTAGAAGCTAGCCAAATCCTGGTATGCTCTGACTCAGAGCACACCTCAAGGAAGGGAACACAGCTACCCCCCAAGAGAGTAAACAGAGGCATCGTGCCCTGAAATCCAGAAATGGCAAAATCACACCCAGAAAACCCTCATCCTCGAACAATGACGTCCTATACTCCCACCAGGCCAACTAACTGGATTTCTACCTGGAATCTCTCCCACATCAAACTAAAAATGCCAGCAAGGTGTCCGAGTTTAGTGCTGCAGGATCAGTCAGGATGATCTGCAAACTCCTTCTCCAACTGCAGCCCCAGAAATGATAGTAGCTCTCTGGTCAGAACCAAGACCTCCCTCCCACTGCAACATTTCTCTTATACCTGTTCACATGCAGAGACATGTGCCCAGCCACATCCTGGTCTAGAAACACACACTAGGCACATCCCCAACTTTGGGAATGGACTGGCTTCTTCTCCATTCTTTCACTGTGGGGGCCCACAAATGGCGTCTCATGTTCATTAATTACTGCAGCCTCTACCTATTGTCAGTCATCAGAACCTGCCATATGGTTACCATCAGGTGTGCTCAAGTTCCTATTATGTGGCATTCCCGGATGCCCCAAATAGATATTGCAGAATCTGCTTGTGTTTTTACAGGGCCACTTATATTTCAAAGAAGCTCATTTTGCTTCAAGTGATCGCTAAGGGGGGAGGGGGAAGCCTCTTTGTTCAGCATTGTGCTCTACTGAAAATCCTAGGGCTTCCTGATGAATGTGGCTTCCCCTGTCCCCCACACCACTACGTGCAATGTTGGAGCATCCTGTATCCTGTTACCTTTGGGGAAGAGTTTACAGAGTGTTCTCCATCATTTTAAGGCAGGTGAAATATAGAGGATCAGCAAAAGCGTCTATCAACTCTCCACCAAAACTAGATACATAAGGATCAAGAATAACCTAAAAGAGCCGCCAAAGAAATGATGTCAATACACTATGTCATATCTTGTATATCTGCCACTGATCAAAATACATGTGGCTCTGATATTTGTGCTTTCTAGGATACTGAAATAAGAATGACACTTTATTAGAAAGGCCCAAACCATGTAATGTGCTCATGGAAGAGCCCGGGCTTTCCTTCCCCTGTAAGTTCATTGCTATCTGACCCTAGAGGGTCTCCATTTTTTTCCCACCTGAATCACAGGTATAACCAAGATAGAAAATTCCTCTGTGGATCCGGAGACTCTGAATGATGTACAGGGTCATGTGGTCATGTGGTCTGAGTAGAGAAAGCCCTGTGTTAAGTCCTGAAATAAACTTGGCACGTGACTGGGGATGATCTTCTATCTACAGTTGCAGTGGCTTTTGAGTTACTGGCCCTATTTCGAGCAGTTGCACAGAGCCTGCAGGTCTGGATTGATGATAAATTTTATAATTTTGTGATAGCATTACCATCAGTAGGACATTTCTAGAAAATTACTCCAACATATAATTTTTGTCAATTGGTTTATATAGACATATGAACTTAAATGCCAATGTTGAACTTGGTTTATAGATATAAATACTTCCTATTTCTGGGTTTAACTTAAACTCACACTTTTCAGGACCTGGGAGCCCTAATGGGTGAATCATGAACTCTGCATAAAGGTCCAGAAATGTGCATTCACACACACATGTGCGTGCACACACACACACCCCTCTCCACAATGATTAGGTGAATAGAAATATGATGAAGTGCAGAATTCTGGCTTAAATTCCAGGATTCCCTGTCCCAAATTATTTCCTATTAGCCACATATTTTCAGAAATGCCCATTAACTTAGGATAGACTAAACTCTGTTTTCTAGCCTAACAACAGAAAAATCAGTAGAACAAGGCACCTTATGTTTTCCTATGGATATAACCTTCCTTAAATAAGTTACAGACATGAGCATACTGTGTTTGCCCCTTTTTGTGGACAAACCAGTGGGTGACAAAGGATGGCTACATCTCTAACAGGAAGGTATAAAATACACCAACTAATTTCTTTGCCTCTGGCAAGGGAATGCTTACATATATATAGTGCTGGTGTCCAGGCTAGTCACTGTGACCTCATAGCCATTTCACAGAAACCAACCCATTCAAGGAAAAATGAGTCACAAGGAAAAAAGAGCAGGTCAGTATCCAGGGCTCAAGGTCACATTTCTACAAACACTTGCTTGTTCTCAGATAACACCTGCTCAGAATCTCAAACAAAAAAGGGCAGGGCTCCATTGATAAAGTCCTCTGCTCTAGGCTACAAAGGGAGGCACAACCTTCTTGGTATGGTGAAATGGAGATAATAGGTGGGAAAACTCCCAGAGTGTCCCAAAGGATTGCTCTCCCCAACATGGAGACTGGCTGACAGTTAGTGTAACTTTAGGTTCCCGCACAGCTTGTACAAAGATATGCACTGAGAATGACCAGAGCGCCAACCCAAAGAGTAAGTTATGTCAACTGAATAGAATAAGTCCCTAGATGGGACAATATCTGGAGGAGATTACCATTAAATATACAGTGCCTCTTTTCTCAGTTATAACCAAACAGCTGTTATGATAGCTTTCAAATTCAAATTGTAAGTCCAATGGCCTCCCAGGAAGGGCCTGTGGGTTCAAAGAAGACACCAAAAAAAAGGAGTCCTGGTGCATCCGGCTGGCTCAGTCTAAGAAAGTATGCAACTCCTGATCTTGGGGTTGTGGGTTCCAGCCCCACCTTGGATGTAGAGATTACTAAAAAAATAAATAAAACAAAACAAAACAAAAGAGTGAGTCTCTAAGTCTCCTGCCTTCTCTATTTTACAAACCACATCTGGGTTTCTGAACATGCTTTTATTGTCATTGAGGTGTGGCAAAGTCAAGATGGCCACAGATCTTTGCTATTCTTCCCATTGAAAGGTAAAATCCAATCCCCTCCACTCAAACTGGCAGCGCCTGTGACCCATTGCAACCAAGAGAATATGGCAAAAGTGACGCTGAGCCAGCGTTCCAGGCTGAGGCCTTAAGAAACCAGAAACTTCCACTTCCTCTCTCATAGAACACTTGTTCCTTGAGTTTTGAGTGAGGCTTGGAGTAAGGCACTGCCAGCTGCCCCTGATGTGGCTGACCGTATGTGGGCAACAACATCTCCCAAGCCCCTCAAAGCCACAGATACAATAAAGGGGGTCTCTGGTATCAGAGACCCTCCAGGATGCACTAAAAGCAGAATCCACTAGAGGCTGAGACCTCCACAGACTGCGTGACAAGCCACATCTACTCCTGGCAGCATGCTTTTGTTGTCCTTGAGCTGATTTCCATATGATTGTTCGGATGAGGTGAACAAGATCACCAGAGGGGCTAAACTAGAGTGATACAGATTACAAGGAAGATTTGGGGGTTGGAGTCCCATGGCTAATGGTGCAAAAAGGTTTCTTGGAGGAGTGTAGTATGTGTATAGTTTTGGGTAGGGCTGGGCAAGAAGGCAATGAGTGAAGATAGTAGTATCAACAAAGACATGCCACTAAGAGTAGAAGTGGCTTATCTTATTCAATTCTCATTTCCTCATTCTTTTTTTTTTTTAAGATTTTATTTATTTATTTGAGAGATAGAGAAAGTGAGAGAGAGCATGAGAGGAGAGAAAGCCAGAGGAAGAAGCAGACTCCCCATGGAGCTGGGAGCCCAATGTAGGACTCGATCCCGGAACTCAAGGATCATGACCTGAGCCGGAGGCAGTTGCTCAACCAACTGAGCCATCCAGGTGCCCCTCATTTCCTCATTCTTGATGAATGAGCACAGCACAGGACCAAATATATAGTAGGAGGTATGCAAGAAATGAGACTTGAAGCTGGAATTGGAATTGAACTGGAATTAACCCCTACTCAATACAAAAATAAGCCTGAAATCCTGAGTACAACTGAATGAAGGACCAGGTCTTCCTGCCAGTCCATTAAATGTCAGTAGGGGCCTCCCGTCTGACCTGTGACCTACTTTCATTGGGGCAAATTGAGGTTGATTGACTTGAAGTCAGTGTCAGCCATAAGCCAAGCTGAGGACAAGGGGAAAGTGATTCTTAACATTCTCCCTTCCTACCCAGGCCTGTGTCCTCCCTTCCCAAGGCTACCTTCTCTGGATCCATATGTCCTCCTCAGCTGTCTTCCTAAGGATTTTATCTGGCCATTTTTCAACTTCATTCTCACATTTAATTTAAACCTCTTCTTCCCCTTCCCTCCAGGCCTAGACCAGAGCTCAACTCCAGTAGTAGCAAGCAGAGGGAAGGTGTGGCCATGCCTTTGAAAACATGCCCCAGCCCTCCCTCCTGTGGGTGCCATCTCCTCTAGGGTGAAGGAGTGAAGAAGGAAAGGGGCAGTCCTCTCCCATTTTGGCTGCAAAACTTTACAGTTACCTCCCTGTTGTTCAGAACTGTTAGGCTAACTCATCATCTCTGGGTCCACTGAGGTTGGATGGGAGCATCAACCTGTCCCACTGACATGAGGTGGCCCTCAAAGAGCTCCCTGGGTTGCTATTACCATATAATTTTGGCCATATTCTTTGATTAACACCAACGACCTACCTCCAATGCAGTCGTGTCTGGAAGTCAGTACCTCCCACTGCCATCAACCATCTATGGACAGTCAGGAGATCCATGGCAAAGGCAGGATCCATCTTCTGTAGCTCTCAAGCGGTGGCAAGAGGAAACCACGCACACTGCCTTTCCCCACAGCCATCTCTGCTCTCTTGGCTCTTACGCTGGGAAAGTGGAGTAATCAGGCTTGGTCTGTGAACCGACACCTCCCTAGAAGCCTAGGGAGAGGTGGCCACCCATGGTTGCATTTTTCCTGAGCCTTGACCCTAGCTACAAACTCTAGGACCACAAGAAAAAGCACACTGGTCAATCTTTGACATTTTTATATATATATTGGACTTCCAAAACTTATCTGAAGAATCCCTCAGCTGAAAAAGTTTGAAAACCGCTGGTCTCCACCATTAAAGTCCAGCCCTTAATTCTATGGCTTGTGCTTTTTCTTGTAGTTTTAGCTGTTTAAGTCACACTTCCCCATACTCTAAGGAAGGGTCCTATCTTACTCATCCTGACCCAGACCTTGCCCCTTCCATGTGTCTTGCACTCCAGTGTCCAGGAATGAACCCATGGGTGGCCATACTGCTCGCCATCCCCTGACTATTTGCTATATGGATCTCAGCAGGGTCTTGCTAACAGCATATTGGAAATACAGCTTTCCTGGCCCACATGGACAGGTTTTTGTCTATTTTCATCCTTTCCCTGCTCTGTTTAAATATGGTGTCTGTGACTGAGTTTCGTGTTCCGGAGGCATGCGGTCCAGAGAGAAGGAGCCAGAGTTGCTTCTCTGCCTTGGCGCTTAGGAAAGAGCAAATGGGGCTGCCACCTGCCCGGTCTGGGGATGGTTCCAGAATGGCTCAGGTTATTCACAGCACAGATCCACCCGGGGGTAAAAATACCATTCCAGAAGGACTCTCCTTCTAGCCACAAAAATACCTATATGGGTAGAGAGAGACTCAAAAAATGACACAAGGTTTAGGAGAAATCATCCCCTTGGAAAAGAAATAAAGTAATTAGTATTGGTCTTACAAGATAGAAGATAAAGAGATCCAGGAGGAAAGAATGAGGGCAGCTCAAGAAGGATGCAAACTGAAATACAGCAAGAGAAATATGGTTTAGACTGTAGGAAAAACTTCCTGACCATGAGACTTAAAGAAATCTTCACAAGGTGTCTCCTTGGGAGATGTAAAACAGAAGACAAGATTAGCTCTCCTCTGTGAGGCCTACTACGAAGCAGAGGGTTAAACTGGGCAATTCTACAAAGTTCCCACCAGCTTTGGGCATTTACAATCAATGGTGGAGAAGAGCTGACTTCTTCAGTAGAAGAATATATCCTCTGCAAGCTCTTTGGCTGTGTGTCCCCTTATGAGCTGCAGCCTTTCAATTTCAAATTCATTTACACAATCACTGCATTCCACACCTGAGGCCCAGGGGCTCATGAACTGAAGACTTCTCCTTCTCATGCTTCACCACTGGGGTCCAAATCCCTCCTCTCCACCTTTCCCTATGTGCCTTAGAAGCAGGTTCACACTCTGAGCTGACCTCATTCTAGCCCTCAGGTGCTAAGAGAGGGAATTTCCACATTCTACACCCCAATCTTGGAAGTGGATGTTTCCTATGAATTCATTACAAACTCCATATTGCCTTGGACTTGGACTTGTCTCCAGGGATAGAGAAGCACCCAGAAAATCTATCCTTACGAGTCAAGGAATGTGTTATCACCAGTACGACTAGAGTTCTAACTCACTTCTTCAGGGTTCTGGCCCTTTGAGGATAGTGTCCATCCTGCACCTGTTATCAGTAATATGTCTTCTTTAGCTCTCCCAAGTCATTCTGAATCTCATGTAAATCCGGGGGTGGGGGGAATAAAGAAATGTCCAAATTCTCAAAAAGGTAGTAGAAAACAACCAATTTGCTAAAATCCAAAAACAAATTACTGTACCATTGGGTGGTTAATGTTTAAAATAAACTAAAACATTCCCCTCCATGCCAGGCTGAGAAGCAGTTCTGGCTCCTTCCCTTGGACTGCGTGCCTCAGGGACATGGAACACAATCCAGAAACCATATTTAAGCAGAGCATGAAAAGGATGAGCACAGACAAAAACTTTTCCATGTAGGAAAGCAATACTGCATGGAACATACAGAGTATAAAGCTACTAATTATTCAGAAACAGTTCTATCATGCATTCCATGGTGTGTTCATTTCTCAGGTTGGAGTTCTCTGATATTTTCATTTCTTTTGAATACACACTTGTCTCTTGATTAATGTTATACAATACAAGAAATCTGAATGCTAAAAAAAAAAAAGGCGCCACTTCAGCCATGAAAACCTATGGTTGGAATTGTTCAGCTAGCAAACACTCTAAGGCTCAAAATCCCCGTTGCAAGAACATGTTCTTACTGGAGGTAACTCTGCGAGATGCAGCGTAAGATGATGCAATAGACCAGATGAAGGGGATGGGAAGGGAACAGCTCCAGCTCCCCAAGATCAATACATGAAAATAGGGTCACATGGTGAAATGAACTAGTTTCTATTCTTGTGGAAAGCTCTGTGATTCTTCCTCTTTTTGTTCCATCTGAGAGATTAATTCTAGAGTAAAGTATTTCAAATATCAAACTAACTAGAACAGCTGTTGCCACTTCCTCTGCTTTGGGAGACCCTATCAACTTCCAGTTCCAAATCAACACAAGGCAACTCTCTGGCAACATCTTAGAATAAAGCTCTTGGATCTTAGTAAATAAAAATAATGAGGATAATAAAAATAATGAAAGCTAATACTATGGTGTTTTCTACGTGCCAGACACTATCTTTGGTTCTCACAACAAAGTGATGATGTAGGTACTAACACCACTCCCATCACCTGGCTGCTCCTTTGGCTGAAGGAGATCTGTGAGCACCTGGAGAGAGTGTGTATCTCTTCCCACCTTTGGTAGTAATAATGATAATAATCACTAAAATTTCTTGAATATTAAATGTGCCAAACACAAAATGTTTTTAGTGCTTTATCTCAATCAGTCCTCACAATAAACTTAAAAACTAGACATTACCCCCATTTTCCCTGGTAGGTGACTCAGACTCAGAGAGGTTTAAAAATAATAGCCCAAAGTAACACAGCTATGGCAGAGCTTGACTCTTAACCTAGTTTGTCTGATGCCAAAATCTTGGCTCCTAACCCCTACTCCTTCCTGGGTACTTCCCACCTCTAGAATACTAGCAATTGCCACCGAAACCCAGCCTCTTGGGTTATTTTCATCAAGCTTGAAAGCCCTTCCTGAGGGTGACGATGGCCGAGTGGATTGCTCCCAGGGAGCCCAGTGGCACCGTTGCCATCCGTTGGCCTTAGCCACAGCTGTGGTTTCCAAAGGAAATAACTCACACGGCCGTTGGTCGCACCTGTCATTCACTGGAACCAGGACTTGCATCAGAACACGGGGGCCCCACAGGGAAGGAACAGCAGTTACATCAACATGATGGGCATCGACATAGGTCACTGTGGGATTCGTGAGCCTGCCTCCCTAAATCTGAGATCATTCCCATGTGGTCCATTCTCCCTGCTTCAGAAGGTCAGAGAGAACATCACCAGACCTTAGATATTCTAGATCCCCAGACAGCCCATCACAGCGCTGTGGGAAGGCTGGGGTATCGGCAAATCAGTAGGCATGATCTAAACTAGATGAAGCACTTCTAAGCTTCCATTGATTAAAAAAGAAAGAAAGTGAGAGTTAGTGCTACAGAGAAGAATAAGAAAGGTCAACAAATGACCATAAAAACTGGGGTCTTTTCAGAAGTCCCAGAAGGAGGAAAGAGCATGTAGAACTTTCAGGCTGTGGGGAAGCAACAGGAGTTTGACAAGAACACAAAAATAGGGAAACTTTCAGGGCAGTCTGTGATGGTGGCAAATTCAGGGAAAACTAGAATGAATGGTGTCAATTTGATTCACTTGAATGCAAAATGCTGTAAACATTAACAGAGCATCAGCGAAGCATTTACAATAAAATGCAGGGAGTACATACAAGAGTTATTGTACCTGTACCTTCTTATACTCTTGCAGAGGAGCCAAGCCATATGTGCTTGGCATCCTTAAATAACAGGAAAGGCTGGCACGTGAGGAAGTGCTAGGATGAGTGGTGAATTCCATGAAAAGCAGAGGATGGAGGTATGTGCGTGCTTAGATGGGCGAAAATTCTTTGTGGGTGATGTAGAATTTGGTCTGGAGCCCAGGACTGGTTCTGTATAATCTAGCATTCAAATCTTCTCTCGCTAACCACGGCCTCCAAATGTACCTCTGCACAGGTATTGGAAGAACCAGTAGTTGTGCTGTAATCCTGAATTACTTTTGTTCTGTGACAGGTGGTTCCCAACACCACCTTCTTATGGATCTCTGAATCCCTCCCAGGGATCAGACTTCCCCTGTGGATACAGAAAATCTTTAGAACTGCACCCTACAAGCTGTATCAGCTGCTTTACCATGTAACGGTTTTCTAGGGGTCAGAACTCAAAAGGCGGGGGAAAAGGCCCGGGTAATTGAGTTACCAGGATGTCAATTCTTTTCAGTTGGGGAATTTTCCAGAACTAAAGGAAAACTACATATAAAAAAAAAAAGGAAGTTCATTTTTTATCTTGAAAATATAACCGTTGAGATGGATTTGGCCAATGTACCAAAGCACAAATATCTTATCTACCTTTGTGCTATTCAAACTGTAGAGAAGACAAAGCAATTTTAAACCCTTCCTAGAAATAAAAATGGCATAGGAGTCCCAGTAATCCAGTATCTTCTTGTCACTGAGTCAAAGACCACCATCCATCATCCTTGATGGAGCTAGAGAATGTAAGCTGCCTAAAGATGAAAATGTTTAATGACTTCAGAAACACCAAGTTAAGATGTCTCCCCCAATAATCTCTTCTTTCACATATGTAAAAAGTACCCTTGCTCTATCTATTAGACTACCAATATGAATCCCAAGAACCTACAAACAATCTAATTCATCCCATCCCAAAGTGTTTTCTTGACATGCTGTGAACCTACCTGAGGACAGCAACACACCTCCGACTGAAAAATCCAACATCTTTTCTCCCATATGGCATTCATCCAGCTCTCTTGAACATTATCTGATAATCCTTTCTTTGGAAGAGTGTGGTGGTCTGACTGTCCTAGTAGAGTATCAGTTCCCCAAAGACAAACTCACCTTCAAGGCTGTCGCCTATTTTGTCCTCCGGCACTAAGCACAATGCCTGTCACGCTATAGGTTCTCCATAAATCTGTGCTGAATTAAACAACTGAGAGCACTGTCAAGCAAAAATCACCATAGCAAAACCAAAGGCAAGATTCGGGTTCTGGGAAGGGGTTTAGGTCAGGTACCAGGCAGGCCCAGATGTGCTGGGGGTCTTGCGAACTTGGAATTCTCTGTCTCTCTGTCAAGCTCTCCCTAATCAATAACCCCACCTTGGGATTCAGTCCTAAGATCCAGAAGATCCAGAAGAATCAAAATGTCAGCAAGCCAATGGTAGACTGGTATCTCCTTCCTCATCCCGAGAGCACAGTACCGTATTTGGCCCTTTGCAGGGGCTCAGCAACATTTATTGAACAGAACCCAAAAAATGAAAAAATCCACTCACATTTTTCAGAGGCATAAAAGCAAAGGACAATAACTTGTATTTTAGAATAGGGAGACCCTTACCACTAAATGTCCTGTGGCCTTTTCTGATACATAGAAAGTCAGTGTGAACAACGAGCCTGACCTCTGTGCTCAAAGGCCTTTCACAAACAACCTTGATGCACAACCATGAAATCGTGTGGACAAACCGTGTAAGTACCCAGAAGTGCAAGGCCACGTACAGTTCAACTACTCATCCTCCACTTTCACTAATGTCTCAGTAGTGAAAGTAGTGCCTACTAGACTTGGTTTCTGAAAAACCTGATGCCAAAGAGGACCTCTAGCAGTGAAGCCTCACAGTCTTCCAAACAGGGAAACAAGATTTGTGGGATGCCTCTCTTTTAGGGCACTGTGTGCAAGGGGTCTTTACCTGGAGGCCATCACCATGCTTCAAAAGGCCCATGAACTCTCTGAAAACACTTCATGTGTACATGTATTTTCCTGAGGAGGGCCATATCTTGCCTGAGTTTCTCAAAGGGACTCATGACCTATAAAAAAGGTTAAAATTCAGTGATTAAGTAGCTTAGGTATTTTAAGTTTGGACAAAATCATCTGCCGGGTAATGGGCTCAAAAACGTTCTACATTAGAAAGGCAGTATGGGATAAAGAAAAAGAATAGAATTTAGAGTCAGACTCACTTGAGGTTGAGTTCCAACTCTGCCATTTTCAACTGCCTGATCCTGGCAAGTTTCTTAAACCATCAGAGCTCCTATATAATGGGGTCACTAATACCCACCTTCTAAAATACACTTACATGTAGAAAGCACTAAATAAAAGCTAGTTCTCTTCCTCTCTTCATTAGTAGTTTTACTCCCTCCCTCTTTTCTTCCTTCCTTCCTTTTTCTTTCTTCTTCCTTCCTTCCAAGCCCCTCTTTCCCTCCCTCCTTCTCCACTTCCTGACCCTCCTTCCTTTTCAACAGCAAGCACCAATACTTTGAACAAATGCACCTTTTCAAAAGTACAAATCTATCATCTGACATAAATAACAAGTTGATGTGCCATTGCATGGCCTGACCAATATTGCCCTTTTACTGAAAAACATAGAATGCAGGAGTGGGTTTTTTGAAACATGAACAATAGTGAGTGGTGAAACTTTCCCTTCTATTGTTCTTTGTTATTTTGTATAATCCAAACCCAGTAACTGACAAATTACATGTAGATTATAATCCCTAATGGCAAATGGTGAGAAACGGCCCAAGAAGATGGAAGGAATGAGGGGATCTTATTACAATGTCTGGAAATATGAGCACCAAAATTTCGTGTTTTCACACAGATGCTGTACAAGCAATTCTAATAATATCGCTTAATACTTCCCAGAGCTGTGGTCTATGGGTGCCTTCACAACCCACTCTACCTAACAGTTACTTGGAATACCTCTTGCAGTTCTTGGGGAGAGTCTGGGCTTATGGAGGCTTTAAAGCTGAACTACGTTGTGAGTCACGTAAGACTCTTCTCTGTCTTCTCCATCTGTGGAGAGAGGAGGAAAGAAAAGAACAGGGGATGGAGCCGGGGTAATCAACAGTAGTGGTTGGGGCAAACGAATGGTAAGATTTCACAGCTTGCCAAAGATTATAGAAGTCCAAAGGTTTACTTTTTGGCATCAGTTTTTCCCAAGTGGAAAATTCCCAATTTTCTCTACTTGGTCCTTTCTCTCGGAGGAAATGCACGGTTCTGTTAAACTCAAGGAAATGCATCTTCCTTTCCTAAATTTCATGTGCTGGATTCAATACTAATTTACATCCACATTTGTGCCAGAGATCTTAAAAATCTGCTGTTGTTTCCTCCCAAGCTGTAGGGTTGGGGGCTGGGGCGGGGGGGGGGGGTGCGGAGGAGTAGAGTTGAGCATGAGGGAAAGGAGAGAGGGAATATGGTTGGAAAAGTGAGGAGGGAGAAGAAAAACTTCACCTGGTAAGCATTTCCCATACTTAATAATTTGATTTTGAAGGCTAGTCATATCAAAGAGCAAAATATTCAATATTGTTAATTCAGTTTTGCAAAATATATTCTTAATTTAAAAATGATTTTGCTCCAGGTGGTAGTGCAGTAATAAAGCAGTTATTGACCAGATCTTATTGATTGTAGAGTCTGCGGGCAAAGAGCACTGACCTTGCTCACACTCTTATTGCTTCCTCCCTCCCTGGCCTTCTTCATCTATGCTCGCTCAATAATATATTATTAATATATATTTTTAGCAAAAACTGTATGTTACAAGGTTAAGGGCTTCTTAGTGATTTTTTTCTAGCTACTCTCTGCCTTTGGGGTGTTAGGGGAAGAATAAACTTCGTAACTGAGTGTCTGGATATAAATGGCTTTCCATGGATATATTTTACCCACCACTGGGAAGCATGTTGTCACCGTCCACTTTTTCTGTCATATAGGACAGAAAGAAAAAACTCCTGAAGGCAAAGCGTGTTGCAGCAGTTTGGGCAACGATGTGCCTACACAGAGGAAAACCACACCATGGCTATAAAGACCAAAGGACATACCTGCATCCTTTCCAGGAAAGTAGCTCTGAACCCAAAGAAGAGAGATCTGTGGCCATATCAAATTTAGTGATCAGTGGGGTCCAAATCCTTCCGGTCTTTTAATAGCTCTTTCATGAAGCTTTCCCCAACACCTTTGCAATCATCTTCCTTATAGCACAATCAAATATGATATGTAGTGCCTGCTGACTTTAGCATTTGCACATAAACTCTCCTACATATCTGCCTGGGTTTTTTTCCCAGGTTAATCTTACTTCTCTAATTAATGTATAAGTCTTCTGAAGGCAAACACTATGTCATACACTCCTGCAATACTCCTTCTAGGATCTGTCATATACGAGGTTCATAGTAAGCATATAGTCAATAATTATCAAATTGGAATATAAATGATGCACAGCTCTGTATTAAACTTCCTTTCAAAGAAAGCAAGTACACAGAGCAGGATAGTGCAGTTTGCTTCTGCCCTTCGCACTGGGAGCCTCTCCAATTGTGTGGTTTGCCCACCTCCACATGTGCACCAGGTGAGAGATGGAAAAGCCAAAATACCGTTGGGTTTGATGAATATTGCAGAGAACTATCTTGTACTGTTGCATCATGAGGTAGAATGTTTGGGCAATTTGCTTTCATGTCATGTATGAAGAAAGAGGAAAGAACAGTGATCACACCTCATGAACACTGAATTCAGAGAGGCTAGCAAATCCCCAAGCTCATGAGGCGATTA
>CM052811.1:65387911-65422009 GCA_028533885.1 Nasua narica
CCTAGAAGAACTCAAAGTTTCAAACTTCAAAAACACTGATTAACAATGTCAGTAACTAACATAGATTGAGCTTCTCCTAGGTGCCAACCACGATTTTACATATTTTACATAGCTCAGTATTTCGCAACAACCTTGTAAGTATTATCTCTTCATTTCATAGATAGGAAAACTGAGACCCAGTAGAGTTAAGTCACTTTCCTGAGTTGGTGGGGATTTGAACTCTACGACAGCATACTGATAGTGTAGCGTATCAGTGAAAAGCATGGACTTTCCATCAATATGTCATTGTATCTAGACTCAAGACTTTGTAGTCCAGTGTTTCTTCTACTATACCATATAGCTCTTGTCGATTTCCAGGTGAAATTCTTATATCTCTAGATCAGGAGAACCAAAAGAGGCAATCATAACCCCAAACTCCCAAACAAGTTCCGATGGATACTCCATCTTCAGTGGGCTGATACAGGCAAAATTGAACTTCTGGGTGAAAGCTGGTCAGGCATCCATATTCTACACAACTAGATGCTCAATAAGTATGGCATATACATTATGCACGGCAGATGCTCGATAAAGGCTTAGCATAATGCTGAGTATACAGTAAGTGCTTCACAGACTCCTGGCACCCAGATTAGGAAACATGGCAGAGACCGTTAAGTTGGAATGGATGGAAAAGTTAACCAAAAAGCATCAAAAAATAAAATAAAATAATAAATTAAGAATACAAAGACATTATATCATCAACGCTGGTAGCTCCAACACTGGTAATATCCTTCCCATGTCTCTTCTTCCCCTACCACTGCCCCATCCAGAGAAACCCATGTGAAGCACCCATACCGCCTCCGTGTGCCAGTGGGGAAAAGTATCTTCTAAAAGCTAAGTCTCCCTGGGCCTAGCCTTACTGCCATATTTCTGCCTTGGACTTTGCATGTAACTTTTTCACAGGGGAGGTGGAAGCTGATTGGATTATAGGAATACAAATGGATTAATTTGGGGTGGATTAGATACATCACAAAACATAAGTTTGACTTGCATTAACATAAAAATGTCATAAAAATGTAGATGCTGAGGCAGAGCTTATTTGTGATGCCGCTAATGCATTGTTACTCCAGCAAAAGATGTACACAATATTTACGCTGTATCTGACCACATAAAACATGTCGTATACATATGCAATTTTTCATTATGTAGAGGGAAAAGAGCCAGAGGGCCCTTCAGAATTCCAATTCTTGAGCTTCTGACTTTCCCCTTTTTTTAAATCTTTTTTTATTTTCAAGAAACAAATACAGTTTTAAACCATCATTACTGTATTTTGAACAGTTAATATTTCATATCGTGACATCTCTATTCAGAGGTAACAGGTTTAGTTGATTACTATTTGTTTACAGAGCTGAAGAAACCTGCAATCACAGGGAACATAGAAGGATTGCAATTAGATCTATTGGCTGAGAGCTGCACCTTGCTGACCCACGGTTAAGTGGTTAGCGCTATCAGAGAAAATGCCTACTGGCAGCTGGCACATCTGCACATAATAATATGGGCAAAACTGACACGGCCACTAAAGGCTGCTGCTCTCCTCTTTACCCAGAAGCTGAAAACAGATCATGCTTTTTAATAGTGCATCAACACATCCTTCTGAATTAGCATAACCATGTGAGTTACAGGAGGAAGTGGGTACATCTTGGCTAAGCTGCTATGAATTCTTCAAATTATCCAAATAAAAGGGATTTTTTCCTCCACAAACCTGAGTCTATACTCACCTTCTAGTTTATTAAAAAGCGAAAGGACATGGAGAGAGCAATAAAAGAGAAAGAGTTACTCAAGTTTTCTTAACAAAACACTTAATATCCCATGTGTGATGGCTTGGATGGATACACCCACACATCCACACACTACCTGAGGCAGAATAGGGGGCGGCAAGGGATGGGGGAGTGGTTAATATAAATACACAAGCAGCATTCTATCAAAGCAAAAATGATGATGATAATGATGATGATACCTGATTTTAAGGATGAGCTTATTATGTGCCTGGCACTGCATAAAGACCTTAGAGGCTCTTCCAATTCTTCAGGCCAACAATTCTATAGCCAAGCATCCCAGCTCATCTTACTCCACCAATCGTTTTGTAGGTCCCAAAATAAACAAGTTTGAGCAACTCAACTGGAGACTCACTCTCAAGCATAGTGAGATGACCACCAGAGAGTTAGCCAACCAAATTCCCATGCTGCTCTGGGACAAGAAAGGTATCAGGGGAGCTGGTGGCCTCTGTTCCCCACTAGAGACACGCAGTTCTCAGGAATCACAGCTTCTCTTTTTGCAGTTTTTGAAGGTGTCTCAACTTCCTTGAGACGCAGGCCACATTAGCATATACAGCACCATTCTGAGTATTAGAAAAAAAGGCACTCGCTTTTGACAGACTAATTAGAATGAGGCAACTCAATTACAAAAAACACCATAAGTAAAATCAAAAGACAAATGAAGAATTAGGAGAAAATATTTTAAAAACATAAGCTGTGTGTGTGTCTGTGTGTGTGTGCGTGTGTCTGTGTCTGTGTGTGTGAATGAGTGAGAGAGAAAGAGATAGATTGGTTGATAAACTGATAGAGTAAAGTACTATGCAACTATTAAAAACAAGCAAGCAAAAAAAGGAAGACCTATATGAATCGATATGGGGTGATTTCCAACATGTATTGTTAAGTGAAAGATAAAATATAAAGAGAAAATTCTGGATGATATTTTACAAAAATCAGGAAAGAAAGCATACAGGAATCAGCTTTTCCTCCCAAAAAAAGAAACATAAGAAGGATAAATCAGAAAACAATGAATTGGCAACCTACAATTTCCCCACCAAAAGGTATCAGGGAACGCCTTGGAGAAGTGGATAGTTATAGGGCTGAGACATACAAGACACAAGATGACCCTGGAATATCCTCCTACTCCACAAAGTAAGGAAGTGCTTTAAAAAATAATGGTGGCATGCCAAAAAACATAGAAGCAGCCTGAAGAAGCACCCACTGGACAATGTCTGATAATTTGATCAGTAAAATAAGTAACAGATTATCAACCCACTGTAAGAATGAATCTATGAGTTCATACTCATTATAAATAGATAATAAACAAATAAAGGAAAATAATGCATTCTTCGTTACAATAAAATGCTGACTGGTAAATATGGAGAAAGTGGTAGATTGAAAAACCACCATATTCAACCAGCAATGAGCAAGAACAATCAATGGACATTAAATCCTGAGGTCAAGATTTGATGAGTTACAAGGTATTTACCTACTTAAAATATATCCTCACAGATAGTTTATAAGTTACAAGGGTAAAAATGGTAACCATACAATGGAGAAACCAGACAATACCTTGATCAGGTTATCAAAATTAACACTGACAACAAGGGTCAGACAGACATTGTGTATCTCCAGATACATTACGCTGAGAAGTAAATAACGTCATCTATATAGGAATCTGGCCAAGAATACATAATCTGAATCTACTCATAAGGAAATATCAGATAAACCCAATGACAAATATCCCATAAAATAACTGGTATTCTTCAAAACTGTCAATGTAATGAAAGACAAAGAAAGATCAAAGTACTATTCTAATTAAAAGAGAAAAAAATGAGGGGTAGCTGGGTGACTCAGTTGGTTAAGCATCCAACTCTTGGTTTCAGCTCAGGTCATGATCTCAGGGTAGTGAAATAGAGCCCTGTGTCAGGCTCCATGATCTGCGTGGAGTCTGCTTGAGATTCTGTCCCTCGCCTACTGCCCCTCCCCCTACTCGTGTGCACATGCAGGCTTTAACTTTCTCGAATAAATAAATAAAATATTTTAAAAAGAAAGGAAAAAAGAGAGAGCTGTGGCAACTAAAAGCAATTCACAAGCCTGGAATGGATCCTGCACTTGAGGAAAATATAATGCTATAAAGGACGTCATTGATAAAATTGACAAAATTAGAATATGGAGTATAGATTTGATAGAAGCATCACTCTGCTATTAAATTTCCTGTTATTTGATAACTTTATTCTGGTTATATAAGACAATACCTTTGTTCTTAAGGAATATACACTGAAATACTAACACACCTACTCTCAAATGATTCAGAAAGCACTACAACAGACATGTGCCAAAATGTTAAAAACTGATGAATCTGGATAAAAGGTGTATGAGTGTATTATTCTTACAACTTTTCTCTAAGTTTAAAATTATCTCAAAATAACACATTCTAAAAATAAAATAAGAAAGTGAAAAGAGAAGAGCGCCTTCCATAGTCCCATGGCAATATCAGCACTGCTGAATTTCAGTACCACAAAGCTGTTCAGCCAGGAGTCCTTACCTAAAGCAAACCTTGCACAACCATACACAGTAGCCCTGGTGAGGGGCTCCTTCATCCTTCTAATAAACCTTGCACTTGGGCTCCTCTGAATGTCTCTGTCTTTGTAGTCAAATGACCCCTGACCAAGTATTCCTCAACCTACCAGACAGAGAGAGCAGCATGCTATAGCCAGATTCCCGTCTTCTCCTGCAAGGCCTTGATCTCATGGTTGTATATTTCTCCTTTACTCTGGGAACTTTTGATGTTTTGTTCATCCTTAGGTCCCAAGTGATTGACACACAGAAGATGCTCACTAAATGTTTCAATACTGAGTGGAGTGGAATATGTTGACTGTGGGGATTTATTCTATCATCAGTCTTAACAAGTCAAGGGTGTGCACCCCCACACAAGCCATCTGAGTTATACCTGTGCTAGCGCCCTCTCCCCAAACATGTGGCAGGAGAATGCTAGAGTGACAAGCACCAGCATTATGTCTCCACCTGATGGCTTAGACACTACTTTGGTGGACTTCCTGCATTTTATATTAAGCTTGGGGATGGAGAACAGGTAGAGAAGAACTTTAACCCCATTCTAACTATCTACTCTAAACATAGCTATCAAGCATATCCGTAAAATGGTTTAAGCTTCCTGAGAGTTGGAGAAGTAGGTTAGAAATCTTTGCAGAGGGGGACCTGGGTGGCTCAGTGGATTAAGCCTCTGCTTTCAGCTCAGGTCATGATCTCAAGGTCCTGGGATCGAGCCCCTCAGTGGCCTCTCTGCTCAGCAGGGAGCCTGCTTCCCCCCTCCCTCTGCCTGCCTCTCTGCCTACTTGTGATCTCTTTCTCTCTGTCAAATAAATAAATAAAATCTTTTTTAAAAATCTCTGCAGATCCCTCCACCCAAATTACTGCTCTATAATTAAAAGATGAGAGGGCTCCAGTTCCCACAGACTATCAAAAACTCCTAAGTTCTAATTCCAAGTATTAAGAATGTGTGAGTCTTTTGGATTCTCATTCTAACCAGTTCTGACCTATGCAGGTAAGAGCCTGGACTCAAAAACAACCATACCTACAACTGTTCTCTTTGTCCCTCAAGCGTCAGACCTCACGGAGGGAATAGGAAAAAACCTCAGTAACAGACCACAGAAGTAAGCTTCTCCATTCAATTCAGACCTTTCCTTGGAATAACTTCCCAAGTTCTTAGTCCTGAGCTATGCAGAAGTTAATGAAAACGAAGAGTTGGAGAGAAGAAATGCTTCTTGGAGAAAGATATGGAACTGAAAAGACCAGAAACAACATTGGTCCACTCTATTTCAACAAGGACATCACTACAAATTTGACTAGACCAACGGTGTCTAACTCGACTGCCTAACCAGAGACAAGAGACAAGCAAGTCTTAGTCAAAATTCTCTTAGCTAAAGTCAAAATATGGTTTTCCTATCACTATTTCAATCATTTTTGAAGTTATGCAGGAGTTACTACTTCTGTGAGCAGATAAATAAGCTTTCAAAGACCGTTTTGTAATCTATCTACATGGATGACATGTTTTCCAAAGCCTAGAACCCAGGAAGTGAATTCATATGAGAAGGACACTATAGTGGTCTGGAAAAGTTGAGTTATTCAGAGAGCTCTGTCAAAACACCTGCTTCCTATTGGGATAGTTTTAGGGGAAATTCTTAATTGGATGGAGAAAAAAATATGTCCATGGAGCCTTTAATAGAGCTAAAACCTCCTTGGAATACCTCTGCCACCAACTCTGGCTTGTCACCTGAGGGGGAGGAAAGCCTCCACAGAATAAAGGAATGAAAAGACCCTAACAGTGATTCTAATGAAAAACTAATTAGGAATATAGCAAGGAGATTATTAATTCCTGCCAGAATCAAAATTACAGACCTTATCATATTGGAAACATGAGCAGTAGAAAAGAAGAAGTCTCAGACCATGCTCTGAAAACTGCCACCTGGAAGGGAGGACATGATGAATGTGAATGCCTCAAAGGGAACTGGAGACAGGGGTGAACCAGAAGGTTTAATGCTAAAGACCTATCTTGCCCTGACTCTGGAGAGGTCGCAGGAATGAGAGGTCATCACACTGTGTGTGACTCAGAGTCAGACTCGGCAACTGGGGCAGAACCAATGCTGGCTCTAGACAACAGCAAACTCAGGCAGAGTCCTGAGGAGAAACCGAATGTATGTAGAGGGCAAATGGGCAGAGGAACCCCACATTGAAAAGAAAAGGAACTACATTTTTCTACAGGGCATCAAGAAAAGTGTGCCTTAAATCTGTCCTAATGTTTTCGCAGAGTTGAACTGTATAGGTCTTAGGGATTTTTTTTAAACTAGAAGGAAATTTTGCAATTATATGCCAAATGAGACTTGAAATAAATTTGATGAATTTTATTTATTTTAAAGATTTTATTTATTTATTTGAGAGACAGAGAAAGTGAGAGAGAGCATGAGAGGAGAGAAGGTCAGAGAAGAAGCAGGCTTCCCGTGGAGTTGGGAGCCCGATGTGGGACTCGATCCCGGAACTCAAGGATCATGACTTGAGCCGAAGGCAGCTGCTCAACCAACTGCGCCACCCAGGTGCCCTATGAATTTTATTTCTAAGATGGTAAAAACTTAGGCTGATTTGACTTAGTCCTTAGTCCAAGGACATGAACAAGAGAATTTCTACTTTTCAGATGGCCAGGATAAGTTCTAAAACAAAACTGAAGAGCTATTTCATGAGCCACAGAAGGCCAGCCCTCGTTGAAGTTGGAATGGACACTGAGGAACCCCACACTGGTGTTGGGTCCAGGCCTCTCCAAGGCAGTCCTTCTCTCTACTCTGTCCTTGCATGCCTTGGAAAACATATCTCTATTTCTTCAGATCATTTGTAGTCTCCTCTTTTCTCCTGCCCTCCATCAAGAGCTGGACAATGTTGTAATTTTCTGTTACTAAAATTTTTATTTCTCTAAAGTGGTCATAAATGCTGGCTTGATGACAATCCAGAAATACTCCATATACTAAACACAAAAACTCGCTATGAAAATTGCTTGGTTTATTTTTGTTTATGTTATTGAGTTCTTGCAAATGACACAGCTGAATGTTTATCCTACCATAAGGAAATGCATTTTGGTATTTGTATTTTTGTTTTTTTGTGAGTTTTTTTTTAAGGTTTGCTTTAAAAGATAAGAGCAATAAAGAGGGAACTTAAACATGTACACACCCATATCACACACACAAACACATGCTCACACATAATTCTAAATTTAGGAAAAAGTTATTCTATAACATTTGAAATTTTATTTTCTTCTCTTACATAAAGATTAAAATACCTAATTTAGCAATATTAAAACACAAATTGAGATAGACTAGGCCTTCACTATTTTCTCTCTACTGCACCCATACCTTTTCCTAGTATGGTGGCTGAAGACCCAAGAGCCCTTATCCCGCCCTCTCGTAAGAGTTCCTCTTGAAAACTCTTGATTGTAGAAGTAGACTGTCCTGACCAGATGGATAAAGACAAATAGGTCCAGTGGGGAGCAAAACAAAGGGACTATGAGAAAAGGACAACCCTTCTTAATACTATTAAGATAAGACTCACAAAGTCATAGTGGCAATAGGCAATTTAACAAGATTTCATGGCGTTGGCTATGAGATGGCAATTAAATCTAGATGAATGAGTAAAGCAAATAATGGAGAAATAGGATATGAGACATATGCATATAAGGTCCCTTATTTTGCAATCACATATAATAAATGAGAGCATTGAGAGTTGAACTAATAATCTGAATTACACATATCTTGGCCACTGATGGAAAGCCTGCCTGTCCTAGACCTCAAGTGAACCATTATTGGGACCTTAGTTCATCTTCTCCTTGATGGGAAAACTAAATGAGTGAATACCCACATCATCATTTCACTATCCTCTCTTACAACTTCCTAGGGTGAACAGGTGCTATATCATATTGTATTTTTCTAAAAGATGTTCATTAGTCTCTAGCCCTCTAAACCTCACAACACTGAATGTTATAAAGAAAAGCCTCCTGGGCTTACAAAAGTTAAGAAACCCACAGAAAAAAATCCCAGCTGGATGTTTCTTCCTGGAGAGCAACATGCAACCAGGGCATGAAGGTTCCTTTTGAACATCTCCCAAGTAATAAGAATGTGTAATATGAAAACGAACTTGTAAGAAAAAAATCTTATTGGCCACAGATCTCAAAGAAAAAAACTGACAGCCCCATGCACCCTATGAGTAGTTTCTACCTTTGTGATCCCTGAGATTTTGGCTACACGTTATTTTGGCAATTTAAGTCCAATCAGGCCATAACTACTAAACAGTGTAATATAGATTACAAAAAGCATAGGGTTCATGTAGAACTGGGTTCAAATCCTGGTTCCTCCTTTTACTGGTGATGGTGGGGATTACCTCTTTCATTCCTGTCTCCATCACAAAGGATTAAATGAAACCATATGTGCAGCTGGTACTCAATAAACATCTTTCCCTTACATGAGGTTTTTACAGAGCTTGTCTCTAGAAAGAATCCTATGATTCCACAAACAACACAGATGCAAATACTTATGTCAGCACTAGCTGACTAAGAAAAGGAATCAGGGATCCTTTCACAAAATAGAAAGTGAGGCACAAACTTGCTAAGAATTGCACTAGAATTAAGACACAAACATTGAATCCTTTCCAATCATGGGACTGTGTCGGCTCTCTCAAATGAAATTATGCTCTGTACCCTATATTTGACACTGAGGCAGGACATGGAATGATACATCATTGGTTAGTTTGTTTCTTCTTCTTTCTTCTTAAATATTTTTCTAATTCTATATAAATTTAAAATAAAATCAGGGGACTCTCCTATTTAAGTAGTTAGCTTATACAAAATGCTAGATCAGCACCCTAATTTTCTCCAGTACAACAATGTGGTAGCTTACCCAAGAGTAGATTATCTTGAAGATGTAAAACTCACTATTTGCAGGTGACATGAGATATTACATTCAGAAAACCCTAAAGACTTCACCAAAAAAAAAAAAAAAAAAAAAGAAACTATTTGAATAAATGAATGCAGTCAAGTTGCAGGATAGAAAATCAATATACAGAAATCTGTTGGGTTTCTATACGCTAACAATGAGCTAGTAGAAAGAGAAATTTAAAAAGTAATCTCGTTTATAATTGTATCAAGAAAAATAAAATACCTAAGAGGGTGCCTGGATGGTTCAATTGGTTAAGCAGCCAACTCTTGATTTCGCCTCAGGTCATGATCTCAGGGTCCTGGGATCATGCCCCACAACAGGCTCCATGCTCAGCAGGGAGTCTACTTGATGATTTTCTCTCTCTGTCCTCCCACCAGCCCTCATATGCTCTCTCTCTCTCTTAAATAAATCTTTAAAAAAAATAAAATACCTAGGAATAAATTTACCAGCAAGAAGGTAAAGGACCTGTGCTCTGAAAACCATAAGAAACTGATGAAAGAAATTCAAGATGCCACAAATGGAAAGATACACCATGCTCATGGATTTGAAGAACGAGTATTATTAAAATGTCCATACTACCAAAAGCAATCTATAGATTCAATGCAATCTCTATCAAAATACCAATGGTATTTTTCACACAACTACAACAACCCTAAAATCTGTAGGAAACCCCAAAAGACCCTAAACAGCCAAAGCAATCTTGCAAAGAATAAAGCTATAGCTGTCACAATCCCAGATTTCAAACTATAGTACAAAGCTACAGTAATCAAAACTATATAGTAACTGGCACAAAAACAAAAATTAGCTCAATGGAACAAGCTAGAAAGCCCAAAAATAAGCCCACACTTATACGGTCAATTAATTTACAACAAATAAGACCAGAATATACAATAGGAAAAATAAATGGTGCTGGGAAAACTAAGCAGCTACATATAAAAGAATGAAACTAGATCACTTTCTTACACCATACACAAAATGGATTAAAGACCTAAGTGTAAGACCTGAAACCATAAAACCCCTAAAAGACAATACAGGCAATAAACTCTTTGATAATGATCTTAGCAATATTTTTCTAGATCTGGCTCCCTAGGCAAGGGAAACAAAAGCAAAAATAAACAACTGAGACTACATCAAACTGAAAAGCTTTGCACAGCAAAGAGACTATCAACGAAACAAAACGCAACCTACTGAAGACATTTCAAATGATGCATCCAATAAGGGGTTAACATCCAAAATGCATAAAGAACTTATACATCTCAACACCAAAAACAATCATCACCATCATCATCATCATCATCATCATCTGATTAAAATGGACAGAGAACCTGAATAGACAATTCTCCAAAGAAGATATCCAGGTGGTACAGGAAAAGGCGCTCTAAATCACTAATCATTAGGGAAATGCAAATCAAAACCACAGTGAGATATTACCTCACAATAGTCAGAATGGCTAGTATTAAAAACACAAGATACAGTATCTTGGTGAGGATGGGGGAAAAAAGGAACCCTGGTGCATTGTTGGTGGGAATGTAAATTAGTGTAGCAACTATGGAAAACAGTATGGAGATTACTCAAAAAAAAAAAAAAAGCCTAAAAATAGAACTACCATATGATCCAGCAATTCTACTTCTGGGTATGTATCCAAAGAGAACAAAAACACTAATTTGAAACATCTGTGTAGTACACCCCTATGCTTATTATAGCATTATTTACCATAACCAATACATGAAAAGAATGTAAGTGTCCATCAGCAGATGAATAGATATGTGGTATATATACACAATGGAATATTACTCGATCATTAAAAAGAATGAAATCTTGCTATTCACAACAATATGGATGGACCTAGAGGGTATTATGCTAAATGAAATCAGAAAAATAAGTACCATCTTATTTCACTTATACATATTTCACTTATATGAATCTAAAGAACAGAACAAACGAAACTAATAGGTAGAGAACAGATTTGTGGTTCTCAGAAGAGAGGAGGGCTGGGGGGTTGGGCAAGAGAGGTAAAGGGGAATAAGAGGTACAAAGTTCCTGTTTAAGATAAATAAGTCATGAGATGAAAAGCACAGCATAGGGGATATAGTCAATATTGTAATAGATTTGTATGGTGACAGATGGTAGTTACACTTATAGTAGTATTTTGTAATGTATATAATTCCTGAATCACTATGGTGTACACCTAAAACTAATATTATATGTCAACCATACTTCAACATTTTAAAAAGAGGTAGATTACCTTTGCGGCAATTTCAGAACAGACACCTGTGGTTTCAGACTGTGTTCAATGGAGCCAGAAGGTTCTGCAGTGTTGGGGTGAGGGTAGCTGAGCTGACAGAGATCCAGACCTCTGCTTGCACTCCAATCTGAGCACTCTCAGACCTTGAGATCACCAGAAGTGCCTGGCCTATGGTAACTAGCTATGTCCTTGGTTAAGTACTTAATCAATCTTGGGCCTATGTTTCCTCATCCATAAAGTGAGGACGGTGGACTATCCTCCGCAAGGTCCCACTCAGCCCCAATCTCTTCTAGCTACACATTTTCTTTAAACTCAATTTTGTCCTCTTCTCTCAGGAACACAGTTTGGAATTGATAAATGAATCCAGAAAATGATAATGCTTCTAAAGTTCCAAAGCACTTGAATTATAAAAAGCTATCTTCTCCTGGTTGATGAAAGAGCTGAAAATACACGGTTAACATGTGCCAGATACTGGACTGAGTACTTTACCCATAGCTCCTCATTACATCGGAGCACCTGGAGCTAGAGAGGTAGGAGACCAACACGGGATGAGGGCTGTGCAGGCGACATGTGCTGGGCTAAGTGTGTGACATATACTACCATGTGAGGGGGGCATCATCCTCCAGGGTTTACGGATGCCCAAAGCGCCAAGTACGAGGCACGGTCACAATTCAGATGCAGGTCTGACAGTGTCCAAAGCCCACAGTCTTTCCTGGACTGCTTGCAGTGAGTCAGAAGAGCTGGACTGTAATGAGAGCTTTGCAGAAATGATGTAACATGGAGTAGAAATTTACCCTTCCTGGGCCTCAACACTTTGCACCAAAAAAAATTCCCCAGGTTAAGCCTCAAAGTTCTCCAAGGCTCTAAAATTCACTGACTCTCCAGTCAACTCAACAACCACAAAAAGCAAATGTATTAGCTATCTGTGAAGCAAGGTTCATCCCTATGTATAACTGGATTTCATTGCTGAGTTTTTTTCCTCCTCTAGTTTTTCCCCCTTGTCCCCCTCACTCCCAAAAAAACAGCCTCCAAAGACTCAGGTATCTGTTCAGATTTGAACAATGCAAATTAGTGGAATATATGTTACATGGTAATATACTTTACCATAAAAAGGCAGGACAATCAGTTTATGAGAGCTCCAAAATCAAGTGTCTTCTTATTTCTCTTCTCACAGCTAATCAACGAGGGCTCCAGGGACAGTTATTTGTCGATCTTTGAATGTTAGGTGGTGTCCTCTCTGGCCCTTTCAATTCAGATATCAGCCAAAAGACCTGAGAATTTATTGTATTTCTGGGTCTTTCCTTTGTTTTTTGGGGTTTTTTGTTTTGTTTTGTTTAAGTGCAAAAAGATATTCAACGGAATAAAAGAGAAGCATTGACGTTTCCATTGGTAATCTGGTCCGTGTGTTCCCTGCTACTGAGCATTTTCAGAAGGCCTGACTGTCTGGGTTAATTGTTTAATGCTTTTAGTTAGAATTAAACTTTGCACCTGCTCTGACAGTGATAAATTAAATGTGCTCCTTTTCCAATACTGTTGCCCTCTTTAAGTAGAGACCAAGAAGTGTATCTCCCTTCTTCCCCTGCATTTGAGGAATCTCTGCTACACTGGAGTGTAAACCAGCATAATTTGTCACCAGAGCTAGCGCCAATTAAATTGATTGCGTTGGACTGAACTCTGGGACCCCTAATGCAAGCACTAAGGGAAAAATGGGCTCTTTTCTGCCCATTCCCCCATGTGGCACTTAGGCAGAGCTCAACAGTGGAAGGCTTTCAAGGTTCAAAAGGGTTTTATTTTCAAAAGAAATGGGCATTGATCAGCTGCATTTAAAGGCAAAGATAATTCCAGAGCTTGAAGGCTGGATTTGTGTTTAAGGTCTAAATCTCTTTCTTTAACCTTGGGGGGCCAGTATAACATAAAAGCAACAAAGGGATTAAGATTACAAAGGGTTTGCAAGTGTAAATGATGCAGTGGTATTCTCCAAACATAACACAGTCCCCCATTCACAAGCCCAGGCCCAGGCCAGCATTTGATCTGTTGGTTTTACACCTGTAAAAACAACTTGTGCTTATTTGTCACTCAGCAAACAGTTTCAGGCAAGAGGGGAAGAAAAAGGAAAGTGGAAGAGGAGTGAACTTGCTCATTCTGCAGAGTTCAAACATGCCTTTCCCAAACTGACTGAAAAGTAAAAACACTAAAGGCATGGCAGAGGCCATCAGAAACCCCCCTCTTTGTTGTTGTGGTACACACCACACAAGAATATGAAGAACAGGGTGTTCTGTTCCAACCTTCAGTCATTTCCTTCATTATCCCAGCCTCTGGTGCTTGGGTTGGTTATGTCACATCCTTCCAGGGCAGGTGGTAAGTAAACCTGCTTGTAAATACCAGCCCCTTCTTATTCCTTTATTTATGAGCTACCCAATTGTATATTCCTCTATGTTGCCTTTTAGCTCAATTCCCCACATTCTGTCCTGTATAGTAGCACCATCTGAATAAGCTCAGGGATAAATCAAGTCTACAAAGTTAAGAGACTCAGACTCCAAATCAGTGGATCCTATCATGGCACATGGGAAGACCAACAATAAGTGTACCCATTCCCCCAAGCTCAGATCTCCTTCTCCATCTGCTCTCTTTCTCCTTCAGAAACATAGATCTCCTATTAACTCTATCCCCTGGTTCTTCTTTTCACAAACTTTCATTGCTAAGCCAGGTGGTGACAATGGTTTCTTGCTACCTCAGAGAAAGGGGAATAGAACTGATATTTACTGAGACTTTCAAGGCCAGCTCAAACATCTGGACACCCTAAGAAGGTTAATTATTGGGTATGAACCCAAGTGACTAAAAATTCAGGGCTCCTTTAAAACAAGCAAAGAAACAAGAGTTCATCATTCACTTAGGAGAGAGACCATGCACCATTAAGAAGAAAGTGAAAATGGATGATTCAGATAGCAGCTCTCTATCTCCCTAACTTCTGGAGCAATTCAGCTCTGGCCCTAAACTTGCATACTCCACCCAGAAAACAAAAACTTTATAATGTAGTGAAATCTTATAATCGTTAAGCATGATCTTTGGGGATCTTATTCTTTTCCTGAGAATTTGATCAAAGTAATTCTTCTAACCCCATACCATAATCTCCCTGATAAGAATTCGAAGTTCTAAAGAAATCCTATCTTGTTATATTTCCAAGGATGTTTTGCCATACCAAAGTTGTATCAGCACCTTCTGTTAGTTTCTATGCTGTGTAACAAATTTAAAAAAGGACAGTAATTCAAAACAACACCCGTTTATTATCTCACAGTTTCTATGCACCAGAAAATCTGGGTACAAATTAGCTGAATCCTCTGCTCAGGGTCTTACCACACTGAAATCAAGACATCAGCTGGGCTGTAATCTTATTTAAGGCTCAAGGTCCTCTTCTATGCTCACTGGTTGTTGGTAGAATTGATACCTCTTCCCCATTTTCTTACTGGCTGTTGACCACAGATCACTCTCAGGTCCTAGAGAACACCCTCATGTACTTGCCATGTGCCCTCTCTATAAACAGTTCATAGCATTGTTGTTTGCTCCTTGAAAACCAGCAAAAAAAAAAAAATCTCTCCATAGAATTCCATATGACCTAATCATGACAATGCTATCCTTTCATATTCACATGTCTTACCCATGTTCAAGAAGAGAGAATTATATATGGCATGTGTACCAGAGTTAAGGACTCTTGGGAGTCATTTTAGAATTTTGTCTACCACAGACCTGCCTACAGAGAAGATACCCCAAGCTTACCCAGTCCTTGACCTAGCTGTTGTTCAAAGCCTTGTGTTAGAAATGCCATATACTTCTTTCTACAAAACTCACCCCTGACAAGTTCTCAGGAAAATCCAATGGTTTTTATACTCCCAATTTTCATTTGCTTAAAAATCCATAAGGAAACCACTGGCACTGCAATGTTGTAAGTGATGAGCAGCTAAGAGCCACACAGCCCCCTAGGGGAAGATCTTACTAAGCCTGTCTAAATGGTCTGGTGTGACTTTCTAAAAGGGCATGACACAGACCCTGCCTCTTATAGATACCTTTAAATGGGAACATGCCAAAAGATGCTTTATCAACGCACAAAAGAAGGGGCAAAAAACAAACTTTCTCATATAAATCATGCTAGTAGCCTTTTCATGAAAGAGAGAGAGGGAGGGAAAGAATGAGGAGGGGGGAATAGAGAAAGCAAGCAAGCAAGAAAGAAAGAAAGAAAGAGAAAGGAAAAAAGAAAGAAAGGAAAAAAGGAAGGAGGGAGAGAGGAAGAGTTGGCAGTGTTCTAGTCTACAATTTTATTGGACTATAACGGAAATATTTGATGTAGCCATTAACAATGAGAAAGAAACTCATCTCATCCCACTGACCTGAATGAATGCTCATCCTAAGGTTGTCACACTATCCTCAACCCTATTCAAGAACTACAATGTCCTATCATCCCATGTCCTATCACATCAACCCAAAATGCCATACCACTCCTATCTCAATCTGACACACAAAGCCATAACCTGGCCCTACTATCTAACAAACCAGACTTCCTAAAACTGCTCATCGCAATTCCTATAACATTTTGCTGTCCCACAAAAACATTCTTTTTACCGTAGTCAGTCTACCATGCCGTTACTTGCCCTTCTTTCCCACCAACACCACGGCATTAATTCTCTTATTGTTTTACCATCTACCATGTACCAAGAGCTAAAGGCCCAGATTCATTCACATCTCCTCCAGAAAAACTTTGTAAACTGACTTAAACTCTTATCTTCCTCCTCTAACTACCAATTATGAAGTCAAGAATTCAATTTAGCTTTCACTGGACACCTTTTTTAGTTTGCTATGGCACATATCTTGTTTTCTGAGATGGTTCCTCTTGTGCTCCAGAACAGGGTTTTTAAATCTATGAGGCAGTATCTTTTAGTAAAATATGAAATCAATTTAGTAGGTTGCAACCAGAATTTTTTAATTGAAATGGTTGGACAAAGAACAGAAAAGGAGAGATCAGTATACAGATAACGAAGGTGTCTGGTTTTATGAATTTTTTTCTTTTGATATATAATTTGCGTGTATACTTATAAATTGAAACCTAAGTGTGTGGTATTATATAATGAAATAAAATGTATTGAAAATTGTGAGTTTTTATTAAAAGAAAGTTTTTAAAGCACTAGAATGCACAGAAAAAAACATAATGTACACAGATGAAGTTCCTGCAAAAATCACAACAGGTGGGTGCCTGAGTGGCTCAGTTGGTTAAGCAACTGCCTTTGGCTCAGGTCATGATCCCAGAGACCTGGGATCAAGTCCCATCTCAGGCTCCCAACTCCATGGGGAGTCTGCTTCTCCCTCTGACCTTCTCCCCTCTTGTGTTCTCGCTCTCTCTCATTCTCTCTCTCAAATAAATAAATAAATAAATAAAATCTTTCTTTAAAACAAAACAAAAATCAGAACAGGCCAAAAAGATGTCAAATCAGACAACCTAAAGCTCAAAATAAATAAGCTGCCTCTGCATTCATGGAAACAGATCTAGCATCCTCACATCTCCTGATAAGGGGAATGGTAAGAAGTAATATTTATATGTAATTTTATCATTTGCTAAAGGTTTCATACTATGTCACCAGCCTTCCCTAAAGAAAGCCAAGCAGACTTTATGATTTTCATTTTTCACAATATGAGCCTTGAGAGGTCAGGTGGCTTGTCCAAGGCTTTATAGCAAGTCAGTGTCAAATCTTCTGACACAAACCCCAAGTTCTTTCCTCTACTTGTTTGGAAAATTATAGACTGGTTCATCTGAATCCTTCCCGTCATTAAGGCACTGAGGCAAATTCTTACTCTCCAGAAAGGCATCTCTGATAGTTCCCAGGACCTAACCCACAACTTCTGACACTGGCTGGCATGGTTCTCTGGACAGTGGTCGCTGCAGATGGGTAATTCCATTACAAGACCCCCAAAGCTGGGCAGAGGGTGGGGGGAAGCATGACTTATTTCTCTTGCTAAATTCTCCCTTATTGCCTAATCTATGGACTGTCTCAGCCTCTCACACCAGTTAGGTATTAAGGAGAAAATAAACTTAGTGTGGGACCAGAAATGGTCAAAGCAACAGGCAAAATGAGAGCCAGCCCATTGCTGTGGGGCCCCGTCCTGTTATTTCACACCATCAGGCATTCACAGTGGGTGCCTATCCTGGGCAAGCAGAGTGAAGAGTGATGAGGAGCTTACAATTTAGGGGTACAGACGGACAGGCAGGCTGAAACTGCAATGCACAGCAGAAAGCAACAAAGGCTAACTTGAGACACCAGACTTGGCTGTGGAGACAGCAGAGAGAGGAAGGGAGGGTGAGAGATGGCTTCAGAACTGTGAAAGCAGCATCAGAGCTGAGGCTTGGAAGTCACCAAGATGTTACCAGCAGAGACTTCTGAGACTTGTCATTAGCTCCACTTGCAAGACGGATTTCAGATTCTCTGGAGCAGTAGGATCAAGAGCGACTGTGATTAAAGCGCAAGGTCACAGGCAGTCCAGAAGGACCCACCCGCCCGACTTTAAGACCTCTGCCAATGTCTAGGCTGCAGAGGCAGCCAATCAGCCAACGGTCAAAGATTTCTCTCTGAGGCGGGCTACCAAGTCATCCTAGTGCTCAGCCCTGAGGTGCAATAAATAGGAAGAGTTACCTCCGGCTCCAGGGAGCCTGTAAAACCAACTGTCCTTGGGTTGCTCCTTGGGTAGACAGTATCAACCAGGCACCCTAATCTGTGACTGTCTGAAATAGGAATGAGTGAATTCACCTTTCAAACCCTCCCAGATCAGGGAGAAGTCCTGCAAAGCCAGAGCTGAGAGCCAGGTTGGAGACACCCTAAAGAACAGCCTGTGTTTTTATTACAGTGTTGGGTTGGTAGAAAGAGGTCTCTCCTCCTCCTGCCCTCAATGTGGCAGTTTCTCTGCATGCAAGACAAAATACCTGCACATTTCTCAAGAGGCTCAGGAAACCCCTAAGAGACAGAGAGAAGAATTTAGTCATGTCTGTCTTCTTTATATTCTGAAAGGCTGGGCTGAATTTGTGCAGGT
The DNA here is from genome assembly GCA_028533885.1 of Nasua narica. Classification (NCBI taxonomy): domain Eukaryota; kingdom Metazoa; phylum Chordata; class Mammalia; order Carnivora; family Procyonidae; genus Nasua; species Nasua narica. The sequence goes on from CM052811.1 coordinate 65,406,505, forward strand.
CCTATCAGTCATTACCATGGACTCACTTTGGTCTCTTTATGGCCAAGGATTTAAGATTTCCAAGGTGCTTATAAGTGTGAGTTATAGCTCCTTCCCACACAGATCTCCCTCTTTCTCCAGGGAAGGCAGATACACTCTGCCCATAAGACAGACAAGAAGACTAACAGCAGAAAGGGATCAAATGATCTGGCCCAGAACCAATAAAGGAAAGAGAACGCAAATTCTGAGTTCACCTTTCCTTTCCTTTCATCAGAGCTCCAGTTTCCAGAGCCAGTTTTACAAAATACATTAAGATCTGAATGTGTACAGTAGGATAGTGTGGATTCCCAAGAGGCTTTTTGAAAGGACTATGTATAAATCTTCCTAATATAGACTTCTTTTTAAAAAAAAATAACATCTTTTATTTCACCCTGATATAAAAGTAATAAATCTTCATTGAAAAAAACCTGAAAATACAGAAAAGAAGAAAACAGAGATCACTCAATAGTCCAATACCCAGAGATAACAAGTGCTAACATTCTGATATCCTCTTTTTGTATGCATGAATTTACCTTTTTCAAAATAAGGTTATATTCCTATATACGTGGGTAGTCTGCTGTTTTTACACATGACATTTGACTGTGCATATTTCCCCGTGTTGATATTCTGTAACATCATTTTAAATAACTGCAACATCGTGCATTATAGGGATGTGCCATAATTTCTTTTACCAATCTCCTTTTTGAACATTTGAGTTGCTTCCAACTATTCTCAAACATAAAGAAGGCTGCGGTGGAAATGCCAGCTATACTGAAGAAAGCTTGGGCAATATGGTAAAACCCTCAGACCAGACTTCAACCCTATTTAGTAATTCATTCTTCCTTTTACAGAAATGGTGCCCAAGTGAGGTTTGGTGTATCTTTCCCAGGATCCTTTGATGAACAGAATATACGGCCAGCACACAACAATGGCACAGATGGCATTAGAAAGGGGAAAGAGCACTAGACTAAAAGGCGAGAGACCTGATTGCTTCACCAATTTGTAATTCATCATGTGACCTTGAATGAGTCACCTACCTCTCTGAACACTTTTCCCATCCATTAAATAAGGAGATTGGACCAGATGACTTTAACAGTCCTTCTACTCCTAACACTGGTCTGACAATACTATTCGAAAGACAGCACTCAAACGCAACGCTGTGAACTGTACAGGCCCATCTATTACTAAAGGGAGAGACTGTGTGAATCAAAAGCACCGTTCTCAGCTGTGTTGGGAAACAACTGTACACCACATGTGAATTGTTCCCATAATAATTTATGGCTTGAAAATAATTCATTGTTTTAATAACTGAGAAGAGATTCTAGATTTCCCTCATGATAAGGGCACTGTCACTTCCTTTCTGACGTGCTCTCAAGAGTGGGAGAGAAGTTAGGGGATTTAGAGTTCATGTACCTAGAAAAGCATGGAATGTGGCATCTACATTATTGTATTAACCCTTAGGAGTCAATCCTCATGTTCTTCAAAGTGCTATGAAAAGATGGTCCTGCTCCTCCCCGTTCCCTGCTCACTAATTCCCCAGGGGAAAGCAGACTAAATGCATCCATTTGAGAGATGAGGAGCCTGAAATGAAAGCACTCCTTGATACAGTAAAGGAGTGTCTCATGGCTCGGGGCCCTGATCCCGGGCCTTCCCGTACCAGTCTGACATCAACTATTTGCTGCCTGATCTGGGTGTGCCTGAGGCAATGTCTTGTACATCCTGAGTGCACGGCAGGGAGATCTACTGGGCAAGAGGACCGCTATCACCTTGCCAAGAAAGGGTATTCTCCACAGAGCCAAGATGTAGAGCAGACCCCAGGGAAAGCAGGATATGAATGAACAGTGAGGAGGAGAGGAGAAAGGAAATTCCCTAAGAGGTGGGCCAAAACTGGAGGCTCTGTACGCCTTCCTCCTCACAGGCCCGAGCCCTGGGTTTCAGTAGCTGTCACTGGATCTCCCCTGACTTTTCTGGGTGGGTGGCCAGAGCCCAAGAGCCTGCATGGCTCGCCTTCAAATTTGACTCCGTTCATGGCACCCATGTCCATTCAGGTGAGCAAAAGCACACCCTGTTTTGAACAGGGCTGGGGAGTTGTCATCATAAAGCTCTCCAGGAGGCTGGTGTGTGCCCCCGGGGCTGGCTCCCACCCTGTCTTTGAAATATGTAGGGTATGTCGAGGCGGACACAGCTCATCTTAATTCTTATGTCAGTAAACTATTCCTGAAGGGTTCGGCCTCTAGTCAATCATCCCCTCTAAGCCAAGGAGTATAAACCATATTTTATCCCTAGCTGAGAATACAGAGCAAACTAAAGAGAGTCAGCAATAACAACCAAGAGAAAGAAAAAGCCTCTAGTGTGGGATGACACAGACTGATTCAAACACTCCAAAATTACCACCAGGGCCATGTTCTCAAGGGGAGCTCAGCCCAGGAGGGAGAAAAATTCAGTCAGTCCCAAAGGAGCCATGAATCTATATGTATAAATAAATATTTATGCAACAGCAAGACTTCCCTGCACAGGAATGGCCCCTACCTTGAAAGCCCACACACCCTGAGATCCTCTGAGGCTACCCTCCTCCTCATCTTCTTCCTCCTCCTCTTCCTCCCGGAAGGCTCCACTCCAGCAGAGGCACAATCTTCCCAAATCACAAGAAATTAAAAGTTGTGTGGCTCTAGGAAGTTACCTAATCATTTTGGAAGGGCCCTGATATTTGAGAAAGAATAACTTACAGCTGGTCAGCCAAAGATTAGGAGTTGAAGCAACTGCAAGGGAAAGTTAGCTCAGTCCCAATTTTCCACCCACTGACCCAGGATCATGGAGAGACAACAGGGACAGGAGTGCAGAAGACTGGGCTCTTGGTGAAATTCCACAGGGAACCTGTAGGATCATGGGGAGCCCCAATGAGGCAGCCAACCTCAGCCTGGCTCTTGTCATGCCTTCCAGCCTGGGGATTATAATACCTGCCCAGCCCACCTCGTCAGGTTGTGAGGAGGATATGTGTGAGTACCTCCAATTCAGCCAGCAGTGAGAGTCCCTCTGCATGACATTCCTACGAGCACAGATGTGGGTACAGCAGGGTCCCTGACTGACAATTTAGTACAGCTTACAGATGTGTGAGCCAACAAGTTATAATATGGGGCAACAAGTTCCATATTAAAAAAAAAATGAATAGATTTCTTAAAAAAGAGAAAGATAATGCATGTATAAGGAACAGATATCTTGAATAAGACAAGACTAAGAGCAAGACCTGGACAGCTCTGGATGCAACATGGAAGGGCATTTCAGCTGGAATGAAAAGTTACTGCACAAATACAGTCTGTAAAAATACTTTGGAAAACACAAATCTACTTTCACGATGGCATCGCCTAGTCCTACAATGCCTCGTGGTCTCCAAGGGCTCTACTACGTGTCTCCAGCTCTGGCCTTCAACATTCTGCACGATAAGTAATGACATTACAGAGAAAGAAACTGAGCCTGTCAGAGCATCAGCGCTCCTGGAGCACTCACTGCATGTAAGGCAGAGCAGCACAATGGTCAATGGCTCATTCTCCGGTCACTTGTCTGGCACCTCCCTTACTAGCCCTGTGACTGATGTGAGTTATTTACCTCTCAGAGCCTCAGTTTTTGGCCCTGCAAAATAAGCACAATAACTGCACTGACTCATAGGGTTATTCTAATAATTAAATAATACAAAGAGTTAAAGGGGAACTCGGTGTCCAGCACATAGTGAATAATTGCCCGATAATCACTGGAGATAATTTCGGGCACTTAATTAAAGTACAAGACCTACTAGGTGTGTGATCTTGAGCGATCTTGTATGATCCTTTGACCATGGTCTTTCCGAATTTCAGTGTTCCTGTTTGTAGAACAACTTGGTGGACAGGGTCAGCTCTAAACTTCTCTTCAACCCTTCTATGGTTTTAATGACATCAAAGTCTGTGATAAAGCATCTCAAAAATCAACTTTCAACAAAATCCTTGTGAACACCCTCAATTGCCAAGCACTTCAGTAGAAACAGAGAAACTCCCCTGAGGACTCCCGAGTTTAAAGAGGTGAGCAGACATGTGAAAAGACACAACAGTCCAACGGGATCAGCACTGTCTACGGAGGTCACAGATTGAGTTATGTAACAGGCCAGAGCCTGCCCCCAGCTCCACTGGTTCTCCAAGCATGGTCCTCAGACCTGCAGAGTCAGCACCACTGGGAGCTTATCAGACATGTAAATTCTCCGGCCCACCTCAGACCTGCTCAATCAGAAACTGTGGGAGTGGAACCCAGAAATCTGAGTCTTTGCAAACTCTCTAGGTGATTTGGACACATGCTAAAGTTTGAGAAGTGCTGCTCTAGGATAACATAGGAAGTCTCTGGTTGAGAGTTAGCCCTTGTCACTTTGCTTTCATCTACTCAAAATCTAAGCTAGGACAGCATGCAGAGGCTCTCTTCCAGCTCTCCTGTGCCCTGTTCCTTGCCCTTTGGTCTCAAGAATGAAGAGTTAGAACCAATTGGAGGCAGTGGCCAAACCTGACCCTTCTGCATTCCCACACAGCCAGACACAGCCGTGTCCTAAAAACCATACTCAGCAGCCCCACAGGAAGGGTTTGAAAGACAGATGAATTTCTGCAGGGACCTGACTAAATGTGAGGCCACACTGAAGGAGAGGCCGGGAGAGGAGAGAAGATTTGCGAGGAGTGATTAGAAGGCCCCATCCCCAAGTGCAGCTGTTAGGTGTCTCCCCATCTCACACCTCAGCAGCAAACAGCGTCCATCAGCCTAGCCTGCACCTCCACCCTGGCTCCCAGAAACCCCACTTGAAGAAGGTTGCACAGCCACTCCCCCCCATTTCATACTCAGCCAATCCCTTCGTATATCACAAGGAGAACTGAAGCTGAATGGTTTTGGGGGTTTTTTTTTAAGATTGGGCAGGGCATTCTTTTTCTAACTTAGGAGAATCTCTTCTAGATCTGGATAAATGGACAACCGGCTGCAAGCCCTATCAGGAATGTCCAAAAACTGCAAGGCCACCAGACCCAGGCAGCACCCTGTGCAGAGCGGCACTAAAGAGTCTCGCAGCGGAAGCACCTTCCTTGCCCCAGCTCTCAATCTCTCCTTTAATTCATGGCTCTTTCTGACTCACAAGCTTCAGTGCAAGCCAGTGAGCGAGTTTCAGACCCTTCTCTGGGTACCAGGCAGGTGCCTGGCTGAGAGCTCCACACAGTGGGCTCAGGTCCTCATACTACACAGCCAGCTTCACCCTTCTGGCCTCCAAGCACAGCCTGACCACCAGGCAATGTTAAACATGGTACCATGGAGACCCTGCGGTATCTACCCACACCTTTAGGTCCCCTCATCTATAATTCAGGAGAAGAGAGAACAAGTAGGAAGCGTAACAGAGTGAATACAGAGATGAGAAAGTGGCAGTGAACATAGCAGAAAAAGAGAACATCTAGGTTTTCAGAACTCAAGATATGTTATCAGGCAAGAAAAGAAGCCCAACCTGGCTTAATATTCTTGGGTTAACCGGCATGGCCATCACATTTTCTTTTTGCAAAGTTGATGAGCTTATCTTTGGGTTTAGAGACAAATGATCATTCATACAGAAGAGCAGCCGATACAAGACTCTCTACCACCTGCTAGAAGTTCCCTCTAGCATTCCTTGCTCCTTTGTGTTCTGGACAGCTGTCTGATGAGCTGAACTTAAGCCTGGAGATCAGACAGAGACCAGGACTTCAGACTTAGGGCTAAATTGTCTGCAGAGGCCGTTAACAACCCATGACTCCAGGCCACCAGACTGTTAAAGCCACTCCTCTATCACCTCTCATGTGATCTCATCCTAATTCTTTTCAAATGTTTCAAGACACTTGAACTAAAAATAAGGTGACCATTCAGCTACAGCCCCCAGCAAGGACAAAGTCTGCTGTAAATACGAGATATTCATTTCTGAGAGCTCTCAAACTTGGAAGAGTAGGTGGCTATGGAGGTCTGAAAATGATCGCGTCATGGCACAATATTGTCACCGTGGTGTCTTACTTTTTCTTTTTTTTTAAGATTTTATTTATTTATTTGACAGAGGGAGAGAGATGGCAAGCAGGCTGAGAGGCGGTGGGGGCGGGGCGGGGGGAAGTAGGCTCCCTGCTGAGCAGAGAGCGTGATGCGGAGCTAGATCCCCGGACCCTGAAATCATGACCTGAGCCGAAGGCAGAGGCTTTAACCCACTGAGCCATCCAGGCGCCCTTGTGTCTTACTTTTTCTAAAAAAAACTTGTCCCCAGGTTTCTTTCTCTTCCTCTTTTTCCTCTTTTTCCCTCTCTTACTCTTTCCCTTTCACTATTCATTCCTTTCTTTATATTCTTCCTTCTTTCTCTTCTTTTTTATACTAAAGAAATCTAAGACTTTTGTTAGGAAGAGTGACTATACACAGATTCAAGTGGCTAAACTTTTATGCATTCCTGTCTCTTAAAAAAAAAAAGACATTTCTAAGAGAGAAGGGCTAATAAAGTCCTATATCTTTGACGATAGTGATGCAGTAGTACAAACAAATTATAGTGTTCAGAAAGTTTGAGAGACTGAAAAGAAATGCACAACGTGTAACACCAAATTTGCCTGTCAAGGTTTTTTTTATTATTATTATTGCTTGTTTCATTTTATTTTTTTCTTAAAGCTGATGTTTGCAGCTATTTGCTTCACCATAGGAAATTCCAGATCCAAGAACACTGATTTACAACTTCAATCATCACCTGGCAAATACAGCCCTTGCTAAGTGAGAGCTGATCCATAACAGGTATTTCAAATTTTCATAAGTCACAACATATCAACCCTAAAGTGAAGAGTTTCATTCACAGGAAACAATTTTCCAAAATCAGCAAATATTTTTTATAAAGAAAAAAAAGAATAAAGGGGTAAAAAACCTTCCTATAAAGATAACTTCTCACCTGAATACAAGAACCTCTGCGTTAAAATATGGTGAGGGCTGTGGTTTTTATTATTTTTATTGTATCTCTCTCCTACACCCCAGGTTTAACTCTTACCTTTCCCTACCCAGGTAGCTTTCCAGGAACGGATATAGATGGGCTGGTTGGTAGCCTTAACAGAAGACCCAGAGTTAACCCATAAGCCCCAGAGTTCCTGCTTATTGTCACAAAACACTGTGTCTTAGCTATTCTGACATCCTACTTCAAGTTTTCATGGAATCTGAGGCCATTTTAGCATTGAATTATTGCCTCATATTTATTGTATACGTGCCCCCCCAAAATGCTGCTGTTGCTGCGAAAAACTGTTAATCCCTCATCTGATATAGAAGTACAAAGACAGAAATATCACCCTTTCAAAAATGTTCTTTCTTCTCTTCTATTTTCTAAAAAACAAAAAAAGGCATAATATGTTTACTTCTTTCAAAAAATTCAATTACACCTAAAAAATTTATGCAGTTACCAGTGAAACCAAAATATCTAGATAATTTCTAGTTTACTTAGAAAAAAGTAAGAATTTGGACAATAAAAAAATTCAAAGATAATTCCCAAGTTATTCATTTTAAATGCAATTAATTTTTTGTACAAGAAAAGATTTTTTTTACTTTTTTGAAGAGACTTATTCTGTAAAAGTGAAGCCTTATAGCATCACTAGGATAGTCACTAATTTATTTTACAAGACCTTAAATATTTATCTCACTTGGGAAATTTTCAGGTTAGGGTGGTTGGCTTCCAATTTATTTAGAAGAGCAAATAATTATTTAAATAAAAACATATCAAAATCCGAGACACCTGGGTGGCTCTGTCGGTTAAGTCTGCCTTCTGCTCAGGTCATGATACCAGGGTCCTGGGACTGAACCCCACATTGGGCTCCCTGCTGAGCCAGGAGCCTACATCTCTCTGTCCCTCTGCCCCTCCCCTCCACTTATGCTCTCTCTCGCTCTCTCTCGCTCTCTCTTAAATAAATAAAATATTTTTTAAAAAGGTATCAAAATCCTAATATGCAATAAGAAAGCATGAGGTGCTTCTGTGCCCTCCAATTAGTTTGGGGAAGAAAAGGGAGAAAAAAAAAAAAAATCACTATGCAAGATATTATATGTTAAAGAGCAGCACCTAATGGTAGAATCAGGTATTGCAGGCTAGCTCTCTTAGGCATTGAAAATATGCCTGGTTAAGGAAGCCTGAGGGCTAAGTTCTAGGCAACCTACTGAATGGGAGAAGATATTTGTAAATCCTATATCCAATAAGTAGTTAATATCCAAAATATATAAAGAACCCACACAATTCAATACCAAAAAAAAAAAATAATAACATGATTTAAAAATGGGCAGAGAACCTAAACAGGTATTTTTACAAAGACCTATAGATGACCAACAGACACAAGAAAAGATGCTAAACATCACTAATCATCAGGGAAATGCAAATGCAAAAGTGAGATACCACCTTACACTTGTTAGAATGACCATTATCAAAAAGACAAGAAATAAGCATTGGCAATAATGTGGAGAAAAGGGAACCCTTGTGCACTGTTGATGGGAATGCAAATTGTTGCAGCCACTATGGAAAGGAGTATGGAAGTTCCTCAAAAAATAAATACAAAACTACCATATGATCTATCAATTCCACCTCTGGGTATTTATCCAAAGAAAACAAGAACACTGGAACACCTAGGTAGCTCAGTTGATTAGGCAGCCAACTCTTGATTTTGCCTCAGGTCATGATCTCAAGGATTGGGATAGAGTCTGCTTCAGGCACCACACTCAGCAGGGGGTCTGCTTGGGGATTCTCTCTCCCTCTGCCTCTCCTCCCACTCACACTCTCTCTCTAAAATAAATAAATCTTAAAAAATAATAGAAAACAAAACCACTAATTAGAAAAGATTATGCACTACAGCATTATTCACAATAGCAAAATATGGAAACAACCTAAGTGCTCATCAATAGATGAACAGATAAAAAGATGCGGCAATATACACACAATGGAATATAACTTAGCCATAAAAAAGAATGATACCTTCCCATTTGCAACAACATGAATGGACTTTGAAAGTATTACGCTAATTGAAATAATTAGAGAAAGACAAATACCATAAAATTTCACTTATATGTGAAATTTAAAAAACCAAACAAGGCAAAACTAATAGATATGGAGAATAGGGTGGTGGCTGCCAGAAGAAGGGAGGTTGGGAGGTAGATGAAATAAGTGAAGGTCAAAAGGAATAAACTTCCAGTTATGAAATAGATAAACCATGGTAATGTAATGTACCACACAGCAACTAGAGTCAATAATATTGTATTGCTAAGAAAGTGAATCCTCAAAGTTCTCATCACAAAAAAATGTAACTTCGTTGACAGGACTTACTGTGGTGATCCTTTTTTAGTATACACAAATATCAAATCATTATGTTGTACATCTGAAAGTAATATAATGTTTTATGTCAATTATACCTCAATAAAAAAGAAGAAGAAGAAGCAGCGCTAAGTTCTGGGTGCTTTGAATCAGAAAAAGGGCATTCCCCAAAGTAACATGTATTCCTTGGTCTAGAGTAGGTAGAGATAAAGGAGGTGATAATAGGAAAGTGCTGCCAAATGTCCTGTAATTCTAAAATAATTGCAAAAGCACACCCAATATATCTCAAGAAGCCTACAGACCTGGACACCATGTTAACACTGTCTTCATATAACATTTTCAACTCATCATTTGGTGACTTTTTTATGTATATCCAAGTAAAATTTTATGGAATCAGTTGGAAAAATGAGATTTGATATAAAGCCAATTTCACTAAACAGCAATGATTTTGTAAAGTAAAAGATATTGATATCAATTACTCATGAAAATAGAGATAGGACAAGGACAATGCAAAATTATACATAATCTATTTTATTTCTATTTGGCTTTGAAATGCAAAGGCACAATTTCACTGCACGTAGAAACCGCCAAGCCCACCAAATTCAATGACAAAAATCATTAAGATCATGTAGACTCATAAAAATTATTTGACTGCATTTTTAAGGGGTTTCATTAACCCTTACTAATACACAGTCTACCCAGACAAACCATTCTTAAAAAAGGGACTTTTTTAGAGAGTGGCATCTTTGGTTACCCACCTACTGCCTCATTTATAATACAGACTTTAAGAGGCACCTGGGTTGCTCAGTTGATTAAGAGGCTGCCTTTGGCTCAAGTCATGATCCCAGGGTCCTGGGATCGAGCCCCACATTGGGCTCCCTCCTCAGCAGAGAGCCTGCTTCTCCCTCTACCTCTGCCTGCTGCTCTGCCTACTTGTACTCTCTATCTCTGTGTCAAAAAAAAAAAAAAACCTTTAAAAATATAGAGAGATAGATTTTAAGTAATCAATATAACAGTTAAAATGTTAAGAACCATTTTTAATATAAACAGAGATACTTAGATATGCTTCCCCTTGCCTTCAAGCCAATCTGTCTTAGCAATTCATTGGTATGTGGGCAACCAACTAAGTAGAAATAAAGAAAGGTTAACTCTGACTTTCACAAAAAAGCAATGATCAAGCACGAGCAGATTATAAAGATTTGAATGCTATGGCCCTATAGATTCAACAGAACCCAAACCAGAAACTAAACCTTTTTACTTTCAAAAGAGAGTTTCGTTTTCTCCTAGATTGTAAAGTTTAATTCAGAGTACTCCAAATCTAGTTTAGAGTTCTATTTTGTGGATATCCAAATGAAAGAAATGCATCTAAATGGGTGGTTATGTGTTACTTACCTATAGCTAGATAACAAATTACAATAAACAGCAGCCTGAAAGATTTATTTAAAAAAAACACACATTTATTACCTCAAAGTTTCTACAGATCAGGAGTTCAGGCATGGCTTCACTGGATCCTCTCTAGGTACTGTTAAGGTTGGGGTCTAATCTGAAGCTTGACTGGAGAAGAATCTAGTTCCAGGCTCACATGGTTGTTGGCAACATTCGGTTCCTTGCAGACTGTTGAGAACTGAAGGCCTCAGTGTCTTGTGGGAAGTTATCCAGATGCCACCTCCAATTCCTTGCCAAGTAGCCCTCTTCATAGGCAACTCACAAGGTGGCAGCTTGCCTCTTCAAAGCCAGCAAGGGAGAATATCTCTTAGCATGACTGGTATTATAATCTTATGTAATGGAATCACATACATGGAATCACCTACATGTAATCAGACACGTTGCTCCACCTCTGCTGCATTTTATTCATAGAAGCAAGTCACAGATCACTTCTACTCTCAAGGGGAGAGGATTACACAAGGTGTGAACACCAGGAGGTGAGGATGATCGTGAGGATGACCTTAGAATCTGTCTACCACACGTTACAAGAAAGCTAACTTCAATTAATTGCTGGCAGTTATGTGAAGTGTAAGATTAGCAAAGATTCTAAGCCTCATCTCCACTCATTCACTAACATGTCTTTTAAACATATATTTCAATAAATGAAGGGGACATCACAGTGAAATGGTAGAGAACAAAAAAGATACAGATCTAATCCCCATGGAGTTTACATTCTAGTCAGTGGCACAGAATATAAACAAATATGTAATATCAGAAAGTCCATGAGGGGTTAGAAAGAAACATCACAACTTAGAATTGAAGAGACTCTGAGATCTATTTACTTCATGCCTTCATTATAGAGACTGCGATGGTATGACTAGAATGGCCAAGTAAGATAGCAGCAATTTCCCTGGTCCCACTGCTTTCATTCATGAGTTCTGTGACCTTAGGTGAATCAGCTACCCAATATGAGTCCATTTTCACAATGATAAATGGGGAGAAAGTAGGAATAAGTGATCTCAATTGTCCTTTCTATTTTTAATCTTCTGTGCCTTTTAGGAGTAGATTTTGTATAAAAATAAGAACCAATCTGCTATTCTTAGTTTTAAAAATATTTAACTAAATTTTTAAAATATTCTTAAGACATTCCCCTTATATTTAAAACATTAAATGACAATCCACAACACTTTGCATAAAAGTTTTCTTTAAAACCCCCTCAAGTGAGTCTAATTTACCATCTTTAGCCAAGAAAAAGGTAGTTATTGATTTATCAAAGTGACTTTCTCTCTGTTGTTAGTTATACAGTTTCCCCTCAAGGGTGATAATACTGACCTCTTCTAATTTTGCCAATCTCTTGATCTTTTACAAAAAGCACCCAATGACTCAGGAAGAAAATGGTTCACGATAAATGTCTGCCATGGGTGAGGAAAAGTTATGATCTCACATTGCATGTATTTATCTTTCCTGTTACAGAAGCTTCTTTTAGACCCTAATCAGGGTACTTAGATAGAAGGATGACTAATAACAAATCCATGCAGAAAACTTAGCTGAAAAATTTACACTTGCAAATATGCATCTGTACTACCTGAACTAGGATAAACAGAATTCATCTTACATTATCACTATCACAAAAGTAAACTGTATAAAGTTGTAAAATATTCATACCAGGCTATCAACGTGATCAGGATTCTAATGCTAACCTTCCTATCCTTTACTACAGTTATTCAACAAATTTCAACATCCTTTTATCTTTTATCTATGTCCTACATAATTTGATCCCCTATGTGAGTTTATGCCCACAACCATACTATCATAAACCTGATAATCCACTAATTTTGCAGACAACAGTTGATAAGGAATTATCCCAAAGAAGCATGTCTGTTTACCTTCCCATAGAAAATCTTTACAAACAGCAATATTGTTCAATGAGAAAACATTAGACCCCCTCGCTACTTAAAAAAAAAAAAAAAAAATGAGCAGAATCTCTTCAAGTCTTCAACCCAGAATACAATGCATTTGGGGGAAGAGGGATACTTATTTTTTTTCCAGTGGAAAATATTTTATTTAAATTTATATTGTTTTGGTTAAGCCTAAAAATAGGAACCATTCCATTTACCTACATGTTCTGAAAATTAGATCTTTCCTCCATTCCTTAGATGAGAATTTTGCTTTTTACATTTTTGTTTTTATTAAACGTCTGTCAGTTTTTCAACCTCATATCTCAGCAGGGATAAAAAATTTCACAACATGTTACATCAGGCCATTACTAATATACAAATAAGTTCTAGGTAGTCTAGTAATATAAAGCTCAGTAGGAATCAGACTCAGGTATAAGAGTAAAATGTATTTTTAAAATAATATGTCAACTCCTCATATACAAAAAGACTTCTAAGGAGCTGTAGCTATAGGTATTTTGCCATAATCATTTCTTTATTTAAAAACTTTTGTTGAGGGGTGCCTGGGTGACTCAGTGGGTTAGAGCCTCTGCCTTCGGCTCAGGTCATGATCTCAGGGTCCTGGGATGGAGCCCCGCATTGGGCTCTCTGCTCAGCAGGGAGCCTGCTTCCCCCTCTCTCGCTGCCTGCCTCTCTGCCTACTTTTGATCTCTCTCTCTCTCTCTCTTTCTCGCTGTCAAATAAATAAATAAATAATCTTTAAAAAAAAATTTTTTTTTTTGAAAGCTTCCTCTGGGTTAGATCCCAGGGTTGGGATGGAAGATACAGCTGACTCCATCCCTGCCTTCAAGAAACTCACAATCTAATATAACTGAGTGTTTCTAATACACAAGTTTTCAAATTATACTTCTCGTTACCTAACAAATGTGTCTCCAAAAGTCACATTAAAACCCATCTTTGATAAACTGAGTCATTTTGAATATGCTATTTAGGTAATCCTGTGGTATGGTGAATCTTTTTGTCACTCAAATAACATTTCTAATTTGCTACTTAGGTTTTTACATCTTGAATTCTCTAAACTGTATATTATTTATTTAGTTAGTCATACAGCTACAATATATTGGAAAGAACATTTAACTTAGAGGAAATAAATGGAGATTTAAGTATAGGGTATGACCCTAGGTATGTCATAGTCAGCCTCAGTTTCCACACCTATAAAACAAAGATATCATCTCACTGACTTGATGGGGAAAAAAGACATAAAATGGTATGTGTGGCAACCAATCTCCAATATCAGGCTGCCATGACCATTGCCTCCTGATATTCACTCCCTTGTGGAGTCTTCTCCCACACTGAATGAAGACCAGTGTACATGACCAACAGATTGCAGTGGCATATGACTTCCAAGGTTAAATCATAATAGTCATTGCAACATTCACCATCTTCTCTTACATCACTCATTCTGGAGAGAGCCAGCTGTCGTATCATCAACACACTCAAACAGTCCTATGGAGAAAGCCATGTGGCAAGTACCTGAGGCCTCTCAACAAGAAACCTGTGAGGAAGCCATCTCAGAAGTGGATCCTCAAGCCTCAGGGGCAAGCTTTCAGATGATGGATATCCTAGCTGACATCTGACTCCAATCTCATGAAAGACCCTAAGTAAAAACCATCCAGCAAAACCACTCCTAAATTTCTGACTGACAGAAATTGTAAGAGCTAATAGATACTTATTGTTTTAAGCCACTGGGTTTTGAGGTAATGGTTGGGCTGTAATAGCTAACAAATACAAACTATGAAAGTTATGTGTAAATAAAAAGTAGAAAAATAAGTTGGAAAGAGCATCCTCGATCAATTGTTCATTCAACAGCCATCCACAGACAGTGCTCTTTGTGCCCAGTTGAGTGCTGCGTCTGTAGTTATAGTGGTGCGCAAAATATAGACCCTGCCCTCAGAGAGCTTGCAACACAGCCAGGAAGATAAACATCTAAATAAATAATAACAAAGAAGTATGAAATTGCCATGTCAGGGAAGTGTAGGATATTTCTGAACCCTGTTCTAAAGACAGCTAATCTATTCCAAGGGGTCAGGGAAGACACTCTGAAAATGAAGCTAAGAAGTTGCTGAGATAAACAGAAAAGAGAAAAAGAGATACCTTGTTTCTATAATCAGCAAATTTGGAATAGATGAACTTGCCATTGAAAAACTCAGAATTACCCCCCTATCAAAATACCATCAATTCATTTCAAAGAAATGGAACAAATAATCCTAAAATTTATATGGAACCAAAAAAGACCGCGAATAGCCAGAGGAATGTTGAAAAAGAAAACCAAAGTTGGCGGCATCACAATTCCAAACTTCAAGCTCTATCACAAAGCTGTAATCATCAATACAGTGTGGTAGTGGCACAAAAACAGACACATAGATCAATGGAACAGAATAGAGAGCCCAGAAATGGACCCCCAACTCTATGGTCCACTAATCTTCGACAAGGCAGGAAAGAATACCCAATGGAAAAAAGACAGTCTCTTCAACAAATGGTGCTGGGAAAACTGGACAGCCACATGCAAAAGAATGAAATTGGACCATTTCCTTACACCACACACAAAAATAGACTCAAAATGGATGAAAGACCTCAATGTGAGACAGGAATCCATCAAAATCCTGGAGGAGGGAGGGGGCAAGATGGCGGAGAAGTAAGAGATCCTGCAGCAACCGGTCCCCAAAAGTGAGCTGGAAATCTACCAGAACACGCTGAACACCCATGAAATCACCCTGAGGAGAAAGATTTCTAACCCCGGGATCTCTCCGAGAGCAGAAGACAGCAGTGGAGAGGTAAAAGCAAAGTGGGATCACTC
>CM052811.1:65422509-65449204 GCA_028533885.1 Nasua narica
CCCAGCAATCACACTACTGGGTATTTACCCTCAAGATACAAATGTAGTGATCCAAAGGGGCACGTGCACCCGAATGTTTATACCAACGATGTCCACAATAGCCAAACTATGGAGAGAACCTAGATGTCCATCATCAGATGAGTGGATAAAGATGTGGTGTATATATATACAACGGAATACTATGCAGCCATCAAGAGAAATGAAATCTTGCCATTTGCAACGACATGGATGGAACTAGAGGGTATTATGCTATGTGAAATAAGTCAGTCAGAGAAAGACAATTATCATATGATCTCTCTGATATGAAGAATTTGAGAGGCAGGGTAGGAGGTTGTGGGGGAGGGAAATGAAACAAGATGGGATGGGGAAGGAGACAAACCATAAGAGACTCCTAAACTCACGAAACAAACTGAGGGTGGCTTGGGGGTAGGGCAGGTATGGATAGGGTGGCTGGGTTATGGATATTGAGGAGGGTATGTGCTATGGTAAGTGCTGTGAAATATGTAAGCCTGATGACTCACAGACATGTACCCTGGGGCAAATAATACATATGTTAATTTAAAAAATTTAAAAAAATTTCAGAATTGCCAATATCAATTTCTATTCATTCTTTTGACCAAAATTTACTGAGTGCTTACTATGTGTCAGGGACTGTTCTAGGCTCTGGAAGTTCATCCGTGAACAAGAGAGATCAAATCTCTGCCCTCATCATGTTCTTGAAGGAAGGAAGAGCTATACTTAAAGAAGTGACAGAATAATAATGATTTGGATCCAGACTACCTGCTCAAATCCAAACTCCACTTCTCACTGATTCTGTGACCTTAAACAAGATTTTTAACCTTTCTGTGCCTCAGTTTCCTCCACTGTAATAATAGCACCTATCTCCTGGATTGCTGCAAGAAAATGAATGAGTTAATGCACATCAAACCCTTAAAACAATGTCTAGCACATAGTAAAAGCTCAATATATTTCAGCTATTTTTGGTTTCCTTGTGATCATACTTACAAAGCTCAAGACTTCACCATTCTTCACTCACTTTCTCCTGTTCCCAGTTGAAGAAAAGGCGCAAGGTTAAATTTAAAATACATGAAATCCTTACAAAGTAGGTCATTTCTGTTTCAGCATAAGGTTGACATCCTGAGTAATTTATTGCCTGAATAATTCCGAAACACAGAAATGCAAATGTACAAGAGTTCTAACCATGTTGCAGATGGAACAATGCTGCTTATCCAAGAATTCGTTTCATCTGTTAAACAACGCCTAAAACAGGCTCTTTCTGTACAATACTAAAACAACCTGTTGAAAAATACAAAATTTAGTATAGTCCCAAAGAAACTGCTTTCAGATTTAAATACAACCTGTAAGAATAGTTTTGCATTTGATCAAATATTATGAGTGAATACAGACTAAAATAATACTGTCAGCTTTGAGAACAATAAACTCTAATTTCTTCCTTCTTTCCTTTATCTTGTTCATTTCTCTCCAGCCCCGTTTTGAATGGAAAAAGATGGCCAAGAGCGAATGGTTCCCTCAAAACTGTTTCATCGCTGGATATCTTACCAACAATTATTTCGTGTGTTTCAGGCCCCAGAGAGTAGCTGGAGCTGGAGCGCTTCAGTGAAGAGCAGACGATCGCAAAATCGTAGACATCAAAGATGGAAAAGACCTTTGAGGTCATCTTGTCCACTCTTGTCAACTCAGTCCTGTTCCCCACAGCATATTCTCAGGGGCTTTCAACAGCCAACTTGTAAATGATTCCAGCACCACCAGCCCTGCCACTGTCCCCCTGGAGAGACCACTCCACTATCTAATAGACCTTTCTGTTAGGTAATTTTTTTTCCTTGATATTCAGACCAATTTTACCTTCTCTTAGCTTCATTCCATTATTCATTGACATACTCCATTGGACCAGGCTAAGCATCCTTCTCTTCTTTCAGTGTAGATACCTTGTCAGATTAATTATGGCAACAGCAGCTTCAGCCAGCCACGATCACAAGGTCCAGCATGGTAGCATTTAGGCAGACGGATCCTGGCATGAATGCCTCATCTAGAAATTTACAGAAACGACGCCACTGATCGCAATGATATCTTTTCTTCTTTGTCCTTCATTATCTACTTCCACAGCTTGCTCAGGGTTGGTATGTTAAAGGCAGCAATGTTTGATATTTGCTGTTTTCCCTAAAATCCTTCTCTTTCTCTCGGTCCCTTTTTCTGGCTCCAGGATGACCAGACAGAGCCTCAAGAAAGCCTCCTTTTATTTTATTTTATTTTATTTATTTTATTTTACTTATTTATTTATTTTTTTTACAGAGAGAGAGAGCCAGAGAGCACAAGCAGAGGGAATTGGCAGAGAAAGGACAAGCAGGCTCTACACTGAGCAGGGAGCCCAACATGGGGCTCGATCCCAGGCCCCTAGGATCATGACCTGAGCTGAAGACAGATGCTTAACCATCTGAGCCACCCAGGTGCCCCAAGAACGTCTCCCTTTAGATGTCAGTTTACCAAGCCATGGTCTTTCCCATCCCAATAACGGATCCCAATATCCACTCCAGCCTTTGCCATGGGACAGAACAGCCCTATTCTAATTCCCTAGATTGTCTTGGATTTATAAAACCAAGGAGGAGGTAGTTTCAACCAGGTTTTATTCATATTTGCAATTTAAGATGCCAAGTTTGTATGTTGCTTTGGGGAAAAGCAGTTAATTCTGTGTGTGTGTGCGTGTGTATGTGTGTGTGCTGAGTGTACGTGCACACACGTACACATGTGAGCATGTGTATACATAGGGGTCTTCGTAAAATCACTCTGTGGATTATGAATTTCATAACTTTGGGGGGGGGTCATGAAAAGTAGTAACAATTGAACATTTTCTGCCATGTTCTACATCCCAAAAGAAATGATGCCATATCCTGAAAGAAAACATTCTCTATTATATTTCAATGCAGAATGTAGGTGTTTACACATACAGATATATATGCACAGACACATAGATAAAATTTCAGGAAACAATATTTATCCTTACCTCACATGCGATGCACTCTATTTGCTATTCTAATCTTTTTCAATCATTTAAAAATGATGGCCTCAACTCGTTAAACTGATTTTATAGCCCACTAATAGGTTGACACCAAATTTTTAGAAACCCTAACATAGAGACTCCACCTTTACCTCTGATCCTTGAAAGCAGCTGGTATCCAGGGACACTCTGTTCTTTGTACCCATCCTCACCGTGATCAGCGCCCCAGAACCTCAGAAAGCCTCACTTCACTCAGAAACCAGTAAACTTTTTTGCTTGTTTTGTTTTGTATTAAGTAATCTCCACACCCCAGTGTGAGGGTCGAACCCATGACCCTGAGATCAAGAGTCAACTGTTTTCTACTGACCAAGCCAGCCAGGTGCCCAGGAAACCAATAAATTTTTATCAGTTGCCATGAGCAGGTTCTGATTCCCTGACCTTGGCTCCCAGAACCAAAGGAGACTGAAAGGTTAAGATCATGAAGAAGAATGCCAAGCTGAATCGCCATACCAACATACTCCCAAGAGACTTAAAACCCAAAGAAGCCAAATGTCCTGTTTTTTTCACCCCTGTAAGGGCTGCAGAAGAGAAACTTCAGTCCAACCTTGACCTTTCTGCTGATACCAACATGCAAATGTATTTAAAACACTCAAAAGCCTCCTTAATCATTTCAGCTTTAGTGAAAACCTAGAAGAAGAGACAAACTAGGGATAGAAAGTAAAGAAGAAAGTGAGTGGCCAAGGAAATCAGAGATGCAATGCATCTCTCAGACATTCCACACAAGAGATTCGGAAGGAGTCAAATTCTAGCACAGTCCACACATTCTCCAGCCAAAGATCCTGGACTTGAGATTTCTACCATCCCAAGCCTCTCAATCATTTAAAAATTATGTTGACCTCCCTCCCTGAATCTTTTAAGCCTTAGGATATATGTGGGGTAATAAAAAATGTTAATGGATTGGGAGCTTGATTCTTGTGAAGTAAGATGGTTAACTTCAAGTTAACCTGTCTAGACATGTGAATAAAGTCTTTTAAAACTAGAAGTCCCGCTAGGGCCAAGATGGGTTTTTCCAGAGCCGTCCTGTAGCTGAACAATTTTCCATGAGCTCAACTCACTTCACGGAACAACTTTAAAAATAAGAAAGAAATAATAAAACTCACCATATGGAAACCTCTGTGGTCTCTCCTTAATTTTCTGCCTCTTTTCTTTGCATCACAGCTTTTCATAGATAGTATGCAAAATATTTAGTTATCTGAATCCTCCTAACCTGAAAAGGCTAGATTCCCAAGGCTGTAAATGTCTAAACCTCTAGGGACGGTATCACCACTGGGGGCAAGTTAGGACAGCACAATATGCACCATGGGCACTGACAGCTGACACTAGCAAACAGTACTGCCCTTCACAGAACAAGAGGCTCCAACCCTAGTACCCATGCTTTGAGACCCAGCTCTGTATTTCCGCTGCTTGTTCTTCCCCAGGGCTATCCTCGACCACATAATGCCCTGCCCAAATAACCCTAGCTTGTTTCCAGAGCTCTTCATCTCCTGAAGGCAGATTATGTCGCCAGAATGCACATCCCTAGGCCTAAGGGGATGGGATAGTCACAGAGGAGGTAGATACGTGGTTATATGAACATGGAACATGGGTATGTGGGCTAGGATATCTACCTACACATGCATTGAAGGTTGGCACTGGAGAATGGGAACAAAAGCCCTACCCAGCCCCACCCAGAACCCCTACACAAGGACTAAGACTATGGACCCCCAAGATCCCACTCCACCCCACAGGAATCTGGGAAACACTGGAAAAGAGCCATTAAGAAAACACCTTGGAAATGGACAGAAATAAGTTATTAATACCCATGACCTTGGGCTTTAAAATGTGTAAGCTTGTGTGAAATGGGAAAGAGGATAAAGATAGTAACTTTAAGAGAGAAAGCTATATATCTAAGAACGAACAAAATTTAAAAAGAAAAAGAAAATACAGTATATTGCTTCAACCATAGTCATTTATGTGTACCTAGATACATCACAATCATGATTTCGTATATATATTATGCATATGTATCTATAATAAGATATAAAAATGGCAGTTTCAATAAAGACACCAAAATACCATAGATGTTAAAATCCAAAATGAGGGACCAGACCAACCTATGTAGAATTTTCAAAAGAATGAACTGTAGTTGGTATTATGACTTACTCACTTGGAAAATATATAAGACTATAGAAAGAAAAAAAGGTTTTGTAGGAAAATTTTCCTTTAGAAAAAATAGGGACATCCCCCAAACTCAAACCTTATTGTTGGGGCAGGGACTGAGGGGAGAGAGACCCCAATGAGATCATTTGGATGGCCGATATAATGCCCTGAAGTTTGGGAACAGAGAGGATATCAAGAAATCTAGAAAGCAAGAGGCAGGCCAAGCAAGTGCTTCCACCGAGAAGGATACATGGCAGATCAAAGCACATCCACATTTCCCCCAGAGCACAGTAATCTGCACTCCAGAGCCAGACTGCCCAGGTCTGAAACTCGGAAACTTAGCAGCTGTGTGGCCTTGAGTAAGCTGTTTAACCTCTCTGAAGCTCACTTTCATCCCCTGTAAAACAGAGATAATAAAAGTATCTACCTCATAAAATCACTCTAAGAATGAAATAAGCTCATACATGTAGACAGCTTGAAACAGTATCTGGCCCAAGCTCAGTGCTGTATTACTGCAAGTTATGAACCCGATGGAGACTCCACAGAAAGCACAGTCAGCCTAGACCCCCTCCTTAAGTCCCACCCAAGGGGACCAGGATCCTGTGTGGACTGGATCCCTGGCGAACAGGAGATTGGTGGTAGCAGTGGGCCAAAGGAAGGGCATTACCCATGCCAGAAGCCACTCTAGCCACAGGGTCTGGAGGTTCTGAAGTCCCCATGAAAGTGTCCATGAAAGGGAAAGAATCGGCTGAAACATCAGCCAGACCCAGAGATTCATCTTACAACAGTGCAGTTCCCACCAGGACTTCTCATGTTCTGCTCCTTCTTCCTTCCCCCTGTGCTAACCTTACAGGAGTCAATTACAGCAGCCAGCCAAAGGGCAGAGAGAATTACTAAGAAAGAGAGAAGATAGGTCTAGAAATTCTCCCTTCCTCCCACCCCACCACAAATATACAACCCACAGAGGGCCATCACCCCACATGAAGAGATGTGGCCTTGCATCCTAACAGGACTCCAGACTGATTATTATATAAGACTGGGTATTCTAATGCTAGCAAGAGGACAGGTTCTTCAAAGAAACAGTACCAGTAGTATATAGGTGTGTGTGTGTGTGTGTGTGTATATATATATGTGTGTGTATATATCTATACAGAGATATATGTATATAGAGAGATTTATTTTAAGGAATCACGGAGGTTGGCAAGTCCAAAATCTGAACGGTAAGCCATGAGGTTGAAGACCTAGAGAAGAGCTGCTATTATAAGCTCACGTCCAAAGGCAGTCTGCTAGCTAAATTCCCCCTTCCCCATGGGAGATCAGTCTTTTTTTCCATTAAGGCCTTCAATTGATTAGATGAGGACCACCTACACTATTATGTAGAAAATAATCAACTTTACTCCATCTTCTCATATAAATGTTAATCTCATCTAAAAAATACTCAGAGAAACATCTGGAATAATATTTGACCAAATATCTGAGTATTATGGCCTAGCCAAGTTGATACATAAAATTAACCATCACAGAGAAAAATGTTTCATGTTGATGTTGATCATATCTCACAAAACGGGCTTATCTGGTGTGCTCCTTCTACACACACACACACACACACACACACTTTACGGTGTTTTATGTGATAAAATAGTAAATTACACAGATACAGCCTATAAATACAGTGAATTCCACAGGTCATATTCTGTTACTAACATTGGACAGTTAAGTAGTAGTTCTACACTAGCAGAAATCAGAATTAGAACATATCTTGTCTTCCCAAAGAGATCATAAGTTTTTTGGGGGGAGGGGGAGTCCCATCTTCTATGCCTTTGTAGTACCACCCTGGGTGACACCACATATGTAGTCTATGTTCAAGGTGTATCTGCTTGATACTCAGCTGTCCTTTCTGTAACATGAATGCTAAGCTTCTATCTAAATCACAGAACTGAATTTTTAGGCAATCAAGTTGACACACGTGGATAGAGAATTTTCCGTTTATTCTATTTGCAGGCAAAGTCAGAAGTGGGGGGAGAATGGTGGGTGGAGGGGCAATTAAAAAAGAAGAGGTAGCTACCACATTAACCACTGGGTCTACCCCAGGGTTTTTCTCAAGCACAGTTCTGTATGGCAGCTTTATTTATTGATTCAAAAACATCTACTGAGTACCTACCATACAGCGACGGCTGTCCTCTTAAAAGTTACCATCTTTATTCTAAGCAGAGCACAAAGGTATTTAATCCCCATAGTCAAGGAACATGGGGGACCTGTGGGGTCCCCTCTAGGACACACTCATTTCTCCCAAAGTGAGGGTCACATAGAGAGCAGTAGACCCAAAGTGACATCATCTGGCTTCTGGTTTCAGCTGTTCTACGGTCTTACTCTGTAATGTCTAATCAGTTATGCTTTTCTTTCCTCTACTAAACAGTATGGCAAGTATGAATAACTATGCATGCACCTGTTACAAAGATCAGCAAGATAATGCAAGTGAAAGTGCTTTTTTAAAAAAATAAAAGTGAATACAAATATAGGGTATTTCTAGACTCTGCCTGGGAGATTTTTCCTACTGGCCTTTTAAAAGAAGCCAGCAGAGCCGACTGGCAATCATGTAAGGCGCCATGTAGGGTGAGACTCTGCATCCGTTTTCTCAGCTTAATACCCCCACCATGGTCCCACATGGGGAAGATGCTAGTAAGGCTAGCTTTACAACTGCCTGTTCCCAAATAACTCCCCCATCAGCCTATGGTACCTATCTGATATTCAACCAGTGAAGGGTCATTCCTTTGGGCTAAACTGTCCACCAAAGAATCAGCACATTGAGTTATAATTTAGGTTTCTTTATTGTGAACGTGCCTTGATTTACAGAGCCCCATTCTTACACCACAGTCAGAAGAAAGGGTATAGTGGGAAGGTAACGGGACGAGGGATCAGGAAAGATTAGTAGAAAACTTTATTTTACTGATTGGGAAACTAAGGCTCAAAGCAATGAAGACAACTGTCCAATATCACGCAGCTAAGAAAGAGAACTGCAGCAAGCTCTGATAGGTAGGCCATTCTCTTTGCTACTGTGTGCGCTCCTTGCTTCACAAGTCTCTGTACCATACAAATTAGAAAAAATACTTCACTACTAGAAAGCTACTGAATGAGTGGGCTCTATGTAACACCTCACCAATTTCTGGGTATACAACAGATAATCGCTCGGTATGCTTTTTGATTAATTATTAATAAAACTTTATTGCAGGGCACTGGTGTTATTTCTCCAAATGCTTTCACACTTACAATCTCATTTTTATCTACAGAGCTGATAGTGCAGATGTCATCCAATTCAAGAACAGGAAACTAAGGCTCTGAAAGGTTACACACCTTTCCCAAACAGAGCCTCCCTAGAGCCCAGGGATCCCGACTTGCTGCCAGTGTTCTGCCATGGCCTGGACTCAACACTACCAGCGGAGCCTGAAAAGTTCACGTGGGTGCCGCCGCCGCCGCAGCAGATGGATGCTTGCCAGCCCAAGGAAGGGACTTCGTATTCTCAGGAACCTTTCTCCACCCTCCTGGTGAGGGAGAGGGCAGGCAGGCCCTTGATTTTATGAGCTCAGTTTATAATGGGGAAACTCTGGGCTTGCCAACACGTCCAGTGCTCCCACCCAGAGCACAAGAGGCAGCCCAGCCTCTGCCTTCAGGGTTCCTGGGCATCCACCCTCAGAGATCCAGTTCTAGTCATCGAGCACTGTAATTTCTCCCCCAGTCATCTAGAAGTCCTTCGGGTGAAATTAACGGCTTTTTTTCAGGGTGCACGTGCACACACACACATACACTTTTTACATATTTTGAAGTTAATTATTTATATATAACTATTTTTCCCACTTGACTCCTGGACAGTAGTAGTCAGAAACTTCCACTTTGTCTTTACCTTTGCATCTGCAGCACCCCGCCTGAGTAACACAGAAGTTTGACATATATTTGTTAAAATGAATTTAGTGTGGTTGCGATAGCTCTTGGGAGGGGTAAAACATTAAGTTATGAACTCTTGAGTCTGAATTTGCTTGTCCTGGGTCTCTCGTGAGGACAGGTGCTCTGGGATAGCAGGAGTCCCAGTCTCCTGAGGCTATGAAGCAACAAGAGAAAGGAGGCACTGGCTGAGAACAAATCCCAGAATGGACAAGGAAGTCCCAAAGGCAGAATCCCAGATATCAGAACTGAACTGCATTTTACTGAAGGTCCCTTCAAGTCCATTTGAAGAGCAAAACTGTTAAAAAAAAAAAAATTAGGATTCAAGACAGAAAATTGCAAAACCTAATACCAACTAAGCTCGTGGGGGACTATCAAGGCAATGAGTCCCAGGGTGGCTCCTACAATGTGTGCCGAGGTCTCACCTTACCTTCCCACGAGTGTGGGCTCAAGGAATATATCTGGTTGTTATTGCTGTTCCAAAAAAGAGACCTGACACAGAAACGACTGGTATTGCCTGAATACCATTCATGTCTTCTCCAGGGCTAACTGGGAGGAGGGGGGGGTTCTTCTCCTTCCTACCTTCAGCTCAGCTTTCCCAAAAGGAGGGTAAGAATGTGCCTCTACTGAGTTGAGTTGAGGGACATGGGCTCTGTGGAGTCTGACAGGATTACTCAGGATTGAATGGGAAAGTGGAAGAAGGACTTTCTCCATGCAACATACAGAAACAAGACTGAGTTCTGAATAAATCAAAACCATCTAGAGTTTGTTTTAGAAACACAGGAGACATTTTTGAGAAAGAGGAACATAGGGTTGTTGCTCTTATCTCTATGGCTCATTGTGGCATTTCTGGATTCTGTTCCTATTCATTTATTATTAAGTAGTCAAGGGCTTACTATGTGCCCAGTACTGCTCATCTATCATCTTACTAAATTTTCCCTTTAGATCTAGGCGTTAGATATTATCATGTCCACTTCCTAGACAGGGACATTGAAATAGACAAAATAACGAATCCAAGATCACATACCTAATAACCAGTACAGCCATATTCAGCCCTCGCTGAGTCCAAAACCCTTGCATTTTCCAGTTTTCAAGGCCACTGCTTTGTCCCACAATCTACCTCCCCTGCTTCAAAGTATCTTTTCTAAGGAATAACCAGATACTGAATATTGTGTTGGTTCATGTGGGAGTAACAAAAGAAGTAGAAGGCCTGGCCCCTTAGCCTCAAGGGCATCATCAATAATGAAGAGATAAAATACTCCAAAAATGCTAATTACTTGAATTATAGCTCTAGCTTGAGACTAAGGGGTTTACCTCCCTTCGTCTGACTTGAGATACGAAGTTAAGTCAAATTCTTTGGGCCCCACGCAAGACAAAGACTGAAAGAGCCTCGTTATGCCACCTGGAGGAACTTGGAAGTTACTCAGTGTACACGACATTACCATCCAGGGCTAAACATTTTGGTTTTGACCATTTCTTTTTCCTGAAGAATTTTAAAAATCAAAAAATTAAAAATAAATAAATAAACAGATAAAATCCAGGAATTAGGAGAACCTTCTTCCATTTGTTGGGAAATCAAGGTACACATGAAGTAAATGCAAGCTCAGTTAATTTTTCTTCTAAAGGTTATTAATATCAGGATCTTAGGATAAAACTGGAAAAAATAAAGCTCATAGACTGAAAGAAATACAGTTGGGGAACTTATAACAAGAATGAATCTGTACATGTAATAGAACCTGAATCATGGCACAAAGCTAGGCATTTTAAATTCAACAACTATTTATTTACTGCTTTGCCATGAAGCCCATACTTACAAAGTCCAAATGCCTTATAATGGGCTATCAGAGCCTTTCAGGTCTGGCTGCAATCTTTCTGACCTCCAGTCTTTCTTATACCCTTTACCTAAAACACCACCTGTGGCCCAGTTATGGGCTACTTCATCTCATGTTTTTCTAGGCTGTTGTGGCTTCAAGCATGCTGCTCCTTCTGCCTGAGCTGATCTCCCCCATTCCTCATCTAGTGATTCATCCTTCTAAACATTCTGTATTACCCCCTCACTGATGTTTTCCTCCCACCTTCACAGGAAATGTCCTTTTTCTACCCCCATAATCCTTGGGATGTAACTAAAGTAGCAAAGAGCTCTGGATTGAGCCCAGGCTAAGTCCACAGCTGGGAATCAGATATGTTTTGGGATGTCTAATGAACAGATGGGGCAGGAGCTTCCTGGGTTAGAACTTCTCCGAAGGGAAGACAGAATCAAACAAAACAGCCATCGTCAATGGGGCAGGAGTCACCAAGCAAGGTAGGATGAATATGTCAACCCCTGATGGACTTGTGTCCGTATCTCAAGGAAAAGATGAATAAAATCTAAAAGTTCTATTCCCTCCTAAACCTCTGTGAAGACGTTGGGAGACACTTGCCTTGGGTTCCTCTATCAGTGTATGCTTAGTGGCATCTCCACCACAGGCTACAGTTGAAGCAGCATCTGTGGCCAAAGAAGGCAGGGGTGAGGATGACATCTATAGAAGGGTAGCATCCAGCAGCAAGGGCAGCAGAGCCCAGAGGTCAAAGTTCACCTAGTGGCCAATGCAGAACCGGAAGAAAGTGTGAAATAATGAGTAGATACCCCATTAGCTGACCCAACACAGGCGTGAGCATACAGGAGACAGCTGAGGAGCTTCAGGAATGCCAGGAAGGGGCTTTCCAAAAAGCTGAGGTAGGAACAGAAAATGGTGACATAGAAGATAAATCAGCACAGCATTTATCAACTCATTTTGGTGTTGAATGAGTATCTATCTCCCACCCTGCTCCTCTGAGGCAGAAAAAGCCAAAGAGGTCAAGAAGGGAGTGATTCCGCCTAAGTCCTTTGTATCCCCCAAGAGAGATTGGCACATCTGACACATACTGCCTAGTATTCAAAACATGGATGGATGGATGGATGGATGGATGGATGGATGGATGGTTGGTTGGAGACACTGTTAGGGGCACTGAGCTTACCTCAGGAAAAGTGAGCCACGTGAACACGAGTCCAGAGATGGGCATGAGGAGAAAACACCAGTATGACACAAAGGTGAAAACCAGGAAGTGGTGTGAAATTAAGTCAGAGAAGGAAGGTAGGGCCTGTCAATGGAGAGCCTTGAAAAGCAGAGGGGTTAAGACTTGGAGTAACATGGCACTCAAAGGTATTCAGAGTCAGAGCCTTTATGTCTACATACCAACCAGTTTGTGGTCAGTAGGGAAAAAAAATATAACTTCAGTCAAACACTTGGTTTCTTAGGTTCTCTGTGATGTTCAATGATCAGCTGAAAATCCATTCTCAATCAGTTAATTTACTTAGTTTGCAGATTTTCAGGTTTGGTTTGAGGGAATATTTTGAGGACAAGGTGCAAGTTTGTCTCATTGATTTAACTGTACAAATGTCACGTTAAGACTGTTTTACAGATGGGGACGCCTGGGTGGCTCAGTTGGTTGGGTGACTGCCTTTGGCTCAGGTCATGATCCCAGCGTCTTGGGATCGAGTCCCACATCGGGCTCCTTGCTCCGCGGGGAGCCTGCTCCTCTCTCTGCCTCTGCCTGCCTCTCTGCCTGCTTGTGTTCTCTCTCTGTTAAATGAATAAATAAAATCTTAAAAAAAAAAAAAAAGACTGTTTTACAGATGGGCACATTGAAGAACAGTGAAATGAAAGGAGCTTTCAGTATGGCAGGGCAACAAAGAGACTCCCAAATACCCTGGACCAAGAATCTTCACCATTCTGCTGCTTGCTTCATGTGTGCGCTTGAGTGAGTAGCCTGTCCCCAGCTATACTATCTGTGTAGCTCCCACAGTCTCCTATAAATGAATTACTCTGTTTCTAGCTTCACTCTCTTCACAAGCCCCAGGTACTGAAGTTACCAATGAGACATTAAGATTTTTCAGAATTACCACATTTCCTTAGAATTTGCTTTGAGCTCCAAAAGATTCCTCTGCAATTTGCCTTATTCTGTTCCTTCTTTGGTTTGTAGCAAAATCTGGTAGAACTGAAGAGAAGAAGTGGGGGCAGGAGGTAGGAGAGGAGGACAGTTTTGTTTCACTTTGAGTTGGGCAGCCCACTTAACCTGTTTTCCTGTCCTGGGAGGGAGCTGATTTAAAGATACTTATTGGGAGATTTTACCTCTAAATTCCTTTAAAAATCTCTGAAAATCAGGGGTGTCTGGGTGGCTCAGTTGGTTAAACATCTGCCTTTGGCTCAGGTCATGATCTGGGAGTCTCAGGATCCAGCCCTACTTTGTCACTGGGCTCCCTGCTCAGCAGGGAGTCTGCTTCTCCTCCTCTTCCCCCTCCCCCTCACTCCCCTCTTCCCTCTTCCCCTACTGGGACTCTCTCTCTCTCTCTCAAATAAATAAAATCTTTAAAAAAAATCTCTGAAAATCAATTAAAATGGCAAAGAGAAAAAAGAAAGAAGGGATCTCGGAAGGAAGGAAAGAAAAAAATCCCATGGTTTTAGGCCTTCTTTTTGCCCCTACGGAGACAGTTCCCAAATATTTCATGACCACTGAGAACATCTGCCCCACCTGTTACACACACCCTTCAAATTGGCTCAGAATTTTATTACATTTTCAACTAGTAAAATTCTCCTATTCACAGAACATGCTCTCCAGGTAAAGCATGTATGGCCTGAGCTCCACTTTTGAAACTTGCTCATTGTAGGTAGGTGTGCCATTATAAGCTGATTTTATTTTATAGATGGTTTCCTTTTTCCAAAACAGATGTTTCCAATGTCTTGTCTCCAAGACAAAGTGCCAAAGGCCCAGTCTTCATAGCCATTTAAGGAGAGCCAGTGAGAACATGCACAGTGAAAAAGGCAGATCCTGGACAGAATTTTTAAGATACTTCAATTATTATGATAATGACTTGATGGTCACATTTCTAAAGGGAAAAAATAAAGATTTTTTTAGGTACTTTTACGGTCGCGTGCTATTACACTAGTAAGAAATGGCCTTTTTATCCAGGTATCTGTACCTGATTATAATAATGACAATAATAATAATATTTTTATTTTTATAGGCCTCAAATTCCAAAGGCCCTTAAGCACTTCATATCATCATTATTATTGTAACTCACAGTTAATTATACAGAGTCTGCGCATGCAAGTAAGAACTCTTGTCTATGATCTGATTCATTCATAATGGTAAGGTCAGTGGCTCAAATCCTGGGAAGGGTGCTAGTGGGCAAAGTTGCTGCTTCACAAATGCTGCACATCAGCGGGAATGGAGCTAGGGGTCTCACAGGGAGGGGAAGGTTGTAGCATCAGTGTTGCTGCCATCGCTTGGGCCTAGAGACGAATGTTCAGTGGAACTGGCCTGAGCTGGTTGGCTCCCATATGGTTTTGGATTCTCTGAGAATGTCCCAATTTCAAATACTTTTCTCTTTTGATGGTATATTAGTTTGGTAGGGCTACCATAACAAAACGGCATAAGCCTGGTGGCTTCAATAACAGAAACTGATTTCCTCACAGTTCTAAAAGCTAGATGTCCAAGACTGAAGTGCTAGCAGAGCTGGTTTCCTCTGAGGCCTCGGTTCTTGGCTTATAGATGGCTGTCTTCTCTCTGTGGCCTTACATGGTCTTCCCTCTGTACATGTCTGTGTCCTAACCTCCTCTCCTTACAAGGACACCAGCCATATTAGATTAGAGCCCACCCTAATGGCCTCACTCTAACTTAGTTCACCTCTTTAAAGATCCAATTTCCAAATGCTGTTACATTCTGAGGTACTGAGGGTTAGGATTTGGACATTGGCATTGTGTGGGGGACACAATTCAGACCACAGCAGAAAGTATTCCAATTCTGGGTTCAGAAAAAATGTATCATGATTATGATCCACATAGTGTCTTCCACCCCTTCCTCAGCCAAAATCTGGCATTCCAGTTAGGGAAGCTAGAGGAAGCATGATTTTCCCGTGGCTCTTTTCCCATGATTCCCATTCAATGTCAAGCCCCAAATCACCTCCTCAAAGAGGCCTTCTATCTCTGACTCCAGAAACTAACACTGTTGTGCACCCCATACCCCAGCCACATCGTCCTTTTCTCACAGCACTCATCACTAACTGAAATTGCCTTGTTCATTTATTCGTTTACTTTGCACAGTCTGTCTTTGCCACCAGACTTTAAATTTCACAGCAGAGAAAGTTTATCAGTATTTACTGTTGTATCCCAGGGCTGAGGAAGAACCTAGCACACAGTAGGGTTCAAAATATGTCCATATAGGCTTTCAAGGGCAGCAAGAATAGAAATGATAAAAAGTAGATATAGTCTACCTGCGGAAAGGTTAGGAAGCTATTTTCCTCAAAGTTTTTCAGAATGGCCTTTGTTACCTGGTAAACGTACCAAGGCCTAATCATGAAGGCTCAGAGACCAGGCTTTGTTAGCACCCAAAAGATAAATCACTCGGAGGAGGGCCCATATTATACCAAGGTTACCACGCTGATGCACTGAAGAGGATGTCATTTTAGAAATTCACCCTGAGCAATAACTGTCCAAAGGACTGGATACTCAAAAAACAATGTGACCAACACATTCTTCCTATATAGGTAGGCCTACAGAGGCCAAACATAATCACAAGGTGATACAGTGTACATGGACTCCGAGAAGGCAGTCTGATGAACTGAGTATTTAATCACATCTAGCTAAATATTCTGATCTTACAATAGGAATGGTGTTGTCAATGGCACTGGAAGACACACATCCAGTGGCAAAGGTTCCTCCTGGTCAATGCTTGCTGGGGCAATGGCAGCATTTGCTTTAAGGATTTTCCCTTTTCTAGGTTTCTGGGGGCTGGCCAATCCCTCTTCTCGTTGATGAATTCTTGTGTTGGGTATGTTAATACATTCAGTCGCTCACAGTCAAGTCTTAGTCTAAGAATCAATCTGCATGTTGGAGGAGAATTCCCTCATCCCTGCCCTGATCTATATCAAAAACTTAGCTCTCAGAGGGCAATCATTTCCTTCATTCCAAGCCCTGGCAAAACCGGAAATATAAAACAATATATTTATTCATTCAAAATATGTACTGAGCACCTTCTTTCTATGTGACAGGTAATGGGAACAGTGATGAACAAGATGAAGATCTCTCTTTTCAAAGTGCTTCCTTTCTGTTTGGGGAAAAAAAGACAATAAACAAGCAAACAAGCAAGAAAGTAGTAGGGAGTGATATATGCTAAGATGAATATCAAAATAGGGTGATATAAAAAAATGATCTCCCTGAATGAACAGAGGGGACAAAGAAGTTGGAAACAATGACAAGGAAACAACATGGATATAGATCTAGAGGAAGAACATTCCTAGAAGAGGACACAGCAAGTACAAAAGCCCCACAGCAGAGCATACTCAGGGGCAGCAAGCTTTTTCTTTTTCTTTTTTTTTTTTAAGATTTTATTTATGTATTTGAAGTAGAGAGAAAGCATGAGTGGCAGGAGGTGGGGGGTGGAGGGAGAGGAAGAAGCAGACTCCCCGCTGAGCAGGAAGTCCCACGTGGGGCTCAATCCCAGGACCCCTGGATCATGACCTAAGCAGAAGGCAGACGTTTAATGACTAAGCCACCCAGGTACCCCAGTGGCAATAAGCTCAAAGGAACAGAACGGTAGGTGTGGGAACCATAGCAGAGTGTTCAGAGGACGCAGGGCACATAAGGAGGCTGGGGACATACAGAAGCCAGACCACTCTGGCCTGGTAGCAGGGGTGTTGTGGGAAGCTGCTGGAGGGTTTTGACAATGGGAGACCTACAATTTACATTTTAAAAATATCAGTCTGGGTACTTTGTGGGGAATGGACAATAGAGGACAAGGACAGAAGTAGAGACCAGTTAGGTGGCCACTGTTGTAGGACAGGAGAGAAATGACAATGGTACAGACCACGTAGTAGCAACGAAAATGAAGAGAAATGGGCTGATTCAGATCTGCTTGGGAGGCAGAGCTGGCAGTTCGGTCTGAGGAACCTATTAGACAAGTGGGGATGCACAGTTGGTCATTGGAGGGAAGAGTCCAGAATTAAAGAGAGCATTTAAAATTAAAAATATAAATTCTGGAATCATCAGTGTATATGTTGTAATTAAAGCTGTCTGCCTGGATAGAATCACCCAGGAATAGAGTAGAGATTGAGAAGAGAACCCTAGTAGAGTCTAACCTTCCCATTAGAGAAGGCAGAGCCAGCAAAGGATTTTAGGAAGAAGTGGACAATAAATAGGTAGGAGAAGACCAAGAGAATGAGGGGTCAGGGAAGCCAAGAGAAGAAAATGTTCAAAGTGAGGGCACGGTTATCTGGCTGGAACATCTATAAGAAATTTAGTAAGATGATGGCAGAGATGCAATATTAAGATCAGCAGTAAACTTGAAAAGAGCAGTCTGGGTTTCACAATAGCCTGAAACCCAACTGAGGTAGGTGCAGGAAAAAAAGGTACAGCAGGGAAGTATAAACAATCATTATAGACAGATTTTTCTTGGTTTGCTGAGAAAGAGCAGAGAAACTGTAGAAAGAAGTGGCCTCAAGAGGCAGATGCGGTTTTAAGAGGTAAATATCAAGAGTATGTTTCAGGCTGATTAAGAAGGATCCCCCAAAGAGGGACAAACCATGGTGCAGGTCTTAAGAAGGCCAAAGAGATGAGATCTGAAGCACAGGGGAAAGGATGGCCTTTGTTAGGAGCAGGAACTCATAGCCCAATGGGGGAAGGTAGAGCACAGCTGAAGGCGAAGGAAAGTAGGCAGAGCAGAGGAGGTATGCATAAGATTTCTACTATCTTCCCTGCGAATTATGAGGCCAAGTTGTCAGTGAAAAAGAGGTAGGAAGCAAAAGACATGGAGGAGGCTTGAGTAGAGAGTAGTGAAATGGCTGTGCACTGCAGAAGCTTCTTCATCTGTGATCTGGGCTCATGAATTTAGAAGAAGCCCAGACAGCACCAAATTCATGATCACCAGTGACTGGTAGCTCAGCAGAAGGAAAGAGAACAACGAGCAGGGGCTGTCAGGGAAGGCTTCACGGAAGAGGGAGCACTTAATGAATAAGAGGAACTCAGATCTACAGGCCAGGCCTTCTGGGTGAAAAGAGCAGTAAGAAAAAAGCACAGAAGTAGAGATGAACACAACAGACCAGTCGGGGCCACAGGGGAGCAAGGGGAAGTGGAAATGAAAAGGAAGGTAAAGAACACAGACGGCCTTACGGAATAGTGGGAGGTTCTGAAGAAAGGGCGAACAGCAAAATTAAAGCAGGATTTCAGAGAATTAACACGGCACTGGTAAGCAGAATAGGCTGGAAGGAACTTTCTGACCAAGAGAAGTGGCCACAGTAAGCCCAGGAGGCCAGGACTGACTAATCAGGTGGGTACAAAGAGGAAAAGATGCCTGTCCGGAGGATGACAACTTCATCCATTCAACCCTTCCTTGAAGATTTTCCATGCCTATTGGAGAACATGAGAAGCTGAGAATATTTTCCAAGATTCTGTCTGTTAGATGAATCAATTCTAATGCCCATTCTCCCTGAGGAAAACAGTCCATCCACTGAATGTTCTTGGCCAAAGAACATGGCAATAGTGGTGGTAGCCACTGATAGGGTGAGTGCTTGAAATACAGCAGCAGTGTGCAAAGCCTGCATATATGCCTTACTTCACTCAATCCTCAGAACAACCCTTTGAAGTCGATGCTTTTACTATCCCCATTTACAAACAAGAAAACTGTCAAAGGGCAGTTGAATAATTTGCCCAAAGTCACCCAGCAAGAAAAGGGAAAGAACCAGGTTCAAACCCAGGCTAAAAGTAGGGTCATGGAACTACTGCCTACAACGTCCTTGACCAGACAGAAGACTTGTAAAAGGAAACACCACAGATGGGAAAAACCATAGCCCCAAACTCAGGAAGAAGTAGGGCCCAAATTGTTCATGGCCAAACTGAAATGTCCAGGATGTGCACGGGGCTGGTCACAGACTGTGGTCCTCGCCCAATAGGCCAGGTGGAGACCTGTCAGCTGCAGAGGCCCAAAGAGAAAAGCAGAAAGAAAAGGAAGCATCAAAAGTTAGAGCATTATACAAACCTCACTGTTTCCTCATTATAAATTACCTTCTCCCCAGAATCATTTCACAGGAAAGCATCAAATTAAGGACTGCTTGTGCTACTCTGACACCCGGGTTCTGAAGAGAAGAGATTATAACTTACTGATAAGGAATGGAAATGCAATATGTATTCCAGGTGGTTAAAAGACTTATTTATGTTTCTTGGTTTCTTTTCTGTGATTTTACCTATTTCTTCCACATTTGGCTCCTGAGCCACCAATGGCTAAAGAAGATATCAGTATGTCAAGGACACATTGCAGAGCCTTCCCAGAATATGCAACCGATAAATGTACTTATGTTAGTTGTTATCACTCAGGAGCCAGCAGGCTTGAGGGTAGGTACATTAAGTCAGATCATTCTCAAATACGTTCAGAGAAAGAGAAGATGGAATGGAAGAGTTTATTTTGTTTCTCCTAGTAGGTCAGCTTTAGAAACACAAAGTGCTCTGGGGTCACTTGGAAAATAAAGAAAACAGAATGTATCCGACTGCTGCCAGGCTGGGGAAGCAAATCCCCAAATCACACAGAACTAGGAAGGATTTGGTTTCATTAAAAGCAGCCACTGGCATTTGGCCCCTGAAGATGAAAGCAAAAGCCCCTTAAACAGGCTCGAACACGAGCTGAATTTCCGGACAAGTCCCCAGGGTGCCAGGATTGTTTCAAAGGAAGGCTTGAATGTCTACATCTTCCCAGAGATTTGAAAAAGCAGGGAAGCACCTAATACATTTCTCCCAATCTTATGGAAGAGAACAGGGGATGAAGAACCACCATGTCAGGTGCTACAGACACTCGATGGCTTAGTACTCACAACAACCACATACATGTTACTATTTCCAATTTACTGATGAGAACACCGAGGCCTCAGTAAGGTTTAGTGGCACGCCAAAGTCTACATGATAAATAACAGTACCAGAAATCCAATGGAAATCTTTCTAACATCAAAGTCCATGTTCTTTCAACCACTTTAACAGAAAAATTCGTGTTTCCAAGTCAGTGGGTCATATTCTCACCAGGCCTACCGGTATGTCATCACAGATCAGGCCTCTTGGCCTTTCACTTTGAATCCACCGAAGTTCACATTCTGCTCTAGCCTAGAATAGCCAATTACCAACAGGTTATGACCCAGGCTCAATGCCTGGGTGAGGATGCTCATTTTCTAATTCGGGTATTCTACACCAGCCTTCCTCCAAAAAAGACAGAAGTTGGCTATGCAGGCTCTGTAAGCCTCCATAGTTAACAAAAGAGGGCAATAAAGAAGCTAAGAAAAGTGCATGCTCTAATGATACATGGTTTTATGTCTGATAAGGCCACAGATCCAAGGTTCTAAGCCTTCTAGCACTGATCTTAAAAAGGGAGAAAGGGAGGAAAGAAAGAAGGAAGGAAGGAAAGGAGGGAGGGAAGGAGAGAAAAATAACTTCTCAGAATCACTATGTCCACAAAATTAAAAAGCAAAAACACCAAACAACACAATCTGCAACATCCTTATAATAATAGACCAAAGACACACTGCATAGAGATATTTTGTAAATCAGCTCTTACCCTACAGAACATTTCGATAAAAGCAGTTCTATACGGGACGCCTGGGTGGCTCAGTTGGTTAAGCTGCTGCCTTTGGCTCGGGTCATGATCCCAGGGTACTGGGATCGAGTCCCGCATCGGGCTCCTTGCTCAGCGGGGAGCCTGCTTCTCCCTCTGCCTCTGCCTGCCACTCTGCCTGCTTGTGCTCTCTCTCCCTCTCTCTCTCTGACAAATAAATAAATAAAATCTTTAAAAAAAAAAAAAAAAGCAGTTCTATACGGTGTTGAGGCAATGCTGTCTCCGAAGCACACTGCGTGGCTCTCTGCTGAGACCAGTCAGTGTCTCCGTTTCAGAAGCCTCAGATCACACTCTCTTCCAGGGGACATCTCATTCCTGCTCTTAGTCACAAGAGAATGTGCATGGACTCCTGCAAGCTTACCCCGAGAGAAAAACACTGGCCTGCTGGAAGTTAGATATCAGTCCCATAGTGTCAAGCCCAAGGTGATTTTGAAAGTATAACTAAAGACCCAGAGTCACAACTAAGGGGGTAAAAGCACCTTCCTTCCCTTCAGGAGTAGCTCTTATCCTAAGTTTCTACCTAAAACACTAGTGCCCACCAATACCTAGATTTTGGTGAATGATTCTAGAAATTTGATTTTGTTTTTTCTCAACGTTCTGTTCTTCTAAGAACTCCTGAATCCCAAGTAGGAATCTAGTTTGTCAGAAGACTTCTAGTCTGAGTTTATAGACCCAGTTTAACTCACACACAACCTTCATTTCTTGCTCTGAATTGCACAGCCTTCTTCCTCTCACTAAACCCCAGCTGGGACAGCAAGAGGGCAAAGAGACACCCTTGCTGCCCCTCCTGTGGCCTCAGTCTCAACCTCTCCACTGAGTGGGGTCAGGTCGGGGAGGTGCTGGAGTATGGAGCACTGTGGACGAGGAGTGTCAGCATGCACGACTCGTCGCACCTGTTGTCAGACAAGGCTTAACAGAACCCTCTCCTAGTTTGGCTCTCCTGCGTGGTGTGCACTTCAAAAGGTGGATCCAAGTGCCTTTTCCAGCCAGGGTTTCTGAGTGTCTCCGTGCTAAGAGGTGAAGCACCTGACATCTGGCTGCCATGCTGTTGTGAGCACGTCTGATTCTGCACAAGGAATGTGGAAATAAGAATGTACCTGTCACAGGTGTCAACCTCTCTCTGACGGGTACAGATCTGGAGAGTGGTCACAACTAGCTGATCCTCACTGCAAATATCTTCCTTGTGACCTTTCATCTGCAGATGGGCAAGCACCAGTGTTTACATGCTAATGTGTCCCTTTATATTCCATGAGTTTCCTCCTAGCTCTATGGCTGAATGATGGTAATTCACGAGAGACAGAAACGGGTTAGAGCTGTTCTCACTAAGACCACATAAAGCATGCTTGGAAATGGCACTGACTTTCTCTGGCCAATAGGATACCAATGGAAAGGTACAACTTATGCAATATATTAAGATGCCAATCCTTTATGCATTTAAGAATGTATGACTGGGGCACCTAGGTGGCTCAGTGGGTTAAGGCCTCTCTCTGCCTTCCGCTCAGGTCATGGTCTCAGGGTCCTGGGGTCGAGCCCCGCATCGGGCTCTCTGCTTAGCGGGGCCTGCTTCCCCCTCTCCCTCTGCCTGACTCTCTGCCTACTTGTGATCTCTTTCTGTCAAATAAATGGATAAAATCTTACAAAAAAAAAAAAAAAAGAATGCATGACTTAGGGCACCTGGATGGCTCAGTCAGTTAAGTGTCTGCCTTCAGCTCAGGTCATCATGATCCTGGGGTCCTGGGATCGAGCACCATGTTGGGCTCCCGGATCAACAGGGAGTCTGCTTCACTCTCTGCCCCTCACCCCAGCTTGTGAGCACCTGTGTGCGTGCTCACTCTCTCTCAAATAAATAAAATCTTAAATTAAAAAAATCTTTTTTAAAAAAATAATATATGATTCAAAAAAAATAATAATAATATATGATTCAATAGCACTTAACATTCTAACTTATTTTATTATTTATTTAGGTGTCCCTGCCTCATTTGACAAAGGATTACAAATAGCTATTATATTTTGGATAGCACAGGCAATTCTCCTACTGTATTAAGTATTCATAATACACACTGGACATAACCAACTGATTACTTTTAGGGGGCACAATTTTTCATTAAGCATACCACATTAGTAATAACATAGTTGGCTGAGTGGCTGGCTACTCAAATGGCACTGTGTTCTTTCTTATAATGAACGGTGACTAGAAATTTATAAATGCTCAGAATTTTCTCAATGAGTTTTTGAGGAGGGATTTCAACTGTGATTCAGTATATTATAACCCTGGCTTATCAAAACAAAATATATTTACAACCATTAAAACTTTTACTTAAATTTCTAATGAAAAAAGTTACATATTTTTGTACATCTGAAACTCTCCAAACCCAACCTTCCCAGAAGAACACAAGAGTCACAACCAATATCTGCTCACCTAGAGCAGAAACCATGGAAGCCACAAACTGGAAGAAATACCCAAATGGTAACTTTGACAAACTGCTGGAAGCTAAATGCAAAGTAGCAGGAGAGTGAGTCCTAGTGGGGTCCTTATGCTTTTGTGGGTTTTACCTCTAGGAACCACAGTAGGTCATACAGTGAAGAGTCAAGAAATATCTCATCGTAGCTCTGGGAGGAGGAAAGTGTAACCACATGAAACACAACACAAGCATTCTCCATAACAAAGACCTATTCTCTAGTAAATAGACTCTGCCTTATCCCATATAGAACTTTATCCCTTAGAGGGGAAAGCTCAATTATCAAACACCAGCACTCTCTAGCCTTCCTGTCTCACCTAAGTGGGGAAGAAACTAAAAAACACTTGTAGAAGTCACAGCTCAGAGAGGTTCACTAAAAGACTAAGATTTTATCATAAAATTGCAGAATACCTTCCTTCCATCACATCTTGCCACCACATCAAAAGGAGCCCAGTGTAACAGTAGATAACTGTTGCAAGAGCTACAAGGTACAGAATCTAAGGAAGAATTCTTAAGGAAGCCCAAAGAAAATAAAAGAGACAAACACAAGGACACCAGAGGAATTTGAAGCTCCTGGCATGAAAAGCTACAGTGCCCAGCTCCAAGCTAAATTAACATAAAATCTCACAATCTCACACAAGGCCTCTTACCCAAGTTGTTATTACCCAATACATTATGCCTAGTTTTCAATAGAAAATGCAAGATATGCTTTAAAAATAAAAATCAAGGAAAAAAACAGTCTGAAGAAATAAAACAAGAACCACAACCAGACCTAGAAATGATACAGACTGCGGAAATACCAAAGAATCAAAAATAACTATGCCTGGGACACCCAGGTGTCTCAGTTGCTTGAGTGTTCAACTCTGGGTTTCAGCTCAGGTCATGATCTCAGGGACCTGGGATGGAGCCCCATGTCAGACTCCGCACTCGGCAGAGAGCCTGCTTGAGGATTCTCTCCCCCATCCCTGCCCCTCCCCGCCATTCACACGTGTGTTCTCTCTAAAATAAGTAAATAAATCTTTAAAAAAAATAACTATGATTTATATTTTAAGGGCTCCAATGGAAAAGTAAACAACATATAAGAACAGATGGATAAGGTAAGCAAAGAGACGGAATCTCTAAGAATAAAAAATAAATGCTACAAATAAAAGTAATGAACAGAAATGAAGAACACCTCTAATGGGCTCATCATGAGACTGGACATTGCTAAGTAAAGAATCTATGAGCATGAGGGTATGTCAGCAGAAACCCCAGACTGAAATACAAAGAAAATAAAGAATGCTAAAAACAAGATCCAAAAACTGTAGGGCAGTTTCAAAATGCATAACATATGCACATTTGATCTATCAGAAGGAGAAGAAAGAATGAAACAGAAGAAATATCTGAAGTAATAATAGTCACGAAGTTGACAGACCTGGAGGTGGGAGGGATGGGTGGTAGGGGGTGACTGGCATTGGGGAAGATGTGTGCTATGGTGAGTGCTGTGAATTGTGTAAGACTGATGAATCACAGACCTGTACCCCTAAAACAAACAAAACATTATATGTTAATAAAAAAAAAAAAGAAGAAGAAGAAGTTAATAGAACTAGTGACTAAACTACAGAACCAGAAACCTCAGCAAACACGACTAGGATAAAAGCCCAAGAAACTCTACATCTATATCATATTCAAATTGAAGGAAACCAAAACAATGGAGAAAAAATCTTTTTTAAGAAGCCTTACCTACAGAGAAACAAGGATAAAAATTAAAAGAGTTACATCAGACTTCTTATCAGAAGTCACGTAAGCAAGAAAATGGAGGGAAAAGTTGAAAGTAGTGAAAGAAAACCATCCACCTGGAATTAAACATCCAACGAAATTTTCCCTCAAAAGTGAAGGAGAGATGTGTCTGGGTGGCTCAGTTAAGCATGTGCCTTCCACTTGGGTCATGATCCCAGGGTCCTGGCATTGGGCCCTGTCAGGCTCCTTGCTAAGCTAAGAGTGTGTTTTTCTCTCTCTCTCCCCCTCCTCCCTGCTCATACTCTTGCTCTCTCTCTCCTTCTCAAATGAATAAATTAAAAAAAAAAAGGTGAGGGAGAAATAAAACTCTCAGACAAACAAAAAATGACAGAATTCATTGCCAGACCTGCCCTGTAAGAAAGGTTAAGAGAAATTCTTCAAGGAGAAGAAAAATTATATAGGTCAGAAAGTCAGATCTATATAAAGAAGAGTATAAAAGAAGTAATAAATGAAAGTAAGAAATATTTATTTTTATTATTCTTAACTGCACTACACATGAAGTGGCATAATGTTATCTGAGGTTAAATTTAGTTGTAAACATGTATTTAAAATCTACGGAAAAAAATTTTAAAGAAGTATAATTTGATAAGAGAATGAAATGAGTCCTATAAAATGTGTATAATCAAAACAAAAAATTAGAGCAGAAAAAGAAGGGGAAGAAAAACAATAAATATGTGCAACGAGTAGAAGTGAATCCAACTCTATCAATAATTACTTTGAATGTGAATATTCATCTAAATATACCAATTAAAAAAGAGACTGTCAAGGTAGATTTTTTTTTTAAAAAAACCACAAAACTGTAGGATGTCTACAATAAAACCCACTTGTAATATAAAAATGCAGGCAGGTTAAAAGTAAACACTAATAAAAAACAAAGCTGGGTAACTACATTCATTTCCAACAAAGCAGACCTCAGATAAGGAAAATTATCAGGAATTAAGAGGACATTACACATTGATAATGGTGTTAATTCTCTAAGAAGATATAACAATCCTGGCACAAAAACAGACACATAGATCAATGGAACAGAACAGAGAGCCCAGAAATGGACCCCCAACTCTATGGTCCACTAATCTTCGACAAAGCAGGAAAGAATATCCAATGGAAAAAAGACAGTCTCTTCAATAAATGGTGCTGGGAAAATCGGACAGCCACATGCAGAAGAATGAAACTGGACCATTTCCTTACACCACACACAAAAATAGACTCAAAATGGATGAAAGACCTCAATGTGAGACAGGAATCCATCAAAATCCTGGAAGAGAACACAGGCAGCAACCTCTTCGACCTCAGCCGCAGCAACTTCTTCCTAGAAACATCCCCAAAGGCAAGGGAAGCAAGGGCAAAAATGAACTACTGGGACTTCATCAAGATCAAAAGCTTTTGCACAGCAAAGGAAACAGTCAACAAAACCAAAAGACAACCGACAGAATGGGAGAAGATATTCGCAAATGACATATCAGATAAAGGGCTGGTATCCAACATCTATAGAGAACTTCTCAAACTCAACACTCAAAGAACAAATAATCCGATCAAGAAATGGGCAGAAGATATGAACAGACATTTCTGCAAAGAGGACATCCAAACGGCCAACAGACACATGAAAAAGTGCTCAACATCACTCGGCATCAGAGAAATACAAATC
>CM052811.1:65449304-65466284 GCA_028533885.1 Nasua narica
TTCCTAGAAACATCACCAAAAGCAAGGGAAGCAAGGGCAAAAATGAACTACTGGGACTTCATCAAGATCAAAAGCTTTTGCCCAAGGAAACAGTCAACAAAACCAAAAGACAACTGACAGAATGGGAGAAGATATTCACAAATGACATATCAGATAAAGGGCTAGTATCTATACCAAAATCTATAAAGAACTTCTCAAACTCAACACACAAAGAATAATCCGATCAAGAAATGGGCAGAAGATATGAACAGACACTTCTGCAAAGAAGACATCCAAATGGCCAACAGACACATGAAAAAGTGCTCAACATCACTCGGCATCAGAGAAATACAAATCAAAACCACAGTGAGATACCACCTCACACCACTCAGAATGGCTAAAATTAGCAAGCCAGGGAACGACAGATGTTGGCGAGGATGCGGAGAAAGGGGAACCCTCCTATACTGTTGGTAGGAATGCAAGCTGGTACAGCCACTCTGGAAAACAGTATGGAGGGTCCTCAAAAAGCTGAAAACAGAGCTACCCTACGACCCAGCAATCACACTACTGGGTATTTACCCTCAAGATACAAATGTAGTGATCCAAAGGGGCACGTGCACCCGAATGTTTATACCAACAAGGTCCACAATAGCCAAACTATGAAGAGAACCTAGATGCCCATCAACAGATGAATGGATAAAGAAGATGTGGTATATATATACAACAGAATACTATGCATCAAGAGAAATGAAATCTTGCCATTTGCAACGACATGGATGGAACTAGAGGGTATTATGCTAAGTGAAATAAGTCAGTCAGAGAAAGACAATTATCATATGATCTCTCTGATACGAAGAATTTGAGAGGCAGGGTAGGGGATTGTGGGGGAGGGAAATGAAACAAGATGGGATCAGGAAAGTGAAAAACCATAAGAGACTCCTAAACTCACGAAACAGACTGAGGGTGGCTTGGGAGTAGGGCAGGTAGGGATAGGGTGGCTGGATTGTGGACATTGGGGAGGGTATGTGCAATGTAAGTGCTGTGAAATGTGTAAGCCTGATGACTCACAGACATGTACCCTGGGGCAAATAATACATTATATGTTAATTTAAAAAAAAGAAGATATAACAATCCTTAGCATGTATGTACCTAACTACAAACTGTCAAAATACATGAGGCAAAAACTGATAGAATCACAAGGAGAAAAAGGCAAACTATTATA
The DNA here is from genome assembly GCA_028533885.1 of Nasua narica. NCBI lineage: Eukaryota > Metazoa > Chordata > Mammalia > Carnivora > Procyonidae > Nasua > Nasua narica. Next base: position 65,450,506 of record CM052811.1, read on the forward strand.
GTTAGAGACTTCAACACCTCTTTTTCACTGGATTTATCAAGCAACAGAAAATAAGGATAGAGTTGACCTGAATAATACTATAATCAACTTGATCTAATTGACATTTATAGAATACTTGACTCCGAAATGTCAGAATACACATTCTTCTCAAGCTCACACGGATCATTCACCAAGAGAGACCACTTTCTGGACCATAAAACATACTTTCACAAATCTGAAAAAACAGAATTGATATAAAATATGTTCCCAGATTGTAACAGAGTTAAACTGGAAATCAAAGAAGAAACCCAGAAAATCCACAAATATTGGGAATTTAGACAACTCACTTCTAAATAACACATGGCTCAAAGAGGAAGTCTCAAGATAAATTACAACATATTTTGATCCAAACGAAAATGAAAATACAGTTTATCAAAATTTGTGGGTTGCAGCAAAAGCAGTGCTTACAGGCAAATTCATGGCACAGAATGCACATATTAGAAAAGAAGAAAGATCTAAAATCAACAATATAAGCTTTCACCTTAAGAAACTGCAGAATGAAGAATAACTTAAGCCTAAAGCAATGAGAAGACAAACAAGAAAAATTTAGAGCAGAAATCATTGAAACTGAAAACAAATAAAAATCGAGGAAATCAATGAAACCAAAAGCTGGTTCTTTAAAGACTAATACAACTAATAAACATATAGCTTAGGTTAACAAAAAAAAAAAAAAAAAAAAAAAACAGGAGACAAGACACAAATGTTAAAAACAGAAATAAAAGAGGGGTTATTACTACTAATACCAGGGCATTAAAAGGATAATAAAGGATTACTATGAGTAATTCTATACCAACAAATTTGATAACTTAGATAAAAAAGAACAATCCTTAAAAGATACAAGCTAAAAAAAATCCATACAATGAGAAAGAGATAATTGGGATAGTTCAATGCTTACTGAATAAATTAATATCTTCCCAAAAAAGAAAGCAGTATGCCCTGATGGTTTCACTGGCGAATTTCACCAAACATTTTTTTTTTTAATTGTACCAATTTTCCGCAATCTTTAAAGAAAACAGAGGCAGAGGGAAAACTTCCTAACTCATTCTGTGAAGCCAGCATTATCCTAATACCAAAACCAAATAAAGACATTACAAGAAAGGAAAACTAAAGGTCAATATCTCTCATGAACTACATGCAAAAATTCTCAACAAAATATCAGCAAATATTTAACAATGTATAAAGATAACACACCACAACCAAGTAGGAAGGATGTATTCCAGGTATGCAAGGCTGATTCAAGAATCAATCAGTATAATCCTCCATGTCAACAGGCTGTAAAAGAAAACATATAATCTTATCAATAGATGAGGGGAAAGCATTTGACAAATCCAACATTTGTTCATGATGAAAGCTCTTAGCAAACTACGAATAAAGGGGAATTGCCTCAACTTGATAACGAACATCTCCAAAAAAACCCTACAGATGCATCACACTCAATGATGAGAAAGTAAATGCTTTCCCACTAAGATCACAAACAAGCAAGATGTCCACTCTCACCACTCCATTCAACATCGTACTGGAAGTCCTAGCTAGTATAATAAGACAAGGGAAGGAAATAAAAGGTATATAGATTTTGAAGGAAGAAATAAAACCCTTTGTTTGCAAGTGACATGACTGCCAGTGAAGAAAACCCTAAAAAACATTTTTAAAAAATTCCTATAACTAATAAATGATTATAGAAAAGTTGTTATACAAGCAATACAAAGTAAATACAAAAAAACTCAGATGTTTTTCTATATAACAGCAATAAACAACTGAGATCTGAAATTTTAAAACAAAAATAAAACATTTAGAGTAGCATCAAAAATATACACAACCTGACAATATATGTACAACTTTTATATGCGGAAAACTACAAAACCCTGATAAAATCAAAGGAAATCTAAATTAATCAACAGATAGTCTGTGTTCATGGATTACAATGCCAATTCTTCCCAACTTGATCAATAAATAGATTCAACACAATCCAAATCAGAAACAGAGCAACCTGGGAGGTGGGGGGGTGGATAGGGATATGGACATTGGGGAGGGTATGTGCTATGGCAAATGCTGTGAAATGTGTAAGCCTGATGATTCACAGACCTGTACTCTGGGGTAAATAATACATTATATGTTAATAAAAAAATTAAAAAAAAAAAAAGAAACAAAGCAACCTATTTTGTAGATAGTGACAAAATGAATCTAAAGTTTATGTAAAAAATCAGAAGGCTTGGAAGACCCAACAAAATACTGAAGAATAACAACAAAGTAAAGGATTCACTATAAAGCTACAGTAATTAAGACAGTGTGGTAATGGCAAAAGAACAGATACGAAGATCAATAGAACACAACAGAGAACTCAGAAATTGACCCAAACAAATCTAATTGACTGGTCTTTGAGAAAGGACCTAAAGTAATTCAATGAAGAAAGTGTAGTCTTTTCAACAAATGGCACTAGGATAGTTGTATGTCCGTATACAAAAGAAAAAAAAAAAAATCCAGACACAGCCCTAATACTTTTCACAAAAATTAAATCAAAATTTATCACATACCTAATTATAAAACTTCTAGAAGAAAACGTAAGAGGAAATCTAAGTGATCTTAAGTTTGGTAATGAATTTTTACACAGAATACCAAAAGCACAGTCTGTAAATGAAAAGTTGGACTTTATTAAAATTTAAAATTTCTGCTCCATGAAAGACACCATTAAGGGAATCAATAAATAAGCCACAGACTGAGAGAAAACATTTATAAAACACCTATCTGATAAAGGACTGGTATCAAAAATGTACAAAACCTCTTAAAACTCAACAATAAATCCAATTTATTGCACCAAAGATCTGAACAGGTATCTCACCAAAGGAGATATACAAATGGCAAGTAAATGTAGGAAAAGATGCTCAACATCATATGTCATTGGGGAATTATGTATAAAAACCACAATGAGATATCACTAAACACCTATCAGAATGACTACAGTCAAAAAAATAAGAATACCAATGCCAGCAAGGACACAGAGCAACAGGAACTCTCGTTCATTATTGATGGGAATGCAAAATAATACAGTCACTTTGGGAGATCCTCTGGCAGTTTCTTAGAAAGCTAAATGCAGTATTACCATAACAATCCAGCAATCCCGTTCCTAAAGATTTTCCAAACTGACTTGAAAACTTAGGTCCACACCAAAAACTGTACCCAAATAAGAGCTTTATTCAAAATCCCCCAAACTGGAAGTAACTAAATTGTCCTCAATGGGAGAATGAATAAATCGTGGTATACTATGGGTATACAATGGAATATTACTCAGCAATAAAAAGAAACAAACACCAAACCACAAAAGGACCTGAATGACACTTGGACGAATATTGCTAAGTATAAGAAGCCAGTCCGAAAAGGTTACATCCTGCAATGACTCTGATTGTAAGATATCCTAGAAAAGGCAAACCTATAGAGATGATATGAAACTTAATGTATGTAGAATTTTAAATATCATTTAGGTCAGGTGACCACAAAGATGAAATACGGACTACGACAAAAGAATCTAACTGTATTATAAAGGCATGAAACAATATCAATAAAGGAAGCAGAAGGAAAAGGTGCTGACCCAAGCAACTTTGGAAATGAATGGCATTTTTAAGACTACAGGCAAAAAGGAATAGTATATAAGCACTGTACTCAAGTTGATAAAGTTGTGTCCCACAGGGATACAGGTTAATAATTCTGATACTACTATTCATGTATACTGAAATTGAACAATTTTTAAAAGATTTTATTTATTTATTTGAGAGAGAGAGAGAGATCACAAAGGCAGAGAGAGAAGAAGATGCAGACTCTCCACTGAGCAGGGAGCCAGACAGGGGCCTTGATTCCAGGACCCCCGAGATCATGACCTGAGCTGAAGGCAAACACTTAACTGACTGAGCCACCCAGGTGCCCCTGGAATTGAACAATTAAGAAATAGATAGTGATTGATGGGAATTAGTTTTCTCACTGTTGGGAGTGGGAGTTTACGGATAAGCAAAAGAAGACTAGAATGATTTATATGGTAATGGGTTAGAGTTGAAGACATCATTATGAACTTATATTTGACTAATATAGATGGTTAAATTTAGAAATACTGATATGTTCATACATATATGGATTAGTATGCACGCATATATTTCCCTGTTCTGCCAGCTCGAAGAGCCTCTCATCAACAATGGCACAGTAGCAATAAGCACACCTACCACTCAGATCTTGATTCCCAATACCATTCTCCAAAACAGAGGTCAATTCTATGAATGGGCCAAGAAACATACAGGATGAGCCTGGAGCCTCCCGTAGTGTCAAAAAGCAAGGAAGTGCTTGGAAAAAAAGAAACCTGAAATGATGCGAGTATATCAAAGAAACATAGGAGCTAAATGAAAGAGCTCCCAATGGCAAAAGCTAGAACAGTCTGAGCAACAAAATAAATAAAACAGTACTGGATTATGAGCCAAAGTATAAAGAGTACATACTAATATAAGCAAATAAACTGGAGATAATATATAAATCTCCTATGCAAAAGAATTGTAAATAATTTATATATACTAACCCCTCAGGTAGGTAGAGCATAGTTTCCCATTGCTTAAGTTTAGGCTTCACAGAGTGAGTTCCTTCCAAAAAGTACAGTATGGAGATGGGTGAAGAGTAACTTTTCAGTAGAGATACCAGACAAATATTACTTCGACCAGGTGATCAAGGTGATAAATGTTGACAGTACCCTTGATATGATATGATGTGTTAAAAATGTCAATTTATCTCTGTCATGTTCTTAGAAATCCACAGCCTGCCTCTAATCATGAGAAAAACATCAGACAAATTCCTATTGAGGGGCATTCTCCAACATACCTGACCAAAACTGTCAAGGTCATCCAAAATGAGAAAGGTCTGAGACCCTGCCAGACAAAAGGAGCCTAAGGAGACACGACAACTACATATACAGTGGCATCCTGGATGAGATCCTAGAATTTAAAAAAAAAAAAAAAAAAAAAATGGGATGCCTGGGTGGCTCAGTCAGTCAAGCGGCTGCTTTCGGCTCAGGTCATGATCCCAGGGTCCTGGGATTGAGTCCCGAACTGGGCTCCTTGCTCATCGGGGAGCCTGCTTCTGTCTCAGTCTCTGCCTGCCACTCTGTCTGCTTGTGCTCTCTCTCTCTCTCTTTGGCAAATTAATAAATAAAATCTTTAGTTAATAATAATGTATCAATAGATTCAACTACTGTAACATATGTACCATACTACATATAAGATGTGACTATCAGGGGAAATTAGATGTGAGAGACAGAACTCTCTCTACTATCTTCACAATTTTCCTGTAAATCTAAAACTGTTCTAAAAAATAAAGTCTCTTTTATTTTAAAAATTAATAAAACTTTACACTTACTACTGTGTACTTAAATATATATGTAATTCTTAGTTATAGTTCATTTCTTTAAAAAAAATTTTAAATCAAATAAATTATATGACCTGGAATAACCTGTAACTTTTGCCATAATAGACAAAGGGTCCACTTTTGAGAAATTCAAACTTATTCTTATATTTGTTTGTCACTAAGGTAAGAATCAAGATACCTTTTTTATTTACAAATTTATTAATTTTATATTACACCAATTATGATAATATACATTAAATTATTCATCCTACAATTTATCAGTTCCAAAAAGAAGTTACTAAGCTTTGTAGTAATAGCTAGAGGTAAAATTAGACAGCAGACAAAACAAATACTAAGGCAACAGGCTGCAAACAGTATCCTAAAATACACAGGCACAGCCAATGAGAAAGATTTCGAATTCGGCTGGCCTTAATGCGCTCTTTCTTCTTCCTGTTTTTGTTAAGTATTTCATGCTACATTTTGCCAGTTATTTTTTCAGCATTTTCTCCAATACAGATCCATATTATTTTATGTCTTATAATTGGTTTTTCTGCCAGGTTCTTCTCCCTTTAACTCTGACCTACTGACCCCAAAGGATAGTTGCGTAAAACATAAGAATCTCATTTCCCAACATTGGTAAGACCAATGTCATCATTTGCTTTTGATATCCATGGCTGGTTGGCCCCTGAGAAGGTTGACCTGCCTCTCCTTTCCTCCCTCTCTTCCCCTCGCACCCACCAGTCAACAGCTGCCCTGTGGAAACCAGCAGGAAGATCCTTTCCGGCTACGGCTCCTCTAAAGCAAAAGGTAGTGGGATGTCTGTAGCCTGAAGTAGGCTTGGCATTAAATCATGAAGCTATCCTGCCTTCTTCCTGTGACAGAATCTATCCTTAGCCTGCTGTGGCCTGAGTTTTGATTGAGCTCAGAAAGGTGTAAAAGCCAAGTAGTAGTGAGAGTGGTTGAGAAACTTTTGTAATTTCGTTGAGGAGCTAAAATGCCAGTAGGCTCTTATTCCATATTTGTTAAATGGATAAATTTATGAATTTAGAAGGCACTGTAATGTTTCACTGATGTGTAACTTGTATAAATCCCTAGAATAATAGCAATTTCAAGCTTCAGAAAGGACCTGGAGAGAAATCTTGTTGTCTGACCCTTTTATTTTCTGAATGATGAAACTAGCTCAAAGAGGTCAATTAACTTGCTGAAGCTGGTTGATCCTTAAACCACAACTCTTTATTATTACCAGCTTCCTACTTAAATATATTATGAAGTAGGACACATTTGTTTGTGTACAGCCTAGTTAATCCCTAAGTCCATCATGTCTCCCAAGGTATTGTATGTAACTTCTCTGTATGTGTGTCTCTCCCCCATTCCCCTCTGGCACTTTGTATGAAGATACTTGTCCCTGTGTATTTTTCCTCTTCTTCCCCATTTATCCTCAGGTAATGCAATGTGACTTTAGAATTAAAGAGTTAATCTTCCTGACCATTACACCCTACCACCAGGAAGAGGGCATCACAAAACTCCCTATGGCTTAACAAGGACACTATGTGTCTTCCAAATCAAATCAGCAAGCTTATAGGTGACTTTTTTAATCAGAAATTCTTTTGGATCAGTGCTTAATTGGAAACATAACTAATTCGATTAACAATTAACTTAATCAATACAAAGAAATCCAAACCTGATGTTAACCTGGCACAAATGTGAGTTTCAGACATGCTCCCATATATTAGTGCATTGTCTTTGTCTCTAACATGAATTATGTGGTTATTACTAATGCAGTCCTCATGCAAGAATTTATTCTTGATCATGTCTCACACTGGGGAATGCATATGTGAACTGTCCTCCCATCTGCCTTCAACTACCTCATGGAAGCATCCCCTCTCCTTTGGAATGCTCAGAGGAACTATGACAGGATACCACACCAGTCCACCAGCCCCAGTACGCAACTACATACTCGGTCTAAGTTCTTAGTTCTAGCTCTCAAGAGTAGAAACAGTTACAAAGGGTTCCAAAATTCTGTCATGACCAAAATTCTCTCTTCACTAGCTTTGTCTAATAAAAAAAATTCCTTGTTTTAGCCTTCAAAGGTTGCTCTTAAAATGCAAGGCAACACCTGTCGTTGTCAGTCAGAAACCTCTTGGCTGTAATTAGCTTATCAACACTGGGTGAGAGGACAGCTGAGTTTTGATAAGAATGAAGATTTCACAGTCTGGAATAGAAAGCAAAAGAGTAGGTCTTGGACAGCCACGGGACCAGCAGAAGGGTACTATGGAAACCCAATCAGCGTTCCAAATAATTAGCTTACAGGCCTATAGATAAAACAAGCAGCAGGAAGACAGTTGGAGTACTGTTAATAGTTGATTCTCCGTTAATATTAGCTACAATAAACTGAGAGATATTTTCCTGGCTTCAAAGAGTGTCTCATCACTGGAAGTATACACCCAGGGGTGGGATGGTCACAGTGAGGGTTAGAAGTAATGACGAACAGAGTGGTCTAATGCAGGTAATAACCCATTTGTGGCCCATGAAATTAATGTAGGGGTCATCATCAGTATTATTTAATGGAATGGAACAGGAAGTTTCAAGATGCATTACACACAGCAAGGACACTGTTTTGTGAAATGTTTATTTCAATTGTGTATACACGTGCTTAAGTGTAACATGGGGGTTATGGTAAGAAAAGTAAAACAGTGGTTTTAACGATTTTCAGAAACCATAATCTATTTATTCATCTTGCCTCTCCACTCAGTTGTATATCACCTAGTCCATGGTAGGTGCTCAAGAGCTGTTATGCATAACATCAAGTAGAAATAAAAGAATCTTGGAATCCCAACAACTCTGCATGGTAGATATTCAATTTTACAGGAGATAAGATTAAGTTACCTGTTTATGTTAAATGACCTGTCCAAGGCCACACCACTAAGCTGTTAAGTTCAGTATGTGGACCCAGTCAAAACAGGGCTCTACAAGCCCAGATGTGGAAAGCACTCCATGGTATACTCTAGAAGCTTGATAGTAAAACAGCAAAAATTAAAAGCAGAAATCAATCAAAACTTTTTTGTGAATTAAAAGTCAATTCATGAGGCTCTGATAGAAATGGCAATGATTTCAACTTGCCGATTCCCATTATTAAAATAAATAGAACTCTAAATCACACAATCTGAAGCAGCAGTGCCCAAATGTTGATCCACTGGCTACATCACAATCACTGGAGGAGCTTTATAAAAATACGAATTCCCAAATTTTATTCCTAGAAAATCTGATTGAAGGGGTATACTGACAAAAACCCCAATGCTTATGCACAGACAGGTTTGGGAACCATGAACCTAGTTCCATCCCTAGACTGAAGATCTCACAGTGTTTAACTGGAAGAAATGTTGGATACCATCCAGGCCTCGGGTGGCAATGGGTTTCATCTTGAGTATCAACTGCAAATGATAAGTAATACTCCTCGGAGAATCAGTAGACATAGATTCGAAAGAACACACAGGCTTGATCAGATAAAACCCCAGGATTAATTAACAATGTCTGTTATGGATAAGGAGGTAGGGGAGAACACTGCTATGATCCAAACCCTTCATTTTCTAGTCCCAATGTGACATGGGATTGAAATCCAGGCTTCCTCGCTCCTAATCTGGTGCTTTATTTTTATTTATTTTTTTAAGATTTTACTTATTTATTTAGAGAGTACATAAGAACAGTGGTGGTGGGGAGGGTAGAAAGAGAGGGAGAAATAATCTCAAGTCAACTTTGCACTGAGTGTGGAGCCCCACCCAGTGCTCGATCCCACGACCCTGAGATCATGACCTGAACTGAAATCAGGAGTTGGAACACTCAACCAACTGAGCCATCCAGGCGCCCCTGGTGATTTAAAAAAAAAAAAAAAAAATTCCATTCTCCTAGTCTGGTGCTTTATTTAAAACAATTTCCATTATCCATTATAAGACATATCAGAAATGCTGGTTTCCAGAGTGCTTCCAAGCTGGAATATGGCAGAAAAGGCCAACATTTACTTTACTTGAAAGATTAAGGCAAATCTGCCCCAATTGTTCCCACTCATTAATGCCTCAGCTACTTTGAAAGGAAGGTAGTATATTTTATTCCATTATTAGTTATAAAATTTTAAAAATTGAGATCTCTGGAGAATTAATAAAAAAAAATCATGTTAAAAAAAAAAAAAAAAAAGCCCTGCATCATTTCTGACTTGGGTTTAAATTCATACCAAAGAATACACGACTAATATAGTAACTTTTCTTGAAAGTAGGTTTTAATAAAAGTACAGAGCATAAAAAAAAAAGTATAGAGCATAAAAAACAATACTGGTTGCCTAAAGGCAAGAGAAGGAACCCCTGAGAAAGGGCAAATGTGTAAGAGAAAATGCCTGGGGTTACCAAAGGAACTAGTCCACTTCACAACTGTGCCTAGAACAGGCTGGTCAGAAAATGGGCACCCCTTCAGCTGGGGCCTCAGACAAGCTACCTGGCATCAATTTTCTCATCAGTAAAATACAGGTAGTAACTCCTACTCCTCAAGGTTGTTTTGAGAATAAAACGAGAAAAACCTATGTTCCAGAAAGGGCTCAAGACATTTCCTGGCATACATAGTTCCTCACTAAGTGTTTATTAATCTATGCCTTGAACTTGGACAAAGAACTTCATATGTACTGAGAAACCTTTACATGAAAATCAAAACTTGGGTCTACTCAACACAGAGCACTATCTGAACTGAGACCCCGTGGGTCCTCTAAGACTGAAAGCCAAAGGCAGGGGTCACTACAGGAGGTACGGCTCACTGTGTTACCTGATGAACGGACCTGTGACATCCTTTCCATATCCGTCCATCTACTACCGCCCATCAGTTGTTTCCAGACAGGGGAAGTTCAAACCACCTGAGGCTCTCAGGAAGGTGGCCCGCCAACCCAGCTTCTCTAAGTAGTGTTTAGAGGACGGCACCTCAGGAAAACAAATATTTCTGGCACTGGAGCTCCATTTGTAGATTAAACACAAGGCTTTCTAGGGAACTAAACATTTTGACTTCTTCCCTTCTCCAGCATGTCTGCCCAATATTTCCGATAGGTACTTTTGAACAACACCTATTCTGAGGTGATATGGGTAAATTGCAAAACATTAATTTACTATTAACATAATTACAGGGTTTTTTCTGCTCTGTAGAATTTGTTTAGTGCTTGGGGCCAAATCCCTTTCACTCTCACAATACGTCCTTTGTTTTAAAAAGGAGACACTACTCTACAGTGTCTAACTGGGGGCTTGCGGCGGAAGTGCCCTTTGAAATTTTCTGTTATCACTGTCATAGCTGCCTCTAATCAGAGGCCATGAAATAGACACAAGGCTTCTTTAAAATGCCTACAGTTTGCTAAGAATTAAATGTTTTCCTTTGCGTCTCTTCTCAAAATATACTTTTAAATAATTGCTCAGTCCTAAGCTTTCCCTAATAAGGTTCCATTTAAATAAATCTGGAAATATTTTCCTTCTTTTAAAGAAAGCCACTCAATTTGGAAATGTCAGATAAAAATACATGTACGTTATAAGGCTATCACCTATTTTCAGCTTTGTTTTTCCAAGCTCTCTCTCTTTTCCTTTCTTTCTTTTTTCTCCTTCTGTTTGCTGTTCCCAGCAGCTTCTGGGAGCTTCCTCACCCAAGAGGACAGGGGGCTCATCAGATCACAAACAATTTCATCTGTTTTCCGGGCTATAGCCATTATACGAACAAAACTGGCCCCCATTGCCTGATACAGCCCTTCTGAGTCACCCCAGCTCCCCAAACCCCAGTTGAGGCCACATGACTGAAATGAAACCAACTTGCCCTTAACTTTGGAAAATTAGCCACTCTCCTCCTTGCTGTGCCATGTCAAAATTAAAGAGTAAACAGAGGTCCCCCCAATCCCCCTGATTGCATTAATCATTCAAATGACGTATTAGCATTCTTCAGACTCTTCTGTTGTGCTTCCAAATTAACACCTCCAGGTTCAAGGGAATAGAAATTAACTGAATTATCTGGCAGCCCCAGATGTCCTAGCATGCTCTTCCTTCTTGCTGATTTAATATGCCTGAAGAACAGTTATGAGGCAGAAACACTGCTAATGGTCAAGAAATAATTTATGACATGTGTAACCGAAAGCCTTAGCCCTCTCCCACATTCCAAAGTTGCTAGGATTCCTCGGGAGCACTGGCTACCACTGTCGTTGGCCATGGCCACCTTATCCACCATTTTTCCCTCCCAGGTCACCATGAGAGTGCTGGAGTGGCCATCCCTTTCTAAAGCTGGGAGTCAAACTCCCCAGTACCAGCTGGGTAGCACCCAGCAGATGCTGGCAAGTGAAGACGGCAAGTGGAGTCAGTCCCAGAGTAAGACGAGCTGGGAAGGTGCGAGAGCAGAACCTACAGGGCAGACAGGGGCCTCTCCAGTTTCCCAGCTCTGGCCACTGGCAACCTCCTGTGGAGGCTTGAAAAGGATCAGCAATTCCTCAGAGCAGTGGAAGGGCTTTTTAGAACGTTGATGTAATCCCTCACAACAGAAGCCTATTTCCCTTGGGGGTTAATCCTGTCATTTGGGAGTGTCTCCAGGGCATTAAGCCGTAATTGCTTGCATAACTCCAAGAGGCAAACAGGAAGCTGGCGCACACACACATTCACAAGCTTCCTAGAGCAAGCAGGTCCCGTCCCTGGCACTGCAGCCCTTTCCAAACCAAAGCTCCATTCCCCTTACCCATTCTGAGGGGTGGCCCCGAGAGGAGGCATAAGCCTGACGGGTCACCCAGGAACCTCACCCCATCCAGGCTCCCAGCTGCCTGACTCTCCTGGAGCAGGGAACAGGGGAACGGGGCTAGGGGAGGGTCAATGCAAGACATCACCTGAACACAGAGGCCTCATAATAAGAGGCAGAAATTCAAATGCTTTCTTCATGCCTTGGTGGGAACCGAAACATCAGATGTTTATTAAATGACATAGCGGTGGTGACTACTTTGCACAGCGAGCCCAGAAGTGTATGCTGTCACTTTAAAAAAAAATTGAGCCGATGCCAGGCTAGTCATGGTAATGCTCCCATGGCATGATTAGATTCATGCCCAGGGTTGTATTTGCATATGATATTCAGGGCATGATTTTTTTATTGTTCTTAATCAGAGCCGAATGTCAACAAAATAAATGAAGTTGCGAGTTGAAGTGAAATTTTTATCACATCAGGGATGTGCTTTTTCTCCCATTTATCACAGCCCATATTGAGAGAGTGAAATTTTTTGAAAATGTGGTAATCAATGGAAGAGCTCCATATGGCAGGGATCAAAGGTGTTACATAGTGTGTGGTTCTGCTTTATTGCCAGCCAGTACTGTTAATTGGACAACAAGATCAGAGGCAATATTAAAATCCAATTAAATTGATATGAACAGATTGCCAAGTGATGTACACTAATGTATAATTGAGTATCAAGCAAATGCAAGTCCCCATCTTCTGCTTCTACCTCCTGAATAAATGATGGCGCCATAGAGGACAGAAACAAGTTTGCACATTAGCTCCACAGCTCTGGGCTCTCATTTGTTACTTTAGGAGTTGATGACTTTTGGTTTTCCTCCTAGTCTGTCTTAAAGAGACAGACCCTACCCTTGTCCCCCAGAGCTCTCACTCCCAGCCCCCACCAGGGGTGGGTTTTCCACCCTGAAACCATTTTCCTTTTCCAGGGCTTGGAAACGAAATCCATGTTTCCTATGCTTCATTACATGTCTATTATATAGCAGGTCCTAAAGAGCAGCTCATTGATAATATATTGTGCTAGTTGTAAATGATCTGTCCATCCAGAGTAGAACGCTAACACATTTCTGACGCTGTTTCCCATATATATATTATAGCAGAATGTGTCTCAACCCAAAAGGAAAGCAAGAGAGCAGAGCCCAGAATGAGCACTGTTGGAATACCTCTTCACACAATAAAGGACCAGAGTAGCAGTTGGAAGAGGGCTGTCCATGATGTGGATCCCAGCAGTGGATCCCAGGGCCAAGGTGGCCGCGGGGGTTGCCAGCAGGAGCTGAAGTGGGCCTCCATTCATTCCACTCCAATCCAAACAGGGCAGGGACAGAATCGAGGGGAAGGCAGTCCCTCCCACTCAATTAGAGCAATTAGCTCACAGGCCTTACCAGGGCCAGGCCTGGCTGAATAGGATCCCCCTGCCCCACCATTTGTTATCCGAGCTGAGCTCACACAAATTAATGAGGAGCAGGAATGAGTAAAGCCAAGGGCTGTTGCTGGCAAACACTCTGGGGGCCTCGTCCCTTCCTCCTGTAAGAACAACCCCAGATTACCCCCAACAATAAAACCTGTTAACTTATACAACTTTGCTTAAGAAACAAGCCTGATGGGACGTTGGCAGACTTCCCCGCTGCCAAGCAAGAACTATTGCGGCCAGCCTTGAGCTTCTCAGGATTTAAGCCCACGATGGAATTGTAAACGAGGGAGCAGACTGTTTATTCCAGCAGCCAGATTGTCTCTGGCCATAAAGTTCTGTGTTTGGAAAGTTCTTTTCTCCCCAGTATATTACCCCCAAAAAATGAGAAAAAGGGGTTGGGAGGGCATATTGAGCAAAGGTCATGTTTTGTTATCATTTATTCAAGCTGCTCAAAGAAAAGCATCAACCTTCCTGGCTTTGAATGGACTTGCTAACACATAAAACCATTTCAGCATCTCAGAAAGAGAGGAAAGGAGGAAGCCAGGTGGATAAGGGGTTGAGCAAGTGAGAGGGGGGTGGATTTAGAATAAAGTATAAGGAACAGGATTATAACTAGGTTGGAATTTGAGTTGCAAAATTAGGTACATTTCAAATTTTGACCCAATATTTATGTCACTTTATAAACAAGTACACACTTTAAGAGATTTATTTGTGGGCCTTAAAAAAACTGAGATGACATCTAGGCTCATAAACCAGTTTGAATTTTCTTTTTTGGCTTAGAATAGTCAAAACAAGTGGTGGATTCCTGGTCAGCAGGTACTTACTAAGCAACTGTTGAATCAAAATGATGTTTTGTTTTCTTTTTCCCTCGACTTAGGTCCAAACAGCCTCAATCCGCAATACCCCAAAAAAGTGAAGCAAAGAGAAACTCAGAGTGAAATAAGACCTACAAGGCATTCTGCAACACCGCCGAAACATGTGATCCCACCCACATGAACCACAACAGATGAAGCTGGCAAAGGCTGGTCTCCCATTAAACAGGGAAAACGAGACCAGCCATCTTTTGCCTAAAGCATAATTACGCTTTTCAACAAGGTAGCCAGCTCAGGGCTGTGGCTCCTCTCTGCTATTACCGTGACAAGAACTTCCCCACAAATAAGAGCAGACAGGTTCCTTGGCACAGGGTACCCAAAGGTCTCTTAGAATTAGAAGCTACAGTTTGACTTGAATCATTTCTTGGTGCCTATTTACCCTTACCATGACTACTAGGTTGCCCTAAAAGCAGTTTCAAGAATGGGGGAGAAAATCAACCAAAAATAAGGCCCTCAAATGTATGATGAAAATCACCAGAACTTAATATTTTAGCAAAATTACAAAGTAGCTTACAACACACAACAGCCAAGTGGTTTATCTTGAAACGGTATCAGCCTCACCTGGGAACAGTGCCCCAATATTTCTGGGCCTGTTCAGGCACGCTGCATGTGGGAACCCAAACACTGACGCTGCAGGTGATGTCAGTGACAACAGCGCCTGCGCCCGGGACTGCTCCCAGTGCCAAGCATCATGCCACACTCCGCATGGCCTTTCCTCTTTCATTCATCGCCACAACCTGCAAGGTGCCAAACACTGCTCTCATTTTTCGGAGGAAGAAACTGAATCTCAGACAAGTGGGGTCACTTCCCTGAGGTTTCACAGGGGAAAGACAAAACCAGAATTTAAACCCAGACCTGCCTGACTTTCATCTAAATCTTATTTTCTTATTTCTAGTCTCCACAATCCAGCCTCTCAGAGTTGCTCCAGAAGACTATCCCTTTTTTTACACTCTTTTTTTTATTAACATATAATGTATTATTTACCCCAGGGTACATGTCTGTGTATCATCAGGCTTACACATTTCACAGCACTTACCATAGCACATACCCTCCCCAATGTCCATAACCCAGCCACCCTATCCCAACTCCCCCCTACCCCCCAGCCACCCTCAGTTTGTTTCGTGAGTTTAGGAGTCTCTTATGGTTTATTTCCTTCCTGATCCCATCTTGTTTCACTTCCCTCCCCCCACGACCCCCTGTCCTGCCTCTCAAATTCTGCATATCAGAGAGATCATACGATAATTTTCTTTCTCTGACTGACTTATTTCGCTTGGCATAATACCCTCTAGTTCCATCCACGTCATTGCAAATGGCAAGAT
>CM052811.1:65466384-65533290 GCA_028533885.1 Nasua narica
TTGCCTGACTTGCTAATTTTAGCCATTCAGACTGGTGTGAGATGGTATCTCACTGTGGTTTTGATTTGTATTTCTCTGATCCCCAGTGATGTTGAGCACTTTTTCATGTGTCTGTTGGCCATTTGGATGTCCCCTTGGCAGAAATAAGACTAACCCTTTTAAAGTCCTCTTTAAATTGCAAACTCACCCACTACCACAGATACTTGGGTTCAAGATGCTTAAAGAAATGAGTTATTTCTGAAAAGACTAACGTGGGTCGTGAGGGTGGTTCTAAAGACAAGACATCGGCAATCTAGGGGCCTGGGTGTCCAGATTTCTGCTAGCACATTCCATAGCTTCAAGTATGTCACTAATTCTCCCCCCTTATGTCTTTCTACTTCCTTCAGGAGTAGTGGCACCAGCAACCTGCCTGTCTCTCTTAAATGTGGATTAGCTATAAACACTAAAACCACTTTGCACTCTTCAGGAAAAAGTTCACCTGAATCACCATTATTACCATATCACTGTGTTGTAATCATGAGGGCTGCTCTCACTTATTCTGATCCTCTTTCTAGGCAACATAACAGGATCTGACCGATGGAGGCCATGTGTCTTGCCTTAGCTACTCCGGGAGGTAGCCAAGTGCCTCTTCCAAGTAGAAAGTTTAAGAGCAGCACGATTTGCCATATCTTTTCCTCCTTACAACAGTGATATGGGAAGACATGTTGGAATGAAGCCTCCATCAGCTTAAATCCCCCGAGTGACTGGATGAGCAGAGCCTCCCTGTCAACCCAGGATGGGTATGTAGCATGAGTGTGAAGTCACAAAGATGTGTAGGCTAGTCTGTTACTGCGGCATAACCTAGTCCACCTGACAGGTACAAACTACAGAGAAGACCTGTTTCTGGAGAGGACCAACAGGGGAACGAGGATAGCAAGTAAATAAACTGAATAAAGAAAACCCATTCTTTTAAGTAACATGTACGAAGCACTTATTTTTTTTGACAAGGTGTGCTGATGTGAGAGATATATTCTTCTCCTGAACTTAGAAATCCAAAAGAGCATCTTCTATTAGAAATACATACAGTGTTCTTTCAATGAGCTGACTTGGAATTGGAAAAATATTTGCCTTTGACAGATACTTTTAGCTACAAAAATCGATTTGTAGTCTAAGGAAAAAATTTCCCACCCCAAAGTGATCTACAAATCTACCTTTCAAGTAAATTTGGTTAGATGCTTTCATTCTCTTTAATTCTCTGTACTCATTTGTAAAACTGTGGCTAACTGCACCTAAAAGAAGGAAAGCTTTAATCTAGATGTAGTTAAAACATTTCAAGATGGTGACTAGCATTTCTATAGACTTCTGCTAAAGGCTAATATGAAAGACCAGGTTAAAAAAAAAAAGAAAGAAAAGAACCTCCTCCCCAATGAGGAATGTATCTTTACCACTACTTAGAATCAAATAAATACATAAATCAACAAACTTGTGGTTTCCCCACTTAATAAGGTTTATATAAACTTCAGTTTTGTTTGTGAGAAAACAATTGTCCATTGTAATAAGCTCACCCTACAACATTATTATTCTCTTTTTCATCTCCTATGGGCTCAGTTCCCAGTGCCAGTACGGTTTCACATTTCTAGGCAGTGGCATTCCATCATAAATATCCTAATAGTATACAGCATAAAATCTTAAAAAAATCTTATTTTAAGACACTTGGCAAGAAAAATATTATGTGAGAAAATGTCAAATTTCACAATCCCATGACTATTTTTTCAAATCTTTCAATTTCTATAATTGTTTATGAAATTGGGAGTTTACCATAATTAAGCTTCTCTATATATTAGACAGCAATTCATGTCTATAAATATGAATTTATATTTACATGTATGCACACACACACCCAAAAGCAGAAGAGACATGGGTGTTGAAGGCAAGCCTCCCTCAGACTAAGTTAGAGAGTGGTCAGAAGCGATACTATGCTAGAAATGGCCCCAGCTCAGCTAATCCCAATCTTTGTCCTTTAGGCAAACCCTTCACCTCTCTGGACTTAGGCCATTTCACCCACAGAATAAGGAAATCAGGCCAGATGCTCTTGAATGTCCCCTCTTGCTCATTCGTCCATGGATCTGCTACCGAAAAGCCGCTTCCAGTTTGCAAATGTTATTGGGTAAATTAAAAGTCTGTGTACTTAGAATTCCAACTGGGTAGAAATATGTCAGTCAACAGCAAAAAGGGAAAACTCAAACATGAAAAAAGTTATGATACCAGAATGGAGAGATTGCTGGAGATTTTTCTTTTTTCTTTTTTTTCCAAATTCACTTACTATCATTGCTCCATTATTTTTATAATTTTATTAAAAAAATAAGTAAGTATAACAATCTGTGAGGGGGGGCAGTGTTTATAAGTACCCTCAGAGCACCAATATATGAACATAAGCCCCTTCTTCATATTTGTAGGCATACAACATTTACTGTACTCAAATCCATGATTATCAATTCCAACTTTTCCACAACAAAATTCTCTCAAGCAACATCATTTATTTGCCTAAAGATATCAAATAAACTAGTCTGGCAAACATTTTCATTCTTCAATTGTCTACCTTGGCATCATGCCTACTATAATACATGTCTAACGTCACCCTCCATCTCACCTTGTCCACCCGTGCACGCATGCTTGTAGACATGACAAAGCTGGCATTCTCAGGTTAAAACTTGTGCCAAAGGTCATAAAAGTCATGTTAAGCAGAAGCGCCCAGGGAATTCAGGTCTCTCTCTATTACCATATTCTCTCCCACTGTCCAAGTTTGACAACATAATGTGATTACATAATAACTCAGGCAGGAAGAAAATTAGACACCATACAGGAAACCCAGGTGAGGCCCCCACGGAGTTATCTGAGTCAGTTATTCTGCTGCATGTGAAGTCAGGCAAGAAACAAACTTACAAGCATTTTGGAGCCTTGAAAAATCCTATTCACTTCCTCACTCCACTCCCACCCAACCAAAGCAATCTCTTCCATAAAAGAAATTCTGCCACTCAGAAAATGGTATTTTCTTCAAACCATAAACTGATGGTAACAATGAATTATTTCAATCAACAAAACCCTTGGTGGTCCAGAGAATCAAAAATCAGCTATCTTCCTCTCAGTGCCTTCTCATTGTCTCAGAATAACCCTGAAAATTACCTTTTTGACCCCTAGCTACAAGGACTTCATTTCTGAATAGAACGCCTAAACTATTAGCACAAAAACACCTACAGTCTATAAAGAGAAATTAAGGTTTTAAAATATCTTCCTTTTAGAATGTCTGAACAGCCTTCCCATGATTTCCATATCCCACAAACCTAGGTGCTCACGAGAAAAGCAGCCTCAACCAGTGGCTCTATAGCCCTCACCTGCAAGATCTCAAATCTGGTTGCTGCCAACACTTCTGTGAAGTTCACAAAAAAAATGCAACTGACACAGACCCCCTTCCCCACCGTGAGACTGAACTGAGCATTGGTATGCCTCCTCCTACCTCAATAAAATAAACTGCGCAGAGCAAGAAGCCAACAGGAGTCCTTGGCAAGAATCAAAAGAATGAGGTAACAGTTTCAGCAGCATTCTCCCTCCTCATAAGCTTTAATCTTTCATTTCATTATCATTTTGAAGGTGGTTCCTGTCTTCTTCTCCAACTAGTGATCTAGCTTTGATAATAAATAAACAGATTATTTTTAGATCTCTGGTTTTTTAACAGTTTAAAACAGGTTTTGTCCATCTAAGGTTGGGAGACTTCTAAAGAAGACAGGAAACAATGAAGGCAGGCAGTAAGCACAGTAAGAATTACCCAAGAGTTCCTGAGACCATGCACCGAAATGTTCAATATACCACAATAGGTGAGTACCTAGACTCTGGAGCCAAGGTATACGGGCTCTAATCTCAGCCCTACAGCCTCGCAGCTGTAATATAAGGCAACTGATTTCATCTTTCTATGCCTCCATTTCCTTATCTGCATAACCGGGATAATAACTGTGACTTCCTCATTGGGTCACCGCAAAGACTAAATGAATATTTACAGTAGTACCTGGTATTGAGTGACTGCTACATATTAGCTGGTATTATCGCCAGTTCAGCCACTGGACGTCTTTGGATAAGTAATTGCTTTCCCTCCTCAAGTCTCCATGTTTAAAATGAAATTAATAATATACTTATCTACCCAACTTATCTCAAAAGGTTGTTGAAAAAAATCAAATCACTCAATTGATGTGAAAAGGTCTTTGGGATAGAAAAACACATCACAGTAATAGTTGTAATATATTACTTTTCAAGTGTCTGATTTTTTTTGGTAAAATATCACTTTTTAATATAATACCAATATACCTCAATCAATTAAAACCAAGTCCTTCGTGCTAAAGGAATGAAAAAGAAATCCTGAATTGGCCAGGAACTCCACCAAAGGCCAACTTGAGGCGAAGACTTGAAAGGGAATGTGCCATCCTGGCTTTTACTTCTCAAAGTACATTTGAAACCCACTCTATTGAATGAACCTAGAGGATTCATTCAAAGCTGAATCACTGTGGCTCTAAGACGACTCATTTGTGTTCGCTCTGAGCAGCAAGACAACATACTTGCTGATCAATTCTGTCTTACTACAAGAATAACATCCCGGTTGCTGCTAATAATTGCTTGGCAATGCAATTTCTGACCCTAATGACTGTCCTGGGGCGAATGGCAGATGCTGCTGTCACAACTGCCCAGTCCCAAAAGCCACCCGGGCCAGAGATGATGATTCAGAGTTTGGGACGCACAAAGGCAAGCCAGCAGCTATTCCCAAATGTTTGCCTGGCTGACCTTTTGGACTGAAATGACCAGTTGTGCTGATGCCAGGTGCACATGGTTGGAAGCAAACAGATGCCAAACGAGTCAACTGCACTGACACTACTAGTCAGTGGTTGGATGCATCTTTCATTCCTTTTTCTATCATCCCTATTCCTTGCGAACACACATCCTTGGGAGTATATATCTTCTCCATACTGCTCCCTCCTTTCCTTCCCCTCAACAGTGCTGTGTCCTGGGCTATCAGCCTCATTTCTACTTATAGGAAGAGCTCACATACCATTTTTTGTAATTCTCTAATACTTACCCTTCTTTTTTTTTTTTAAACTCACCACGCATGCATGCAAAGACAACTTCACTATTATACATTTGCAGAAACAGTAACAACTGATGTTTATTCACTTTACTCTGAGCTAGGCGCTGACCTCATCCTTTACTTAAATTATCTCGAATAATCCTGGAACAGCTCTATGAGGTGAAGAATATTATTATCCCCTTTTATACATGAATGGGCTAAGGCACAGAGATGGCAAATTTTGTGCTGAAGGCTGCACGACACTCATGTGGGACATCTAGACACTAGCAGAACCAAGAGATGAGTCGACAAAGTCTGATTCACAGAGCCCCACGTTTTAGCAGAGTACAGAGTACTACAATATGCAAACATGGGGATGTGCATCTTCACAACTGTAAAACCTGAAGTAATTTCATTTCACACTGGCCTCCCTAGGGACGATGACTCACATAGACTTGTCTCAGATCTTTTCAAGAACACAAGAAAGAACCACTTTAAGGCTCTTTGAGATACAGCCCAAGCTTTTTTAGCTTGATCCCACAGATCCAGTTTTCACACACATAACCATGTGTGACGATATGAATATTCCTTCTCCCTGTGTACAAACTTTCAGAAACATAATTACACCTTCTGAATGGAATGCCATATCATTTGTCAATCAAAATGTAGTCAATAGATGGTCAAGAATTTATTGTGCCTGCCCCCGGGAATAGAATGGTAAAGACCGCACTCTGGACCCTGCCCAGATGGGAGATTTTTTACAGTGTAGCAGGGAAGATAGACATCGAAGGAATGAATGTAGATAATTTAGGGAACAATGACAAGAAAGCAAAGTGCTCTAAAGAAAAATACAGGGTGCTTTTGAGAAAATGGAGGGAAAGGGAGAGGTAGCTAATTTCCTTTAAACCCATGACATCCTTCTTGGAATTTGAACTGAATGCTTTCAAAATTGCCCCGAATCCTGAAATCACTTAATAAATATTTCTGAATTAATATCCTAGACAAGGGAAATGAGGTAATGCTTGCAAACCAGAGAAACACGTGGCAGTTTCTTTCTACTCCCAGTGTTGGGAGAAAGTTGAAATGAGCTCGAACAGAGAATGACAAGAAATATAGGAAAACCTTTGCTGTGGTTACAGCACTAGCCACACTAGCCGGATTGTTTGGGCCTCACTTTCATGAGGCTTAATACAATCAGGAAGGGCTTAGATGCTCAGCCACGATAAATACCCCACCAGGAGCCTGATCAAGGAAAGAACCAAAACCCAACCAGCCCAGGCTCCCTTGCGGTGCCCAGACACACATGTGGGCGGCTCCATCAGCCAAAAATGCTGGTCCCCTCTGGGGCTCCCGAACCCCCACCAATCAACACATTCTTAAAGTAGCCTGGGGCTGCTGAAGCTCATAATCAGACCTGGATTGGATTGCAAACATCTCTATAATGCCAGTACTGGCTAACATGATTAGGCACAGAGCATTAGCCAAATAAAAGGGATGCGGGACAAGGAGCCAGAAAGACTGGGAGATGGAGAGAAGAAAAGGAGGATGTAGTCCTCACAAGGGGGAAAAGGAAGTGGGAAAAGGCCCTGTAACAGTCCTGAAGAGAGGAAATTAAAAGTCAATTAAATCATTTATTGCTTATCCACCTGGCCAGCCAGGTAATTAACGAATATTGAGAACCTACCACATGCCAGTCCTCTGCATTGAAGATGCTGCAGTGAACAAACACCTATGACCTCTGCCTTCATCAAGCTCATAGCTACCAGAGGTAGACTCAAAACAAATGCCATTATAGCCCAATGTTTAAGGTACCCACTAAGACCTTACATACTTCTATAGCAGAGTTTTTTGGAGGAGGGAATGAATAAGTGAATGAATGAATGAATGAATGAAAATAAACAAATGACTATCCTACTGTGGTGAATGATGTGTCAACTTGGCTTCGACATGATGACCAGCCATTTAGTTAAACACTAGTCTAGCTGTTGCTGTGAAGGTAATTTAGGTAATTTTTAGATGTAATTAACATTTACAGTTATTGAACTTTAAGTAAAGTGGATTACCCTCCATAATGTGAGTAGACCCAATTAGTTAAAGGCCTTAACGGCAAAGACTAAAGTTTCCAAAGAAAAAAAATTTTTGCTTCAAGATTGCAACATAGAAATTCTACCTGAGTTTCCGGCCTGCTGGCTACAAATTTTAGAATTCCACTCCCCATGACCATGTAAGCCAATTCCTTAAAATCTCTAAAGACAGACATATCTATAAATAAATAGATAGGATATAACTTGATATGATATATAGTAGGAGATAGATATCTTATTGGTTCTACTTCTCTGGGGAACAATGTCTAATATACCCATTAAATATGCTCACTAGTTGTAAGCCAAGCCCTAATTCCAGGACTGGTAAAATGTGAAAACTTTTGCTTCTAAGAATTGAGGCAATAAGAACATTAGAATTAACAATTGTCAGCATATTGACGATTGTAAAGAAGAAACAGAGAATGTCATGGCAGTGAGTACAGAAACCCCCATCCCAACTGCCCTTTCTGCCCCCCCAGAATCTGGGAGTGCCAGAGTGCTGAGTCAGTAGAAACAGCAAGCATAAAGAGGCATCACCAGCCAGAAGACAAGATAAGCTCAAGCAGCAGAGCAGAAAGGAGGAATTCTAATAAATTCTAATAAAGTATCCGGAAACCTGAATGTGCTGCCCACAAATTCACCCCCAGCACTCGAAGCCATGCCCAACTCGCACTGCCCAAAGCCCAATACCTACTTGAGCCCCACCAGCTCTTCTCCAGGTCCTAGGAGAGCTACCCCTGGAGCAGAGCACATCGCCCATGGGCTCAGGCCTCCAGCTTTCCCATCCTGAGAAGGAAAGCCAAGAGCTATGAGCCCACACCCTACTTGCACAATCCCAAAAGGGTTAATTCTCTATTCCCCACTGCCCCCCTACACACACACTGTAAGTAGTGGCAATCTTTCCTAATCATTTCCATTTCTATTCCTCTTTAATTCTCCCGTTCCCCTCTTTGTTTTCCTGACCTGTGGGAACCTGAACTCCAGCTGGAGGTAAAGTCTGCCTTTATACTTAAAGCAGATATTTAAGCAATTATCCTGTCACTGGGCCTTGCCTTGCCTCCTCCATATGGGTTGCTCCCAAGCAAGGCATTTGGTTTCTCCTTTGTTCCTGGTGCACTGAGTAAAATTGTTCCAGAAAGCCCTTGCCCTTGAGCAACAGGGGAGGGAAGATGAGGATAAATTCAGCTGGGGACCCTCAATGTCAAAAATGAGGCTGGGAATGGTGACTTGGATGGCTGTCAGCCTCTTTGGCTCTGCCCCAAACCATGCTGGACGTGCTTTCCCCATCTAGTAGCAGAGTTGATAAGGACTCATGTCTACTCCCCGACACAGAAGCTCAGGTGGTGGGAAAGGACAAGGGTGTGCCAATGCAGTGAATTCTGCCTGCTGCCCTGGGCTGCAGGTGCACGTGCTTCTCTAGGACCCTGTGGGCCCTGTGCAGGAGCCAGTGATCAGCCAGCCAGAAGAGACACAAGTAGAGCACAGTCAGGTTTGCTGTGACCTGAAGGGACCCCTGCAGAGCACTGGGGTGTCCAAAAAGAACCCCCAGTATTAGTTTCCTATGGCTATTATAACAAATTACCACAAACTGGGTGGCTTAAAACACAGAAATTTATTCTTTCACAGTTATGGAGACTAGAAGTTCAAAACCAGTAACATGGGCCAAAACTCCCTTAGGAGGGACTAGGAGAAACTCCATGCTTTGGTTCTTCCAGCTCCTGGAGGCTAACCACATTCCTTGGCTTATGGCTGCATCACTTAGATCTCTGCCTCTGTAGTTGCATTACCTTCTCCTCTGTATACACATGTATATCAAATCTTTCTCTGCCCTGCTCTTATAAGAACACATGTGATGGCATTTAGGGCCCACCTGGATAACCCATAAAAACTTTCTCATCTCAAAATCCTTAATTTAATCACATCTGCAAAGACTTTGACACATAAGGTTCATAAGTTCCAGGAATTAGGAACTGATATCGTTGGGGGCAGGGGGGTCATTATTCAGTCCGTTCTACCTCTCTACAGCAATCTTATGTCTGCTTTATCTCAGAGTAAGAGATGGGGCTGAGAGGGAAGGTCAGGAGGCTTCTCTCCCATGCTAAATTCCTAGGTATTGAGAAGGAACCAGGGTCTTAACAGACGAGCAGTGGACCAGATCCTTCACAGCCACAGAGGCCAAAGAGAGTGGAATAGTTGGGTTTTAGTACTCTACTGTCAAAATACTGGGTAGAATTGAAGGTCAATAAAGGAGGTCTGGGCTAAATTTTCTATCCACCATTTACTAAAAATGTGGCTTTGAACATGTTAACCTGACATGTCTAAATCACATCCTGAATCCATAATCCCTACCTGAATGAGGGCTGTAATCATAATTACTGAGCATTTACCATGTGCCAGATATTAAGGTCCGCACTTTGCAAGTATTTCCTACTTTAATCATTAGAGAGATGTATAAGGTCAGTATTGTTATCCCCATTTTACAGATGGGTAAACGGAGACTCACAGAAGTTACATGATCTGTCCAAGAAAATCACACAGTATAAAGTAACTCCCAGAGCCTTGTTTTGTAGCAAAGTCTGACTCCAAAGAAATCAAAGAAATCAAAGAAAAGTTAAGCCTGGTTCTCATCCCTAGATGCTTATTAGAATCACCAGGGAGCTCTTATCATACAGATAAGGCCAACCCCTCCTGATTACTTGAACCAGAATCTCCGAAGGTAGGGACTGGGCATTCATTAGAAGCCCCTCAGAGGATCAGTGCACAGCCAGGGCAGACGACACCCAGTTAAATAAACCTTTCTCCTCCTCCAGCTGGGTGGGGGCAGGACTCCCTCCACCCAAGAGACTCTACTGCAGCCAGAGGACCTGCTCTGTGCTCTCCAACTGCACATCCTCCGTTAACTCTTCTTGATGGCCCTGATACCTGATGGAGCAAGAAACAAAGCCCTTCCTTGCTAAGAAAAGGATCTTCTCTCAGTTACTCATTCACTTATTTATTCACTCGCCTAAGGACTGCAAACTCCAGGCTGCCTTTTTCCAGCCCCAAGACCAGTACCTGGCACCCAGTAGCTCTTCAGCAAAAATGATTACTTCATTTAGGTCCGGCAGTTACAAAGCCTTCTTTGATACTCACCCCTTGGATACATTTTTGTTCCCATTTTGTCTAATTTCCTCTGCCCGATCAGGACAGGTTCTTCTTGCTCTAACCCTGTGCGGGCTATCTCCTGCTCTCCCCATTTCCTGCCCTACCACTTGTAAGGGGCCAAATGGCCCCCCCAAAGATTTCTTCATTCTAATCTCTGAATCTGTGTTACCGTATTTGGTAAAGGTGTCTTTGTAGATACAGTTAACTTAAAGATCCTGAGATGAGGACATTATCCTAGGTTATCTGTATGGACCCTAAATGCTGCAGCAACTGTCTTTACAAGAAAGATGCAGAAGAGGGGTAGCTGGGTGGTGCAGTTGCTTAAGCATCCAACTCTTGGATTCAGCTCAGGTCATGATTTCAGGGTCCTGTGATTAAGCCCAGCATTGGGCTCTGTGCTCTCTGTGGAGTCTGCCTGAGATTCTCGCTCCCTCCCCCTCTGCCCCGACCATTTCTACTCTTTCTCTCTTTCTTAAATAAATAAATAAATGAATAAATGGAAGGAAGGAAGGAAGGAAGGAAGGAAAGAAGGAAGGAAGGAAGGAAGGAAGGAAGGAAGGAAGGAAGGAAGGAAGGAAAGAAAGAAAGAAAGAAAGAAAGAAAGAAAGAAAGAAAGAAAGAAAGAAAGAAAGAAGCAGAAGTAAAACAGAAGAGATGGACAAGGCAATGTGACCACAGAAGCAGAAATTGGAATGAGCCGAGAAATATCTATAGCCACCAGAAGCTGCAAGAGACAAGGAACAGACTTGTCCCTAAGTCCCTAAGGCCCTCAGCAGAAGCATGATACCACTGCCACTTGATTTGGCCCACTGACAGTGATTTCAGTCTTCTGGCCTCCCAAACTGTAAAAGAATACTCTGTTGGTGGTAACTAGTTATAGCAGCCAAAGGAAACTAATACACCGCTTATCCTGACCTATTCTTTGTATCCACCTCAGGGCTCTGATCACACTCAATCTGGCCCCCGCCATCGGGTCCACATCATGCCAGGTTGTTGTCCCACACTGTCACTCCAGAGGAGCTTTAAGTCCTCCTGCTCACTCCTTGGAGCAAGGGCCTAGAATTTCCTCAATCAGCCAAATGGACACATTGCCAGTACCAAGTTCAGAGTCTGCAGGACTAGGCCCTGGGTGAAAAGAAATGGAATACAGGACCAACTCTAAGGGACCATCAGATCCCTTCCACAGGCAGCCCAGCAAGACAGTTCATGTGCTGGAGAATGACAAGAGTGCAATCACCCAGAAAGAGCACAAGTCTTGAAAACTGCAGTAAAAAGCTGGACCCCACTCCCCCACTTCTCCTGTAGCCTCTCTTTTCATCTCTCCCTACAAAGGATCAGGGGTCTTCCATCACCTTCAGTGACAGTCCCTCATATTTATATAGCACTTAGTGCTTTTGCAAAAAAACTTCTACATCCATCACTTCATCTGTGATTCACTCTGTGAGGTAGGTGAGAGTGTTACTCTCCTACTTTACAGGAAAGGTTTGAAATCCAAATCCAAAAGTTTGGGGAGTTAAGCCAACAATCAGTGTAACACAATAGTGGGTCTTCTGACCCTGAATCCAGCGCTCTACCTAGTTCACTTCACCTCTTGCTGATATGCCTCTGTGGCTTCCAAACACACTGCACCAGTACAGAAGGGCTGACATATTAGTCATCTGAATCAACAGCTCACCCTCCTGCACACTTCACATGGATTAACTCATCTACTCCTCACCACAACCCTTGGACATAAGTACCATTCATTATTCTCATATTATAAATAAGGAAACCAAAACATAAGGAAATTTAACAATTCATCCAAGGTTTAACTAGTATATTTGGAAAAGTCAGGATTTGAACCCAGGCAATTTGACCCCAGGGTCTGTTTTAACCCAAAGGAAGCTCAGGTAGTACTGTAAGACTGCAAGTTTTCTCAGAGCAGAAGCTCTGCAACAGTGTATTAAAAAGCAACGATGTTCTAAGCTGCTCTTCAAAATAAAGAACCAGAGGCAAAATGTAACTAAATTAGTCCCTTAGAATGAAAGTGATAGTGCTTTAAAATTCGTATTGGAACCTCTTTCCACCAGATGTGTCCATTTGTAATGTGGTCATCATTAGGCACACGTGTTTGGGGTGTGTGTGTGTGTGTGTGTGTGTGTGTTCATGTAGAGTGAGATGAGTGGCAGACCTTCCAGATGGTTCCCCAGAACCCTTACATCAGGGCTCTCTCGGTGCCCCTGCTCCATCAAAGGGACTTTGAGTTTGGAGTTTGAGTAAATTAACAACATCCCTGTTCTTTATTTATCTCCCTTCTGCCTCTGATAAATAGCCCTGGAGAGTCCTTCCTATTTCTGAGTTGAGAGAAAAATGAAACATCCCTGCCTACATTTCACACCAGTCTGGATAGAAGGGTATTTATTTCAAGCTAGCCGTATTCTAGCATTATAGTACGTGTTTTCAATCTCCCAAAAGTAACAATCTTGCTCACTGCCATCATTCCAAAGCCTTACTAATGACCTTGACCAGAGGGGCCAGGATGCCAGTGCTATATAGAAAGAATTAGGCCTTTCCTATAAAATTAACAGTCTAACCCACAGGTCTGATGCATACAGCCTACAGATCAAGAATAATACTGACACTGGCTGAAAGATGGATGTTGGGAGGTCTTCCAATCTAACCCTTTTATCATATAGGTGTGAAAACTGAGGTTCAGAGACTGTAAATGATCTGTCCAAGATTACAGAGCAACATAATAGCTGTGCCTGCTTGTATTGGTAGACTAGGAAACTTGAACAAATCTTCATGCAGAGAACAACCCAAAAATCTGGGCAATATAAAAAAATTACCTGGCACTGGAGATGTTCCAAGACAGAGAAGAATTATAGAACCAAGTTTGAATGACAAAAAGGAAACCCAGAGAAGTCAGTTTGGCATTTGAAGGCTACTTTTCCCCATACCCTAACAGCTCAGCCAACTCCAGTACAGGTGGTTGAACAGTGTAAAACTTAAGACCTTTTGACAAATTGACTTGTGATAGGAACAAAAAAAAAAAGTTCAGGATCACCAAGTCTCAGAGAGACTTAAGAGTCAATCCCTGAATTTTGGGTTGGGTCATGAAAGGGATATAACCTTATGGTAAGGGTCAGGTTGAATATGGCATGTGGGTGGCTTAGTTGGTAAGCATCTGCCTTTGGCTCAGGTCATGATCCCAGGGTCCTGGGATGGAGCCCCACATCAGGCTCCCTGTTCGGTGGGGAGTCTGCTTCTCCCTCTCCCACTCCCCCTGCTTGTGTTCCCTCTCTCATCAAATAAACAAATAAAAATCTTAAAAAAAAAAAAAAGTAAGGTTGAATCAAAAATAAACCAGTTCTCATAGGAACTAAGAGCCAAGTTTTAACAATGATCATTGATTAAATTAAGGTGACCCTGGATTTCAGAGGGCCCCTACTTTCCAGTAACAAGAAAATTAAATCCTCTCTAAAGTAAGATACCTTATTCTGAGCCTCAAATTATCTTCATTTTTTTCATATGCAATATCTGGTATTCAATCAAAAATAAACGAGGACACCAAAAAACCCAACAATAGTTATCACAGACTTTAAAGTAACTATACTTAATATATTCAAAGAATTTAAAGCCAAAATGGAAAACTCAGGTAATCGACTAGAAACTACTTTAAGAAGGAAATGAATATGACAATTAATCTTGTAACACTGAAAAAATAAAAGTATTTGGGGACAATAAAAATAAAAACAAAAAGGAAATAAATATGCTAAAAATACAATACTAAAACTAAAAAAATTACAGTAACTAAATTGTTTTAATCAATGGAAGGCTTTAACAATAGATTAAATACAACTAGAAAGTTAGTTAACTAGAAAATAAAGTCAGAAGAGAATATCCAGAACACTAAAAGATAAAAGGATGGAAAACAGGAAAGAACGTACAAGATAGCAATATTATAAGAAGAAAAGGTCTAGGTAGTATAATTTTTATCACAAAAGACAGAATGGAGGACCAGCAATATATAAGAGCATTTTCCGAAATTTCTGACACAAAAAAAAGTACAAATGCAAAAGCATTCACTATAAATATCAAGCAGGATAAATACCAACTTCGAAAAATATTTTAATCTTGCCTTACCAAAAAAAAGAAAAAAAACACTGATCATTAATACAAAAAGAGGGTCTCTGAATTAAGACAGGAAAAATGACAGAAGCAACAACAGAACTCACATCTGACTTCTTACGAGACACAGCACAAGTCTGATAATAATCTAACAATATGCTAAAACTGTTGAGAAAATAACAGCCATTCCAAAATCCTATACCCAGCTAAAGTGTCACTGAAAACTGTCGGTGAAATCAGGCTATTTTTCACACAAATAAAAACTGAGAGAATCTGTCAGTAGACCTGAACTAAAGGAAATGTCTATACAAGAAGGATGCCACCTTAAGAGGAGCCTTGAAAATGGAAGAAGTCTTAAAGATGCAGGAAGACATGAGGAGCAATAGGAAAGGCAAATATGTGGATAAGCTAAATGAATAGCAACTCTATAAAATAATAATTTTGTTTTTTAAGACTTAAAATATCCATAAATTAAAATCATCCAACTAGCATATAAATTGAAAGGGGTAAAATATACCAGATTGAAGGTTCTTTGCTTTAACAAGTGACTGATGAAAAAAAAAAAGAAAGAAAAAAAAGTGACTGATGAAAGTTCTCATTTATTTTATACTTATGTCAAAGATGTATATGTAAATTCTTTGATTTTCTGTTATAATTATCACCAAAAATATAAATATTACAAACTAATAGAGACATAAAATGAAATAATAAAATAATAAGTTGAAAAGAAAACAACGAAGGCGAGAACATGGAATACTATAGGTTAGACAAACATAAAATAAATAGTGTGTAGATTTAAACCCACATATGTCCATAAATACAGTAAAAGACAGATGGACAGAATATTCTAATTGAAAGAGAAATATTACCAGACAGGATAAAAACCCAAAATTCCAAAAATATATATGCTGCCTACAAGTGACACTCATTAAATATAATCATACCAAAGGGTTGAGAAAATATAAAAATATATATATACTATGCAAATACTAATGAAAATAAAGCTGCCACAGCTAAATTAATATCAAAATAGGATTTTAGGCAAAAATTATTCACTGAAATAAAGAGGAACACTTCATAATGATAAAAAAAAAATATTCAATTGACCAGAATACCATATTGTTTTAAATTTATACATAGGTATTAATATAGTCAGTCACCACTGACTGATTCAAAGTGATGAAAAAAGGATGTCCCTGGCTTCACAGGATGATCTTAAATGAATACAAGGAAAAGAAGGGGGGTGGGGGGAGATGAAAAAAACATGAGGTGAGATAGAGATACAGAAGAAAGTGACAGGAAAAGCTAAAAATCTTGGATGCGAAGGGGGAAAAGTCTGGGAAAAATAAAATAGAAGAGAGAGCAAGGAGGAGGAAAAAAAGAAATCAACTGTAAGTAAAGTGGAAATGTGTTCAGAGAAAAAGTATGGAGTCAAAGAAATTCCACAAATGCATCTCCTTCAAGGAAGCTCAGCTTTTTAGCAACTGGGGTCAGACCTTCCTGTGGCACAAAGAATGATATCTGCTATTAGGCATTTTTGGCTTTGTTAATTTCGAAGAGGAACAGTCATGATCATGACCAGCTCTCTGGCCTCAGAACTTGCACACAAATGTGCTTTCCACACTATATACTCAAGAATAAATCACTCATCTCCCATCTGACCGGAAAAGCCATGAAGTCAGAGGTCATCTAGCCACACTCTACCCCAGCCATGCTGCCAGGAGCCCAGTCTTGCCTACGAGACCTATCAAAAATAATCAGAGAAGGGGCTCCTGGGTGGCTCAGTGGTCTAAAGCCTCTGCCTTTGGCTCAGGTCATGATCTCAGGGTCCTGGGGTCGGGCTCTCTGCTCAGCAGGGAGCCTATTTCCCCCTCCCCCCCCCGCCTACTTGTGATCTCTCTGTCTCAAATAAATAAATAATTTAATTAATAAATAAGTTAATTAATTAATTAATTAATCAGAGAAGCCTAAAGCAGGACAGGACTCAACTAAATCCTGAACGCAATTTCTGAACCATTTTTCCCAGATGAGAGTTGACTTCCAGGTGAACATGACAGGGAATACTGTTTAGTAGCAAATATCTATCTATTGTCCTCTATCTGCACTGAATGATTTGCTATTTTGCTGGGCTCAAAAATGAATCCTTTTTTCAGGCGGAGAGGGGCGGGGAGAGCTGTCACTTAAACAAAGAGTTTTTTGATACAGTTTTGAAAACACTGATGCCCAAGACCTTCAGGTAGAAGAACTCTATTTAAACCACTGACACAGCAATTCTAAAAATTAGGGGATCTTGAAGGAGTAATCCACTTATTCAACCAATTATGACAATACAGTGATGAGTGAAGTAGAGCGGACATGCTAGTGAAGAGAATATAAAAATAATTACAACTTGTAATGAGAGATGGGACAAAGAATAACTGGGGAGAGGAGACAGATAACTTCAGAGAGGGTAGTCAGGGAAGGTCTCCCTGAGGAGGCAACATCTTGATGAGGTGTAAAGGATGAGAGAAGCCAGCCACATAGGGGCCAAAGAAATTTTCAGCAGGAGGAAATGCATGGAAGATGCCTGAGGTGGGAAGGGATTTCTAGGTGTGTTTGAGCACCAATAGTCAAGTCTAAAATTTGGCTGGTGCTTGGTGGAAGTGCAGTGGAAGGGGCAGTCAGGGCAGAGATCATGCAGAGCTTATTGGCCAAGGTCAGGAGTTTGGGTTTTATCCTGACAGCTATGGAAAGCTTCCAAAATGTTTCAAGTAGAGGAGTGACTTGATTCATTCAATAACTACAAAAGTCACAGTCCTCAAGGGCAACTGCTGGAGGAACACTCTGAAACCCAGAAAAGAACTTCCTGGCTAAGAATGGTTGGCACTAGAGCCTGTAGCAAGCAAGACCTCCCTGCCCTTAGGCTGCAAAAGCCCAGCTCTACTTGCCTGAAATGGTCTAAAAGGGATGGACGTTCCTTAGGGAGGGCAGGGCCTGGACTACGTGACCAAGGTTGTTCTTGTGGCTATAGCAACACTGCTGGGGTTATTCCCAAACATAATGTTGTAACAGTATTTCTAAGCACTGATTCCGTCCAAAGGTGGCAGCTAGGTCTTATCAAATAGAAGATACTAGAGTCAAGCCAGGTAAACTATTTACTTCAACCAAGAAAAACAAACACAAGCCAAGCTTGAAAAGAAAAACAGGAGATTCTGATGCTGCGGAAATTTTGACCAAAGTTTCTCTCCTATGGCCCATGACTCATCTGCATCACAATCACCTACAGGACTCATTACAAATGCAGATTCCTGGCACATGCATTCCTGTCTCTTTAATTATCAGCATAATATAATGTAAAGATAGAAAAACACTATTGGTTATATGCTCTGAGTCTTCTAGACCACCCCAGAGCCCTGAGTATCCCTCTTATTTTAATAAATCTCAATTTTAATTTGCAGAAGTATGGATATTTGATTCCAGATAAACAATTTAATCTGTGTTACCAAGAAATGTAAATTGCTTTTATTTTTGCTGTTTCTTAACAGCTTTATTGAGGAATAATAATAAACTATACTTTTGGGGCGCCTGGGTGGCTCAGTGGGTTAAAGCCTCTGCCTTCGGCTCAGGTCATGATCTCGGGGTCCTGGGATCGAGCCCCGCATCGGGCTTTCTGCTCAACAGGGAGCCTGCTTCCCCCCCCCTCTCTCTGCCTGCCTCTCTGCCTACTTGTGATCTCTCTCTCTCTGTCAAATAAATAAATAATATAAAATAATAAACTATACTTTTAAACTATGCACTATGATACATTTTGACACAATATGATAAATTTTGACATGTACACTCATGACACCATCACCACAATCAAGATAGTGTTTCCTCATATCCCTTGATAATCCCACTCTGCTGCTCCTCCTCCCTCCTTTACCCTATTCCCAGGCAACCATTGATCTGCTTTCTTTCACTAAACATTACTTTGCATTTTCTAAAATTTTTTATAAATGGAATTATACATTATGTCCTCTTTATTTGTCTGGCTTCTTTCACTCAAAATAATTACTTCAAGATTCATCTATGTTGGGACACCTGGCTGATTCAGTCAATAGAGCATCCAACTCTTGATCTGGGGGTCATGAGTTCAACCCCAATGCTGGGTGTAGAGATCACTTAAATAAAACTTGGGAAAAAAATTCATCTAGGTTCTAGGTATATATAGATTATTTTTATTCCTGCGTAATGGTCTATTGTATACACATACAATTTGTTTATCCATTCAATTATTGAAGGACACTTGAATTGTTTAGACTTTTTGGCAATTATAAATAAAGCTGCTATGAACAAGTCTTTCCATGGCACATGCTTTCATTTCTCTTGAACAAATACCTAGAAGTAGAATGGATGGGTCATCTGATAGATGTATGTTAAACTTTTTAAGAAACTGCAAACTGTTCAAAAATTTTTTATCATTTTACATTCCCACCAGCAGTGTATGAAAGTTCCAGCTGCTACATATATTGCCAACACTTGGTTTGACCAGTTTTTATTTTAGACATTCTTGTAGATGAACCATGGTAACACACTTTGGTTTTGATCTGCATTTCCCCTATGACTAAGAATGTTGATCAACAAGCATGGACGTAATGGTCATCAATATATCTTCTTTGGTAAAATGTCTATTTAAACCTTTTACTCAAGGGAGAAGGGTTATTGTCTTAAAATTGAATGCTGAGATTCTTTATATATTCTGGATAAAAGTCCTCTATCAAATATGGAATTTACAAATATTCTCTCCCTGTCTATAGCTTGCCTTTTTATTAAGTGACTTTGGAAAGTACACATTCTTAATTTTTATTAAATCCAATTTGTTGACTTTTTTTTGCCCAATGAATCATGCTTTTGATGCAGATCTAGCCATAGGTAAAGAAAACCTCCTATGTTTTCTTTTAGGTTTTCTTTTTAGATTTTATTTTAGGTCTGTAATCCATCTTGAGTGAATTTTTTTATATGGCATGAAGTGATAGAAATTATTTTTCTGTTGCTTTTATATGAATATATAATGATTCCAGTGCCATTTATTGAAATGAAAATTCTCTCACCACTGCATTGCTTTAAACTTCGTCAAAAATCAATTGACATACATGTGTGTCTGTTTCTCAACTCTATTCTGTTCTGTTGATTTGTTTATCTTTATTCCGATACCACACTGTCTTGATTATTGCAGTTCTATAATAAATACCCAACACTACCCTTTTCCAAAGTTGTTTTGGGTATTCCAAGTCCTTTGCATTTCCATGTGAACTTTAGAATCAGCTTGCCAATTTCTACCAAAAAAAAAAATCAAGCCTGTTGGAATTTTGATTGGACTTACAGATCATTTGGACAGAACCTTAAGAATACTGAATCTGCCAATCCATGAACACAGTATGCCCCTCCAATTATTTTTTGTACTCCTTAATTTCTCTTAGCATTGTTTTCTAGCTTTTAGAGTGCAGGTCTCATGTAACTTTTAGCATATTCGTCCATAATATTTCGTATCTTCAATGCTATTGTAAGTTGTATTTTTTATTTCTGATTTTTTGTTGCTAGCATATATAAATGAAACTGAATTATGTATATTGATCTTTTACACTGCAACTTTGTTAAATTCATTGATAAGGTCTAGTAGCTTTTTTGTTGATTTCACTAGATGTTCTACTTAGGTAATTATGCCATGCACAAATATCTGGGTATCTTTTTATATTTTTTCTTTTATTGTTTATTTTTTGCCATATAGTACTGCCCAGACAACCCAGTAAAATATTGACTAGAGGAATGAACACCTTGTCTTGTCCTCCACCCTTGACATCCTTGTCTTGGAGGCTTCCAAACAAGACTCAAGAAAAGCACTAGAGAAAAGCATTCAATCTGCTACCACTACATAAAATGTCAGCATACATTTTTCAAAGATATCCATTATTGTCAGGAAGTTTACTTCTATTCTTTGCTTACTGGGTGTTTATATCAGGAATGAAGTTGAATTTTGTCAAAATATTTTGGGTTTGTTTTGTTTTGTACCTACTGAGAGGACATTTTTTTTTTAAGATTTTATTTATTTGACACAGAGAGAGAGAGAGAGAGATCACAAATAGGCAGAGAGGCAGGCAGAGGGAGAGGAGGAAGCAGGCTCCCCGCCGAGCAGAGAGCCCGACACGGGGCTCGATCCCAGGACCCTGAGATCATGACCCGAGCTGAAGGCAGAGGCCTAAACCACTGAGCCACCCAGGCACCCCGAGGACATTTTTTTTTTTAATTATTAAATTGGTGAGTCCACTTGTTTAACTTTCAAATGTTAAATCAACACTGAATTCCAGAGATAAACACCACTTGGTTTTGATGTATTATTCTTTTACATATTATTGAACTGTACTGCTAACACTTTGGTAAGAATACTGTGTCTATGATCATGAGGACTGTCAATCCACAGTTTTATTTTCTTCTAGTCTCTGGTTATGGTATCACTTTCACGCCCACTCAACCCATAGTTTTATTTTCTTCTAGTATCTGTCTGGTTGTGCTCTCACTTATGCTGTCTCATCAACTGAGTTGAAGAATATTTTATCCTCTTCAATTTACTGGAAGTCTTTGTGTAGAATTCATTATTTTTCTTTTAAATGTTCAGTGGAATTTCTTCATGAAGCTCTTTGGCCCTGGAGTCTTCTTTGTAGGAAGGTTTTAAACTATAAATTCAATGTATTTTATGTAGAATTATTAAGGATACCTACCTCTTCTTGAATGAGCTTTGGTGGTTTGTGTCTTTTCTATATAAGTTGTAGAAATATTGGCATAAAGTTCTCCTTTATTATCCCTTAAATATCTGCAAAATCCACAGTGATATTACCGCTCTCATTTCTGATGTTGGTAATTTGTGTCTTCTCTCTTTTTCTCATGAGTCTTACTGGAGATATATCAATTTTATTGATCTTCTCAAAGAGCCAGCTTTGAGTTTCATTGATTTATCTCTACTATTTTTCTGTTTTCTGTTGATTTCCATTGTGATGTCTAATACTCCTGTCTTCTCCTTCCTTTGGGTTTCAAGTGTCTTTCTCATTTTAATTTATCAGAGTGGAGGCTGAGGTCATTAGCTTGCAACCTTTTCTAATACAGCAATTTAGTGTTATAAATTTCCCTTTAAGGCTATGTTAGCTGCTTCTCATAAATTTTGACATATATTTTCATTTTTGCTCAACTGAAAATACTTTTTACTTTTCCTTTTTGATTACTTCTTTGACCCATGGGCATTTTTTTGACCAATGGGCATAATTTTCAAAAATCTGGGGGTTTTCAAAATATCTTTGATATTTAATTCTAATTTACTTCCTTCATGATCAGAGAACACACTGACTTGAACCCTATCAAATTTACTGAGGCCTATCTTATGATCCAGAATATGATCTATCATGGAAAAAATATTCTGTATAAACTTGAAAAAAAATGTATATTCTACTGTTGTTGGGTAGTCTGAACTATAAAATTCAATTAAAACAAATTGGTTTATAGCATTGTCTGTCTCCCATATCCTTACTGATTTTCTGTCCATTTGTTCCATGAAGTACTATTAGAAGGGTGTTGAAATTTCTGATTAAGATTGTGTAAACTATTTCTTCTTGTAGTTGTCTCAGTTCTTTTATCTTTAGGATTATAAGATTCCATTAAGAAACTGGCACTTCTGTCAAAAAAAATGGAGGGGGGGCCTGGGTGGCTCAGTTGGTTGAATGACTGCCTTCGGCTCAGGTCATGATCCCAGAGTCCGGGGACTGAGTCCTGCATCAGGCTCCCAGCTTAGTGGGGAGTCTGTTTCTTTCTCTGACCTTCTACCCTCTCATGCTCTCTCTCTCTCTCTCTCAAATAAATAAATAAAATCTTTAAAAAAAAAAGAAAGAAAGAAACTGGTACTCCTATCACTATGAAATGACACACTTTATCACAGGTAATATTCTTTGTTTAGAAATCTACTTTTGTGACATAAAAAAAACAGTCCTGCTTTATTTATTAATGTCAGCATGATAAGCCATTTCCCATACTTTTGTGTCTTTGATTAAAAATGGATTTTTTACTGATGATACAGAGTTGGGTCTTTTTTTTAATCAAATCTGACCATTTCTGTCTTTTGATTGGGATTTTTGGACCATTTATATTTACTATGATTAATGATATGACTGGATTTTAACCTCTCATATTGCTGTTGGTTTTCTATCTGTCCCATCTGTTCCCTTTTACCTCTTTCCTACATTATTTTGGATTAACTGAGTATTTTTTATGATTTCATTCCATTTGCTTTTTGGCTTATTAACTTTAATTATGTTATTTTAGTAGTTTTACAATTTACCTTACCCATCCTTATCACATTCAACCTTTGCGAATCACCTTACAAATTTACACTTTCATTTCCCATCAAGTTTCTCATTTCTAATGGAAAATTTTATCCATTTTTCTCTTCAAATATTTTTTTCTGTCTTGCTTCTCTCTCTTCCCTTTTAAGGACTCCACTGACATATATATTAGACCACATGCAATTGTCCTACAGATCACTGGTGCTGTCTTTGTTGGGTTCTGCCCACCCCAGTCTGTTCTCCTCTGTTTTATTTTGGATAGTTTCTATTGCTACGTCTTCAAGTTCACTGATGTTTCCTCCTTCAACATGGTTTCTTGAATTTGTAAACTTTAAGCAGTTATAACTATTTCAGTGTCCTTGTCTATAAATTCTACCTGTGTAATTTCTTAGTTGGTTTCCATTGATAGATTTTTTTCTTCACTACACATCCTATTTTCCTGCTTCTTTGGATACCTTATTTTTTTTTATCGGATTGCTAGACACATTAAGAATTTTACTTTATTGAGTACTAGATATTTTTGTATTCCTCTAAATGTTTTGAGGTTTGTTTTGTGGGGTTTTTTTTTTTTTCTGTATCATGGTTTCAGGTATTTTTTTCTGTTTCACGGTTTCAGATCACCTGGAAATCATTTGATTCTTTAGGTCTTTTTTTTTTTTTAACTTTCATTGGATGGGATCAACATTTAATCTTTGGCTAATGTTCTCTACTACTAGACAAAACCCTTCTGAGTATTCTATTCAATGTCCTGTGGATTATGAGGTTTTCTATTCTGAATGCCAAAAACAGGAACTATTTCTGCCACTATATGATCTGCAAAGATATGTTTCCTCTAATCCTTGTAGTCGATTCATTCTCCAGCCTTGAGTAGTTTCCTCACATGCATGTACTGATTAGGACCACTCAGCTGATGATTTGATGGGACCCTCTATAGATCTGTATAAAGATCTCCACTCTGCTAGTCTTCCCTGTGCATTCTAGCCACTTTGACTTCCTAGACTGCAGCTATGTCCTCTAAACTCAGAGAAACTACTGGTATTTCCCTTCCTGTACCATGGCTTAGAAACTCTCCTCAAACATTAAGCTGAAGTGATCACAAGGCTCACTTCATGTTTCCCATATTTCAGAGATACCATCATCCTTTGTTGCCTTATGCCTAATGACTTGAAAGCCATTATTTCCCATATTTTGCCCAGTTTCACAGTTTTCTGGATGGGAGAGTAAACTCTGTCCCTCT
The DNA here is from genome assembly GCA_028533885.1 of Nasua narica. Lineage (NCBI taxonomy): Eukaryota > Metazoa > Chordata > Mammalia > Carnivora > Procyonidae > Nasua > Nasua narica. The sequence goes on from CM052811.1 coordinate 65,490,391, forward strand.
TACTCCATCCTGATTGGAAGAGAATTCCTGAAAATACCTTTACCAAAGAACTCCCTACATTTATGTAACTGACCCTCACAAGACCATACCTTCTTAAAGGCGAGGGAACACACTTCATTTACCACTAAACATAAAATACACTCAATTACCACTGATTGAACTGAGTTATTATGGTAGAGTGTGTCTCAGTAATTCCTACTCTAGTAAGCATGGGCAAGACAACTCCCTCTTCTCTAATATAAGGTATGAGACTCTGAATTGCTGGGTTCTGATCACATTTCCACCACCAAAGGGCCTACATAATTTTTGACAAAGTACATAATCTCAATAGGTCTCAAATGTCTCAATTGGGTCTCATATGAAGGTAACTATCCTTATTAATTTCAAAAGTTTGCTGGGAATAACTTTTTAAGGGATAAAAAATCAACCCAACAAAAAAGAATATCAAAAGCAGTAACAATAATCTCTCAGGAACCTAAGAAATGTCCATACCTACCAATACATTTTTGAAGTTACTATGACTTAATACTCATAAACATTACATTCTAGAATTGTAAAATGCTGGAACTGGAAAGGATCCTTTCACATTTTACAGACACAAAAACTAAGACCCAGAGAAGTTAAAGTGATCCACTCAAGGTCACACAGTCAGTGATAGAGCTGGGACTGGAGCTCTCCCTATTACAATACAATGCCTTTCAGTTCAAAACATCATTTTCTTATGGTTTTCATTGGTGATTGTTTTTTGCTCATTCTTTGATTTCACAATCTCAGCGTGGTGCATTCCCATGGATGGAGTGGATTACAATGTCATAAATTTTTTTTAATTGTGAAATCCAAAGGTCACTTGCATAACTGTCATGGTAGGCAGTAGGAGGATGATTTATAGATGCAGGAAATATTCAGCTACAAAGTATTCATCTGGCAGTTAGTAGTATTCATTCTAGGCCACATGCTGGAGTTTGAAGCTGGAATACTCTTAAAGAAAGAAAACCCAAGACCAACATGTAACTGTATATTTCACTGGTTAGTGCTCTTGGGATTAAAATATCACTATGTCTGAGGGCAGAGCCCTGATCGACCAAAACCAAGGATTGGCAGACAAAAGTAATCCACAGCAGGAATTGAATGAAAGATTAAAGTCCAGAGGGGATAGATGTGAGGTGAAATCTACTGAGCTCCCGTTTGGACAGGCCCAGAAGGCAAAGCCCAAAAAAAAGAAAAATCAGAAAACATGGTCCTCCAAAATACAATGCAGCACAAGTCCATGGGCCTCTCTGGAGCTGAGGTTAAGGGGTAAACAAGAATGTCAGGAAGCCTGGTAGAATCAGGCCCTCATTTTGCTTGAGTTGTGACATACAGGCACATGGTAAGGGGTCCTCTCATTACAATTTCCTGTAGGAATTCAGCAATATTCAGGATATCATTTAGAATAAACTCTCTGGTTCTGTATTGATGGTGGAATGCACAGTTGCTCCCTGGCTCCTGGAAATTTCTTATAATTTCTGTTAGAGGAGCCCAGCAAAGGGTTCACATGGCCACTCATGCTGTGGTCTTTAAGAATGCCCTGACCCTTAATTGTTCAATGCACAACCTTACAACTCTATGTTGTAGTCCTGCTCTGATATCTTGAGACAAGATATACAGACACAGGAATTATTTGGTGTTCTACATAATATACTAGGGATCCAGTGATGATGCAAGACTTACCTACCTAGTTCAAGTATCTAAACAAAAACATTTCTCTATCTCTTTGGCCAGGATTTGGGTTTCTGATATCTGGTTTTGAAACAATGAAAAGAATAAGAAGATAGCTAAGTAGAAAAAGATCTTTATTCAGAGGCAGGTAAAAATTATACTTATAAATTATAAAATTATACTTATAAAATTATACTAAATCATACTCAAAATTATATATATTAAAGGCTGAGGAAAAGAAACCACATATGAATACAGCTGAGTGTATTTGCATAGTTGCGCATCATTCAGGATAGTTCGATTATGGTATGGTCACTTAAAAAAACCCAAAACTTCAGTGACATAAAACTACAAAGGTTTATTTCTTATTCACACCATATGCCAATGACAGATCAACTGGGGGCTCTCACCCCAATATCCAAGCTCATGGAGCAGCCACTATCTGAAACTTTGCCAGCAAATGCAACAGAAGAAAAAGAGAATACTAAGTTACCACAGCTTCCACCTGGAAGTGACACACATTGGCTTTAGTTAACATTTACTGGCCTAATCAAGTCTTATGACTGTGTCTGCCAGTGCCCAGGAAGTGGAATTTTCCCCACAAGCAGAGGAACTGGCAATTGGTAAACAGCAATTCTGTTCCCCAGCACGGAGAGAAAAGGTTCAGAGAAGTCAATCTAAGAAAAAGGTATCCTACTATTTGGGGACAAGATATGTTATGTTACGTTATATTACGATTTATTCATCCATTCATTCAACTAGACTATTACTCTTTGCCAAGCATTGGGTCTTGTCACTTCAGAGCCTCTGCTATTACCCACTGGCTATGGCACCTGCCCGAGTAACCATCCGTTTTTCTCACCAGAGTGATCTGGGAAGGAAGCTGGGAAGCCTATGGAATCAGAAGAGAAATGAGTGAAAGGAGAGCACTGTCTCATCTAGGAGAGGAAAACTGGACCAGCCACAAACTTCTGAACAAATAAACAAGCTAAAGAACAGCAAACAAAAAACAAAAACAAAACAAAAAATGATGAATCTTGCTGCACAAGGCAAAAGAAAATCTGGAAGGGAACAGCAGAGACTAGAGTAAGAAGGAGAACCCAGTGAACTACGAAAGTGCATCACTTAAGGACATCTGAGAGGAAGGGAGGATGTCAAAGACAATAAGCCCAAATCAAGGCCTATCCCCAGACACCAGCCATCAACAACCCTCAGGGAGGAGTCTGTGAACATAGACCCCTGTGCCGGAATATGCTCACACACACTCACCAACAGACCAGTGTGTTTCCTGGCAAGGCTGCAGGCCACTCCATAGCCCAACTGCCCTCCTGGGACAGTCACCATCTTTCTCTCCCTTTCCCATCTTGAATGGCAATTAGGAGAAGGTTAACTGAGTGTCTTTCTCCCAGGAATCCTCTTCCACTTTTCAAAATCACAGCGTTAGCAAAAGAAAATCCCAGCTTAGGCTAACAGGTAGGAGCGTGGTGCGGCCCTGGGAGTTGATGTTGGAAGTGGGGAGATTGGGCGAATCTTCCCAGCGGGAGGTTAATACTCATCATTCGGAGTTGCAGCTGAGGCCCATTTGAGTGACAGGCAGCCGGGAGCTGAAAGAGCCGCTCGGATCCCAGAACTGCTGGCATGCGGGCTTGAAAGAGATTTATTTCAGGATAATTAGCTGGGAGTATTAAAGGTGGCCAGGAAGATCTGCAATTACTGTTTAGCAAACAGAAAGGAGACACACACATGCAAAAAAAAAAAAAAAAAAAAAGCCAAAAATGAAATTAAAAGACCCAAATTTTTCTCCACTTGAAAGCTGTTGAATAATTGAAAAAAAAAAAGCTCAAAGCAACTTTACTATATTCAGACACATATGCAGAAGTGTCAGAGGAAGAAGGAAGGGAAGAAAAGGGAAAGAATGGAGTCCTGGGTGACAAGAGTGATGGCAAAAATAGTCTCTTCTAGACTGGGTATTTGGGGTACAGAATCTTATGACGAATTGTTCTTATATCAAAAGGAACTTTTCCTACCTCTTTTCTTTGTTGCTTCCTTTTACCGACAAAAAGACCCGTGCCAACACTAGCATTCCTTCAGCTTAAAAAAAAAAAAAAAGATTAAAACAAATCATACGAAAGTGCACATATCTGAAACAAGAAGAGTCACATTTCCTAGATATTTGGAAGGAAAGAAAGACAGAGGAAGAGAGGAAAGCAGGGAAGGAAAGAAAAGGCCCTGCTACTTTATCCTCTGTGCACTAGAAGGAATGAGCGGCTTCATCTGGGGCCAGAGGAGCTGTGTCCTGGCACCTTCCAGAGTCAGAGGGCCGGGTATTTCATCCTCCCATTTTTCACTTATCCACTCTGGCCAGAGACAAGGACTGTCTCAAAAGGAAGACAGCACTTGTTTACCTCCTTTTACCATAAAGTGACCAAAAACGGGATTTTCTAAATAGCCTTACTAGGGTGAGCCCTGTTCCTGATCGGGACAAATGAGGGGCATTTTCTTCTCCATGTCTGGTTACCAATGTTAGCCAAGGAGGTAAACAGGGCTGCATCCCTTCATGTAATTCCACTTCTGGAGCACTCCAAAGAGGATCCGAGAGTGGAAAGGTCCCTGTCCACTCTCGGAATTCACTCACTAGAGACACAGTCCTTCCCTAGCTTTTAAATGTTCTCTCTCAGGTGTTTTCCCATAAAAAGGCTCCTTGGAGAACAGACCTTTAAGTTTTTATGAGCTAAGGTCTTGGCCTAGAGTCTTTCAAAAGCCTTCAGAAATAAATGTCAGGCCCCTGGCGGAGGGATCTGAGGTAGGAGTACGAGGAGGGGGGGTGGGATGAGTGTGAGGAAGGAAAGCAAGGTGGCCTCCCAGGTTCCACCTTCTCAAATCTGGTCAAGCATGAATACTACACTAACTACTCAGTAAGGCTGGCAGGTTTACAAAGAAAGACTAAGTCTCTGAACATGTGTGTTTACATCTTGCTGAAAAGATCTGTAGAATTTATAACACATAAAACAATAGTTTATATTATTTATGGACATATATATGTGGTAAAAGTACAAAAGTATGCATCGCTATGATACATACAAAGTTGTCAGAGAATGAGCGCCTAGGACTGTAGCTGTCAAGCCTTTATTCTTTCCAACAAGGTAATAATGCTGAAGGGAAATAAAGAAAGGTAAACAGGTTGAGAATTACTGGAGAGGGAAGCCTGATTTGCCACATATTCAAGTGTTCCCAGGAAGTGTCACAGAAGGTGTAGGATTCATCAGGGAAGGTTCTGCTCTCACTCCCAAACAGCCTCCATCTGCTATAACTCCCCTGGTTACATCACCAGTCCTGACTTCTCTCAGTCTTTGTGGTGTGGCCAGAGAGAAAAGTCTCTTGTTTTTCAGGTCTTACCTTCTTCCTAAGATCACAGATTCCAGTGGGAAGAATGGTTTCTTCTGCCTGCTTGGGATTCCCCACTGAGCCTGTCATATAGCTGGGCTCCTGTGGGCATGTGACAGTAGAAGAGAATTCTGGGAGGAGAAGAGGTTCAATTTTTCAGGCAACTGGGAATGTCTACCCAGTGTTAAAGGATATTCACTAGAGTATTATTTATAATTTATTTTAATAAAATCACTTGGGTTTTTTGTTTAAGATTTGTTATTTATTTACTTGAGGGGTAGGGGAGAGCACAGGTAGAGATACAGCAGAGGAAGAAGCAGACTTCCCACTAAGCAAGGAGCACAACGCAAGGCTCAATCCCAGGACCCTAGGATCATGTCCTGAGCCAAAGGCAGACTCTTAAGCGACTGGGCCACCCAGGTACTCTATTTACAATTTTAAAAATGGAAACAATCTAAATATTTACCAATAGGAAATAGTTTATATGAATTTAGGCACATCAATAATATGGATTTTTTTTAGATTATTTAATTATTTATTTGAGAGAAAGCATAAGCAGGGGGAGAAACAGAGGGAGAGGGAGAGAGTCTCAAGCAGACTCTGGGCATAGCCGATGCAGGGCTCCATCTCACAACCTTGAGATCATAACCTAAACCAAAATCAAGAGTCAGACACTTAACAGACTGAACTACCCAGATGCCCCAGTAATATGGAATATTTTACAGAAAACCTAAAAGAGTAAGAGTTATGGCAAGTTGTCCAAGACACAGTAAATGAAAAATACTAGTCCCACTTTAAAGATTTTAACACTCAAAAAGAAAAAAAAAAAAAAAGATAGTTGGAACACTTAAAAACTGTACCCAGAGTACATTAAACATTTTTACATAAATGTTATTAGAGCTGGACAGCTATATATAATATCAATCATTATTCTGACCTGGATCTCCTCACTCTCTACCCCCCTGAGTATATAAAACAAAAGGGTCATCAAAAGACAAATATCCATGTGGCCCTTCCAGCCTTTGGTTTACCCTGGTTATTACATGATCTAAACGACACAGCAATCATTCTATCATCATTAGGCATGGGAGTCTTTGTAGAAGAGCCTGGTGATTAAAGTGCCTCCTTGGGCACATGAGACAATTTACGCCTCCTGTAGGCCCTGTACTTGCCTAAGGAAAAGGTAAACATATGGACAAGGTCCCATCCCATAGAAGCTATCCCTGATCTTAGGGCATCTCCCTATCTCCCCATCTCAGAACTTCTGCCTTTTTCCAAGCCTACCATGCCCCCATCCCCAAGTTGCTGGAGCTTTCAGAAAGGGAAGCTATGGGCAAACAATTTCAGCTTTGACTTTACAATACAACGTCGGCTCCTCCTTAGAACAGGAGAAGAAAAGAGAGTTAAGAATAGAACACAAATTAATCTCAGTAAATTATCCTGCTATGGAGAGATGGACAGATGGAAGGGAGAAAAGGACAGGATAGGATAGGATAGAGATTGGGTCATAGTGTCAGTGCTCTCTAGAGAAAGAGAAATGACAGGATGCATATATGGACAGAGCAATGTATCAGTTCCATTGAACTGGCTTATGTGATTGTAGAGGCCTGGAAAGTCCAAAATCTGCAGGGTAGGTTAAAGACCTGGCAAGCTAAAGACCCAGGAAAGAGTTGCAGTTTGAATCCAAAGGTAGTCTTTGTTCTTTTAGGGCCATCAAACTGACTGGATGAGACCCGCCTATATTATAGACAGGTATCTGTTTTATGGGAAGTCTACCAATTTAAATATTAATCTCATCTAAAAAACACCTGCACAGAACATCCAAAACAACATTTCACCAGAGGTCTGTGCATTCTGGCCCAAGTTGACAGATAAAATTAAGTATCACAAGTATATAAAGAGGAAGACAGACACATAGTTATAGAAATACATAATAGAAATAGATACAAAGAGATAGAGAGGAGACAGATACATAGTCTCTGGAAAGAAAAACTTTGACAATGGTTATTTTGGGAAGAAGTGGAATATATTTCTTATTTCTTAAAATGTTTTACAATGAGAATGTACTAATATATTATTTGTGGGTGTGTGTTTACATTTTTTTTTTTTAAGAACAAAGATTCTGGAGGGAAGGAAGGGAAAAGAATGCTATTTATGCCTTCAAACTGCTGACAAAGGAACTCTGCTGTCCTCTGCTGCTCCTTTGTAGAAGGGGTTAGTGCTGCTGTCACCTCTCAGATGCCAGGTGGAGTGTAAGGCACTGGGTGTGGAGAAATGAATACAACAAAGGAAACTCCAAACTCGTGGAATCTACATTCACATCATTTCATTTCAACAAGTCTATAAAGCAGGCACTAATGCCCTGCTTTCACAGATGAGGAAACACAGGCTAGATGATACCAAGAAAATGTCTCTAGGTCACACATGTTCCAGAACCTTATTTTGTCTATCCTCAAATCTCCCGCTCCTCTTGGGATGAATACTGGACTCCCTCGGCAAAGGAAGTCTGTGTCCCTTGGATATTAGTACAACAAGCATGTTGCAGCTTTTTCAAAGAGAATTCCATTTCCCTTCAGCAGCAAGATAAATTTTCCATCCCCTGCAGCTCCTGGGCCGTGGCTGGCCATGGCTGTATCACAGCCGTGCCAAACTCAAAGAAAGTTCGACGGACAAACATAGCCAGAAAGCATGAGAGCTTTCCATCCAGCTTTCAGAATTATTATTTCTTATTATTTCTTGAGAGCATCCACTACTCTTTTAAAAACAAGGGGCCTATTTTGTGAGCTGCTCAATGGTCTATTTTAAACTCATGGGCTGTGTTTGTTTACATTCAATTCCAGGCCTTGCCCTTTGCAATAAACCGTCACTGGCATCACGCAGAAAAGCATCGTGGAGACTGCCATATCACTGTTTACAGCTTTCTCACTTGAAGAAAAGGGGCGGAAATCGAATATTTGCAATTGTCCCAATTCTGAGAGAGCCCTAGAGAAGAAAGATGGTGCCAAGCCTACAAGTCTAAGGATTCCTGGGGCAGCAATGCATAGTACAGAGGCACCAGCATGGAAGAAAGTGTGTTCTCATACACCTAGGAGAAGAATAAACATGCTAACTTATTCAACAAACACTATGGAGCACCAACTATGGTAAGTGCCAGGCACTGTTCTAGGTACCTGAATACAACAGTGAACAAAAGAAAGAAGCTGCCCTCAGGAACTGACATTCTTGAACAGTAGTCAACAAATAATAATAATACATTATATTATATATAATGCTATATATATAACACTAATATGTTAATAAAAATAATAATTATTATTGATAAACATGTTGGAAAAACATTAGGTACTACACCTTTCAAGACCTTTCCTAAAGAGAAGCCCAGGCCTTAATGTGACATTGGCCAATCATTTAGAAGTTGTTATATCTGAACTCTGAACACTATTGGTCTGATTTTATCAGCTCCTTAATTCTTCTCATCACCTTAGCCCAAATCTCTGCTCACAAGGCTAGGCTCCAGCATGCCTGGGAAGGAAACCAGGTTGATCCTCAACACCCTCCAGCCCCTTCCAGCCTTTTGCCCCCTGGTACCCAGCAGGCCCTCACTCCTCTGCTCCAGGACCCTCAGGTCAGGGAGACAACAGTTCACTATAAACATGTTTGTAACTGCATGGACTCCAGTTTACCTCTTGAAAGTATTCGCTTGTTGATTCTGGCCATTCTCACTGGTGTAAGGTGGTATCTCAATGTGGTTTTGATTTGAATCTCCCTGATGGCTAATGATGATGAACATTTTTTCATGTGTCTGTTAGCCATTTGTATGTCTTCTTTGGAGAAGTGTCTGTTCATGTCTTCTGCTCATTTTTTGATGTGATTATCTGTTTTGTGAGTGTTGAGTTTGAGGAGTTCTGTATAGATCTTACATATCAGACCTTTGTCTGTAGTGTCATTTGCAAATATCTTCTCCCATTCCGTGGGTTGCCTGTTCATTCTGTTGACTGTTTCCTTTGCTGTGCAGAAGTTTTTTATCTTGATGAAGTCCCAAAAGTTCATTTTCCCTTTTGTTTCCTTTGCCTTTGGAGACATGTCCTGAAAGAAGTTGCTGTGGCTGATGTCGAAGAGGTTACTGCCTATGTTCTCCTCTAGGATTTTGATAGATTCCTGGCTCACATTGAGGTCTTTTATCCATTTCGAGTTTATCTTTGTGCATGGTGTAAGAGAATGGTCAAGTTTCATTCTTCTGTATATAGCTAATTTTCCCAGCACCATTTATTGAAGAGACTGTCTTTTTTCCACTGGATATTTTTTCCTGCTTTGTCGAAGATTATTTGACCACAGAGTTACGGGTCCATATCTGGGCTCTCTACTCTATTCCACTGGTCTATGCGTCTGTTTTTGTGCCAATACCATGTTGTCTTGATGATCACAGCTTTGTAGTAAAGCTTGAAATCAGGCAACGTGATTGGAGAGGATGTGGAGAAAGGGGAACACTCTTACACTGTTGGTGGGAATGCAAGTTGGTGCAGCCACTTTGGAACATAGTGTGGAGATTCCTCAGGAAATTAAAAATAGAGCTATCCTATGACCCTGCAATTATACTACTGGGTATTTACCCCAAAGATACAGATGTAGTGCAAAGAAGGGCCACATGGACCCCAATGTTCATAGCAGCAATGGCCACAATCGCCAAACTGTAGAAAGAGCCAAGATGCCCTTCAACAGATGAATGGATAAAGAAGATACAGTCCATACATACAATGGAATATTATGCCTCCATCAGAAAGGATGAATACCCAACTTTTGTATCAACATGGACGGCATTGGAAGAGATTATGCTGAGTGAAATAAGTCAAGCAGAGAGAGTAAGTTATCATATGGTTTCACTTACATGTGGAGCATAAGGAAAAACATGGAGGACACTGGGAGAAGGAAAGGAAGGGTGAATTGGGGGAAATTAGAGGGGGAGATGAACCATGAGAGACTGTGGACTCTGAAAAACAAACAGAGGGTTTTGGAGGGGAGAGGGGAGAGGGGTGGGGGGTTGGGTGAGCCCAGTGGTGGGCATTGAAGAGGGCACGTATTACATAGAGCACTGGGTGTGGTGCATGAATAATGACTCTTGGAACACTGAAAAAACAAAATAAAATAAAAGTATTCACTGTTTAAATGTGAAGCTCCCTCTCCTCAAAGGGCAATGCTTAACCCAAAAGCCTACCCCTGGTGGAGGAATTTTATACTTTGTGAAACCTGAATAAGCAAGATATTTGTAAGCCAAGAGACCTTCTGGGCACTCTTCTGGGATCACATACATCTTCCTCTCTGTCCCTAAATCTGCCTCTTGCATCCATCACTTGTCAAATGTCAGAGACAAGTCATGTTTTCCAAGGACCAGCAGTCACTATATGACATTGGAGTAGGGAGGGAGAGAGGACGCAACAGAGACAGACAAACTGATATAAGAAAACCTGCATATTTGAGCAGGACATTTGTTAAGAAGGTCTTTGAACCCCTCGGGGAGAAGTCCATCATAGATCTGATCCCATGGTCTATGCAAAGGGAACCCCACACTGCAGTGATGTTTTTGACAAGACCTGTGATTGATTTGCTGGTTCACTAATGAATGGACCTGGAATTGCACATTGCTTTGGCTCTAGAGAAAGCATATGATTACAGCATGCACAGTGGCAAATGCTATAATTAAAGATGCAAAACAGGGTTCATTACACACCCATTTTCAGTGCTTGGAACTTTCTGAAACAGTTCCCTTTTCAGAAGCACCATCTGCAGGTGACAAGCCTTAGGAGACTTCTTTCACCCAGAACACACCAAAAAAAAAAAAAAAAAAATTAAAGAGCAGGATTCGGGTAGGGAATGGGAGCTTACAAATCTTTAGAATGAAACAAAACAAAACAAAAAGGAACCTACCTTGTCCAGTGAAAAAGTGAAAGAAGGATGGACACATCTCTCAGAATAGGGGCCCACATAGCTGGGTCTGGAGAGTTAGGGCAAATGCTGGCTTGTGTTCAGAAGGCAGCACTTGGAAATTATATCATAGCTCTGAAAGATCACATCTCAACAGTAGATCACTATAAGACATGGTTTGTCCTGTGATACTGGGTTCACAGCAGTTTCCACTGAGCCATTAAAAAATGAATAAAATAACTATAATCACAACAAAGACAAAACACCCATGTGAATGTATCTCACACCTTCTCCACCAAAAGCACCAAGTATATTGTCTGGATGTGCATGACATCTCTGACTTAGAGCAGAGAAAGGAAATGTTCCTTATTTTCCAGGTAGGGAAAGGAAGGTAATGAGGCACAGAGAGGTTAGGTGAGCTGCCTAGGGAAAAGGAGCAGGTCAACAGCCAAATCAGGACAAAAACTGGCACTCCTGATTCCCAATTCAGTGCTCATTCTCCTCAGACTGCACTGTCTCACAAATGTCAAACACATTATGCAAGAATACCAGGAGTCCGTGCTGAGGCAGGAAAGCTTGGTTTCCAGTTAATAAATTCATCAGTACATGCACAGCACAAAAATGCTCTCCCCAGCTGAGGGCAGACCATGGAGTAGACCCTGGGAGCCAAGCAGCGCATCCCTTTAAACACTGGCTAATAGCGAAGCTGTGAAATGCCGCGCCTCTTATCCACACCCCTTTCAGGAGCCATGATTAAATGTGAGCTCGAAGGAACCTCCCCCTTTGCAAAGGCAGGATGGAGGAAGAAGGGTTACTGACGCTGGAAGCACCTACCTGACTAGTCTCAAATTTTTGCCCTTTTCTTGATCCTAAAATATAGAAGGGTGGGGGGTGTGAAAGAGAAAAAGAATGTCACATTGACAGCTGCAAAGACAGTGAGACTGCAAATTTGGACCAGGCCAGGTGAGGAACACCTCATTCATGCCCTCTGGCCCTTCTCTGGAGGCATTCTAAAGGACACTTGGGTGTGGGCCACTGGTGTGCAAACTGCATACTGCGTGTATATGCCTCACAAAGGTAGTTACTTCTATAACTTCTTAAGGAGACATATGTGACACTGAACTAGAATATAATTTTACAGAATCATAGAATCCCTCTCCCAAGGAAGGAAAATTCAGGAAATCATGGATCAGCATCTCTGATGTCAGCCAATCTAGAGAGACACCTTTAAAGACCTCCAAAGACAGATGCAGTAGAACACTCCTCACTTACCTCTAGGAGAGCTTAACTGCTTCTGTTGCTAGAAAGTTCTTCCTTAAGAAGAACTCACATCCTTTAGGCTGTGGCTTAAACCAACTCCCTCTATCCTGTCAGTCAGAAGCACATTTGCACTCTTTTGGCAAATTCCAATTTTTCTCTTTAGTACTGGTAGCAACCAAGGATTGCTGAGTAAAAGAGGACAGCGTGTAGATTTATGTGAAAACAAGTAAAAACCATGGATAAGGATTTTTAACTATAACCTAGATGCGTATTTGTACCTTAAGTTGATAACTAGTTTAAATTACCAGGCCATACCTGAAATGGTTTTTGAAAACACTTCAGATATTTCTGCCTAGAATGACCAGTTTAAATGAAAACTTGAAGTTGAATAGTAACTGCAGTTTTGAGGCATTCTATTCCAGCACTAATTAGAATTTCTGGTGTATACCAGGAATACCAAAAACTGAAAACCCTAAACTGAAGGTTCAATGAACACTCTGATAAGGCCACAAAAATGTGCCCCACATTTCCCTCATGTCCTTGTTGTAGGGAATCAAGAAATTTGGGCTTTGGATCCTAGTATAACCACTAATACATAACCAGGTTGCTGTGCAACCCTAGGGAAATAACTTAGCAGCCCTGAACTTGATCTTTCTTCACCTGATAAGTAAACATCAGTACAAATGATCTCAAAATGGGACTAAGATGTCTAAGATTCTGCCTAATAAGTGTATGATGATCATGAATTGAGATAAAGCTTGTAAACTACTTAGCTCAATGCCTGTAAGTACATGATAAGCACTCAATATAAATGTTTGCTATAATTACCAGTTAGTGATAGGCACAGTCTGGGCTTACCAACTGGAAACAGAGCTTTATGTCCTACTCCACTGTAAGAACGCCACCACTGAGCCCCCAAAGATCCAGCAACAGGTAAACTTGTTATAAGTATATATAGTTATAGTTATAGAAAACTATCTACACCCATAAGTAAGACTGTGAAACTTTAGAATGATGAGGATGGCATATGGAAAACCACAAAGCCCCCTGAAGTCATTGATTCAGGCTGTTGCTTGGTGGCTAGCCAGCATTACCCCAAATCAGACCAATCCTACATCTTAATTATTCACTTGAGCCTCAGTATATCAAAGACCTACCCTGGGTCATGCCATAATACTACGGCATACAGATCATGTCATTCACTGTTTCTCCTTACCGTTTCCTGCTCCTGCACACACAGAAAGACTGCATGTCCCAGCCTCCCTGGCAGTGGGCTGGGGCCATGTACCTGAGTGAGCTCTGGCCATAACAATAGTGGGAGTAGTGATAATACAACTTTCAGATCCAATCCTTAAAGGCATCTGGGACATGAGCCATCTTTCTTTTTCCTTTTGGAGGCCACATGTGAAGATGACAAAGTGATAAGACGGAAGCCGCCTGGATCCTGACAGAGGAGACCTGCCATAAAAACTTGCCCAACCCACAGCAAACCTTACGAAAGCAAGAAAAAAACTCCCATCATGTTATGCCCCAGCTATGTCAGGGCTTGTTTCTGTAGTACAGTGGATTGTATCCTAATAATAAAGATTCTGGTCCTTCAACAGATTAGGGGAATAGACATGTGTTAAGTACCTACAGTGTTTGTCAAATTATTTGACCCTGAAATCAATTTGGTGGATTGTAATCACCACATTGAATGAAAAATAGAACAGAAAATATCAGGAGCTACTTTTAGCATATATGTAAAAACTGTTTCATGGAATGCTTGGTTCAGTTTCAAAAGTGTGAGTTATGTATTTGTGTGTGCCGGGTTGTGATATAAACTGCATTTCTTACTGTGGCTTGTGCTCAAAAAATGGAAAGCTTATAGCAATCTCATGAGGTAGGCATTATCCCCATTCCAGAGCTAAGGGTACCATTCAGAAGGTTTCAGTGATTTTTCAAAGTCACACAGCTACTAAGTGGTGGCACTAGCGTTTGGGCCGAGGTCAGTGTGCCTCCGAGCCTCCCGCATGTTGGCCTCCATCACAGGTGATACAGCCGGCAGCCACTGGCCCGCAGCCACATCAGCCAGCCTCCTCCCGGGGCTCCTGAGCATGGAGCCTCCAACCTTACCTGGCCCCTTCACACATTTTTAGGAGCCATGTGTGAGCATTCCGATGGCTTCTATTTGCAGATATTTCAAACAGATGCGCATAAAAAAAAAAAAATCACACAAATTTCTCAGCCTATCTGTAAAATAGGTCAGTTTATATTTGATTTCTCCCAAGCGGTGCCTCAAATACCACAGAAGGAAAACCGAGAGAGAGGTTAGCTGATGCCAGGCCAATGATGGCAAAAGGGGATCTGATATTTATAAATCCTGAGCATCAGATGGGAAAAAAGAAGAAAGAGAATCCATTCTTATAAGGCTAGATGAGGTAAAACAGAAAAACCTAAACTCTAATAAGACCTATCCATCCCACTTATTTTCATTGATCCCTCAAGTGCATCTGTGGACAATTCAAACCTAAAATATGGATACTGCATATCTTAAAAATCAGTCTGAAATATTCCTGGGAGCTTTGCCCCTTTAAATATCAATCCACATGGTTATCGGCTTGGCTCCTAAGCAACTCAGGCCTTGATTCTTCAGGAAATACTAATATTCTGTTGTCTGATTCAGAAGCTAGAAGCAGCAATGTAGGTGTGATTGTGCCTAGTGACAACAGACAAGCAAGGGCCTGTGGCCACCCCAAAGGAGGAGTCCAGGGGCCACTGCTATAGGTGTGCAGATAACCAAAGCGCTAAAGACCAACAACTTGAGCTTTTACCTGGAATGGATGGAGAACATGCTACAGCCAAGTTCATCTCCAACCCCTCAGGGCTAAAATTCAAAAGAAGCTCTGAAATGGCAAACAAGTCTTAGCTGGCAGCTTCCCAAGAAGGGAGGTCTACTCTCGGTAGGCGGTATGGTACAGGATCTCTCTAGCCTTATGGCCAGCAGAGGAGCTTCCTGCCTCCAGGCAACCCGGTTGAATGCCCCCAGGAGACAGGCACCAAAATGAACAGGATACTGAGGGCATTCCTCACCCACTTTAACTAGGGTCTGCTCTATTCTACCATGGCCCTCCCGGAGTCACCACCAGAGAGAGACCTTTGTGCTTCCGTGGGGGTTGCCTGAAAATCCACAATCATAAGAGGTTAGCAAGAATGACTTTGTAACCCCCACGCCTTACCCAGGCAGCTCCACCCTCAAACCCACATAACAGGCACACACGGACTCCTCACAACTCCCAGTCCCTTTCCAGCTGACAGAGTGCTCCTTGAGGCAGGATCTTTCACGTTGAGTATTTCCAGCTCAAATATTCCATCAGAAACATTTGGGCCCCATCTGAGCTCACACGTTCTGGCATGGCCTCACCCACACCCCTCCCCATCCACCCCCAAGAAATAACAGTCTGATGTTCCTTCTCTTCTCTGTCTCTTTGGAAAGGGAAGATGTTACTCACCAACCTAACGAGTGTATTTAAAAATTGCAGCTGACTGCCATAGTAAATTCATGTCATGTTTTTTATGATAGATAATATTTCAGAGACACAGTCCTGAATGGAACCTAAAAAAAAAAAAAAAACCCTTCTTAGAAATACAATTTCTGTTCAGAAACTCAGCTGCCCGCTTTCAGCTGTTACTTCTATAGAAAAAACACATTCTGGATTCTGGCAGACAGGCAACAAAGCCGACTAGAGGCCGGTGCAAAGGAGTTTGTGTGTAACTTAAACTTAATGTGGGAAACTCCAGTCATGGTAGCACACCTTTAAATCTCATTAAGCTCCTTCTGGGTATCAAAGGTGGGCCAGTCGTGCCATTTCCTGAGTCCTGTCAAGTACAAGGTACAGGAAATTGACAAAAGAGCTTCCATTAGTCTAGCCAAAATTCACATGGCCCTATTATTAAGATGCTGCCTAGTCTGATCACCCTCTTAATCTATCAAAACTCCAAAAGGATAATCTTTTAAAAGCTTCCCTCTTTCCCACCCTTTTAACCCCTAAGTCCTTTTCTTTGTTGCTTAAATCAAGTTAAGTTGATTTTGTGCAAAGTTTGGAGGAGAGACGTACTGGTAGGTAACAAAAAATAAACCAGACACTTTTCTACCTGGAAACTGTTCTCTTTGATTCAAAACTGAATATTATCACTTTGTAAACAAAAATGAATAAAAAATGCTGCCTCTTTTTTTGCCCAGACTCTTCTCCTGGCATTCTCAAAAACCCCCATTAGGCACAGCATAAGAATACTCAAAGGGATTACATGCTCTTCGCTGGTTTTGTTTTATAAGCCAGGGGCCACTGAAAGAAAACAGAGCCTCCTGTCCAGGTGTCTCTGTCCAGGTAAAGGACATTAACATCTTCAGATCTCTGCCAGGCACACCACCAGGCCAGCTCCAGAGAGGCCTTGAAGGGCAGAGCAAGACTCACTTGCACCCCTAGACATTTCTCTTCCCCTCTCTCTCTCTCTCTCTCTCTCTCTCTCTCTCTCTCGATAACGGCTTTTATGCTGGGAACAGACTGGAAGGCAGGTGCTCCTCCCCCTCGAGCAGACTGAGTGAGGAGCTGAATGGGCATGCAAGATGGACTGCCTGCATTATTGATTTCAGACGGCCAGCTGACGGTACACTCCACCTCTTCTTATTTCCACAAGGTACATCTTTCTCTAAACTCAACTGTCTCTGATTTGAAAGCCGGGGTGTCTCCCCCACCCCCACCCCCAAAGAAACCGAATCCCACCTCGACACAGCTGCTCAAAGGCCGCCTGGTGGCTGTTACCTACTGAGGCGAGCTTTTGTGCCGCCAAAGGGAAGACAAGGTCCGCGCTGTGAACATAATTTTTGATCATACCTGTTTAAATATGCTGAGTGTCAATCAGAGAAGTTGGAAGAACATTATAATTACAAAATATATCCCTGCTCCATAATCAGTATTGTTTGTTATAGTGGCCTGGATGGTGATAACGATTTCAGTATGTAATCTGTGGAACTTACAAATACCCATTTTACATGTGCATTTAGGAAATACACCGGGAAGAGGAAGAACAAATAAAAAGGACCACACCAGTCAATGGCATGTTTGGATGGCTGGGTTACCCTCCCGATGACGGCAACAGTGATGATGCAACATTAATGAAATGTTGTCCACCTCAGGGGACATTTTGTGGCCAGAAACCCCTGGCCTGAAACACTGGGTCAGGACTCTTCGGGTTCACTAAGTGATTGGTTATTGCCTCAATTTTACTTTCACCTTGTGTGGGATCTTGTGGGGCTCAGCCTAAGCCAGGCACACTCCCACAGTCACCCTCGAACTGGGTCTCTGTGTATCTGTGTGTTCTTAACAGAGCATGAAAGCCCACAGAGCCGCCTGGATGGGAGAGGGGAACTGACTAAGCCATGCTGACTGGGGACAGCTTTAGTCTGAAAGCCTCTCACCCTTTAGGAGGCAGACTGGAAATGAATTGTATCAGGCCCCTAATATACCCTCAGCCTTCCCTTCACTTTGAAAACTGATAAGCAAACCTACCCATCCAACATCTCCCCACCTCAGGCTGGCTTCCTTCACACCCACCTCCCATAGGACCCCCAAGCCTTGACGACAGAATCATCTCCCAGCACTCCAGGGCCTGCACAATAACTGAACAGAACTGGCTGCCTTCCTGGAAGCCCTTCAAGAGCCATCAGAGAGGCAAGCTCCAGTGAAAAACAGAATCTGCCTTCACTGACTTCCTTATACCTACAGGGTCAAGTCCACACTTTCTAGGCAGCTGTCCCATACTGTCAACTGTCTGGCTCCAGCCTTGCAATTCAGCCTCCCTACAGAAACTCTCTTATTCACAATCCCCCATATCCCACCTTTGCTAGTGCCTTCTCCTGCTCTGAGATCACTCCCCAGCCCTCCTACTCCAGCAACCTTGATCCTACTTGGTCCGCACCCACCCCCCACATTCGTACTGGAAGCTGTTCTCTTTGACACAAAACTGAGTATTATCACTTTGTAAACAAAAATGAATAAAAAATGCTGCCTTTTTTTTTCGCCCAGACTCTTCTCCTGGCACTCTCAAAAACCCCCATTAGGCACAGCATAAGAATACTCAAAGGGATTACATGCTCTTTGCTGGGTTTGTTTTATAACCTCCCCACACTAGGACACCCAGTCTGATGCTCAGGCTCTCTCACTTGGCACCTGGGATGTGCATTCTTAAGGAGAATTATAATATTTGAGAGTAGGACGTGGCCTTACATTTCACCTAATGCAGCATCCTTCAGTTCTTCAAGTGAGAAATCCGAAGTGTACGCTCGGGCTTCCCAATCTGCAGACCCCAGACCCTGGAGCCCATGAAGCTTCATAAGCTTCTGGAGGCCAAGTTCCCAGTCTGCTGCCTTGCTCTGTCCTCTCCAGAGCTTCCCATGGTGCCCTCTTTGCAGAGGAGCACTAAAGAGCTGGCAAATGAAGTCCTTGCTGCCCTACCGATTTAGGGTGCCTGACCATTCTGAGGCTATAAGGTCGCTTTTTATTTTTTCCACAGTGTGTAACTTTCTCCAAAGTAAATTACCTATTACTTAAAAAGCATGTTATCCTTATCCCACCTTTTTTCTTCTCCTCTACTTCACCTCCCCTGAAAGTGAATCCTTTGTCAAGGCAATATGCGTCTTCCTTAATTGCCATAGTTTTTCTTCTCAATTATCACACCACAGGCTTTGCATCCAAGGTCCCAAGTTCTGGATCTTGTACCAGGGAAGGGCAAATAAAACAAAAAATGCCAAGAAAGAAGCTGTAGAGAAAAGAAAGCAAGGGCCCTGCCTCTCTGAGTCCTGGTCGCTACTGACCAGACTGTCCCACACCCCATACCCTCGGAATTCCACAGTGACCCTCATGTCCTTTCAAGTGGAACAGTAACTTTAAAAGGTTTTATCTGTTTCACTCTCAGTTTGGAATTACATTTTTTCTTTTGAACAAGGCCAGGAAGTGGCCACTGTACCTTGTTAGCGAAGTCATATGAGAATATACAAGCAGGTACACAGTGTATGTTCGATTCAGGGGTAACATCGGCCTGGGTTATACAGGGATGGCTTTGTGGGGAAAATAGGATTTGAAGTGGACCTTAAGAGATGAATTGGATTTGGATGGTGTTTCAAGTAGGGGACATGAGGAGACAAAGTCACAGGAGTAGGATCCAAGGTGGTTGGAGACAATTAACCAGGACTGGGTATGAACTATAGATGTCCCTCAAACAATGTCCACCAGTGACACTGTCAGGAGATTTCCTCCCATCACTTGGGTGAATGGAGAAAAGGGGGGATGGGCAGGAAGAGAAGGATGGAAAGTTAGGGGAACTCTGAGAGAACAAAGCAACTAAATGCTTCTCCTAAGGCCCCCAGGTAAAGACAGAGGACGAGAAGAAAGCTACTGCTGAGTGTTGGGAAGGGCTCTGGGGACATCTCCCCTGCTTGTGTTCCCCCTCTTCATCAGCACCCGCCACAGAATGGATAATAAAATATTAATTCTATCTGATCTGGGGCCACCCAGGCAGTATGATGTCACATGATACTTTAATGACCACAATTCAGGCAACACAGCCTGGCTGTGAAGGAGGAACTCCCCTGCTAGCCCAAATCCAAAAGGTGCTTATGTTACAGGAAGAACAGGAAGTGGGGCTCCAAAACTGAGCACAGGACCCCAGGAATGCACCAGGGCCCCCTGAGACCTTGCTCTGTCTGTACAGCATAGAAAGGCAATACCATTTTCCACCTTGTTCTTCATTACCGCTAAAGTGAGCTGTTCCTCAGCATATGGTGTCTCTCCAGAACTAATAACATGTGAAAGTCTAATTGTATTAGCAATTTCCCATCATATTCTATTAATATGTATCATATTGGTATCCATTTTCACTGATGTGACATGAAAAGCAGTAATGTGATTACTTTTTTAGTGAAAACAAATGCTAATGTAATGAAATGTTGCCCACAGAAGCTGGAAAATATGGCAACCAGCAAGTACTTGGGGCTTTCTTCTTTAAAAAAAAAAAAAAAAAAAAAGGAGGTGGAGGAAGAGGCAGGGGTCAATCAGAATTGGGCAAAAATATTTCAAGTGTCCTATAGATACTTATGGTCAAAACCTGCCAACAACAGAGCTCTTCTCTAGGGCAGTGCCTGGCACACTGTAGGTTAACAGGCACAATGGAAGGCCATTCAATATAGAGTTACGACATGGTTGTTGACATCAGAAAGATTTGCCTTCATACTCTGGAATTTTCTAGCTGGGAACTTTGGGCCAGTTAATTTCCTTAAGCCCTGGTTTCAGCATTTGAATAACAGAGATAATAACAGCATCAAACTCAGAGATTCTTAATAGAATTAAATGAGATCACGTTTAGAAAGCACTCGGCAGTGTCTGGCACATAGTGAATGTTCACAAAATATCAGAAATTATTGTTGTGATAAACATAAGAGCAGAATTCTCTAAAACTTTTGTCCAATAATATTAGTTCATGTTCAGCATATCACCCTTTAAAACATGCCCTTGTTGTTCTGGAATAGTCTACCTTCTTTGGAAGATGCAGAAGAAAATGCTACATTCGAACCGTAAGGAAAGAAAACGTGGGGAATGGAAAATAAACTACCTACAAACGCTTCTGAATTTTGATCACTGTTGAGAATAAGTGAGATTTTAGGATCAAATGTGCAAAGAACAAGTACCATTCTGAAGTGTAAAAAAAATGTTGTTTTTGTTGTTATTTTCATCTAGGTCCTTTGTCCCTTCTTGCTAGTTCAGAAGTAAAAACCCAAAATCCCTTTACTGTGCTGACCAGGAAACAAGAAAGGCATTGTCAGGGACACAGAGGGCATGACCTGGCCACCAAGTGCCTCTGACCCAGGCTCCTAACCAGCTGGATGGTAGGTACTCTAAGAGAGATGTGGCTTTTCAGAGGCTCTCGTAGCCAGAACTCCTGCAGGAGGAAAGCTAGAGACAAGAGAGAGGACCAAAAGGCCTCTTGTGGTTGTTTCCCAACAGGATCAGTGCAAGACAATATAGGTTCTGGCTACTGAAAGCTGCCACAGCAATTTCTGCCCCAAACGGCACAAGATCATTTCCAAGTTCCCTTCTGACTGCAAGAGGCTCTGACTCTACAACATGCACCTGAGAGAACAAACCACTTAGCCATCAACTTTGACTTCTAACAAGCAACTCAAAGTGTTCCCATGGTCCAGCATCCCTAAAGCACACCACTTTCCCCTAGATATTTGGAAAGAGCATCAATGAAATGGGAATGGGTTTGTTCAAGGTGCCTGGTGTCCTTCTGTGCCAGGACACAGTGAAAATTTCATTTCCTACCTCAGAGAAGTCCGTACATCTGGAATTTTACATTATTTAGAATTACACTGGACTGCTCCTTTCATAAATGAAGTTTATGTACTAAGCATTATGCTCAGCACTGTATTAAATACTCATATCAACCCTCTGAGAAAGGCATTATTAACCCCATTTTACAGATAAGGAAGCTGAGCTCAGAAAACAGCCAGGAACTAGAGGCAGCACTAAGAAGTAATCCAGCCTGATTCTAAACCCAGTATTCTCCAGAGGACTACCGCCTTTGTGGGATCATACTTCTTGACAAAGCTACTAGCAGCTCACTGAGGGCAAGAGTTACCTTTTACCAAATGAAATCAGGAGCTCTGAGTTTAATCCCTGCTTCCACCTCTCACCAACTCTGTGAACTTTAACTGTTATCTGACCTCTCTAAGCAGGGGAGCCATGTAATTTATAAACCAGACCAGAACACATCTGAGACGGAAAGGGAAAAAACTAACCAGACAGGATGCTGGGACGACAGATAAACCAAGGTCGTCCTAAGGAAATGGAGACACGTGGTCCCTCAGAGCCTCACACACTCATTTGCAAAACAGGCTGGATGAAACATGGAGGTTACCTCCAAAGGCTGAGAACTTGGATTCTAGGAGTATAATAAGGAGGGAAGATACTCATCTGGACATCCAACCGGGAACACAAAATGGCGAATACTGGGGGCCCAAAGAGTGCACAGATGTGCATTTGTTCATGTTTGTTTCATCTCTAAAAAACACTACAAAACACATGAAAGAAAAGCCATCTCTAATCTCACCAAGTAGAGCCCTCTTTGAAGTTTGGTACATTGCTCTTTCCTGATTTGTACCTATGTTTCAACAACATAACTATACAAACACATCTTTTTTTTTTAATCAAAAAGTGAGTGACCATGCTATCAGCCTACACTTGTGCTTATTCTCACACCAGCATATAAAAATCTGCCTAATAAAGTAATACGCTGCATAATCTTCCATCACATGCATGGGATTATACATCCCACCATTTCCCCTCCTACCGCATATTTGAATTGCAACCATTCCACAAACCGATCAGAAAGAATATCATTCTACATATGTCCCTAATACAAACATAATACTCCTGCTATTATTTTTAGGTACTACATAAGAGCCTTAAAATTCTAAGGAATCCAGCCAAACTACTCACCAGAAAGTCTGTACCAATATTCCCGTTCCCACTGACATTATTTGAATCTGCCCATTTCCCTGAACAGTTGTCAGCATCAAATGTTTTTATTTTTGCAAATATCCTAGGTGAAAAAAACAACTGTATGTTAGTGTTTAATATTTCTTTAATAACTAGTGAAACCGAGTATCTTTTCAAATGTTTATCAGCCACTGACATGTTTTTTCTGTAAATTACCTGTTCATACTTTCCCCATTTTTCTATGGGCTGTCTTTTACTTCCTGCTTTATACAACCTCCTTCATATATTAAGAATAGTAATCCTTTATATAGGATGCAAATATCTTCCTCCAGTTGGTCATCTGTCATATAAATTTATTTATATTGTCTTTATCATACGCAAAACTTTCTGCTTTTAAGTCCTATGTTTCTTTTTTTCTTCAAGGTCTCCAGGGTTCCTGTCTTCCTTTGCAAGTCGTTCCACCCCTAAGTTTATCAGGGTATTACGCACAGTGGAAGTTCTAAGGCTCGGCGTTTCCTGGAGTCATACACAAAGAGGGTTTGGTTGAAGGCACACCTCACGTGCCCTAGGGGATTGCTGGGCAAGATGGGGGGCGGTTCCAATGTCAAAGGGGGGGGTGAATAAGCCACAGAGCTAGTCCCGCTTCCCTCCCGAAATGCCCCAAAGGGCAGAGAGAAGAGTGGATCCACACTGCCAGTGGTCTGAAAGCCTAGCTCAGTGAAAAGGAAAAAGTTCTTAGAGATCCCATGCTTTATCTTAAGAATTCATTAGAATATTGTTTCTATTCCATAATTTATTAATACTTATTTTGCTCTAAAAGTAGTATTTTGATTACTACTAAATTATTTAACTTCCCCTCCTTGAAATCATCCACCAGGTTTAAGAGGCAGGCAGCACTGGGCACTTCTAGTGGTAACTGAACCCCAGGTCCAGGCATTTTTAACTCCGCTATTAAAATTAGACCAAAGCATCGAAGAAGGACAGTACTGAGTTGACAAGTTCCACAGGTTAGGGAACTTAGAGCTCCTTTCAGGACCTATCATCTTGGGAATCTGACCTGAGAGCTGAACACAAAGGGGAAAGGTCTGGGCTTCCAGAGCCCTCTGCAGATGCTTCCCTTCCCTCTGCCCCTCCTGTCCTTCTGCCACAACAGTGTCCCTCCTTTCACTCACCCAACCATCTCCTCAACATCCCCAAACTCCTCTAGTTGCCCCACAATTTTCTAGCATATTCTTGGATGGGGCTGCTTTATTCTTATTTGGGGGCCATAGATCACAGACCTGCAGCGAATCATCCAAAAGGCCTGGGCAAGCAAAGACCACCTTTACCATTCCAGGAGTTACCACAGAATGTGGCATCTTCCACTAGGACAGGTGCTGTAGTAAAACACGGCACTAAATAAATGCTCAGGGTGATTAAAATAGTTACTGTTGGTCTCCTGATGTACAAAATGGAGGAAAAACCGTACTACTTCATAGGGCTCCAAGGAGAATCAAATGAGTTAATACAGATAAGGTCCTTAAGACAGTCTGTGACACAAAGTAAGCACTCCATAAATGTTAGTTGTTGTCCATATTATTATACCATATATAAGTGCTCAGAGTTTGTCAACTAACGAATGGTTCTTGTGCCACAGCTTTTATCCATAAGAACAAGCAATCCCCTGTCCTAAAAGGCAAGGAGGGATGAGACTGAAGTGGCACAGGGATGGGGGGTGTGGGGAATGATGTCAACCAAGCAAGTATGTTAGAGTAGGTAACCTGCTTGCCTATCACTTGGCACTTGCATTCCAGGCTGCTCCAGAAACGATCCACAGATCTGTGCATTGGATTGCATTGCTTCCAACAAAAAAAGATTTAGATGAGAAGCGGCAACAACCTATGGAGGCCCAATTTTTAGATGGATTTACTTGGCAAAAGTTCAGACTTGCACAAAGTCTTGCAGCATCTTTCTCTTGGGTTCATCCTGAAGTAAGACTCCTGGACACTTCCCACTTACTCTCTCCTTTCAGTTCTGAAGCAGCACTGTGATTTGTCACTGCTCTCTGGTTTTCATTCCTACTGCCCGTGGGCCCCATTCCCAGCATCGCCCTTCCTCTCACTGAATGACAAAAGATCAAAGCTTTCATAAAGCCACAAAGAGAGGGAAGAAGAGATCAGGTTATCTGGGCCATTCACTATACACATACACAGGCATGTGTGTACTCATGTACATACACACACACACACACACACACACACACACACACACGCACACACTCCTCTGCCAGATTATAAACTGCTAAGCCAAACAAGCCATAAACTCTTATGAGGGATGAGAGGGAAAAGCCATGCCAGAGAGATAACAACAATGTCAAATTTCAGACATGAGCAGGTTTTTGTGTGTTTGGGCTCCAAACCAGGGGTTTGGGATGGAAAATCTGGAAAAGCTGACAGCCCCTTAGAACTAAAGCAGCTCAACTGGGTGCCACTATAATAAATCAAAATCAGTTATGTAAAGTGTAAAATTATCATTTGGAAATCACTCTCTCTGAATAATTCAATCATTGACTTTCACATCAAACAACCATTCCAACCACCCACACACACAGTTCAGTCTCACACTGGTCTTAAACTCTCTTTAATTATCAGCATTAACCTATCACATTACTATTTCATTCCTATTTCATCCTGGGGGAGGGGTCAGTGATTATGATAAATCACAATGAACGAGAAAGACTTTCAGCTGTCCTTCCACACGGTTCCAGAGTTCCCTTGATCTGACGGTGACAGGTCTGCCTTTGTCCCAGGAAGGGACAAGGACAGATAAGCAGCCTCCCTCTTGACAAATGCATTACGGATGCCAGTCAAACAAAAAGGCCAAAGAACCCAGCTCTGCAGCTGTGCATGGCCGTCTCCCATGCCTACATCCCAGGCTAAGCAGAGATGTCTACTTGCCCCTCGGGCTGATGGGTGGAACATGCAGATCCATGTAAACAAATTTCACCAACAGCCTAGTTTCTCATATACCCCACTAAGCAGCAATTCTCATGAAATAATAACAACAAGAATTTTTAAAACACATGCATATGTCTAAAGCTAATCACGTACCCCTCCAAGAACAGCTTACTGAGCCACAAGGGCAAGTTTCCTATTATACTCTTTCGGGGTACTCTAGCCCTTGCCTCAGTGATCCCAAGAAATAAGCTGAGTAAGAACAGGCTTCACGTGAATATTTCATTTAGGGAGTAAGGGTTTCCTCCATTGCTGGTCGGGAATCCAGCTTTCTTGTTCTGTGTATCTACGAGTGTCTCCCCCGCTCCTTACTTACCACTCCCACTCTCTCACCTTTCAGATCTTTGGGTTTTCAAGTATTTAACAGGGAAGGGATTACCACAAGGAATAGCCAACAAGATAAAGATGTTTCTGTACAGATGTCCACTGCACCCGCTATACAAAATAAGAAAACAACCTAAATGCCATCTATGATACAGAGCTTAAATAAACTGTGGCACACCCATTCAATAGAATGCACTTCAACCACTGAGTACCAGGTCACACATGTGCATTCGTAAGCAACAAAAAGCTATTCATAGCATATTTTTAAGAGAAAAAAAGCAAAATCAAGTGAATCATTTGAAAGCATGTAAACATGTTTGATTCTATTTCTTTTCAATATGTAAGAAGGACAAACTGTATCAGGGTATGTTCAAAATTCTAATAATGGTTGTTTATCTGGTAGCATTATTATAAGAGATGCTTACTTCTCATTTTCTACTTTATTTTTATCTGTATTTTCTAATCAGTCTACAAAAAAGCAGGTTAGTAGAGTGGTTAAGAGCATGACTTGGGGGACGTCTGGGTGGCTCGGTGGGTTAAAGCCTCTGCCTTTGGCTCAGGTCATGATCTCAGGGTCCTGGAATCAAGCCCCACATCGGGCTCTCTGCTCAGCAGGGAGCCTGCTTCCCCTTCTCTCTCTGCCTGCCTCTCTGCCTACTTGTGATCTCTCTCTGTCAAATAAATAACAAAAATCTTTAAAAAAAAAAAAAAAAAGAGCATGGACCTGGAATCAGTCTTCCTGGAATCAAATCCAGTTCTGTCACTAAAGGATGTGACCTCAACTAAGCTATTTAACACTCCAGTGCCTCAGTTTCTTTCTCTATAAAATGGGGAAATGATGATTCCAGCCTCTCAGGACCACTGGTGAGTATCAGATGGGATGATTCTGTAGAGCCCTTATAACAGTGGCTGACACGCAGTAAACACTGTGCAAGTATTAGCTGTGATTATTCAGATAATCATATCTTTCGTGCATAATCAAAACAAAAAAAAGAAAAACAAAAACAGGGGACTTCAGGCCAGCTATCAGATCTTATGTGTTTCCTCAATAGTAAAATGAATGAATTAGATAGACAACCTCAAAGATCCATCCCCATTCCGTGATGGCATAATTCACTGCGGATGCTTCTAGTGGGCCCTGAGTGTAGCCCAGACCTTAAAGGGGACATTTCAAGCAGGATGCAGTGGGGGGCTGGTGGGAAGAAGGAGTGATGGGGCCCCTGAGAAAGATCAGAGGGTGTGAGTGCAGGGCTGGGGGGAGGGGAGACTGCAAGAATGCCAGCCAAGGCTAGCAGCCTCTCTACTCAAGTATGTGATTAAGTGACTGGCTTCTCTTTTTCACAAAGCCAGACTCCAGCTCAAAAAACCTCAGGGACTATTTTAAAGAAAAGTTATTCCTTTGTTTTTAATTGTAATTAAGTAGGTATTTTATAATTTTTAAATGGTGCAATTTACATGTCACTTCCATGATGCGCTGGGTACCCTTCACCAGAGGGAGAGAATGTAAGTTTAAGAGGACTGCTGTGTATTATTTTGTGATTAGCGAAGTGCATTTATGCAATTGTAAGTAGAACGGAGATACTGGGATATTTCAAGACTTCATTAAACATGCCAGAACTTTAACAAATTTACATGAAGCCAAAGTTTATTCATGTTAAGATTTCATTCATCCTTCTTCCCATACTTTGACAAAATGTTTAAGTTAGTTTCTCATTTTATTTGTCTACTGAGTTCCCTAAGTTAGGGAAATTAGTATTGTGTATGCGGTTTGATTTAATTAGCAATTGGGGAAATCGGCCTGGCATGTTTCATGGAAGCTTGGGGAAATTGTCAATTAGCATTGTGTTAATTGGTGTCTGCCGTCCTTGCTTTTTAGTTTTTAACCCCTTTTACCTTGTTCCCTCTTTCAGTATGTAAAATCTGGCTGTTTATTATTCTTTAAATAAAGGATTAATTGCCTGAATTCCTGCCTCTGCTCCATGTCCTTTTTCTCCCCGAGCAGATGGGGAGTTGGGCAGGCCCACAGTGGCGGTCTTGTTGCTTTCAGGCCCCGGTCCTCCCTGGCACAGGAGGAAGCTCTCTCTGCTGTACTGCCCTATGCCCGGCCTGAAGCTGCCTCTCTGCTGTCACCATGCCCAGTGGACCCTCTCTGTCTGCAATCACAGAAGATCCTTCCTGGCTCTCAGGAAACCCCCACTGCTCGTTTTTCTGGAGTCCGTGGCTGATACACTAGATTTGAGCAACTCATGTCATCTGACCCAAACAGTACCCTCCAGGAGGGTAGGTGGGGGAGCCTCTCCAAAGGCAGGTTGGACGCTGCATGAAGTGCTTCCTGGGAGCCAGCTCCTTTAATCTCACTATAGCCCCAAAAGGTAGGTTTATAGTAAAAAGGCTGGGGTTCAACTCCACTTGTGGGATGCAAAATGAGCCTCTGTTTATCTTGTTCAACACTGTATTTCCAAAGTTCTGCCCTTTGTGGACTGTATGGTCCTTCAACCAGCAATACTGGTATTAGCTGGGAGCATGAAAGAAGTGCAGAATCACAGGCCCCATGGGATCTTTAAGTCAGCATCTGCATTTAACAAATTTCCCAAAGGATTCACATCACATTAAATGTGAGAAGCACTAACCTAGCACACTGCTGGACTTGTGCTAAGCCAAAAACTTGCCTCTACTGCTAGAGTGTTTGCTGTACCATAGTCATCTTCTTTTCCATAATCTTCTTTTCCACAGTCACAGAAATTCTGACTGGGCATTTAGCTGTCCACACAAAGAAAACATTTCCCAGACTCCTTTGCAGCTAAATTTTTTACTACGTGACCAAGTTCTGGCCAATCAAATGTAGTGGAAGTTTCTAAGGACAGCTTCCAGAACACTTACTTAAGAGAAAATTAGCATTTCACTCATCTCCACCCATCCTATGGGCTGAAACATAGATGTGATGCTGACAACTCCATGTTGGACCGTGAGAATAAGGGTTATACTTTGGGTCTGCCAGAGCAGAAATTTAGAAGGAGACTGGTCCTTGGGGACTCAATGAGCAGAGCCCCCAACTTACCCTGAACTGTCTCCCCCACTTTTCTTCGAGGTGGGAGAGGGTCCTATCTTTCATGGACAAGTCTACTCTCGACTAATAAAAAATCCAAAGCCTACCTTGTCTACATAACACATAGTGCTTGACAAAATAAAGAGGGGTGAGGAAATCACCTATGGCGTACAGAGCAAGGACCTGTAGGCAGAAGTCTCTTGAAGACAGATGTCAGCTCAACAAAATGTTTGCCTGTAAGTATAAGTGTCCAGCTGTGAAATTAAATGGCTACCTCATTGAGGCAGCGAGCTTCCCATCACTGGAAACTGTTCCAACAACAGCTATCGGGCCATTTTCCTGTGCTTCTGAATGCTGCGAAGTACTTTCCTGCTCCTTCACAACCACCCTACCTTCTCCCTTTTGCTCCTCTCTTCCTTCCTTCCAGCACGTTTGTAACCAATTCCCTGCATTAAATCTCCTCTTTGTGAAACATCCCAGGTGGTTCCTGTTTCCCTGGCTGGACCCCAACTGATGCAATCAGCAGCTCTCATGGGTTTCTCTTTTCCCTTGAGGCCTCCCCAGCACATGCCAGAGGGGGCATATATAAAATTAGCACCTGGTGGCAGCAGCACCCACCACCAGCCTTTCTTGCCCTGGTTGATCTCTGAGCTGTCATCCATCAGACAGCAAGCAAGACCAGAGGGCTATAGAGTCTTCAACTTAACACCCAACAATCACAGTTGATGAGGCCGCACTCTGAGACAGATCTATGGCTTCAATTTCTCACCAGTATTTTAGTTCCCCAGGCTAGTTGTCATGTAGCTGGTCTCATTGAGAGGACATTAAGGGACCCATTTTTCAGGAGTTGGCTTATGCTAGCAGAACTCCATTTCCACGTGATATTTATCAACAAGAAACTCTCAAACACATTCCCTCACCCCAGTCCCCAAGCAGATTTAACTACTAGACAGCACCCATTTATAAACAAGCAAATGAAATCCTTCTCTTTGATAAGGAGAGCAAGAAAATTCTCTGCCACAGGGTTTCTTCAAGAGGTCCCCTGGGAGAGAGAGAGAATTCTGGAAAGGATATCTCTGCTAGCCAACCTCCCCCCGCCCCCCGCTTCCAGCTCAGCTTCCAGAATAGACACTGTGGCCCACTGGTTGGTTGTAAGGAGAGGTGAGACCAGAGAGCCAAGATGAAGAAGCTTGTAAATTTTCTACTCCACTCTTTCCGTCTCTCATTCCAGGAAATACACTGTCAACAGAATTGCAACCGTTACACTGTTAATCAATACACTGGGTTAGGTAGATTTAAACCTCCATTAGGATAACACATTTTGGTACATTTCTTCTATTGTACTACATGCATAAAAACTCTGATACAAGTCTATAAGACCCAAAACAGGGTCCAGAATTTAATCCTAATGCATCCCCAGAATCTGAAGATCTCCAACCCTTTGGAGAGAGGATGGCTTTTCAGAGACCAGCTGAGCTGCTCCAGAGAAGTTGAGGGAACAGTGAGTGGCAATAAGGTCTGCTGTGGGACATGGTCATGAAGTTTTTAAATATGTTTATCATTCATCAGTGTGGCTTCGAACACATCCCCACCGTTCTGGTGGAGAATCAGTGTCTATTTGTACAAGTGTCTCTCGGTACCGGGGCTAGCTAGCGTCAGAGGGACTGGCTCCCGCTCGGCCCACCGGCACAGCAGGTCACTGCTCACATCCCATGAGAACAGAATGAGACCTTGGTGAGAGCCAGGAACTCCAGAGTCCCCTGGAGAGACGCGACCCACACCCGGCTGCCACTGTTTCACTTCCATGCAGCTCTCCCATCACCCAAAGGCTGACCACCAAGTCTTTAGGGAAACTAGGGGGCTAGAAAATAAAGGTCTTTTTTTTAAAAAAAAGATTTTTTTTTTATTTATTTGACAGAGAGAGATCACAAGTAGGCAGAGAGGCAGGCAGAGAGAGAGGGGGAAGCAGGCTCCCTGCTGAGCAGGGAGCCCGATGTGGGGCTCGATCCCAGGACCCTGAGATCGTGACCTGAGCCGAAGGCAGAGGCTTTAACCCACTGAGCCACCCAGATGCCCCAAAAAATGTCTTAAGTGGACAATTTCCAGTAGGTCACATAGATGCACAACATTAAAAATCTTCCTTTGTGTTTTTCTCTACAGAGAATGCCTTCCTTTATTGCAGTTTATGCTCGTCTCCCCTCTCCTGAAATTCTTTATAGATTGGGGACAGGATCATACATTAGACACAATTAGCTCTAGAATTCCCAGGTTGTAATCAGAGTAGTTAGAAAGCTTCTGTCTGTCTGTCTCTCTCTCTATATATATACACACGCGTGCGTGTGAGTGCACACACACACACACACTCTCTCTATATATATATATATACACACATACACATATGTATATACATACATAAAACATATACATACATGCCCGCTATATATTTATAGTTTCTGTCTCTTTGCACGCATACAAACCTCACATATACTATGTGTATCTGTTGAAACAGCAGAATGAGGAAGAGAATCCAAAAAAGACAGGAAAACCCATGGTCATACTGTAGGACAATCATAATAATTAGTTAATAACAGCATTTACTATATGTCAGGTGCCCTGCTGGTGCATCTGCATGTACTGTCTCAGTTTTTTTCCAATTTTGGTCATATCCATGTATACTAATAGTATCATTTGCTAAATCCTTTTCTTTTGATAAAGTTACTTGTTTATGATTATTTGAAGGGAAAGCTCTCATAGTACCATGATATAATATGGATTTGATGTGTTTTTGGTAAAATACATCGGAATAAAATCTACAACTATAATATTTAACGACCTGTTCACCAAACATTATATACAACAGTACTCATAATCTCTTTTGGAAAAACACCACATCACACACTTATTCTTCACAATTCCATGCTTTATCACCATTGTCCCCATTGTACACTGGAACCATCAAGGCTCACAGAGGCTAAGTAACTTGTCCAAAGCCCAAGAAAGTAAAGTCGCAGTAGTCAATGGAGGAAATTGTCCAGAGAAAGGGAGTGGCTAAGAGTGTCCAAAACTACAGAGGCCAGTCGAGTTAACCAAAAATGCAAAGGATCCCTTCACACTTGGAAAGTCACAGGCCCAGACTGTAATGAGATGAGAAATGGAAAGGTAGGAAAAGTGCTATATGGGCAACTCAGGAACTTGGAAAGAGAGATGAAAGGGACACAGAGTTTGTACTCAATACATGACTGAATATAAATTCAAACAGGCCACAGTTGCTCCCCAATGCAAACCTCGGAATTGTGATTCCCTGTGTTCCCATTTCTTCCTGATAAAAGTAAGGCAAAATGGGGGCAAATGCAATCATAGGTCTAGAAAGGATGTCTCAGACCCCCAAAAAGTAATATTGAGGTGTTCTCAGTCAGGTGGCAGCTTAAGCCAGGTCGGGGAGCTAGCCAGAAGGAAAAGTGAGGCACCTGGGTTACGATGGCATCCCTCAGAGCTCTTAGCATTTCTCCAACCCGGGGAAGAAAGTTCCTCACAGCAATGCCGGTGCTGAAACTGCTCCCCATCACAGCCATTGCTCAGATCTACCTTGAGGCAGGGACCCTCACAGAGGTTGCCATTTCCCCCTTAAAACACTGAACACCCTTGGGGGGTGGGCAGCAGATGCTAAAGTCCAAGAATGGCAATGAGGGCTCCAGCCTGCACCATCTCTGGAGGTGAGTTTACAGCCGTTTAAAGGAGCATTTAAATTCCAAGAAAGAGCTTTTATGGATGTCTACATCCTCTTCTCATCACTGCAGACACGGTGCTGGGTCAGCCAGGACGTGTTTATGGTAAATGTTTTAGAACCACTGAGAAAGAGTGGTTCTTTCCCCTCCGTCCCCATCCAGGTGGAAGGACAGGGTAAGGATGAAGATGGAGTGGGAACCCTCTTTTATCTGGGGACTGACAATGGCTATCAACCTTGCAAATCATTTGGGAGGGCTGGCACTTCTCCAGAGAGGTGAGGTTTCTATTCCTTGAAGACTATTTGGTTCTATCCAAAGCAATCCTCAAAAAGTGAGATCAGAGTTGAATCAAATTGCCAATTTTGTTTTCCCTTTCTGTGTAGCCCCTAGGCCCATCTCCTGCACCCCACTGCACCCCTGTACCCCAGTGCTGAGAATCTCTACAGAGCTCCCAGCAGTGGCGGACAGTGAGAGAGGCCCAAGGCAGGGAGACAAGAGGCCCCGCCTACTCCTCCAGACACAAAGACAACCACCCACCTGGCCCACGGGACCCAGCCTCCCAGCTTGAGGCAGCCCTACAGGACGAGGTCTGACCAGGATGCCTCCTGTCTCCTCCTCTGTCTGAGCCAAGAAAAAGAGAAGGGCAAACTAGCCCTACAGCAGGAAGCTTCTACTTAGCTATGAGGATGGCCATTTTGATCAGAGATTGCCTGTCAAGGATTGTTTTAACTTTGGCAGGAGGAGAGAGTGAGTGGGCCTTTCTTTTGTGACTGTTTGCAGCTGCAGAATAGTACTTTGAAAACCTAACCGTGAGATTTATGACCTACCCAAGCCTGACACTGTACCCACTCAGACCTCTATTCCCAGGGTTCATAACCTAGCCAGGAAAACTATACCCCAGATGAAACTTGGGCTCAAAACATCCATTCAGAGACAAAATCTGTAGTTTTTAATAAAGAAGTGATCATTTACAGGTTGATAATGCAAACCAACAGAGCACACATGCGATGCTCTTCTGAAAGACTTGGGAGCAGATCAAACTGGTCTGAGAATGGGCCTAGCTTATCCTCAGAGAGCTGCAGGCGAGTGACGAGGATACTTGCAAAATAACAGACTGATATCAGACAGAATGATGACAGTAACAAATATTTGCAGAGCACATATCACTTTAGAAGTAGTTTTATAGTCATTTTCTCTTTTATTCTTAGAAGTGATTTCCACCTGGGTGGCCTATGAGTGCATTCCACATACTCAAATACATCCATCTTCTCCTCTGCCCATCTCCCCTCTACTCTAGTGCTGTTAAAGACATCAACCCTCTCCCAAACTGTACAGCACAAAATCTGGCAACACATGATTCAACTGCCCCCTGAAGTTCCATGGCCCATTTTATCTGTAACATTTCACACCAAGTTTTGTTTCTCTATACATCACCACCACCCAAGTCAAGCCCTCAGGACCTCTCACCTAGACAACTGTAACTGCTCCTAACTGGCTTCTTCACCCCGTCATTTAAGGCCTCAATCCAGAACTAGATGAAGGTCATAGCACTCCCCTGATCACAAATACCAGTGGCCTTGGCCTTCTCATCCCCAGAGGTCTCTTTCATCTCAACTCCCACAACAAAATGTGGGTGCCTCTTTATGCCACCTGTTAATACCTTAATACCTTTATCTGCAATTCCAAAATAGAAAAAACTCTGAAAGGGGGGGAAGAGCAACTTACCTGATAGTAGAACTTATGAGGCTAAATTTTTTATTTAAAATTTCCTCACTTAGAATATACATACATTTCACTAAAATAAAATAATATTAATATCTTTCACTATGGAATAATTCCCTAGACCCCACTTGGGGGACTATAAATTATACTGGATATGCACCATAATATCTTGCTAAAATCTGAAAAGTTCTGTATTCTGAAACACATATGGCCCAATAGGTTTTAGATAATGGATTTGGGGCCTGTATTAACTTAATTAAGTTAATGTATTAACTTTCATTAGAGTGCTTACTCTTCATGTCTCACATCTAGTTATCAATTAGTGAATCCTCAAATTGAGCACATATTATATAGAAGGAAACTCCCCAGGCAGTGAAGGCATATAAAAAGTTAAAATACATGATTCTTGACCACAAGTTCTTAGAGCTCTACATCCTACAGATCTAAAGTAGATCCAACATGCTATGGACCCAATAAAGGAATTTGATGAGAAATGCATCATGGCAGACTGGTGCTCAGGAAGAACTCTGCAGAGGAGGTTTACCTTATCCTGAGTGGTAAAGAAGAAACAGAAAAAGCAGTAAAGGCCTGGTAAGGCAGTCCAGGTATGGACAGGAAAAGCAGAAAATTCACAAGGACTTACAAAGTAGTTGCCTATAGTGAACTACCAGACTCATGTACAGTCATAGGATAGCTGGCCACTATTTATATAATTACAGTTCTTAGAAAACTATTCCTTCTACTGCTACCAATGTCCCTACGAGCACTGCAGCCAAAAATGTCATGTGCACCCTCAGCAATGTTGGCTGAGAAATCTGACAAGTAACTGTTTATGGTAAGTGCAATGAATGCCAAGGCTGGTGAAAATGTGGTTGGAGAAGTAGCCAAGGCCAGATCATTAAGGGCCTATGTAGTCAATGGCAGTCTAGTGGCTGACAGTATGAGCTCAGCATTTAATAGCTCAACAACCCTGGGAAAGTTCCTTAATCCTTCTCTGCCTCAGTTTCTTCATCTGTACCAGAGGGATGCTGCTATTGCTCATGAGGTTGATACTGCCTAGTCCAAGAAGTATAGTGAGGATTCAATAAGAAAGTGCATGTAAAGTATTCCATAATACTCAACATGGCAACAAATGTTAGTTGCCATGATATTACTATTCAAAGGCGCTTAGGGGCCAAAGAGAGCAACTGAAGGACTGTGACATGGTCAGACTACCATTACACAGCCTCAGGTGATGTACAGTCTAGTTTGAAAGGAAGCTAGAGGGGCACCTGGGTGGCTCAGTGGATTAAAGCCTCTGCCTTCGGCTCAGGTCATGATCTCAGGGTCCTGGGATCGAGCCCCGCATCGGGCTCCCTGCTCAGCGGGGAGCCTGCTTCCCCCTCTCTCTCTGCCTGCCTCTCTGCCTACTTGTGAATTGTGATCTCTCTGTCAAATAAATAAATAAAATCTTAAAAAAAAAAAGAAAAAGAAAGGAAGCTAGAGGCAAGGAGACCAGTTAAGAGACTGCTGCACTGATCCAGGCAAGAAATGAGGCAAAGTTGAACTCACAACCATAGCAACAGGATTTAGGCTGACCTATGGGTTGAATACAAGAAATGTCCAAGTCCATGCTAATATAAATAAATAATATTAAAAATAAATAGATGGAAGAGAAGGAGCACCTATTTCTCACAGAATTCCCAACAACAAATATGAAAGAAGTGACAGAAATAGAAAATCACAGGGCGCCTGGGTGGCTCAGTGGGTTAAAGCCTCTGCCTTCAGCTCAGGTCATGATCTCAGGGTCCTGGAATTGAGCCCCGCATCGGGCTCTCTGCTCAGCAGGGAGCCTGTTTCCCTCCCCCCCCCCCCCGGCTACTTGTGATCTCTCTCTCTCTCTCTCTCTCTCTCTCTCAAATAAATAAATAAATAAATAATCACCATTAAGCAAATACACTGTAGTAATTGTGACGGGCAAGAACTACGGATGGATGCTAACCCTGGTGGGTGAAAGAATGATAGGAAGAGGAGAGCTTGCCAGTAATGAAAAGGTGGTTCTCTATCAAAGCTGAACAGTGCAACAATGGCTGCACTTGACCATCTGCAGCCAAAGGCACCATACACATTGAATTGGAGGTGCTGGGGCCTTGGCAGAGAAATTCAACCAGCCCCCAGCCCTGCCCTCTAGGAGCAGCCAGTCTGCCTGCCACAAACAATGCGTATCTCAGCAACCTCTGAACAAAATAAAACCAAGCACATCAGCTGTCTCTCCACTCGACTAGTAGTAAACACACAGAGTCCCTTCTGCCTCCAAGCAAATGGGGCAGTTGTTCTCTGGCCTGCGTTTGAGTGGGACCTCTGGAGGCAAGCTGGCTAGGTTCTAATTCCAATCTACTACTCACCAGTGCATCTTTGGGTGACTCATTCTTGCTGGGCCTCAGTTTTCTCATCTGGAAAACAGTAATACTGGTACCCACCTTGAAGGGTTATTCCCCATAAAGAGTTTATCACAGTGAATGGTCTATGGTCAGCACTTAGGACCAATAGCCATTAGCCCATCGTGATGAAAGATGTCTGGCTGGGAGCCTCCACTCAGTGGGAAAGGCACAGAGGATGGCAGCAGCTATCTGATCTTTATATTCACACACACCTTGACCCCTGACTTAAAGAGCTCTGAGAGGCACTTCCACTACCACCCCCAAATTTGGTAAAAACATGGAAAGTGCTCATAAACCCATTTTTATTTATTTCTAATTTCTATCCTGCCAGCTTCCAGAAAGAATGTAAAGCAGCACAGATAAATCTACTCAAACGCCAGTGACATGAACCAGGGTACTCTTTTCTTCCACATCCACCATGAAGGTCAACCCACCTTACCCCCTCCAAGCAGACAGGGGAGAAGCAGGGAGCAAATGCAGAAGGGAGGTGGGACTCCACCTGGCACCACAGAGCTGGCATCCCCACCCCTCACCAGGCCATCTGCCTCCTTCCCTGCCTGCCTGCTGCTCTCATGTTTCTTACAGCCACACAGTGTCCCTGCTGGCCTCTACTGTTCTATGAGGGTTGTAGGAACAAAGGATATCAAGGGGCAAACTACCCTCCCACAGCTACAAAAAAGTATACAAATGAAATCAAATCAACAGTAGCTTTGGAGGGAAGATGTCTGTTTAATCATAAAAGAACAACCTGACAGTAGCAAAAGAAGGGGTGGGTATCTTGGTAGCTGGGTAGGTCAGGCTATTCTCCCTACTCCACACCCCTACAGCTGCCCATAGTGACACCTGCCTCCAGCGGCTCCGCTCCCCAGGGGGGCTCTGGCTGAACTGCCCTTACTTCTCTCTTCTGCCTACTCCAAGCTCCACCTCCTGCAAAGGCCTTCCTGTGTGCAAGTTTATCCTGACTCCACTCACTGGCCTCTGCTCCCTCTAGACTGCAGTGTCACCAATCATCTCGGCCTCTCCTTGAGCATCCAAACCCCTACTAGCCTTCCTTACTTCTCACCAGCACCCCTCCCCCCAGGTGTGGATCAATAGACCCGTAAGCTCCCTGAGCCCAGGCGGATGGGGATGGGGCGGCACGCAGGGCACACAGGAGGCAGAACACAAACAGCCTGAAAGACAAGGAGATGTTGCTGCAGACGATCCTTTTGTATTCTGACCAAATTACTCAAAGCTAAACTGGCAGTTCTAAAGGTTTAAAAGTACGTAAGAATCAACTGGGAGGTGGAAGCGAGGGAGAGAGGGACATGCTCTCGGCTACCGCATAGATTTTCATGCGCTACTCCAGAAACTCAGTTTTAATGAGTCCAGGATGGAGCCCTGGAATCTATTTTTAATAAGATGCAGGGTCCTATGTCATGCTATGAGAAACAGACCCAACTCCAGCTACGTGGAAAAAACCCTGGCTTGGGAGTCCAAGCCAGCTTTGCTGCTGGAGCAAAGCCCCAGGTCTGATACCAGGTAGGTGATCTGACGCAGGTAAACAACTTGTCTGGTTCTCAGACTCCATCGGTGAAATGGACAGGTAGGACAAGAGTCCTAGAATTCTAACAATGCAAAACGGTAGCCGACATTTACTGAACATCTATATGCCAGATGTTCATCTAAGTATTTTTCACATACTTTTCTATTTCCTCCTCAAAATAGATATATGAGAGAGGTACAATGAGGAAACTGAATAGTGGAGAGTTACATGACCTGTTCAGGGCCTCCCCGGGAGTTCAGGGCTCACCCTGAGAGGCCTGGGATTTAAATCCAAGCAGTCCAATCCCAGAGCCAGAGCTCATCAGCACCATGCTCTGGCACCAGAAAGAACTCCTGGTCCGAGTTACAGAGAGAGCGAGCAGGACACCTGGGTGGCTTCCATGCTGGCTTGCCCATTCCAGGCCTCTAGCCCCACCCCCAGAACTGCCCCCAGGGTCACCCTCTTGGCCAGTGTAAAAGCAAGTCTTACTGTATTAAGTCAAAATTAGCCTCAAAGCACAGGTGGGAGAAATGCCCACTACTTACGCAAAACTGGAGAGACTTTCAAAGCAAGAAGCAGGGTGTATAGGCCTAAGGAATGGCAGGGCCTCCTCAGCTCCAGACTTTCCTCACAGGGGAGAATGGGACACTAGAGGGGAGGCTGGGAAAATTCCCACAAGGCCAGAATGCCAAGCAGAGCTTGTCAGGGCAACAGGGCACTGCAGCCATCTTTCAAAGGACAGAAAGCACAGATTACACGTCAGGCCATGAAGCAAAATGGCCATTTGTGAGGCCTACACATGCTTCCCTCTTCCATCATTTACTGCCTTCCCAAATCCCAGTTATCTGTCAGAGCCCAGCTGAAAAGACCCTCTTCCTCCACTAAGCTGTCCAGAGAACTCTCCCTAACCACTCCAACCCAGGTCCACAGACCTCTCCTACTCAGCTTTTCCCACTCCGCCTTTGAGACTCCTTCTTGCATTATGGACTTGTGTTGGGCACAGCTCATTGCTTAGAAGCCGGACTCCTGGGTCCACCTGTCTGGGTTAGAATCCCAGTTCTGCCCTTTCCTAGCTTTGAGATCTTGGGCAAGTCACTGAATTTCTCTAAGGCTCAATTTCCTCTGACTTGGGCTGGGAATAGTAATTTTACCAGCCTTGTTGGATTATAAGAATGCAAGTGTCTTGGTACCTAATAGCTACTTAATGAAAGTTGAGGATTCTTAGCTATCTTTTTGAATGTACCTAGATTTAAGCTTTGCCCAGCTAGTACATATTTTCATGATGGGGGTGGGGTCTTTATATCTCCCAGCTGCAATACTGTCTACTTTCTACTGAGAAGCCACTGCGTGCAAAGGCCTGTGCTACATCAGTGAATGTCTAAGCTGCCCTTTGGGAGACTCCAGGCTGGAGAGCCTACCTGGCACCCTAAACAAAAGCCATTTTTGTTGGCATCAATCTCCCTGCAGCAAGCCTTGAGCAGTTTCTACTCTCAGTCTACACTCAGTTTCTACACTCAAGTTTCTAAACCTCAGTCCCAGGTTTGGCAGATGGCTTCAAAAGCAAGCAGGAAAAGGTGGCTACATGGAGTTCTATAGCCCCTGCAGGGTGCTGCAAGGGCAGAGAAGGGAAACTATGGGGGTGTGTGTGTGTGCACATCCATGCATAGGTGGGGTGCCCATGGAAGAGCATTTTGTTCATTTCTTGGGTCTATCACAGAACCAGCAATGTGACCTTGGTCAAATTTCTAACTCTCTAATTCCTGGTTTCCTCATCTATCCATGGGAATGCAAATTTCTTCACAGTGTTATTATTAGAATTGCTTCCAACAAAGGAAGTCTGATCTTGCCAAACTAGGAAGCTACCAACCCTCCCCTGGCCCATGCACCAAAGGGAAAGGGCATGTGGCCTTGGAGAAAGGCTCCAAGGGGCCCAGAACATAGAAGAAAAATAGCTACATGCCCTTTAGCAACACTCAACAGTCAGTGTAGAGATTCCCAAGAGAACACAAAATCCAGTAATGATTAAAAGAGCTATGAATTCAACAGTATGCATGAATGCAGTGTTTCTTCACATATCTTTGCCCCGAAGCACTATATTGTAATGTGAATGGAAGCAAGGTCAAAGCAAAGGTCAAAGATGTGTTCATAAGTGACTATTCAAAATGGTGGGCAAAACCGTGTTGCCAACTGGGGCCATGCTACACTTAGTCCGGAAGGCAAACTCATCCTGAGAAAATCATTCTCCTGCCTCCCACACTCTCCACTACTCTAACCTGAGAGAGTAAAAAGTAAAGATATTTTGCATTAAATTATTTAGAAACATAAGAGAATCACTTGAATAAAAAGAATGGAGTTTTTGTTTTATAGTCGATTTAACAGCCAACAGTGGGCCTTGATTCTTCTTCTGTAAAATGGGTATTATAAGACTGCCTCCTTCATAGAGTGGTTGAGAGAATTACTTGAGATAAAGAAGTAACTGAGGTAAAGATAAAGAATTCAGCACAATATCTGGTACATAATAAGCTTTGATAAATGTTAGCTGTCACTGTTGTTTTTGTTGTTCCTGTTCCTAAATTGTTAAAATTAAAGAATCATGAATTAGGACAATAGGCACCCTAGTTAAATGGTTCAGTCTTTGGGTTGGAAATCTTATTCAAATACCTAAACATCCCCTTCTTCCCATAACATCTGTGGCTTAATGGGACACAACTTGCATTGTTCAGGCATATCCAACAGAAAACCCTGCCCTTGTCTTCTGACACCCTAGGGCTCCCTGGGGTGGAAGAAAAGCAGAAAGCTCAAGTCAGGTGGAAAGACTGGGATTGGGGACTGGAAGAGGAGTGGCTGAAAAGAAAATGGAATTGGTCCAAAGACACAAAAAAATAAAAAATAAAAGGGGAGTGTGAACAGTTCTTTAAAAGGCTCAGATGCCCTGGGAGAAACCTTCAAAGGAGAGAAGAATGAGCTAACCCTTCAGACTCTTTGAAGTACTTACACGTACGGAATCCCTCGGTCCGCTCTGTCTTCAAATCCTGCCCAGTTAAGGGGCCCCCCAACTACATGCTTTATGTGGTGTGTACCTGAAAAGCCAAGTGCTCAGGCATTGCAGGGAATTTCTCTCACCATTTAATAAGGAATGCCTGGAATATTCCGGCTGAGAAGTATTTCTTAATTTCCTGTGCAATCTGAAGGCATTATCCAAGGGTTATTTTTGTTTTGTTTTATTCAGAAGTGGGGTTGCTGGAGCATTCCTCTTGGACATGTTCAGATTTGAATTAATTAGAATTCCTGTACAGTTTTCTTCGGTTATAATTATAGCTTAATTTGATTGCTTAATAGCTCTGGTTTTCGTAATGTTTAGCACCTGTTGTAAATTGCACAAGATAAATCACCTTCTACCTTCCACCGTGTTTATGCCTAACTTTTGCCTTTCCCCTTTCAGCTGGTGGGCTTGTGGCGACAGCCACATGCTTTGCTCATCCTGCCCTTTCCACCAAAGAACTCTCTTTTGCAAGGCTACTTAACCAGAGAAGAAGTGACTTTTACTTAAATGCCTCCTTAAGACTGTTAGATTTTTTTAAAGGGAAAAAAAATGGAGAAGAAAAAAAAAAAGAGTATTTCAGATGCTATAAACTCTGAAGACTGACCTCTGGTATTATGTAGACTTCCACTTAAGGGTCACCTTTTTGATGCACTGGGTGTATGGAGTTTTTTTCCCCCCTCCTTTTCTTTCTAGAATTATTAGACAGCAGTGGAAGCCCTGCATCATTAATTGATTTCTTCCATGCATTGTGCTATGATACAATTTTTCAAGGCTGTGCATAATTGTGTTCTCTGTGCCAGCGTTCTGTGTTCTGTCCTTGTCATATTGTCATTGAAGGCTGTTTCCACCCTCTGTAATTGGAGATGTTCTACTTTTGGACAAAGGTGTGGGGGCAGCTCAGGGGAACAGCGCTGACATTTACTTCATCAATTTATTTTTATTGTTCCTACATTTATTGCAGCTATAACAGCCCTTTAATAGTTATATCTCCTCCCTGTAGGGTATTCTGGTATTTGAAATTTTTTTAACTCATTTGTTCTCATAGATAACAGTAAAGTGCATTTCAGGATAACCTTTAGGTTTCAATCTCCTCTCTTCTTTTGGCTCTGAGGCAGTCTTCGCTTTAAACTTTTACTGCATTGCCAGTCTAAAGGCCAGAGCGCCAAGTTCATTCTAGCACTGGAGTAACCACAAATTAGTGGTCCTGAAAATTTCAGGGAGGTTAGTCCTAAACCAAGAGTGCAGCTATTACCGTAATTCAAAACTGGTCATCCTTTTAAACGGGGGGGGGGGGGGGGGGGGGGGG
>CM052811.1:65539555-65597018 GCA_028533885.1 Nasua narica
TCCAGGGGTTGCCAAACGCGACCGCACGCAGGTAACACTGGCCATCCCTATATCCCAAGCAAAAGACCCGGATGGGGGCGGGGCTTTGTGCGGGGGCGGGGCTTGTGCTGGGTGGGGGCTTCCCGCAGAGGCTCGCACCGCCCTCCCACCCCCACATCAGGCCCGCCCGTTCCCCAGCCTTGCTCAGACGCTTTGGGCACTTTTCGTCTTTAAATCCATTTCGCACTTTATTACACATTCCTTTGTGCAATTTTTAAAAATCTATAATTTATGAAAGCTGTCATTCAATAGGGTCTTTGCTCTCCCCGGCTGGAACTTCTTCTAAAGTACTTCTCAGTAGGCAGCGAATCACTCCCCTTTGATTACCATGTGATTAGTTTGTTCAACTGATGGCCTTTCTTCTCTAAGATACTCATTGTGTCTTCTGCCTCCTATGCAGTTCTTAAGAATTTAAATGAGCCATTTTATTTCTTCCTCCAAGCCCAGAATCCACACACCCGGCTCCACCCTTCGGCCTCCCTTTTGAGTGCGCCTAATAAACAGCAGCGCAGTTTCCGAGGGCCCCCTCTAATGGGGAATTTTATGTTGTTTCTGACATTGTTTGTTGTGCTTCCCACAAGACCAAATGCTGCTAAAGATTGAGAGACAGTGACATAAATGTCAGGGAAACGCCTCGGTAGTGTCAAGCCTAATTAGACGCTTGCACTTGGGGGACAACTACGGATACCATAAAACTCAGAGCGCATCCTCTCTGAGCACACGCCTCGAGTCTGGCAGATGGGATAGGGCAGGAGAGAAGGCCTAGGAACAAGATAAAAGGGGATGGAAAACAGTTTCGCTGGGATGCTGAACTCTATTTTAATATATCCTTTTGTTCCTTTTAGGTCACTCTTGTCCTGGAAGTCCCCATAAGCAAAGTCATTGTGTGTATCAGTCACTATGGGCACAGTGATTAAGACCTATCCGCTTGTCAAGGGCCAAGAAAATGTTTGAGATGAAAAAGAAAAAAAAAAATGGGGGTTCCAAATCACAAAACAGAAACTGTGAAATCAAAATGATAAAGTCATAATTACCAAAGCAAATTACAAAAATTATTTCACAACAAAATTATGAGTGTGTGCCCAAACATACAAGCACACAAATACACATCTCATGAAATGTGTGTGCATTTTAAAGATTAATATAATGGGGGTGAGGCTTCCAAAACTAGAAGTGCCTTTAACCCATCAACGTCCTTGAGCGGCCATCTGTAACACATCTCCATGCACATGTGTGGATCATTTCACAGAAATGACATCACTAACATTCAAGTTCTTCAGCACTATGTCAGG
This sequence comes from Nasua narica, assembly GCA_028533885.1. Taxonomy (NCBI): domain Eukaryota; kingdom Metazoa; phylum Chordata; class Mammalia; order Carnivora; family Procyonidae; genus Nasua; species Nasua narica. The sequence goes on from CM052811.1 coordinate 65,540,887, forward strand.
TACGCTGGGGGAAACACAAGAAATGAAGATACTGTCCCTGGCTTCACAGTTATTAGAATCTGGTTGAGAAAATATGACAAAGGCATGAAGAACAATCTAGTTATTCGCGCAATGACTATTTCTTGAGTACCTGTTATGTGAATATTCTCAATATGGAGAATAAGAAAATGAACAAAAGATACAAAAATCTCTGCCCTCCATTCAACAGTCCTATAAGAAATGGTATAAGAAAGTACTAAGTTCAACATAACCACCAATGATAAAATCCATTAAGTGAGCATTTTTAATGGCGTAGCATGAGGAGCAAAGGAGTTGCCCAAATGATCAAGGACAAGTTCACGGAGGAAGGAGGGTATAAGCTGGGTCTGGTTGCTCAGTCACCCATTCGGGAGCCTGTTTTCCTCTCCAGATGAGTACAAAGAAGCAAAAAGTCTATTTTTGCCCACAGGGAGATAATATATACATGGATGAGATAATGTGTGTAAAAAGGCACATTATAAACTCTCAAGTGCAATGTGAATTATATATCTTATTATATATGTGACACGTTCTGTTTATTCACCTGAGTTAGAGATACTGAAGTCACTGTGGAGAAATGCATGTTTAATCATTTTCTACTCTCAATTTTTACCCAGGTATTCCTTCTCTGCTAAGTTAAACCAGCTTGTACATAAATATCCCAAATCCTCTTCAGTTACACTTTAGAATCCCATTAAGGTACTGAGAACAGTAGCCACCTCAAAAGAACATTCAGAGAAAACCAGAAAATCATCTGAGAACTTGTCCAAAGGACTTTCCCTGATGCATGGAGGAAAGGGGTCCAGTTCACTTGTTGTTAGGAGTGTCCAAAGCATGGATTCCAAGGCCTAGATTCCCAAAACTATGTGGTACAGGTCTAGTGTATTTTGGCAAGACAAAAGGTCCACTTCCTTTAGTAGTATAGCAAACTTACCACAAGTTTACTAACCTTTCAAACAGTTTGAGCATTGTTTCAAAACTTATGACTCAAACCCCTGAAGTAAATAAAATAATTATTATTAAGCCCCATCCAACAGATACAGAAAATGAGACAGAGCAGACTGAAGTGGGTTGCTCAAGATCAAACTAACTGACCATAATAAAGACATTCAGCCTTCCTGGCACATTGCAGTCTTCCTTTCACCACGCCCCTTACTAAGGCCATGATGCCAAGACACTCCTCCCTAGAAATCACTAAGCCCAGGGTTGCCTCTCCTTAGATAACCAGAATTATTTTATGAGTAAATACTCACAATTAATTTCCCTGTCAGATTTTTCCTATAGGAAGCTCTTGTCCAGTTATCCATGTAATTCTCCCCTAGCCCTCCCTTCTCTCCCTCAAACACATACCTCAAATACAAACACAACCAGGCACATACAGTGTGGATCTTTTCAAAGACCATTCCTCAAGTGCCTAACTTCTAGGGCTGCCAGATATAATGTGAAAATAAGCCACAACAAACAAACAAACAACCACCACAAGATACCCAGTTAAATTTGAATTTCATGTAAATAACAAATATTTATCTACTCTAAGTATATCTCAGGCAACACTGGGTATATACTTATGCTAAAATTTTTCATTGTTCATTGCAGTGCACAAAACTAATTGCCCAAATGGAATCAGGATCTATAAGCCTCCTAATCCAAAAATCAAATGCTCTCTCCCAGGCCTAAACATATCTTGGCCCTACTTGCAGTCAGATGCAAAAGTATAAAATCTGTACTCACCAGTTTAATTGTCAAAGAATCTGAGAGTGATGGAAAAGTGAAAGGTAATTCTGTCCCCCTGACTCCCATGAAATCACACCTAAAGTAATCAAGACTAGAAGACATTTAATCTACATATACATACGGAATGCAGACCCCTCCCGGGGAACACTACAACTATCATACCTAGGAGACTGCACCCGGAAGGATTCCTAGTCACTATGAATACAGTCATTTCTCTCCATCTTCCCTCAGTGCTACCCCAACTCCCCTGCTCCCCTGCCATGACGAATTCTCCCATAACGAGCCTGGCGACCTTGTTGGCACATAGTAGGCTTGATCCTTATTTATGGAAAGAACAAAATGCAATGCATATAGAGAGCCGTATTTTCAATAGGTTAGCTCAAGTTAAATGAAACTGAGAAGAGTCAGAAAAGAGAAAGTTCTGGAGAGAGAGGCATCATTGCTTCCTTTGGAAGATGAAATCTCTTTGAGAGCCAGAGAAAAAGGAAACCTAGCACCCAAAAAGAAACAAGCAAACAAAACATTGATAAGGTAAATACAAGCTTTCTCCTCATAATACTGAATGAATAAGTACTTGGTAATACATCTCAATAGTACAGAGAAAAACAACTAATCCTATGGAGGAGAGAGTCCCCCAAGGAGAACTCAAGAGCTCCTGGGCTTATGTGTATTTCCAGGGTCAGGACTGGGGATGGCTGCAGGAATCAAGAGCCTTTCAGAAGGATGTTGCTGAAACCTTGGCTCAGCCTCCTCCCAATTAGGAAAGCAGCTCCCTTCAGGTGTATTTTAATCCGACAATGTTTGTTTTGGAAGGAGGAGTCCTGAGAACAAGGGGAGTGGGTGAGAGCCTTCATTTATTTGTCATTTATATTTAGTATATTATAATGTTTTTACAACTCACTACTCCTACCAGCTACAGCTCAAGAGAAACAAGTTTTGAGGGCACGTGAAGAACTGTGGAGAGAGGCAAGAAACTACCAGGGAATCAGTGGCAGGAACACAGGATAGGGAATAGAAAGTTCTAGAGACGATTAAGTCACCCTTACTTACTTCAGCCACCCTGTCACTAGCTCTGGCAAGGTAAGCTCTACCTGATTAAGGAAGGAACAGGGACCCACGAGCTGGAGATGGATCTAGCCAGGCTGTGGTTGCCCACACTGGCTCTGTATCTTGGGTAAGCCTTTCCCTGTGGAGCACCCAGACACAGACACAGGACCTGCCCTCAGGGATCAGAGTCCAGAAGGAAGAAAGACATGTCACAGGCAATTCCATACTATGAGCTGAGCAGCACAGGGTGACTGGTAGGCAAGCTAAGCACCTGCACAGAGGCTCAGCCTAACAGTGCCAACAGCAGGAGAAAAAGAGAAAGATTTTTGAAAGAATTTCATATTGGATTTTTCTCCAAAAAATGAGAAATAGGGAAAAGTCAGAATTGTGTTAAATTTCTTTACAGTGTATGGGTTAGGAATATAGATTCTGGAGCAATTCTGCCTATATCTGAAGCACAGCTCTGCCATTTACTAGCTCTGTGACCTTGGACAGGTTTCTTAAACATTCTGGGCCTCAATTTCCTCATCTATAAAATGGGGATAGCATAGCGCATATTATATGATTGTTAGCCATTGTGAAACTCAAATGAATTTTAACAGAAAGCACCAAAGCCTATTGCGTAACAAGCGCTCAGTATGTGTTAGCTATTATTAATAGTTAGCTATTAGTAATAATAGTTAGCCATCATTACTATGACATATATAGTTTAGTATTGCTCTTATTTTAGGTTGTATATCAAAATGAAGACAACTTAATCCATTCCAGGTTTAGAAGCTGTTAAAGTCTTAACATGCTCTGATGACAAATGCTATGGCAGAGGTACACCCAGGACAGTATAGTTAAGATGCCCCTAGAAGAAACTCAGACCGAAGAAGGGCAATCAAGGGGCTTCCTGTAGGAATTCTCTAAGCTATATTCTGAAGGGTGCCCAGGGGGAGAGAAGAGAAGTACTCTGTGTAAAGGCCAGAGGCAATAAATGGGAAGACACAAACATAGGAGGGTAGACAGCAAGCATGGGGCAGCAGGGCCACTGACAGACAGCTGCCCAAGACCAGGCAATAGACTCTGGCTTGATGCCGGGTAATACAGAGCTGAGGGAGCAGTACCTCTGGCTTTCGGGGAGAGGCCACTAACCAATTTCGGGGAAATTGGTAGGACATGGTAATTGACTGGTTATGAAGGTGAGGTAGAAATTGACTTCTTCCCAACTGTTGGACAGTTGTTTAGGCAATGACAAAGTTGTTGACACCATTCCCTGAAACAGGAAATACAGGAAGAGGAGATGAGTTGGGGATCAGCAGGTGGGGGAGATGGGAAGAGTGCTGGAAAAGAGCGAAGGTCACAACTTCCGTCTGGAACTATTTACCTTTGGTATTTCTTTCAAATAGCTAAGTATGAATGCTGGTGAGTTAACTGGCTACACAGAGAAAATAATTAAAAATTCAATAGCCATCCTTCATATTACAGAGAATTCTTCCCTAGAATGAATCATTCCATACGGTTTTCACAATTCCTGTGAGATGAGAATAATATGGCAATATATGTATCAAGCACTTGCTATGCTAAGCATTTTGCATACATGAACTCAAGTAATCCTGACATCAACCCTGAGAGGTACATACTGTTAGTAACCCATTTTATAGTTAAGAACACTGAGGCTTAGAGCTAAAGATCAAGTGGTTTGACCAACATCACACACCTGGTAAATGGCAAATCCATTTCCCCTTTTGACAGGTGCAGAAGCCAAAGGTCAAGTAGGACAAGGAATGTGTACAAGATTGCAGAACCTCAGAAGTTGTGGAGCCAACTCTACACCCAAATCTGTTACTTCAGGAGGCCAGTGCTTTTTGCATTAGCCCATGAATTCAGGCGGTAGAAGTCTATGATTTACAAAAGGCACGAATGAGAAGATTACAGGGGTAGGACAAAGCCATGTTCAGACAAGGCAAGAACTGCTTATTTCCTTTAGAAGAAATGTACAGCCTCATAAGAGTAAGGCACTTTGTATCTGCCTGGTGCTGTTGGTGGTGATGATGATGACAAAGGACACTGGCTGCTGCTGAGGGTGATGCTCCATTCATACTGACACTTCAAATAAGACCCAGAGATCTCTGTGACCCTAAAGTTCTTGCGGTCAAACTTGGGACTGAGAATGATCTTTTCTCTCTAGATTGTCCCAGAGAAGAGAACTCTGGCTGGAGTTGTGTCTGTGTTCATTCATTCATCAAATATTACAGTGGCTGAGGCTACTTTCAGGCACCGTGCTAGGCGTACAGAACACAGAGATGAACAAAACTCCCTGCTCCTGTGCAGCCCACAGTCTTAAACACTCCACCTCATCATGGCCACTGATTGCAAGGTGAATAGGGAGCAGTGTCCCTACCTGAAAGCTGCCCCCAAGAAGCTGGCATTTGTGGTTTTCGTTGGGTCCACTGACAGAGGCAACACTAGGACACTAACTGTGGGCTAGGCCGGGGTTTCCAGCCCTGGCCCTGCTGGTGGCCATCTGGGAAACCTTGGGAAACCCATCCAGTATCTCTGGCCTTGACATAAAATGGGGGAAGGAAAGGGCAAAAAGACTGGATCCATGGTTTTCAAACTCCTTTTAAGCTACATTATTCATTCTTTATTCACTTAGCAAAATTTTACCTAGAACTCATTTTGCACAACGAGTTCACAATAACATGAACAATACAAATATAGCCCGAGGCCTCAGGGAATTTGAAGTCTAGTGGAAATCTTATACCAAACTCCACTATGTAGAAATGGAACTAATCCTGAGGTCATCTGGGACTCTACAAAACACAGTTTTCAAAAAAAAACTCCATATACAGACTAGCTAATCTCTCAGGTTCCTTCCTACACTAGGATTCTTGGGTTCTTTCTCCCAGGTTGGGGCAACAGCAGTAACAGAAACGGACCATCCTGTGTGCCTATCTCTAGCCCTCTGTTGACTGGGTATTTTCTGTAATTTTGTCCCACAAGCCCCAAGCACTCAAGCTTGTCAAGGTACTGCTGCTTTGCTCCAGTGGTCTGTTCTGGGGAAGCCAGCCATTTGCATGAGACTTTCCAAGTGGTTCAAACTGGGCAGGGAAAAGAAGGCCATACATGTTTTCATTTGGAGGCAGAAGGATTTCCATGCATTACTCCCCAAGCACAGAGCAAGCTCTGGAGAGGCTGCAATGGGTATTAGCAAAAGCAAGACAAAGGGGCACAGCGTGAGTTTCTTCTTCCCAGAGAATCTTTTTTTTTTTTTTTTGAAAGAAAGGGAATGAAAGCCCAGCTCCCCTATTCCCTTGTTAGTTTTGCAAAACAAGCGAGCAAATAATTTTCATTCATTGACTTTGCTTTTTCCTTCCAAAGGAATCTCTCCATCCTCTAAGGAAGACCCGGTTGAGGTTTCCTGCACACTGTCTGTCTACTTGTTAAGAAGGGATTTGATTTTTTTTTCTTTCTCACACCATTCTGTGCCAATGTGAACCTGACCATTTCCAGATGAAACACTGCATTTACCAGAACGAAATGTTTGCAGAAAGGTCTTTAATGAACTGAAAACGTTAATTTGAAAAGTCTCCTCTGTGGAAAGAGTGAGGCTTGGAGAGGAAAGGAAATGACACACGGCCTGTGGACTGGCAGACGGCTGGTTTCTCTCAAGTGTTTCAAAAGCGGGAGATAGAGGATGGGTTAGGTTGGGATCCAAAGTGGACCCTCACGTGGAGAGCAGGACCGATATGGCAAGTCTGAGCAACGTTCCCACACTCGGCTTTGTTTTTGGTATTTTAAATGTCTGTACACACAGGATTCTCCTGGTGAAAAACAACACACAGTCCCTCGGCCCCTTCCCCACCACCAGAAATTCCAGCAAATGCCCCACTGGCATTATTTCAAAGGTAATCTCAATGAGAATGATGTTCATGCTAACAGCACCAACCCCACCAACACCACTTTTTTTAATCAAGGTGTTATTCTCCCTCCCACCCACACCATCGGTGCCACCCAGATCGCACACAGGAGGAGAAAACATGAAAGTTACAGACTCTGCTAAGAATGCTGATTATAAGTCATCGGGCAGATATAATTACAGGAATTGCTCTCCCTAGCCGAGCTGATATTTATTTCAGCAGCTCTGACCCTTCACGAGGATCTTGCTGCCACCTCACCCCCAACTTCTACCCCCCACCCCCAAAGGGCTTTTCTAACTGAAAGCAAACCCAAGCCAAATCCTGCTCATACTCTTGGCCAGGTGCCAGGAAAAGTGTAAATTTTCGTGAGCTCCGGCTATTTTGCCAGAAGTCTGCAAATGTGTCTGGACATGAATGGCGGTTCCCTTTTGCGAAGCCTGGCCTGAGCACCAGGAAGTTCTAAAAGCAGCACATGGAGATCAGGTGGCCAGAGAAAGGGGCAAAAACAGCCTATCTGTGTAGGTAAGTAAGTGAGTCTCTCCTGGCATATCCTGTCTGTGGCCAGAGTCAGTCACCTTATTGCCCTTATAGAAAAAAAGAGGAAGGGTAATCTTTCTCAGACTCAGTATTCCAATTGTGTGCTGTTAACTTTGTTCCCAAAGGCAATCCCTTACTTCCCTACCAGGACTTCACCTTTCATAATGGAAACTAAATCAGTTAAGTTTGGAGTGTGTGTGTGTGTGTGTGTGTGTGTGTCTGAGACAGACAGCGAGGGTCTATAAGCACGGGCACAGCTAACTAGATTTAACCCATGCTGCTCCTTTGGCCTTGGCAGAGATGAAAGGAAAAAGGTATTTTGAGGCTGTTTGAAAGAAAGGATTTTAAAAATGCCGAAAACAAAGATCAATGAACAAGTAGGGGCAGGCATCATTAACCAGTCTTCGAAGCCCAGGTCACTCTTGCTGCTCAGGGCAGACAGGCTTCATCCATTCCAGGACCCTCCTGGACTGGTAAGTAAAGGTGCCTTCCATCACCTCTCCCCCCACCCCACCCTGCGCGCGCACTCGCGCACGCGCGCTCTTCCCCTCCGGGGTGATGTTTTTGCCTCCCCACCATGTCGCACCTGGGTGGATTTCACTGCTCGGTGAAGTCTGTGGTCTGTCTCTAAATTCCCCCAGTTTTCATTCCACCCCTATTGAAGGGGGCAATAAACTTTAATGCAGAGGATGCAATTATTTGGGGGCCAGGTGTGACTTAACAAGCTTGAAAGCCTCTGAACAGAAGCAAAGCCAAAGGGAAGGGTATGTTTTCCAAGTGATTAAAAAGCAGTGTGACTCCCTTCACACCCATCCTGCCCCCCACCCCCCACACCCCCATCTTAGCCTGACAAAGCAAGGGAAGGATTCAAATCAAAGGGATCTGGACTTTACTCACCAGATGAATATATTAAATTGCTCTGGCTGCTAAGTTTCTACCAAACCGGCCATGGGTAGGACAGGGGAAGGAAGGACCGGAGTAAAAAGGAGGAGGTGAAAAACCCATAAAGAAACACAGATTTGCCTCAAATTACACAATTGACATATTTCATAAAAGTGAAATATAAATTGTTTTAATAAATGGATTCACTGTCAGCATACCAGCTATTGTTCCTAGAAGGAAACCTTTCATAATATGAAAAAGGAGGAGCAGCTACTATTTATCGTTCAGGCCAATTGGGGTTGCTAGATATGATGTGGAATTTTTATAAAGTAAAGGACTTCAAAATAAAAGGTTTTTCTGAATTTTTTAAAATATGAAACACCAGCCAGAAATGTAGCTCCAAGTTACATGTACTGAAATAAACAAAGGGAGGGAAAGAGAAGGAAGAAGAAAGGAGAGGAGAAGGAGTGAGAGAGAAAAAGAGAGACAATACCTCTTTGGGTCAATGAACCCAATTCAGTGGATTAAGGTGTCCATACCCCACCTTAAAAAGGACCAAGATGAGCAAATAGCATGCAGAGAGCTGAACTGCCAAGCTGGAGAACCAAAGGGAGGGGGTGTTACTTCACAAAGAGCAAGGCAGAGAAAAGGAGTGAGGTCAGGAAAAATGCTTGCAAGCTGCATGTACTGGGGGGTGAGGGTTTGGTGGTCAGAGCCCCCCAGCCAAGTGTTTGAAATAGTTCTGGGCTGGACGGGAGCAGAGGCATGTACAGAGGAAGTTAGAAAAGGGGGTTTGGAGATATACAGGTTCCCCTTGTTCTCTAGCAAAGAAGATTCCAAAAGAAGCTATGCCTTTGCTACCTTGGGATCTCAGGGACCAGAGGGGTCATATATCATTCTTAGGGCCACAGTACCCTTCCCTAATGGAAAAAGGTCAACTCTATTTCCAGCTGCAAAACCTGCCTATGTCTTCTCAGCCTCGGGGAGCATAACTCCATAGAAAGAAGGCGGAAAAGAAAAGCTACCAATGAGATGCAAGAATTGAGAGCCGAACAGGAGAACTTTCAAGTCATTAATTCCTCATGAAATAAAGTTGATTTCAACCTTGTAGAGGTTTTTAATGTGTTCATTTTTTTCGTGTTTGGCTTAATTTGTTTCTTTAAGAGGGAAGTTCAAAGAGGTTGGTACTTTTTCAGATTATTTTAAGAAATGTGCTTCAGTAATTCCGTTATTCTTGGTTACTTGTTTAGCCCACGCAGACTGTAAGGGCATCCTTGGGTATCCAGCACCCAGGGAGCTCCTCAAGTGTGCAAGGCCCAGACCTGCCCCACAGGAGACTGTGACCCGGCTGCACACCACACAGGTAGGAAGAGCATGCCACAAGAAGAAACAGCACCCTTCTCCAAGAACCAGACATTGTACCAGGAACTTCTCCTACCGTGTCTTCACTAATCCTCACAACAACCCATGGTGGTGGATACAATTCCCACCCACTTGCAAAGGAAGAGACTGAGGCCCAAGGCGGTTAGGTCCCTTGTCCCGGGTCACAGAGATGGGAAGTAGCAGCGTCTGAGTGCCCAGTGATGTAGAACACACTGCGGGTGCCACAAGCAGTCAGAGGAGAGTGGAACCCGGGAGGCCCTCCCAAACCATCTCAGCACTGCCATGGGGGACCCAACCCATCCAGAAGGGTGGGCTGGACTCTTACCTGCTCAATCAGGGGGCTCTGCGAGGCGCTGGGCAGTCATACGTGCAACATTCAAAAACAAAAACAAAAAAACAACAAAAAACAAAACATCCTTTACAAGGCACGTAAAGGAAACCCATTTTTCTATCTTTAGGTCATTCTGTGCCTCTACAGCCATCTGCAGGGATGGAACTTGGTTTCATTAAACACGATATTTTTGTCAGCTCTCTTACGCTTTTTTGTTTTGTTTTCTCTTGCTTTCAATTAAAGGATTTCTTCCCCTCCCAGAAATTCTTTGGGGATTTGAAACCCACTTCAAGGAAAGAAAAAAAAAAAAGGAAATCCATCTTAGAGTATTAGTCACCGAGATGGGTGTGAAGACAACCGACTATAAAACCGAAACCAGCTCCATCTCCAAAAGCCAAGAACAACCTCTAGCAAACTGCTTTGAATTTTAAGAACTAGAAATAATGCTGGCAAACTGGTTTGTCATTCTTAAAATGCAATAATAATTTAAAAAAAAACCCTCCAAATTAATGCTCAGTGGTTACAACCAAATAAAGAACATAGGCGGGGACATCAAGCTAAGGCCAGGATGCTTCACCAGAGAAAAATACTTAGCTATGAAGAAATAAAAGTAGGAGCACAAGAGGAAATGTGGTGGACCTTGGAAGTCTTGCATTTCACCAGCCAGTAAAACCAGTGTAGAATTGACCAGTGGTAGGGAGTCCGGGAAGAGCACCAGGCTTGGCCTGAGTGTTTCCCACCTCGAAATCAAAGAAATGGGCGTGTGTGGGGTGTCTGCCCTGCATGTATGACCGTCCGTCTCCTCTGCACAGTCGTGATGAAATAATCTCCCTCTTATCATAGCCTTTGATCTCACAATCCCCATTTCCCACGCTATTAAGATATCCCATGTCTCAGCAATTCAACTTTGCGTACTCAAACCCCGCTTTTCTTTTCTCAGCCCACACCTGCCCACACATCAGTGGCTCTGCTTTGCTTTATGCCTTTGCTTTGTGCCATTTTGAAAAGTTTTCATTAGATGGGAGGGATCGCGGTGGCAGAGGCCAGCTGCCACCCCGACATGTGGAGCTCCAGCCAGCATCCCTCCTCTGTGGGGCTGGAGAGGGGTCACTCAGAGCAAGAGGGTTCCCAAGGACTCCAGGCCTCCCTGCGAGATGAGGCACTGACCCAAGGGAAGGGAAAGGTCACACTTGCTTAGTGAAGCTCCCAGGGTTCTCAGGGACTCTCTCCCTCGCTCCCTGGCATTCCTGGGCAAATGCTGCTGTCAGAAGCTCACTGGGGAGCTCGGCTCAAGAAGAGATGACCTACCTGTATCTTGTCTTTAGCAACCACTTCTACTAGGTTTGCATCACCACTCTCTCACGGCCGACAGTCTGGCTCTTTTCGAAGACATCTGAATGGAGAGTCTATGTTGCAGGCTCCGGTCTGGAAATTGCCTGGCAATCCCCTCCAGCCATCTTTGGTCTTCCCCCTAAGGACAAGAGAGCAAGATTCTGGAATCAGGTGCACCTAGGTTCAAATCAACCTCACTGGGGCCCCTGAACCCCCTTGAGGTTCAGTTTCCTCATCTCTAAAATGAAAATCACCCTATCCCCCTCACATGTCTTTTGTGGCGATTACATTTAATCATATGTGTAAAGTGCCTGTGTTGTCCAGTGTCAGGCAACATACACTGGCATGTATGTTAACATACACTGGTATAACATACACTGGTATAACATAAACTGGTATAACATACACTGGTAAGGCACATACTAAGTAGTGAACCACAATGGTTCCCACTCCAACTGCCTATACCTAGTTTCTATTCCCTTACAATAATAACTACAACTATCTATTGAGTCTTTACTTGCCAAGCACTGTCCCAACTATTTTACATAGATAATATATTGCACCCCCAAAAATAAAATCCTGTGAAGTAAGTACCACCTTCCCCTTTTATAAGCCAGGCAACTAAGGCTCAGTGTTTGAGGTCATGCCCCTTAGTAAGCCACCAACATAGAATTCACACCCAGATCTTCTGGACTTTAAAAAACCCTGTCCTATTGTGCACATCTACTGCTTCCTGAATCCTCACAATATTCATGAGAACTTTTGCCTTTTTTAAAACTTTTTTTAAAGTTTGTCTCAACCTTTCCCACGTATTCATTCATAAACAAGTCCTAATCTGCTTGAAATAAGAAAAATAAGTGATTTTCCCTATTCCGTGGTTATTTACATGATCCAGGGCTGTGTAGCTCCTGGTGTATTAGCAAAGCAGATCTCCATAGAAAGTGAATTGTCCCTTCTCTAAAACCCACGTTGTAGCCTGGGAACAAACGTATTTCTTCAGATCCCTTGGGGCCAGACCTGGGTCCTCATCCTAAGGCAATATCCACGCTGGCTACATCCTTTGAAAAACCCAATTTTCATTTATCTATCCTAAGGCATGATTATTTGGGAGGTCAGCCTCCTGCATTCATCTTCTACTTTGTTCTCCAAGCCCCCACTCAAATTCCTCTAGTCAGCCCTCTCTTTCAGCCCAAGGTCCAAACCCCATGCCCTGTGGTGTCACAGAGCTCAGAGCCCATTCTATAGACAACCATCTGGCACTAAAGGGTTTTCTAAGTGTTTTACATACGGACATCTTGTTGACCTAAGAAGATTATAAATTCCTCAAAGGCTAAAATCTTGTCTTCTGTTGTTTTTGAAACTCCTAAAGTACTTAGCCCTTCACTAGGCATACAAGTAAACACCTAGCAGAATGTTCATGGGTGCAATTACCCCCATAAAGTGCTAATGCATCAGCTGCCCCACAAGCCACACACACACTTCTCTTCTTCCTTTAGAAGTTAGCATCAGCCCTACCCCAGTGCCCAAACCAAACCAAAATGATGTAAGATCCAGAGAAGACCCAAATAGAGACCCAATAATCCTAGCTCCGTGACCCAGGTGATCTCCCACCTCCTCCTTCTAATAAAGATCATCCAGCCTGTCCCACCCAGCCCAGACTCTCCTTGCCCTAAACTCTTCCTATACAAGGAGACACAGGCATCAACTCTTCCTTCTTCTGATAATCACACTCTCCCACCCCAACTGTTCAGAAACTGCTCTCCTCCCAAACATAACCTAATAAACATAACATAATGGTTCTGATAAGGGGTGAGCATCCCATCCCTCTGGTTTCAATAGTTGCTCCTAGGATAACCACAGGATGTATATCCCATCTCTCAGGTCACAATGATTGGACCAAGGATGAGCACATGACCCAAGCTGAGCCAATAGGATCCTTCCTCAAGATTTTTTTTTTTTTTACTGGAACTGACAGAGAAGGACCTCCTCCCTCTCTGTGAGGTTGTAACCACTGAAAGCCAGGAGCTGTCTGTCCCTTCTTGGAAGAGAGAAACTAGCTGTGACCAGAGCAAATGAAGCAGACAAACAGAAGAACAGAACTTGAGAGAATAATGACAACATTCCAGCCCTGGCTGCAACAATCCCTAAGGCAGCAGCCCTTCTGCCTGAGACTGGGGTATGGGGGTTCAGATCCCCCTTTTGTTTAAGTTAGGTTTCTGTCACTTGTACCCAAAGCATTCTCCTAACATACATACTTTCCAGGAAGGGCATGTAAATTAGCACCAAGAACAAGTACGGATTAGGCCATCCTGCAGATAAAGGTAAGTGGGTGGCAAGAATTGAGCCACGGGATGGAACTAGAGGGTATTATGCTAAGCGAAGTCAGTCAGTCAGAGAAAGACAATTATCACATGATCGCTCTGATAAGAAGAATTTGAGAGGCAGGGCAGGGGGCTGTGGGGTGGTGGGGAAGAGAAATGAAACAAGAAGGGATGGGGAAGAAGACAAACCATAAGAGACTCCTAAACTCACGAAACAAACTAAGGGGGGCTGGGAGGTGGGCGGGGTAGGGTTATGGACATTGGGGAGGGTATGTGCTATGGCAAATGCTGTGAAATGTGTAAGCCTGATGATTCACAGATATGTATCCTGGGGCAAATAATTCATTATAGGTTAATAAAAAATTTAAAAAAAAAGAATTGAGCCATGGATTCCTCATGGACAGGGTCTGCAGGTAGACACAGGAGGGGTGGTGGCAGGAAGTCCTTCTCAGCTCACCGTGGCTTGGGTCATGGCCTACAGCATCAAAGGTCTCATTACTGAAACCTCCTGAAAGCAATGCCCCTTCCTTCCCTGCTGGCCATAGGTACTGATAGTCAAAGGAACTCACCCGCCTCCTGGATGGACCCCTGAGAGAGAAGCCTGCTCTCCCTGCTCGGGAAAGACAGATAGCACTGGGTAGTTCCTCAGCAGAGTCTGCTTTTCCACGTCAAGATGGCAGCAAAATAAAACTTTGGTGTCATCAACCTAGTATGAAAAGCTGAACTAGGAATCAAAACTTGAGACGTGGAGCTTCTCTGAATTTCCTCTGTTACATGGGTAAAGAAAAGCCTGGCTGCCTCCCAGGTGAGGCTCAAATAAGAGCATAACAAAAACAACAACCTCCTTAGTAGTCACTATGTGCTGAGCCTATGCATGCATTAGCTCATTAAGTCCTCACCGCACAGCCTGGCACACACAAGAAAACTCTGGGTGGATTTTTAAAAGGAAATTTTACCCAAGGACACAGAGCTAGTAAGTTGCAGAGCTTGATGTACAAACCACATCTATCTTAACGGTTTTGTACTTTAGCTATTGTGCAGGTCCTCTACCCAGAGACAGTATTTCCAGATCTGGGCGGGGGAGGGGGAGAAGGTGGTTGGTGAACACAGGACACTCAACTACATTTGAACTTCAGGTAAGCAACAAATAATTTTTTAGTCTAACTATGCCCCATGCAATATGTGGGGCATACATATATTAAAAAGATTATTTGTTGTTTGTCTCAAATTCAAATATAATTAGGGTGGTTTTGTACTTTATCTGGCAACTCTATCTGGAGATCAACTGTATGAATGAACTTTGAAAATGGCAAAGCACTACACAAAATAAAGTTCTTTTGTTATAAATTCTAACCCCACATCTAACTGGTGACTGGCACTATTCTGGGACTACTCCAGGACATTCATAGCCTGAGCTGTAAGATCCAGACAAGAATCCAGCATTAGCAGCTTTATATAGCCTTTGTGGATATCAGATAAGCTCTAAACATAAAGGATAAAGTTAATGGGGATTCAGAAAAAAATGATATTAACTAGGGATGCCTGGGTGGCTCAGTCAGTTAAGCATCTGCCTTTGGCTCACGTCAAGATTCCACCGTCCTGGGATCAAGTCCCACATCGGGCTCCTTGCTCAGTGGGGAGCCTGCTTCTCCCTCTGCCTGCTGCTCCCCCTGCTTCTTGTGTTCTCTCTCTCTCTCTCTCTCTCTCTCTCTCACACACACACACATACACACACACACAAATAAAAAAGTCTTAAAAAAAAAAAATGACACTAACCACCCTTACATCCTACCAACACCCCCCCACACCCCTGGCAAAACCACCAAAACCACCACACACACTGGACTTCCCAGTGGCTGGGGTATTTTTTCTGGGGCCTCCTCTTCTCCTTCCCCCACCACTCAAATACCTAGATGGCAGGGTCATCCCACTTGTGGAGTTTCTGGCCACTGCATGCCAGTTTAGTACTTGGTTCTGGGGATTTTACTGTAGAGATATGGGCCCTGCCCTCAAGGCATAATAACACTGTGGTTGAAGAGATAGCATACAATTTAGTGTAGGAACATGAGGAGACAGTCCCCACTTACTGGGCATCTTGAGCTGTTCAGGCACTAAGCTAGCTACATTCCCAAGGGTGGTCGTGCATAATGCCCCCAGCCCCTCATCCAGGAATCACAGGTACCGTCGGAACAGGTGGAAACCACCAGGGCGCCCCCATCCTGCTGTCACAGGTGCAAAATGAGTTGATGAATAATTAAAATCACCAAGTTGAGTATATCAGGAGGAGAGCTCTGCTCTTTTCCATTTCTCACATTTCTCATACAGATCACCCTAAGATTGTTCATGCCTCAGGGATATTCAGAATATCAAGCTGGGCTAGGTCCCAAGACGTGAACCCTGTCAGAACACACAATACGTCCAGGACAATAGCAGAAACTGGCTCCATAATCCCTCCTTCGTGGACAGAGTGGGGAAGTCAGTGTCTGGGTTCCCTTTCTCAAACTTTCCTATGGTCCTGCCAGCACAGCTGGCTACCACCTCCCAGATCCCTGTCACCTAGACCTGCATTTCGGTCAGACTAACAGCAGCCCTGCCCTGGGTGACTAATGTCCTGCTTTTGTCTCATTATGGATTCCTCATCTCTTCTCGTTTTCCCCATAATTCCAGCTGATAAGACTCATCAACTTTTCTGTCGCTGTGGAAGAGGCCTTCTTGCATTCATAAGCGGTTGAAGGAAAGTATTCACCAAGGGTTTTCTGAGGGCTAAGAGAAACAGAGCAGACCATAACCAGTGGAAAAAGCCCACTCCACTTCCAGCTTCCCACACCACTTTCCCAACTGTGACCTCTGGCTACACTGGAAGCAATATGCCTAAAGCACTTTTAAGGGTCCCCACAGTGCCAGCCTACCTAAGAATGGCCTCTGCTCATCTTTTCCCAACAAGTTACTCTCCCGTGTCCTGCTTCTCAACCTGACCTTGTCCAGGCTCCAGCTGCAAAGGCCTCAACTCACCTTTCCCTTCAGGAGTGCAATGGAACTCTCTGTAAGGCAAGATGAAGCTAAGGAACCAGAAGGCTGCCCACCTCAGATGCTACTTGTGTTGTCAAGGCTCTGGAACCATCTAGTTTTATGATTCAGGAAATACGATGTGACATCTTGGATAACTGAATCCAGGAAAGGGTAAACAGGATCCTACTGGACTTGTATGTCCCACTTTTATCACCCTCTCTTTATTTTCTGAGTTATATAGTTAATTGCTTCCATACTAAACATTGTATCTGTTTTCGGTCCCAAAGTTTTCAGTGCTTCATAAGGGATGCTCAACAGAAGTCTCTTTCTTTTTTGCTTTTTCTTTCTTTCTTCCTTTTTCTTTCTTTCTCTCTTTCTCTCTCTCTCTCTTTTTTTTTTTTTGCTTGCTCTTTCAAGGTCTTCATTTTATACCACTAATTTGTGGTTAAAAGTCTAGCTTTGGTTGTTTCTGTATTATCTGCAGGGTTTTTTTGTTGTTGTTGTTGATTTGTCGTGTTTTATTACTAGCCTTAAGAGATTCTAGGATCCTAACCTTGTCCAAATATCTGATATTTGACTTCATTCTTAGCTTTTTGCCTATAATACCTCCTTTTTGTCACCCAGAGCTTCTCTGAAATCCCTACCTATGTCCATATTCCTTCCCAACCTCCCCTTAGTTTTCCCTCAGTTTTGAGTTCCTAAATAAAAATGTCCGTAAAATTTTTCCTCTCCGAATGAGAAACATTCAGCCAATGCCCCTTCACCATTTTCAAAGAAACTCAACTTAAAAATTAAATAGTTTTTGGAATTTTTCCTTCAGATTTGAGCCCATGTCAATCATGTCTGTGCTCTTACAAATGGATGGCTAGTCTTGCCTCACAGTGACTTCCCCTTTCAAATCCTGCTCCCAAAAACATTTTCTCCCTGTCAGTTTACCACTGACTCCCAGAAAATCATCCTGTGATCCCATGTAGAAAGGACATGATACACAAATAAATTGTAATATCCTATGCTTGGAGGTTATAACTGAAAATAGATTGGTAGTCCAAAAAAATGATGTGTGTATGGCACAAACAGTATATATATATACATATATACATGAATATATTATGATGCTACATATATGGTGCATATGTCAACAGCCTTAAATCCAATATGATAACCTGCAAAATAAAATACATCTGCCCCCAAATCCAGAGCTTTTTGAATGAGACAAGTTTCTCATGGCTAATTTAAAGCTATTCAAAACCCCAACTGTATCCATGCAGATACAGTTATATCCTGCTTAATACTCTACCTCAGTAATCATCCCATATGATAGTACCACCAGGGCTGGCACTTACAGGGAGCTAACCATGTTAAGGAGCATATGTGCCTTCACTTTTCATTCTCACCAAAACCCCATGAGGCAGCTATTCTTTATCATTCCCATTTAACAGATGAGAAAACCAGGGCTTAAAGGCAATTGGTAACTTGACAAAGTTCCCATAATGTGCGGCGCCTGAGTGGCTCAGTGGGTTGAGGCCTCTGCCTTCAGCTCGGGTCGTGGTCTCGGGGTCCTGGGGTTGGGCCCCGCATTGGGCTCTCCGCTTGGCGGGGAGCCTGCTTCCCCGTCTTTCTCTCTGCCTGCCTCTCTGCCTACTTGTGATCTCTCTCTCTCTCTCTCTCTCTGTCAAATAAATAAATACAACCTTACAAAAAAAAAAAAAAAAGTTCCCATAATGTGGCAAATGATAGAGCAAGAATTAGAACTTAAGCTCATTCAGCTCCAGAGCCCATCATAGCCACTTCTTCCCCATGTTCCTCTCCTTGAAGGGTTCCACAGAGGACCTACATTTTAATGCATGAGGACAGGTGTTTGGGGCCTTCTACCAGGATCCTAACCAAGAGACTAATCAGTCAGCATGGCTGTAGTAGGTCACACTTTGCTCCCCATCTTTTGTGGAGTATAAAGATGATTAATTGCTTACACAGAAATTGATCTAACCACAGTTTTATGAAAAATGCAGGATTTCCATATCTTTAAAGGGACTTCTCAAAGAAATTTGAATTAGGGAACAAAGTAATTGAATTTTTCTGTCTTTCCTGGCATTTTTAGCTACTGATTAATGTAAAGTCCAGGGTGTTGGAAAGACTTGGAAAGATCGATAATAATCTTAGCCCTTATGAAAAGGTTTGCAATGAGAAGGGATTGTGGCTCAGAGTCTTGGATGGAAAACAATCAAAGGTTAGAGTTTTGTGGGCATCAGCTATATTGGCAGGGAGGCAGGGGTGGGGCAAACTTTCTGGCTACCATGATCTTCAGTATTTCCTTAGATCCTGAGCTTTTCCCTGGTCTAAGGGAGATGACAATCTCCTGTAAACATGTCACCATCAGGAAGGAGAGGGAACAGTAGGGTTGACGACCACAGCTAGGCAACAGTATGGGGCATAATGGCGCCCTCCCCCCCCCCCACCCTCCCAGTCAAGCAGACTAATTGTCCGCCCCCCAGCTCTGTCCTATTAAGAAGAATGCCCCTTGTCTCTCAGGCTGCAGTTGGTCATGAGGATTAACCCCTCCTACCCCCTCACCCCCCACCCAGGCATTTCCCCCTCCTTCCAACAGTCCTCTGAGCAGACATGACTGACAAGAGTACCACGGGCGATGATGTCACAAAGAGAGGGGGCAGTGTGCCCTGTTAGGCCATCTTTCACTCCAGTGGACTCGCCTTCACAGACAAATTGATTTGCAAAGGTTCAGGCTGCCAGCCCGGCCTGCTTTGCATACAGAACGCTCCCTGGTGACACAATAAAAAGTGGCCAGGCTAACAGAGGAGCACAGCGGGGTCTGGCCGGTTCAAAGTCCAAACTCCACACCCCCTCACCTCAGTCTGGTTTGAAAGGTCACTGTGTGTCTGGGAAAATAGTCGCAGGATACAATCCTTTATTAAAGGTCACTATTTTTCAACAGCACTTAACACACACTTACACACAAATTGAGACTGGAGAGGGGAAAAAAAAAACGGGGCTGTATCGTATTGTATATTGTGCTTGCAAGATTTATGTCTTGTGGTCACCAGCAATAAACACACACTGCTTCAGTATTAAAGTTCACATTAATCCACTGATTCTCCCTCCCCTGGAAATCAGGCCTCTTCTTTGCCAGACAGACAGGGGCAACCAAGACTTTTGTTCATCTCTTTTGTTCCTTCCCCATATTTTCCTTCCCTTATTGCAAATGTTTTACTTTTGTGGATTTTTTTCAAAAATTATTGTTGGCCTTACTATTACTGACGTGCAGCCACAGAACTTTACTCTTGGTAGTTTGCTCTCTTGCACCCTTCATGACGTGTGCCTGGCATTTGAATCCAAGACCATGAGGACTCACAATGCCCAAGACTCAGAGTGTGTGTCTGTGGGTCTGTGTATGTCACAGACCTTGAGAAGCAAAAGTCGAGTTCCTTTCTGTGCTGCCTGTGAGAATCCAAGGGAATGGACCCATGCTAAGCCAGTGACCATAAAGCCATCAAGGAGACTGCCAGTCCTGCCTATCCATTATGTTGTATTTTTTATTTGAGTAAATACTTCCAATACAAGCAAAAACAGCAATTGTATTTTCCTCCAGTGACAGACAGTTCATGTTTGGTTCTCAAAGAATGTTAACAATAGCAATCCCTGCATTCCTAACAAAAGAGATTATCAAAGAAGTCAGCCCAAGCTGTTAGATTAATTTAGGCAAGAATTGCAAAAGAAAATATTTAGGGAAAATTCTATGAATTTCAAATAGCCAGCAAATATATATAATGTTGAGGATTCCACTCTGCTCTGCAGCACATTTTTGCAAAGCTTTTGCCAGTGATAGGTTTCTGAGCTATCAAAAGCACATTAATTTTTTCTGATTAAAACAGCTGTGAAAATATACAAGTGTAACTGTGAAAAATCCGGGGCTTATTGTAATACTTTAAGCAAAACAAGGATAAAAGATTTTTAAATATGGACTTGCCAAAAGTAAAATATCTAACACAGGGAGAACTAATTCTGCGTGTGCTTCTAATATTTTGGCATAAATACTTTAATCCTCTTGTCCATCCTGTTGGCACCTCATCTACAGTTGACTTGTTAAGGGCTAGTTCCTTTGTAATGTCGTCAGCACCTCTCCATAGTTATTGACTGTGTTCTCATTAAAACTGGCAAGATCACAAAACGGCAGAAGTGAGAAGAGGTGGGGAGGAAGCTGGCTCCTCACTACAAAGGTATTCAGAAAGGCAAAAGAACCTAAAGGAGAAATGAAAAAACATGACAGAAGTGAAACTGTCTGACAAGGATGAGGAGGAGGAGGAGAAGAGGGGCGCAGGGGGGAGGGAGGAGGAGGATGAAGAAGGAGAGGAGAGGGAGGGAGGAGGGAGGAGGACAGAGAGGAGGAGGAAAGAAGAGGGGGGAGGGTGATGAGCAGGAGGAGACTTCTGAAGGCAGGGCTGGAGTTTGGTGACCCTGCTTTCATGTTTTTGTTTGTTATAAGAATATACAGGTAATCACAAAGACCAAGTTCAAGTTGATTATCACATTCACCCAAAGTTATGGCATGATATGGCACATAGATGTAGTACACACACACACATAGCCATGGACAGCTCATCTTTTTTTCACATTATTTAAAATAAATGCTTTTTGGAGGGAGATGTTAATTTCTCTTGCCCTTACCCCTGATTTATTTCACTGTGGACCCAGAATCTTCACTCCCTAATCTACTACCATGAAAGGGGTGACCTCATGAATAAAATCACTGCGTGATTCGAAAGTGTGTGTAGGGGGGTGGTATATACTTAACCATAACAAGGTGCCTTTTGAGGAGAACCACCCAAAATTCAGCTCCTCAACTCCAAAGACAATATAAATTTTGAGGAAGGAAAAGAGAAAGGAAAAGGAAAAGAAAAAGGAAAGGAAAGGAAAGGAAAGAAAAAAAAAAAATGTCCTCTTTCCTCTCCCCCTGAGCTGGAGATGAAAAACAGGATGGAGCTGTGGGCTGCACTGACCCTCTGCCGGTTCCCATTCCCATAGGCGTTCTGGGGGTGGGACTCCAGGTCGGAAGTGAGTGAAGCTGCCAAGGGCTGCCCATTCCCAATAGAGAGCCCAGACCCAGCATTCTCCTGCCTCCGAGGCAGCCACACAAATGCCCCTCCCTGAAAAGCCACGAAGGCTGGGGTCCCGCTGTAAACATAAACGCCTGGGATTCCAACCTAGAGCCCCCAACGTGTTCAAAAGCAGCACTAATGCAAAAAACGCCTGGGCTCAGCTGAGGCGTCGCATCAGTCTCTGCAAATGAGGCTTTTCGAAAAGCAAAGGATGAAGAGCCAGATTCTGAGGGGGTTTGGGAATCGCTGAGCCAGGATGGTCCTTCTCTCCCCTCTTCTTGACTCTCACTCCCTCCAGCCTCCCCCCTACCCTCCCCAGCCAGGTGATTAATTCCAGGCCCCAAGAGGGTCTCTAAAGGGATCCACATTTGCTGCAGTGACACCCAGTGCTAAGGAAGAGAGAAACAAGCAGAGGATTCTCTGCTGCCAGCTGTGGCCAGAAGCCAGTGAGTCCCTTCTGACCGGGCTGAGCATGCCTTGATCCCTTGGCAACTGGCACTCTGACCCACCAATGATGGGGTGCTAAGGCCACACTCTGGCCATAGTCTTGGGCTTTGAGGATGCCCTGTGCCCCAGAAGGGCTCCCAGCAACTGTACACAACACAGTGGTGCCCTGTCCTCTGCCTCTGCATCTTGGTTCTGCCTCCTATCAAAGACCACGTCACTCATCTCTGCCTTCTATCCCACCCTCCCCGCCTCATCCCAGGAAACCTGTGGTCACATACCCACAGGTACTACCCATCCAGGAACTTTGCAGGGAAACAGCACCTCTCACTTACTATAAGAAGTGCTGGGGGGGGGGGGGGGCAGGCAGGGTACCTCAGGTGGTTAAGCACCTGACTCTTGATTTCAGCTCAAGTCATGATTTCAGGGTCCTGGTATAAATCAAGGCCTGCATTAGGCTCCCTGCTCAGTGGGGAGTCTGCTTCAGGATTTTCTCTCCCTCTGACCCTCCCCAACCCTCACTCTGTCCCTCTCTCTCTCTCTTAAAAAAAAAAAAAAGTACTTGGACTTATCCAGGTGCATCAAGCCCTTGAGATTATCTTTCTGGTTGGGCAGAATCTGACAAATGCAAAGGCCTCCCATGGCATCATGGACCTTTAGGCTGAAAAACTAGCATCACTTTTCTCCAAGAGTCATGGGTTTGAGACATTTTAGTTTTTCCTGCTTTTGCACATCCCAAAGAGAAGTGTCCCAGATATCTTCTCACCCCTGCATTACTCAAGCCAATAACAATTATGTGGAAGTGTGTGCACACGTATGTGTGTGTGTACAAATCCACTGACGCAGTCATGCCCTGGTCCCGGGGGAGGCTTCAGTCCTCACAGACTGAAGTCAGGCCATTTTGTGTCAGTGCCTCCAGAATGGCAGCTCCATGAAGGCAGGGATGGTTGTCTGCATACCACTTAGCCCCAGCACCTAGAAGAGCGCTGGCACCACAGTGCATGCTTGATCAATATTTCTTGAAATATGTTACATGCTACATAATGCGCGTGTGTGACTCAGTGGTTTCTGGCATTTCTTTTATTTTTCACTGATTAAAAGAAAAACCACCAAGGTAGGAGAGCAACAAGATCCTTTTTGCTTATTGCATGTCTCGGGCCGGGGGGACGGGGGGACGGGGAGTTAGTATCTATATGTGGGTTTTTTCCCTTTGCTATGTCTGGTCCAATCCTTCCCCTTCTTCGGTGCCTGGGTCGTGCACCTGAGTTCTGTTATAATAGTAATTACAATGGTTTTGACAGCCTTATGAGTACAGTTCGGAAAGCAACTGTCACAGAAATTAGCAAGTTTTGCCAACAGCTCAGCTCTGAGGTGATGGGCGCCCAGGCCGGGACAGGAGGAGTTAACTGAGATGAGTGGGGTGTTATGCAAAGCACCAAATCCCTAAACTCCAGCAAAGATCTTTGATGGCCGTGATCAATAGATTCTCAGACCACACTGACATAACCTTGTCATGCCTCAGCAAGGGTACGGTGGCTAAAAAGGCGTGGGGAGGTGGAGAGGGGGGAAAAGAGCGAAAACAGGGAAAGGGATAAAGATATCATGTGCCCTCCCCTCTCCTGGACCCCCAGCGCCCCTCCTTTCCACACCTACCCCCTCCTCAACAGGCATCACACAGCAAGTGACTGGTAATGGTTCTTTGGCCTTGTACAGCTTTTAAAATCCTTCAGCTGAAGCATCTCAGCTCCAATCGCCAGCAAAGCTTGAGCACCCTTGAGACCCTGGTGCAGATAATCATCATCCACTCAGTGACAAGAAGCTGAGCGCCGCTTCGGTACCAAGGAGACCGAATGTGGCAGGGCACCAAGGTGCCATCTTAGACGCATCCTAGCAGCCGCTGTGGCGGCGGCGGCGGCAGCAGCAGCACGCAGGGATGTGGATGTGTGTGCAAGTTGTTGTCCCCCTCCACCCCCTTTCCTTCTTCTTCTCTATCTTCTTCTGCCTCTTTTTTCACCCTCCACAGAGAATCCTTTCTCAAGAGGGATGCTGTTAACACAGCTGCTCTTAGCAGGCTTCCCGTTACCCAGCACCTGCCGGACCAAATTGAATCCTGCAGTCAATACTGTGGGAAAGGAAAATGACATTAATTTGTGTAAAAGTGTAATCAAAAGGTGGTTGGGTGATTTTTCTTGCTTTCAGAGAAATGCGGGTTTGAGTTTGTGATTCTATAAAAGGGAGCCAGTCGGTCAGCAGCTTCCTGCCTTCACCCGGCACTCCCCAAGCGCTCTTGCTGCCGTGCGACAGCATTAGAGTTAATGGTGTTGCATTATGTATACAATGCACTGTGGACGGTACAGCTGGCTGGGATGGTCCTGCGGACCAGGGTGCTGACGGGTATTTGCACGCCAGCTAAAAGGTGGAAGAGAGGGTATCCAGAAATAAAAGGAGAGCCATCCCTAGTACACACAGAACTCAAACCTCCAGCAGCTTGGAACAGTGGGTAAATTTCCAGATCTCAAGGGCCCCCGCGTTTATATTCCCTTTTCCACCTCAGGCCTTTGGCTCACATTTTCCACTCACAGAGCTCCCTGGCAAATTGAAGATGGTCTAAACAAGGAATACCACATCCCTTGCACGTATTAAAAATAGCTCTCCAAACAGCCCAAAATATTTTCATTCCATTGTCAACTTTCCATCTCACACCTTAACAAGGGGCAGTCCTCAGAAAGAGACAGCTCTGAGCAATTGTCCTTCACAGTCCTAAGGCCAAGTTACCAGGCCTGAAGCCCCTGACAAGAAGCAGATCAATTTTACTATTAAGCAGTCATACAAAGGAGACGGAGGCACTGGAGGTTTGCAAAAGCAAAGACACTGTTCCATTCTTGATTCCGCAAGAACAGAGGTGGCATTGCATGTGCAGCTTGGCTCCTCCCCCAGGGCTGAGGGAACATTAGGCACTGACCACTGTGATGGAAGAGGTCACAGTAATGACGCCAGGGGCCTGGGAGAGTGGGAGAGGAAACCATCTTTGCCCTGAAAGTGTGGAAAGTCTGCCAGGAACCAGAGCAGGGGTTTTAGGATCCCAGAGAGCCTGACGAAAGAAAACTACATCTTTTTTAAAAAGTTATTTAAGGGATTGGCCTCATGCAGGGGTGGGGATAGGAGGGTGCCAAGAAGGTAGAAGCCTTATGGGAAACCCCAGGGGCATCAGGGGTGATCACAGCACCTCTTTATCCTCTGTCATTCCCAGCGCCCTAAGGAAAAGCTGCCCCTACGTGCTGACCAAAATTTGAATTCACTTAGCTGATGCATTCATTCACTAAAATCTGTTGATCACCTACCACCTGCCAGGCATTGTGCTAGGTCCTGAGGATACACAGTGAAAAAAACTAACAAAAATATCTGTCCATATGGATTTCCATACTATCCTTCCACCAAGGACACAGCCTTTCAAAAGACAGTGAGGGATACAAGCAGTCTTGGGAAAGATAACCAAGTTGTAAGCGACTAATATCTGTGTTCTCTGTGGAATTTTTAGTGGCAGGAGGTGGGAGGTGGGAAGAGCACAGGAAGCCTAAGTCAAGGAGGGAAGAAGGAAGTTGGGGGGGGGGCAGCCGTGGAAGGAAAGAGGAGAGTACAAAAGCTGAAGTCACTGAGGCAAGATGCACCCACTTTGCAATTTTGTTGCTGATTAGCACTGGTAAGGAAGAGGTGATCATGCAAATATCCATGGGGTGAAGTGCCAGGATTCTGAGTTACTATTATATTTATATGAGGCAAAAAGCTGGCAAAAACCTCTGTTCAGCTGCCAATAAGCCTGCATTCCAAGTCCAGGTCTAGATGCAAAGCTGCAGGGCTCTCCAACATTCAGAGCGGTACAGAAACCGTCCCTGATCTCTCAGCAGCTGGCCTCATCCTTCTTCCCCTGGGCTTCCCACAAATCTCTGTAATGCCCTAGGAGCCCAAGCTTGTCAACCGGCACCCCGTTCACCAAAAAAAGATTCAGCAATTTGAAAACAACAATTCTTTCCCTAAAATTCTGGTGTGCTGTTCAAAGTTATCAAAAAACTTGACCTTCATCCTCAACCACTGCAGTGCCCACAAAAGCCATGGTTCACTCAAGCCACAGGTCATGCTTTCCCTGGGTGTGCAGCATCACTTAGATTCCTTGAGTCATAGGAAAGCCTGCCGTGCATCTGAATCATGCCAGAGTTTGTGTCCAGTCCCAGGGAGGAGTTCCAGTGGCCTCCTTGCCATCATGCTATTTCCAGGTCCTAACAGAGTCACAGTCCTTTTTTTCAGCCCTAATTCCTTTACCCTCTACCTGCATCATAAGACTTGGGCACTGTCCCATTTCTAGAAAGGTCTTTTCCCCAGTAGCTTGAAGTATTACCAATTTCCTTCTCTCATAGAAAAGAAAAAGCTTTCAAATTACTTCATAGGGATCAAAATAGCATCCCCAAAATAAATCAATCAATTCCTTTATGAAGTCATACTTGTGTGCATGAGTGTGTGCTCGCACACACACACACACACACACACACACACACTCACTCACATGCAACCATCCCAAAACTACTGGCCTGAAAAACTGGCTATCCCACAGATGCTCCTTTCAAGAGACATAACTACATAAAAAGAGGTCAGGTCTCGGTCTGCAGCCTGAGCTCAGTCTGTGATCTGCCCAGGGTCACTAAAATAAAAGATCGTCCAGAGAGCTGAAAGATCCAAAGTTACTCAGTGTGCACACTGCCTAGGGGTGCTGAAACAAGGTTGAAAATACAACCTGGTATGTGACGGCTGTGTAGGATATTAGACTGTGGCTGGCCCAGGGTGCTGAACGGCTCACTGATATATTGGGTGTAGTTGGTTGTGCAGAGAAACAAGCTGGAGAGAAAGACCCAAATACACAGATGGAAAGAGAGAAAGGGAGAGAGGTCTAGAATGAGACCGAGTGACGGAGGGAGACAGAATAAGTGACAATGAGACAAAGAGGTAGGGAAGACAAAGCCGATAGATACCCTCTTTTCCTCAGTATTCCCAGAGATTAGAAATGAAAGCAAAATGAATAAATCACCATCCTGGTTGGTGATATTGGAAACTTCTTTTCTTCCTTGAGGGGAAGGAAAGCAGATGATGTCTTCTCTTTATCCAATTTTTAAAAAGTCTGCAGGGAGCTTGGAGGGAAATGCAGACCAGGAAAAAGAACAACAGTAATGGGAGGGAGGGACAGTGAATGAACTCTGAGACACAGTGAAAGTTGGGTGGCATCAAATTGTTGTGATTTTAGGACTGATTTCTTCTCGCCAGTGTATTTTTTCTTTTCTTCCCGCAAACTTGTTCCTTTAGGGCCCGCTTCACTGAACCTTAGACAATAGTGACCTCAGCAAAAAGACATATATCCAGGCAGCCTCAGCCTGAGGCGGGAGACCAGGATGCAAAGGGCAAAGGTTTGACCCTAAGAAAAATTTCTCATGGGGGTCAGATCACACTGCCTGGCTGAAGGGACATTTTTTTCCCCCTGATGTTGTTTTCTCTCTTCAAGTGACTGATTTTCCCAGCTAAATCTTTTACTCCCATGGATGAGGAGTGGTGTTTGCCTTTTATTTGGGTATGTGTATCTGCCTCCTGCCACTTCCCATTGACGCCATTACTTGCCACTTCTCCAAATTTCTGCCTGGAG
Organism: Nasua narica; assembly: GCA_028533885.1. Lineage (NCBI taxonomy): Eukaryota > Metazoa > Chordata > Mammalia > Carnivora > Procyonidae > Nasua > Nasua narica. Next base: position 65,568,624 of record CM052811.1, read on the forward strand.
ACATGGCAATGAGGCCAAGGCTGGAGTGCACCAGCGATAGCCTCCCTGCAACCTCCCACCTCTCAGCCTTAGTGCCCACCCACCCCACACCCTCCTCAGGGGACCCAGCATCTCTAAAAACTGTCTGGTTACATAGGGGCCAATGGGAAGGCGTTTGTTAGTTGCAAATGTTCAAATTAACACTTACTCCTGTCTCTGAGTCCGCAGGGAAAACCAGTCTGACTACTAATTACAGCTTGGGGGGGGGGGGTGAAAATAAACAGAAGTGTGCCAAGTCGAGGCCTTTATGCAGAAGAAAAATGTCTTCATCTGGTTGCAGCATTTTGACATTTGAGGCCCAAGAGCTGGAGAGAGGAGCCTGGGGCCAAAAGAGGCTGTATCCTGCTCAGGGAGAAGCACAGTGTCTTCAGACCTTGCCTTCATACCCTGGGCATCAGAGTTCCAGGGAAATCTCACACATCTTTGTCAGTTATTTGAGTGTAGCAGAGGTAGGGAGGAAGCTGTCCCAGGTATCAAGGGAAGGTCAGTGGGAGGTGCAATGACCCCATCATGGCTGCCCTATACAGCTGGTCTCTTTCTGCCCTCTGAGCTCAACATTCCCTCCACTGCACCAGACCTAGCAGAATTTCCCAGCCTTGCCCACCACCTGTGAAGATTTTCCTGACTACTCAGCCCTTGTGATCTCTTGCCCTTTGTTTCCTTGAAGTTCCTTTTTCTACCACTCTTTTGCCAGTGTAACTGCTTTGTAGAGCTGGCTAACTTTTAGCTCATCCCTAATCAGATTTCCCAATCTGGGAAATAGAGTACTCTCTCTAGTCTCAGAAAATCTTCAGCCATTACATCTTTGTGTATTGCTTCTACATCATTTTCTCCTCTTGGGACTACTATTTAAACATATATTGGAGCTTTTTGATCTGTCCTCCAAATCTAACTTTTCTTCATGTTTTCCATCTCATCTTCTTGCCACATTTTGGGACATTTTCTCAGCACAGTCCTGCAGGTTCATAATCCATTTCTCATTGTGTACAGTAAGCTATTTGGTCTGTTGTGTGGTTTAAAATATACCTTCAAATTCTCACATAGTCCTTCCTCCAAGAGGTGGCATCTTACTCCTCTCCCCTTGAGTAAGGGCTAGTTTCAATGACTCTCATCTAATGAATAGGATATGGTGAGCATGCACATACCCTCCCCAATGTCCATATCCCTATCCACCCACCCTCCATTGGGGAGGGTATGTGCAAAAAAAAAAAAAAAGGATATGGTGAGCATGATGGTGTGTAACTTCCAAGATTTGATGACAATGAATATCATGGTTTCCTTCCCCTTTTCTCTCTCTCTTTGATCACTAGCTCTAGGGGAAGCCAACTGTCATGTCATCAAGGTACAATTTGGAGAGGCCCACAGGAGGAGGAAGTGAGCTCATCTGAAGATGAGTGATCTGTGAAGATCTGTGAGGATCTATGAAGCAGCCATCTTGGAATAAGGTCTTTTAAGCCAAGCCAGGCCTTTACAGGACTGCCGATCTGGCTGACACCTTCACTAAAACCTAAGGAGAGAACGTGAACTAATACCAGCCAACTAACCCATTCCTGAATTCCCAACCCCAAGAAACTGGAATAATAAATGTTTATTGTTTTAAGCTACTAAGGTTTGGCATGCTTTGTTAATATACCCATAGACTCAATTTTTTTAATTCCAGTAATGACTTCTTCATCTTGAAGTTTCTAAATTTTTTAAGGAACACCTGTTCTTGTTTCATTTCCGTCTGTTCATATTTCATAATTTCCATGCCTTCCATTATCTCTGAAATCATTTAAATTACTTGTTTGAAAATGTTTTGTTTTGTTTTTATTGCTCTATCAGGTCTTTCTCTTGGATGTTGGTTCATCTATTTGCTGAGTTTATTATTTGTCTTTCACGATGATGGACTTCCTAGGTGCTTTGTAATTTTTGTTTGTGAAATTATCATTTATGAGAATTTCCTCCAGTAAATATTCAGAAAACCCAGGGCAGTCTTAAGAAGGACTTGACACTCAGGTCCAGGCTTCTTAATTCAAAGTAATCTGCTAACCAGCAGATTTGGCCTGAGCATATAGCATGGTCCCAGGATCCTGTCAAGCTGGCAGGCACTTCTTAGGACCTTAGCCACAATCCTAGGCAGGAAAGAAGGGTTTTTCTGCTGCCCTCTCCCAAATTTAATGGGCAGAGAATGTGTCTAGGCCTTAGTTTTATATAGCCTATATAACTCCAGCTGCAGGCTTTCAGGGTAATGGGGTACCAAACTGAACCCACCGATAAGCCAGTTCCATCCCCAGTGCCCACAAGCCTAACAGCTTTTAGCCTCCAAATTCTGGTATGGCTTACATGTTAAATTATTGTACAGAAACCTCTCCATTTATGATTGCTGGAAATTTCCTCTCTTGAACATGACTATGTTCTTGTTAAATTTTTTCTCATCATTTATAAGTGTTCAAGGTAGAAAGGGGAGGCTTCAGCTTGTAACTAATGTTTTGCTCTGTACCAGAAATCTTATTTGTTAACTTTCCACATTTATTTTTCCTCTCTCCGCAATCATACCATAAGCTTTTAAGAATCAGGGACAGGATTGGCCTTTTTTACTTCTCACTGGAAGAGCAGAACATCTTTAATGTGGGAGCTGCTTTATAAATATTTGATTGACTGACAGGTAATGTGTTAGGAAGGTTTGAGAGCAAAAGGGAATTAAATTTCTCTCATATTTCATTGGGATTACCAACCCCCAGATTTGGAACCCCTCTGCAAAGGTGGTTCTTAAGCTTTTCTAGATTATAGATACTTTGAAAACCTAATCAGACCATCTCTGCAGGAAAAAAAAAGGGGAAAAAAGGAAGAGAGACAGACCAAAAGAGAGAGAAAGAGAGAAAGGAGGAAATAGAATACACACACACACACACACACACACATAAACACAAAATTCTGCATTGCTTCAGGGATTTAAGTAGTTTAAAAAATTAATACTATAATATAAAAATGTTTCTTTTTTGTGTCTCTTAAAGAATTTCTTTTGGTCTCATGCATTATTTTTTCTTGCCACTTACCAAAGATCCTCTTTTTAATCATTAGAGATAACCCTATCCTTCTCTTGATAGATGTGGCAGCCAAGGTCCTAAGAACCCATGTGACTTGCCCAAGCAAATCATGGTGTGATGTTTGGCTAGATGCAGGTCTAGGGTCAGCTGTTTTCTACTATCTCAACTGCTACTCCTCATGACTTTGGGTCTAAGTACACTACTATGTGGTTGCACCACAAAAACATGAGAATTAACTTTTAATACTATCAATAAATTAGTAATTTGTTACCAATATGGAACCCATACTTCATCTTGCTTTATAAATACTCCCTTGTACCTGGTCTTTTGCTATGGATCAGTAAAGTCAACTGGTACCTCTAAAAATGGGACCTACAATCTCAGCCCCCTTAGCCAATTGAACTCATGTCATGCTCCCATCTGTCATTTAAGGTCAATTCAGCCAACATTTATTGATGTCTGGCATTTACCAGGCACTGCTCTCAACAACTGAAAATACAGAAATGGCCAGGGTCACACAGGGCTCATTGGATAATGGAATGATAGACATGTAGACACATAACTATAATAAAATGTACATACTAAACTAAGGGTATGCACAAAGTGGGAGACCCTTCCAACAAAGAAAATTACAATTAATTTGAAAAAGTGAAAATTGGCTAAACCACATTCTCAATTCACCATAAAACAAACTAGAAATTATTAACAAAATAACACCCCCCCCAAAAAAATACCCTCAGCTCCTTGAAATTTTAAAAGTTTGCTGATAGATAATTTTCAGTTAAAGAGGAAAAAAGTCAGTTCAGGACTATCTACAAAGCTATATATGTGAACTTATGAGATGCTCTCAAATCTATAGTCAGAAGACAAATAAATAGCCTTAAATATTTTCATTAGTAATTTTTAAAAAGATAAAAATAAACTAAAATTTCAAATCAAATGATTTATAAAAAGTAAAGAAGAAATCATTAGCAAAAATAAAACAAAAATTAATGTATTAAAAAAGAAAAAGAGTTGAAGTTATAAATAAATTTAACAGAAAAATATAAATACTCAAAATTAGGCATAAAAAGGTATAATCCACCGGCATGCAAATGTTTTTATTTTTTCAAGACTCTCATATGCCATACTAAAACAAAGAAAAAATAAAATCTTTGTAAAATAGGTAATTTTCTAAAAAAATGTAGATCACCAAAACTGTATCCAAAAGAAGTGGAATGTTGAACAAATGAATGCCATGAAGGAAATTGGAAAAGTTGGCTAATGGATTAGAACCATATGGTTTTATGGGAAGACCCTTTCAAATTTTGAAGAAATCAACTATTTTATTGCTATATAAAATGTTGTGAATCATATCTTTTTTTCAAAGCTCCCTTATTTTGTGAAGTTAGTATAACGCTGATAAAAAAATCTGATAAAGACAAAAACAGCACAATAAATAGTCTAACAAAACTTTTGTCAATCTCATACTAGTATAACTAAAAAAGATCAAAACATATCAAGGTCAGATTAATATGCTCATTATTCCCATTGCAGTTGGATATTTTATCTAGACACTTAGCCAATGCAGTAAGACAAGAAGAAATAAGAAAATGCAGATACGAAAAGGAGACCAAATTAACACTATTCACATAACCGAAAGTCACCAACCCAAAACACTCAAGGTAATAAACCACTGAAACTAATTACCCAGTAAATGAGATAATTACAAAATAAATCTATATAAAATAACAGCTTCTTTAAAAAGCAACAATAACTACTCAGTGCAATGGGTAAAGGGTTCCATTTTCAATAGCAACAAAGATACAAAGTATCTTGGAATAAATTTAATAAGAAATGTGTAGGGACTTTATAAAGGAAATGATATGCTTTACAAAGATCCATAAAGAATACTCTGAGAATGGAAGGAATATTATATATTGTGTCGGAAAGCTAAGATTTAATATTGGAAGGCTGTAAATTCTCCCTGAGTTAATGGGCTTTTGCTCAAAATCACAACGGGAATTTTGGGAATCTGAAAAAAAGTAGTTTTGAATTTCAAAAATTGTTTTGAAATATCAGGAATAATGAGGCAAACTTGAACTTCAGCTGCCAAAATAAATTATAAGTCTAGTAAATAAAACAAGGCAGAACAGAATAGAAAGCCCCAAAAAAGGCCAAATCAGATCAGAATTTAGTCTAGGAAAGGTGTGACATTTCAAATAAATGAGAAAAGATAAAATTTTTAGGGGGCGCCTGGGTGGTTCAGTCGTTAAGCATCTGCCTTCAGCTCAGGTCATGATCCCAGGATGCTGGGATTGAGTCCCACATCTGGCTAGGCTCCCTGCTTGGCAGAGAGCCTGCTTCTCCCTCTCCCACTCCCCCTGCTTCTGTTCCCTCTCTTGCTGTGTCTCTCTCTGTCAAATAAATAAATAGATAGATAGATAGATCTTTTTTTAAAAAGGGATAAAATTTTTAGGAAGCAGTTCTAGGAAAATTAGGTTAACTATTTGAAATAAAATATAAAATTCAATCACATGGCATGCCAAAATTCCAAATAGATTTTAAAATCAAATGCTCAAAAAATATGAAAGAAGAAAAAAGTAGATGAATATTGATCTGATGATAAGTATGGAAAACTTTTCTATGAATAAAATTAGGAAGGGAGAAAGGAAGTGAGGGAAGAAATATTAACAGATTTAAATACATAAAAGTTACTTCCAAAAATAAAAATGACAAACACTGAAGCCAAATACTAACTAGATAAAAATACTTGCAACACATAACAGATAAAAGTATTAATAGTCTTACAATCAGCTCTTGCAAGTCTATAAGGAAAATAAAATATCATGAGCAAAGGACATGGATAAGCATTTGAAAAAGAAAAAATGCAAATAACATGTAAGTGTTTGAAATGTTTAGTTTCAATAATAATCAAAGAAATTCGAATTAAAACAAGTCACCACATTTCATTTAATTTCAAAAACTGAAATATCCGAGGCTGGTAAGGATATAGGATATCCTCTTTTCTTTAATTCTGTTGGCAGAGCTATAAATTAATACAATACTTCTGAGGAGCAATTGAGCTATATATATCAAAAACACAAAAATATTCACCTCTTTGACCCAGTATTTCCACCTCATGAAGTTTACCCTAAAAAATGATCAAAGCTGCTTACAAAGATATGTATACATGAATATTCTTCACAGCATTACTTCAATAGAGGAGTTTGCACCCTCAAAATATAGAATAGGGGGCACCTGGGTGGCTCAGTCAGTTAAAGCACCTGCCTTGGGCTCAGGTCACGATCCTGGAGTTCCAGGATCAAGGCCCCACGTCCCCCATCCCCGGCTTCCTGATTGGCGGGGAGTCTGCCTCTCCCTCTCCCTCTGCCCCTTCCCCCTATTCACTCTCTCTCTGAAATAAATAAATAAAATCTTAAAAATAAATAAATAAATAAATAAAATATAGAATAGGGTCCTGATGAAATTACTTAAAGCATATCCACATGTAAACTTACTAAATTTTAGCTGCAGATTATCAAATGATACAAGAAAATGTCTAAGATACACTGCTAATGAAAATGTTATAAACATAACCTTAACTGTGTTTTCAAATTTTAATTACGAAATTTGTTATTAACATCTGCCTTGCTCACTCTCACACTGCTAGAATGTTCTTATCCTTGGCCGAACTTTAGAATAGTCTGGAACACTTTTACAAGATACCCCTACCTAGGCCCTACCCAAAAAAATCAAGTCAGAATCTCTACAGGTGAGGTTGTTTTTTGTTTTGTTTTGTTTTGTTTCAATTTCTCCAAGTTATTCTAATGTGCAGCCAGTATTAAAAACTTGCCTACAACCTAGGCAAGTGTGCACCCAGGGGATATTTGGCCGTATCTGGAGAGATTTTTGGTTGTTATCCCAACTTGGAGTGAGAGGTGCTACTGATGTGTAGTGAGTGGTTTTATGGGCTTAATTTTGTCATTCCAAAATACATATGTCGAAGTCCGAACCCCCCAGTAACTACAAGTGAGGTAACGGTATTTGAAGATAAAGTCATCAAAGCAGTGATTAAGTTAAAATGAGGCCTCTAGGGGCACCTGGGTGGCTCAGAGGGCTAAAGCCTCTGCCTTCAGCTCAGGTCATGATCTCGGGGTCCTGGGATCAAGCCCGCATCGGGCTCTCTGCTCGGCGGGAAGCCTGCTTTCCCCTCTCTCTCTCTGCCTGCCTCTCTGCCTACTTGTGATTTCTCTCTGTCAAATAAATAAATAAAATCTTAAAAAAAAAAAAAAATGAGGCCTCTAGGTTAGGCCTTGAATCCAATATGGCTGATGTCCCTATAAGAAGAGAGACACCAGAGATGTGCGTGCACAGAGAAAAGGCCATGTGAGGACACAGCAAGAAGGCAGCCATCTGCAAGCCAAAAAGAGAGGCCTCAGGAGAGACCAACTCTGCTAGCACCTTGATTTTGGACGTCTAGCCTCCAGAACTGCGAAAAAATAAATTTTTGTTGTGTAAGTACCAGTCTCTGGTGTTTTGCTACACTGGACCTAGTGGAAAAGGGATATTGCTAAATATCATATAATGCTCAGGACCTTCTCTGCAATGAAGAATCGTATGGCACAGTGTCAATAATGCCAAAATGGAAAAACCCTGCCCTAGAGCCTGGCATGGTGCTGCATGTAGATAATCAATAAATATTTTCTTGACTAAGTAAATGAGAAAGGTAAAAATAAGCAAGAGTTGGGCACCAACTAAATGTGAGGGAAGAGAGGGAAGAGAGACCAGAGGGAAGAGTCAGAAATGGCAACCAGATTTCCGGTTGGACTGACCAGGTGAGTGGGGAAGGCAGAATTCAGGGGGGCAAACAGGTTGGAGCAGGGAAGCAGGTGGAAATTGAGGGGAGTACCCAGTGGAGGTGTTCAGTGGCCAATCCAAAATAGGTTTCTAGAAATATAAACAAGGCAATAGCTGGCATACAGGGAGAGGTTCAGCTGCTACAAGGAGATAAGACTGTCCCAGAGGGGCACCCAGAATCAGCAAAATACGACCATGGAAGCTTGAAGACTACCAATATTTAGGGATTAGACAAGGGGAAAGGAGCCAGTGCATCAGATGAAGTAAAGGCCAGTTGAGAACCTTTACCCAAGGACAGCAACAGAAGCTGTGATGGTTAGTTTTATGTATCAACATGGCTAAGCTATAGTACTCAATTATTCAATCAAACACTAATGTGAATGTTGTGGGGGTATTTCATAGATGTGGTTAATCTCTACAATCAGATGACTTTAAGTAGAGGATATTATCCTCACCCAGTCCACTGAAGGGCATTGAGAGCGAAACTGAGGTCTCCCTGTGGAAGAAAGAGTGCCTCAAGAATGCAGTATGAGCTTCTGCCTGAGTTGAGCTGCTCTCCAGCTGGGCGGCCCGACAGACTTCAGACTTATTGGAACCCACAAGTGGGTAAGCTGAGTCCTTGTTCTGTTCTTCTGAAGAGCCCTGGCTGATAGAGAAGCCGAGGAGGAGGCAGGGAGAAAGTGAGCTACTGTCCCATTCTGCACACTTACACATACCTGCCTATGGCATATATGAATAAAAAAAAAGGTTACTCCTGGGTGGCTCAATTGGTTGGGCAGCTGCCTCTGGCTCAGGTCATGATCCCAGAGTCTTGGGATCGAGTCCCGCATCGGGCTCCTTGTTTCGCAGGGAGCCTGCTCCTCTCTCTGCCTCTGCCTGCCTCTCTGCCTGCTTGTGTTCTCTCTCTGTTAAATAAATAAATAAAATCTTAAAAAAAAAAAAAAAAAAAAAAGGTTACTCCATACTCATACCTAGAAGAGAAGAAAGGAGAGATGAGAGAGAGGGCACAGGAAGATTTCAAAAATATGTGCCCGCCTGTGGAAATGAGGAGGGGCCATGGACGGCTTAAGACAGGACACAGGTGCCCAGCTGTCCCACCCTACCCCTGCCACCACCGCTGAGCATTTACTGCATCTTGGATGCAGCTTTAAGCAGTTTACTCTCATTAACCCCTCCCACAAACCTTCCAGTGGGGCCGGTGGAGGCGGGGGAGGAGGGGCGGCGCTGTTCATCATTTTACAGATGTGGCAACTGGACCTGGGAGACAGTAATTACTCTAGAACCTCCTCTAGTATGTAGGGAAACTCAGATCCAAACCCAGGCCTCTCTGACTCCTCACTCCAGCTATTCATGATGAACTTGTATCAGCAGCTTAATGGAAACATTATAAGTGTGGAAAATGGAGTTCTAAAGCCAACTCTGTCCTGACTTGCTGCAGGACATCCACAGGCAGGTGGTGGGTGGTGAGCTGGGATAGCCCAGGCTTTGGGGTTAGACACCTGGGTCTGGATCTCAAGTTGATCATCTCTTGGTTGGGTGGCCCTGGGCATGTTTCTTGCTGTCCCGTAATTCAGCTTTCCCATCCTTAAAGCACAGATAAACGGTCTCTGCCTTTAGTTTTTGTTTGTTTGTTTTAGGTATCTACCTTTAGAAGACTGTATTTTCTGAGACAGCATACATAAAGCACACAGCAAGTGCTCAAGAAACAGGAGTTCCAGTCCATTCGCAATCTTCCTCCGGTCCTCAGTTTTCTCATCTATTCTGCCTCCACGATGTTGTTGGGCTACTTCAATGAGATAATAAACGCCAATGTCCTTGAGAAGTTCAGGGCATCACCATTATGGGAGGACAGGATGCAAACACTGTACTTTAGGCAAAATTCAGTCACCAGTTGTACAACCCTGAGGAAATCAGGTAAATCCCCCAGTGCCTCAGTTTCTCCATCTGAAATGATGGTATAGTGATAGCTATTCCTCTTTCTCCTACACTTAGGCTTATGAGGACAAATGAGTGCAATTTGTAATTGTTATAAATTGAATTTTAGGCCATATGGTTCTGTCAGACTTCTAAACAGCCAGATGACATGCCTAGCCCCCACTCCCCCATAACATGCACACCTCTCATGGCCAATAATGGAGTATCAGCCCCCTCACATCAGCTCATTTGTCTCCTCAAAGACACACTAGCTCCAACTTTACAGAATTTTCTTTTGTTCTTTCAACTCCTGACTTGATGCACATCTCATGCCTTGCTCTCCCTGTCACCTTCTCTCCCAGAGTTGACATATGGCTGAGCTGATATCCTTCCTCTGTTTCCTTTATTGTTACTACATGTCCAGTAGTATTGCATAAAACACTCAATGGGCAGGGTCAAACTCAGTTTCAAACCCGAGGTCTGGGATTACATCAAATCCATAACGTTTATCTGCCCTCACCATCAGCTAAATACTTCCCAATTTAGGTCTCACTCATGTCAAGAGAAGACTGAATTGTCTGGGCTACAGAAGGTCCTTCTCTCACCTCCATCTTTCTTACTTAATTCCAAGGTACAGCTCCCAAGCCCACTTAGGCCTGTGTAATGGTCCCAGAAAACATGGCTCTTAGGAGCCCAGCAGCGTTTCTACCCACGGAGGCTGCAGGGGCTGCTGGGCAAACAGACCACCTCTGCCAGCTTAGAAGAGGGAAGGCCCACACAAAGGACTTTTAGGTTCAATGAAATGAGAAGTCAATTTGAGCCCCATTTTGAAAGTGCCTCACTCTCCACATGCCTTAGACACACAGTAACTATTACCTGAGAGAATTCCCCCATCATACCACACACAGCTTTAAACTTGGGGGTGGGGGGAACTGACCCATTCCAAACACCAGCACTTTGGGATTCTATGTCAGGAGTCACCCCCTGCGAGCAGATGTGGTGATCCTATCTGTTCTCTTGCCTCTCATGCTTAAGTTCATTTTATTGCTGATAAACCCACAACGAATGATGGGTGTATCCCCAGTACCTAGAGCAGTGCCTGAAACCAGGGAGACATTTTATAAACACTTGTGTAGTGAATAAACAAATGAATGATGCACAAATAAAAAGTTCAAGTGGGGATTAGAAGGGAAAACAGAGTTTTGGGGTTTGGTTTTGTCTGGTTTTGTTTTGTATTTAAATGAAAGAACAGAAGAAAGAACTATAATTTGGGTTCCAAATTAGAAGGCAACCAGGCCCAGGAAAAAGTCAGTCATTTGTTTGATCATTTGGGGGCTTAGCAGTGGGACAGCAGGTACTGACTGTCGACAGCTCAAGGTATAGCTCTAGAGGGCCTCTAGGTCCGAGAAGTTTCATCCATCAGGTTCGGGGACATCTCCCCTGTAGCCCCTGCTCCTCATTTCTGCCTTGTTTTGCTCATCCTGCTCTACGTACACAACCTGAATGAGGTTACTTAACCCTGACAGCTTTCTCTGGGGAGCAATTTAAGAGCCTTTAAGATCTTACCTGTGCTTCACCAGAAGTCTTCTCATTAAGTAGTTACCTAAAATGTTCCCAGGGCCTAAAACATTAAGATTTAAAGGAAACAACTGGCTGCTTTTTTCCATGCCAAATCAGACCGTTGTTTAACATGATGAGAGCTACCACTGAGGCTACTGAAGTAGAAAAAGGGGGGCATACATTGCTGGAGAACAGAAACTTCACAGGTAAATTAAAACCAAGACAGGTTCAGGGACCAAACGAGTCAATGGGATGTCTTCAGGAATTGGGCTTTGCAGAGCTCCTACATTCCAAAAGTCAGAACCGAACTGGCCTCCATGACTTCCAAAGCACCTCCCTTCTGCATTCCTTCTCACAAAATAGTCAGACTAGAGGCTTCAGACTTGCCATTTTTCTGCCTTGAAAAATGGCAAGCCAGAGAGGTAGAGGAACAGAAGACAAGGCACAATGGTGGGAACAAAGGGGTAAGAGAGTGCAGGGCCCAGCCAAGACAGAAAGCTTGTTTGGAAGCAGAAAATATAGTTCTCCCTTCTTTTTTTTTTTTCAGTGAAAAGTCATTTTATATCTTGGTTTTTTTTTATTATGTTATGTTAGTCACCATACAGTATGTCATTAGTTTTTGATGTAGTATTCCATGATTCATTGTTTGCATATAACACCAAGTGTTCCATGCAATCCTTGCCCTCCTTAATACCCATCACCAGGCTACCCCATCACCCCCAACCATCTCCCCTCCAAAACCCTCAGTTTGTTTCTCAGAGTCCATAGTCTCTCATGGTTCATCTCCTCCTCTGATTTCCCCACTTTCATTTTCCCCTTTCTTCTCCTAATATCCTCCATGCTATTCCTTATGTTCCACAAATAATGAAACCATATGATAATTGGCTTTTTCTCCTTGACTTATTTCACTTAGCATAATCTCCTCCAGTCCCATCCATGTTGATGCAAAAGTTGGGTATTCATCCTTTCTGATAGCTAATACTCCATTGTGTATATGGACCACATCTTCTTTATCCATTCGTCTGTTGAAGGGCATCTCAGCTCTTTCCACGTCTGGCTATTGTGGACATTGCTGCTATGAACATTGGGGTACATATGGCCCTTCTTTTCACTACATCTATATCTTTGGGGTATATACCCAATAGTGCAATTGCTGAGTTATAGTGAAAATGAACTTTTGGGATTTCATCAAGATATAAAGCTTCTGCACGTCAAAGGAAATAGTCAACAAAACAAAGAGACAACCCACAGAATGGGAGAAGATATTTGCAAAGTTCTTTCTGATCATGCCCCACTCGGCCAAGAGAATCTCACCCTTCATAGGAAAGTGCTTTGGGGAACACCAAAGTCAACCGTCTCTGAGTTGTGTGGGGAGTTCATTCCTGAGTCGTCTTGAAGTTCTAACTTATGTTGCAGTTTAAGGCAGGGATTCCAATTTATTCTAAATATATTCCAAAATTCTAAATGGGATCAACATAAAATGGCAATGGATATCATCTCCTTCAAATCTGCAGTTTATTGATCCAGGGCAGAAAGAAGCCTTCTCAGTGGCCAGGAAAGGCACATACATCTGTTTGGAGTCCAGCTCAGAATAAATGGAAAACATTCTTGGATTCTAAAGACTTACGGGCTTCTGTTTACTGGAACTTTCTCAGAAAGAATTCTTCACTCTTTTGAGCTGTGAGTTTATGCAGGCGTCAGGATAACTCAGTAATTAAGTCCCCACACAAACCAAACTCAGATGGGGTTTTTTTGCCTTCCTTGTCATTTCCCATGAAGGCCTTGTTCTTTTTGCAGGGCAGGGTACTATCAAAAGACTAAGTCCAATAAGCTTGCCTTGGGGTCCTTCCAGTTCCTTGGTAGTGGTTTCCCTGCTCGTGAGGACCCCACCCCCAGCATGCCCCTCTGCCATGGTGCAGTCAAGGTTGCTGCCATCCTGGGTGGTTACTACATGCCAAAACCACCTTCCTAGGCATCCTTCTTTCTAGGGTCTGATAAGGTAATGTAGCCCTTTTGTTCTTTGTACAAATTTTGACTTTTAATAGGGCCTTCTGTAGACATTGCCTGCAAGAATGCTGCAAGGTCTGCACTGGACCTATTTTTACCAATCCTTTCTGTTTGGAGGGACATTCCCATATCAGCCTTGCATCCTCAATGGAGTCACAACTCAAACTCCTAGCTTCTTTTAAAACTAAGATACAGGACTGTGACCTAGCTCTGTCATTACATGTATCCACATATGACTTTGTTCTGGAAATGAGCAAGTGTGCAATGTGAGAAGCCAAGCTCTGCCAAGCAAATGCAGAGGCAGCAGGCCTTGGAAGACCAGGTCTGGCTCCAGATGCAAAAGTGGCCCTACTGCTGGAGGCAGCAATGCATGCAGTAGAAGTGATGAGTTCCTGGCATTGAGTTCTCAGCCACTGTAATGGTGGTTCCGTCTTCAGACCAATTCTGCAGTATAGTTGGGGCATTTTTCCTGGAAGTTTAACCTTGAATTTGGTTCTCTCCCAACTCACAATGATTCTGGTGGGAACCAAGTATCAGATAATAAATCCATTTTCTTCTTGAAACAGTCAAAGTGGTCTCTGTTGTCTGCAACCAAGAATGGTGACCATGGGCATTTCAGGAGCCAAGGACACAGGAGCCCAGGGGCACACAGACTTTTGACATTGTCTATGCTCTGTGGGAACTTTTCCTCTGCTAGTCTTTAGTGATAGGGTAGAGGACAAGGGTCATGGCTTCCTAGGGACATAGGGAACTCATTCTTTCAATGCAAGGCAACCTTGTAAGTTAAAAGCGATCCTTTCTTGCAATCAGTGATGTCTGCAGATGTAAGTTTCTTTGACACCCATATAAGCCACAACACAGAAGAGCTTCAAACTGTGACCTCAAGCCAGGTCATGATCTTTCTTCTCCCTCCTTTCCCCAGCTGTAGCTCAATCTTTCCTTCAACCCTTTCCATACTCCCAGTTACCTCCTCTCTCAAACCCTTTTTTCTCTAACCTCACACTTGAAATCAACCCCTTTAAAGTATAATAATGAAAAATAGCTTAGAATCTTATTCTTTGCCAGAAGTATGTGCATGACACAGAAACCAAAGCCTTAGACTAAAAGAATAATACTCCCTGGTGAAATTCCAAGCATCAGCCAAGTCAATAAAGGAAATTTGTGTTTGATATGTTTCAATTTTTGTTTGTCTGTTTGTTTGTTTGTTTTGGCAATGAGGACTTCCTAGGGTGACTATAAAGCCATGACATAGGAAGGAAGGACTAACATTTATTGAAAGGTATTTTGCTGGATGCTTTTTCCCACACTGTCACACGTACCCTTTGCCTTCAGCACTTCACCCATACCAACCACCTTGCCGCTCCTCCAACGTGCCAAGCACCATTCAGCCTCAAGCCTTTTAACCTGCCAGTTCCTCTACCTGAAGTACTTTGCCCAAACACCTACATGTCTCACTTTCTTATGACCTTCAGGTCTGAGCTCAAATTATCCTTAATTGGAAATACTTCTCCTAGATGACCTGTTGGTATTCCTACTCCTGGTATTCTCATCTCCTCTTACTGCTTTATTAGTTCTCCATATCACTGATCACCATATAACATACTTATTTACTGATTTAGTGTCCAGGCCCCTTCCCACATGTAAGTTCTTTAAGGCCAAGGATTCTGTCTTTGTTCTCAACACTTAGAAAAATCACTAGCAAGTAGTAAGTGCTCAATAAAATTTGCTGAATGGATTAAATGTATACAGAATTATATAAACGCCATTCTCATTCTCAAAAAATAGTGATGCTCAGAAATTTAATGAATTGCTCAAGCTCTCCCAGCTAACCTGTGGTGAAGGCTACACCCAAACCCGAATCTGTACAGCAAAGACCAAGTTTGTTCAACCCCACCACCCTAGGCAGGTTAATCATAGAGAGTATTAAGGTTGACTCCCTCAGTACCTCAGTGACCTTCCAACTTCTTCCTGGTCAGTAACACTTTTATTGCTTAAGGTAACACTGGTTGCTGTAACTGATAAACCTTCATATCTCAGTGGATTAACACAATAAAAGAATCTGATACAAGTGTTCTTGGTAGGAATGTTCTCCTCCAAATGGTGAATCAAGGACATAGGCTCTTTCTAACTTGTGGATCCAACCTCTTTGACACATGGTTCACAAGGTTGCCCTGGGAATCATGTCCACTTCAGCCCACCTGAAAGGGTAAGAGCATGAGGATCACATATGGGGAGTGGAGTGGGGTGGGAAGGAGATGGTAGTGTAGCTGTAAGCCCAGGAAGAGGAAAAAATAGGTATCAATTGCCAGCCCTAAGAAGACCCAAATGTCATCTTCTATTAGTAACTCAGTTTTAGAGTGCTCTAACTGCTGAGTGGGGAGGTGCCACCTAGACCTAGAATTCAGGTAGTCTTGGGTTCAAGTCCTAGGCCCACTACTGACTACTTGCTTGACCTTAGTCAGTAACATACCTAAGTCTCAATTTCCTCAATTATAAAATGAGGACAGTAACAGCACCTATTTCATCAGGTTGCAGAGAGGAAAAGCTGAGATAATACTGGTTGGGTATGCAGCAACAATTCTGACACATGGCTATTACTGGGGGAAGATATTCAGAAGAGGGGTCCCCAGCCTCTTATCCTGGCAGTCTTACTTGCAAGCTAGCTGGTGGTCCAGAGAGCCACTCTAAGTCTCAAAGCTTAGGCTAGAAAAGCTTTGTCCCCACTTGACAAGTGACCTGTGAGTCCTCTGTTGCATCCTATTGATAGTTTCTGACAAATCCTACAGTATCGGTTTGCATAAGTAAGTTTGAAATGCCCTTTCCATTAACAGAGGAGCTCTGCTATTAACTAATTACACTTTGGCTTTTCCTGTGTTAGTCACAGTGCCAGGGAGAAGAGGCTGAGTGCAAGGTGGCCTTTGGCATGGAGAGAAGGCTCATGCAGATTGGGATGAGCAAGGATTGGGGTGGGTGTGGGAGTTGCTGTTTTCTCTCCTTTCCTTCCCACAAATCCAGTAAATAGGAGGGAGGCCTGCTGAAAAGAGGACCCATGGACGAGGTTCTGCTTTCAATTTCCCTTAGGAGTATTTTCAAAGAATTTGGGAAACCTCAGATTTTCAGAAAAATACGAATATTCAAAAAAAAAATAAGTAAACTGCTCACCCAGTGAATGCATAGTTTGATTATGGTAGGGTCTTAATAGGAAGAGCTCTAGTCTTAGAAACTAGAGCTCCTACGCTGGTTCCAACCCCAAGTCCAACATTAGCAGGGTCAGCTCCAGGCTAGACTGGGATGCAGTTGTCTGCCCATTCCCATCCTCTGTTACGCCTTCCTCCATGTTAGTAAAGAAAAAAAAAGCCTTGGTTTTGAAGTGAGTTAGTTGTGAGTTCAAATCCCTGCTTTGCCACTTAGACAATTTACATAATCTCTCTGAGTCTCAACTCCCTTACATGTAAAGTGAAAAAATCTATGTCAAGTGCCACCACTGTGAAAGAGGGTAACTCAAAATAGATATCAAGTAAATGTTAATAGGTAGGAATTTCCAACCCCACCCCTACTCTGAGATCTCTCTCCTTCCCACAGGCCTTAATGTCACCAACCTGAAAATGTCCGTAAAATGTCACCCCTCTCTGAGGTATTCTCACTTTAATATGACACACTGTGTACCTGAGGAGTTGGGAAGTTTGCCACACCTCGAATAGTGAGATGCAGATATCTCTGTGACACTGATGGGGTGAGCCCAACAGAAATGCATTTAATAGGGTCTAAGAACTTCTTGGAGGGACAACTCCTCCTGAGAGATGGAGTCAGAAATTATGAGCTTCACCCAAGAGAAAGCCTTCCACAAAGAAAGGGAGTAAAGATTTTGAGTTGGAATCAATCAAAACCTATCCCTATCCCAGCAACAATGGATAGGTGTTTAGGTCCTGGACACAGAAAACCAAATAAAAATAGAAAAAACTAAAAAAAAAAAAAAAAAAAAATAGAAAAAACTAAACACCATTTCCAATCAGAATGCAGAAAATCACAAGAGACTGTTGCTTCCATTCTAACCATGAAAAAAAAAAAAAAGCCAGATAAGCTACAACATCACAAAAATCAAAGAGCTAAGATGCAAAGAAATGAAAATAAACTAAATTTCAAAAAGTGATGGTTCCTTCCTGGCAAGAAGAGAGCTATGATGCTTTCATCACTAGTGAAGGAATAGAGAAAGAGGAATATCCTATGGATGGGGATTAAGGGAAATCCACCAAACTTTTGACAAACATAGCAGTGAGTTGGATGGCATGACAAATGAGGACCTTGAGGAACCCAAGCAAAACTGTGAATCTGTATCTACCCACCAATATGCTCCCCTTGTTCTTATATAGGTCCAGAGGTAGTATGATGAGGGCTGGGAGGACAAAAGGGCTAACACAGATCCCCCTGAGGTGCCCACAGCCTTTCCTAAGTACAAGGCTGAAGTTCAGGGTGGGACAAGAGATCTGAAATCACTCTGAGGTGCTCTGGGCTTCCACCAAGTACACTGCAGCCATCTTCCAAAAGATGTGGACAGGACATCTGGGGAGAGAGAGAACTCTCAAGATACAGAAAGCTGGGGGCAAAATTGGAAAGCAAAGAATACTCTCCAGTGAGGGTGCTGAAAGCTGGCAGCCAGATTCTAAGACATAAGGAATTTTCTGGAATCTCACCAGTATTCAGATCCTAAATCTTGCTAAAGTGAGTCTTAATTTTTTTCTCAAACCATTTTAAGCCAGGGGAACAATGACTCTAACTCAAGCTGCAATCAAGCCCAGACTTAGCTGAACTACAGATGAGATTAACTCAATCCTCCCACAAATGCCCTGGGGGGGTGGGGGGGGAGGATGATCCCCTTTTCTGGAGGTAAATATTATTTACTCTATCCTTATTCTACACAAAATGTCTCCAAACATTGACCTATATGAAAGGTACGAAGATGCAAGAAAATCTTACCAACGTCAAAAGAGGAAATAGTCAATTGAATAAGACCCAGAAATGACCCAGGTAGGGACTTTAAAATAACAATGACATTTTAAAAAATCTAGGGGGGAAAATAAAAGCATGAACAAATTAGGGATTTCAGAAAGCAGAAGATAACTATAAAAAAGACCCAAATGGAAACAACAGAAATGAAAAAAAAAAAAGATCAAAAATAAAAAATGTATTTAATAAATTTAACATCAGGGCCCCTGGGTGGCGCAGTTGGTTGAGCGACTGCCTTCAGCTCAGGTTATGATCCCGGAGTCCCGGGATCGAGTCCCACATCGGGCTCCCAGCTCCATGGGGAGTCCGCTTCTCACTCTGACCTTCTCCCTTCTCATGCTCTCTCTCACTTTCTCTCTTCCCTAATAAATAAATAAATAAAATCTTTTTAAAAATTAAATAAATAAATAAATTTAACATCGAATTAGATATAGCAGGGAACAGATCAATAAATTTGAAGACAAAATAGAAATTATCTAAACAAAAACAAAGAATAAAATAAGGGGGGGAGAAACAGAACTGAGGGATAATATCAAATGCTCTAGAAAACATGTAATTGAAATTCCAGAAGAAAAAAGGAAAGATAACAAGGCAAATATGTTTTTCTTTCTTTCCTTTCTTTCTTTTTTTTTTTTAATAAATAGCAGTCAAGTACTTTCCAAAATCAACGTGTAGATCCAAGAAGCTCAGTGACCCCAAGCAGGACAAATACAAAGAAAACCACACCTTAAAATGTCACAGTTAAACTGCTGAGACTCACAGATAAAAAGAAAATTCACAAAAGTAACCAGAGGGAAAAAAGATATATTATTTACAGGAAACAATGAGAATGAGGCTAGAAAACTGAAACAACTTTATTGTACTGAAAGGGGGAAAATCTATCAATTTAATGTTCCACATCCTGTAAAAATAGAGGCAATATATAGACATTTCAGATAGATAAAAACAGTGAGAATTCATCTCCAGCAAACCAGTACCATAAGAAAGGACCCCCAAAGTTATGTGTGTATAAAATATATCATATTTTTATTCTCTCTTTATATATATGTAATATATATTGAAATGCATATTATATATTAGATTCTATAAAAATTGTTGACTTTTTAAAACAATAATAACAATAATAATATATCATGAGATTTATAACACAAATAGAAGTAAAATATATAAAAACAAGAGGATTTAAAGGGCAAGAGTCAGGTACATGGAATTGCTGCTATAAGGCTTTTTCCATTGTTTGCAAAATAATATGAACATATCTGAAGGTAGATTATGACCATTTAAAGACACAAAAGTTTAATTTCTAAAGAGCAAAAAATAATAAAAAAGCATAGCTAAAAAGCAATAGAGAAGACAAAACAGAATACCAAAAAATACTTGATTCATCCAAAAGAATACAGGGAAGAAAAGGAATTAAAGAGCAAAGAACAGATGGTAAAAAGCCAAGATGATAGACTTAAACCCAATAATACATTAATTATATTAAATGTAAGCAGATTAAACAAACCCAGGGTAAAGCAAAAATTGTCAGACTCAATAAAAAAAGTAAGACATACCTACATGTTATTTAAAAATAACATATGTTAAATATAAATTCACAGGTAGATTAAAAGGAAAAGAGTAGACAGTACTACCTTATGATCTAACAATTACACTACTAGATATTTACCCAAAGGATATAAAAATACAAATTCAAAAGGATACATGCATCCTGATGTTTATAGCAGCATTATCAACAATAGCCAAACTATGGAAAAAGAGCCCAAACATCCATCAACTGATAAATGGATAAAGAAGAATATATATACACACACATACATACATACATACACAATGGAATATATATATATAGATAGATAGATAGATAGATTGTATCAATCAATATCATATAGATAGATAGATAGATGGCTAATGAATATTAGCCATCAAGAGGTTGAAATTTTGTCATTTGCAATGATGTGGATGGAGCTAGCATGTATGATGCTAAGTGAAATAAGCCAGTCAGAGAAAGACAAATACTATATGATCTCACTCATATGTTGAATTTAAGAAATAAAACAGATGAACATAGGGGAAGGGAGGGAAAAAAAGGAAAGAGGAAAACAAGTCATAAGAGACTCTTATCTATAGAGAACAAATAAGGTTTTTGGAAGGAGATGAGTGGGGAAAGGGCTAGATGGGTGATGGGTATTAAAGAGGGCACTTGTGATGAGCTCTGGGTGTTGTATGTAAGTGATGACTCACTGAATTCTACTCCAAAAACCAATATTGCACTGTATCTTAATAAACTAAAATTTAAGTTTAAATTTAAAAAAAAAAATAATAGAAAAGGAAAGGAGTAGAAAAAGATATTCTATATAAACATTAAGTATAAGAAAGCTAGTGTGTGGGGTGCCTGGGTGGCTCAGTGGATTAAAGCCTCTGCCTTCGACTCAGGTCATGATCTCAGGGTCCTGGGATTGAGCCCTGCATTGGGCTCTCTGCTCAGCAGGGAGCCTGCCTCCCCCTCTCTCTCTCTGCCTGCCTCTATGCCTACTTGTGATCTCTCTCTCACTCTGTCAAAATAAATAAATAAAATTTAAGAAAGAAAGAAAGAAAGAAAGAAAGAAAGAAAGAAAGAAAGAAAGAAAGAAAGAGTGCTATATTAAAATCAGACAAAATGAGCTTCAGGACAAAACATATTACCAGAGATAAAGAGTGCATTCCATAATTATAAAAGAGTCAATTCATTAGAAAGACCTATCAATCCTAAATGTGTAGAGACTCATAACAGCATTTCAAAATTCGAAAAGCAGACCTTGACAATACTAAAGAGAAATCCACTTTCACAGCTGTATATTTTAATACCTTTCTCTCAGTAATTGATGTAATAGACAAAAGAAAGTCAGTAAGAATATAAGAATTGAATACCATATTCAAACAGCTTGACATAACTGACATTTATAAAATGCTACTTTCCAGCCAGAGAGAGGTAAAATGGCGGAGGATACAGTAACCCTAAGTTTGCCTCCTCCCTTGAACACAGCTAGATAAATATCAAATCATTCTGAACACCCAAGAAATTGATCTGAAGTTGTAGAGAACAAAGATGCACATCTACAAACCAGACAAATGACCCAAGGAAAGTAGAAACTGTGAGTTTGTGGGAGAAAAGAACCATGGGCCCTGCCCAGAGTAGCGAGAGAGAGAGAAAAAAGTGGGGGGCAGGAGGGAAAGAGTGAAAACACAGTCAGGAGACTACACAACAAAACCATTCCCCAAAACCATTGATCAGGAAACAGGAGAGGGTTACGATACCATCAGTCTTCTATAAACAGTGAAGCACAGATTGTGACGTTTCAGAGGTCTGCAACATTGCCATGTTCACACCTGGGAAGCTGAACGGTGCTCTGGTGGGAGAGCAGAGCTGAGCCCCAGCAGAGGGCAGCCTGAGAATGCCCAGGGTCACATGGGGAGAAGCAGTTGCCCTGCTTACAGTGCGTTTGGTAGAAGCCATACAGCCTCTCCCTGGACAGAGGACCCTGTGGGTGCCATGGAGCTATCCCACTCACCAGTATAGGAACAAAGACGTTGATGCAGGGCTGTAAACCCTGGCTTTGGCTGTGTGTTGTGATTTACCATAAACTCTGAACCACTGTGCAATCACGTGACTGTCTTCTGTGACAAGCCACCACTGGCCACAAAGCAGGGAGCTCCTCCTCCAGAGGATGTCCATAGTGCAGGGTCTCTGAAGTGTGGGGTCTTGAAACTACAGCCATGCCTGAGATAAAACACAGGAGTGATGCACCATTTGGCAGGCAGATAGCTCAGACTCAGACAGGGTGAAGCAGGGACCTGACAGAAGCTAAAGACAAAGGCAGGGTCACTGCATCTGTGAAGACTTATGGAAGAGAGGTGACATGCAACTTCCTGCTCCACAGAGGAGAGAGAGAACAGGGTGAAGCCATTTTTCTCCCTGGCCCACAAACTTGATCCACCTCAGTGAGTTGAACAGCATCACCAAGTGGAGAATGGAGATGGTACACCAAGGTCCTCCCCCCTGCATGGGGCAGGCGCAACTCCACCACAGCTTAGAATCAGAGCAACAGGCCCCTCCCCCAGAAGACCAGCATAAATTCTCTCCTATACCAAGTCTACGGATCACAGAGTGCTGCAAAACTTTAGCTCTAGTGAAAACAGCAGCTAGTGTTCTTTGGAGGTTCTTTGTTTGTTTATTTCTTTTATTTTTTGTTTTTATCTTTGTTTTTGTTTTTTGGATACAGAAAGAGCAATTTTGTATTTTTTAATTTATTTTATATATTTTTAAATTTTTTTCTTTTTCTTCTTTCTTTCTACCTTTTTTCTATCAACTTTCTCATAACAAGCAGACCAAAATGCACCTAAGATCTAGCCTCTATATATTTTATTTTGTTTTTAATTGTTTTCAATTTTTAGTTTTTATTTTGTTTTATTTTGCCTTATCTCTCCTCAAAATGACAAGAAGGAGGAATTCACCCCAAAAGAAAGAACAGGAAGAAATGATTACCAGAGATTTAATCAATGAGATATAAGTAATATGTCTGAACTAAAATTTAAAACAGTAATTATAAGGATACTAACTGGCCTTGAAAAAAAGCATAGAAGACACTAGAGGATCCCTTACTGCAGAGATAAAAGAATTAAAATCTAGTCAGGCCAAAATTAAAAATGCTATAACTGAAATGCAGAACTGAAGAGAGGCCATAAAAACAAGGATGGATGAATCAGAGGAACAAATAAGTGATATAGAAGATAAAACCATGGAAAATAATGAAGTTCAAAAGAAGAGAGAAACAAATGTAATTGGTCATGAAGGTAGACGTAGAGAACTCAGCAGCTTATTAAAATGGAATAACATTCATGTCATAGGAGTCCCAGAAGATGAAGAGAGAGAAAAAGTAGCAGAAGGTTTATTCAAGCAAATTATAGCTGTAAACGTCCTAATCTGGGGAAGGAAATGGGATCAAATTACAAGAAGCACAGAGAACTCCCATTAAATTCAACAAAAGCTAACCATTGCCAAGGCATATCACAGTCAAATTACACAAACAAATTACAAAATACACAAACAAGAAAAGAATCCCGAAAGCAGTAAGGGGGGGAAAGTACTCCTACAAGAGAGAACAGATTAGGTTTGCAGCTGATTTGTCCACAGAAACTTGGCATGCCAGAAGCGAGTGGCAGGATACATTCAACGTGCTGAATGGGAAAAATATGCAGCCAAGAATACTTTATCCAGCAAGGCTGTCATTCAGATTAGAAGGAGAGATAAAGACTATCCCAGACAAACAAAAACTAAAGGAGTTCATGACCACCAAACCAGCATGCAAAAAAATATTAAGGGGAAATTCTGAGTGAGGAAAAAAGACCAAAAACAAGAAAGACTAGAAAGGAGAAGAGAACATCACCAGAAACACCAACTCTACAGGTAACACAATAAGACTCTATTCATATCTTTGAAGAATTATTCTGACTGTAAATGGACAAAGTGCTCCAACAAAAGATATGGGGTGTCAGAGGGGTACCTGGGTGGTTCAGGGATGAAGCATCCAACTCTTGATCTCAGTTAATGGTCATGATCAGGTCATGATCTCAGGGTCCTGGGATCAAGCCCTAAGCCCCAAGCTCAGCAAGGAATCTGCTTGAGATTCTCTCTCTCCCTCTCCCTCTGCCCCTCCCCCATCACACTCTCTCTCTAAAATAAATAAATCTTTTTTTTTTTAAATGACATAGGATATCAGAACGGATTAAAAAAAACATAATAAATGGGACACGTGGGTGGCTCAGTCGGTTAAGCGTCTGCCTTTGGCTCAGGTCATGATCTCAGGGTTCTGGGATCAAGCCCCTCATTGGGCTCCCTGCTCAGCAGAGAACTGCTTTTCTCTCTCCCTCTGCTTCCCCCCTTGCTTGTGTGCTCTCTCAATCTCTGTCAAATAAATAATTTTTAAAAAAGAAATTAGAAAATATCTCTGCATAATAAAGAAAATATAGGGGCGCCTGGGTGGCTCAGTGGGTCAGAGCCTCTGCCTTTGGCTCAGGTCGTGATATCAGGGTTCTGGGATTGAGCCCTGCATCAGGCTCTCTGCTCGGCAGGGAGCCTGCTTCCCCCTCTCTCTCTGCCTGCCTCTCTGCCTACTTGTGATCTCTCTGTCTCTGTCAAATAAATAAGTAAAATCTTTAAAAAAATAAAAATAAAAATATTCACCCTAAGAATCAAGAAAAAAAAGAGCAAATTAAAACCAACATTAAGTAGAAGAACACAAATAATAGCAGAAATAAATTAAATAGAATAGACAAGGAAATCAAAAAATTAAAAGTTGAATATTTGAAAAATTAATAAAACACATAAATCCTTACCAAAACTGATAAGAAGGAAAAACAAAAATTACCAAGGAGCAAAAGAGGAGAAATCTCTGAAAATCCTACAAATATTGACAGAATAATAGGGGGATGTTATATAAAAATGAATGCTAACATATCAACAATTTCTATAAAATCGAAAAATTCCTTGAGAAATAAAACTTACTAGAATTCAGATAAGGAATAAGAGAAAAGAGAAAAGGCCCTATGTCTATTAAAGAAATTAAACTCATAATAAAATACCTACCAACAAAGAAACCACCAGGCACAGATGGCTTCACCAATTAATTATGTAAATATTTAAAGAAGAATTAATACCCACTTTATACAATTACTTTCAGAAATTACAGAGAATATTTCCCCACTCATTACATGAGGTTCATATAACACTGATATCAAAACCTGACAAAGACATTATAAGAACAAACAAACACCCTTCATGAACACAAATGAAAAATTCTTAACCACATATTGCAAAACCAATTTACATATATAGATAGATGATTAGATAGATAGATAGATAGATAGACAAATAGATAGATTATTTCCATGAAGTTGATCCAGGAATGCAAGATTGGTTTAACATTTGAAAATTGTTCAATGAAATTAAAGGAGAAAAGATAATCATAATCATCTCATGAGATACATAAAGAGCAATTAACACAATTCAATACCCATTCAATTAAAAAAAAAATAACCAAAAAAAACAAAAAACCTCTCAGCAAACTAGAAAGATAGGAAGAGAGGGAGAACTTCCTTAATTTGATAAAAAGAATCTATAAAAAACCTACTGGTAATATCATACTTATATCCATTCTCACCACTTCTATTCAGTATATATTAGAAGTCCTAGCCAGTGCAATAAGGCAAGAAAAAAATATAACACATGAATATTAGAAAAGAAAGAAAGCCATTATTATTTGCAGACAATTTGATTACACAGTAGGAAATCCTATGGACTCTACAAAAGAAGGAATAGAAGTAATAAATGAATTTAACAAGGTTACAAGATACAAGGCTAAGATACCAAAAGCAATTTAATTTCAATATAGTACTGATGAATAATCAGAAAATAATTTTTTAGGGGTGCTTGGGTGGCTCGGTTAAGTGTCTGCCTTTGGTTCAGGTCATGATTCCAGGGTCCTGGGATCGAGTTCTAGGGGTTCCTGCTCTTCAGGGAGTCTGCTTCTTCCTCTACCCAACCTGCTTGTGCTCTCTCTCTCTCACATTATCTCTCACTCTCTCAAATAAATAAATAAAATCTTTTTTAAGAAAAGAAAATAATTTTTAAGTCCTATTTAAAACATCATCAAAAAACATTAAATGTCTAGAAATAATTCTATTGGAAAATGTATGAGGCACAAAAAAAGTTTTACAAAGAGAAACTGAAGAGGTAAAGACATGGAAAGATATACTGTGCTCACAAGTTAGAAGACAAAATATTGTTAAAAGTCCATTCTATCTATATGGATCCATTGATTCAATGTCATTCCAACCAAAATTCCAGCAGGACTT
This sequence comes from Nasua narica, assembly GCA_028533885.1. Classification (NCBI taxonomy): domain Eukaryota; kingdom Metazoa; phylum Chordata; class Mammalia; order Carnivora; family Procyonidae; genus Nasua; species Nasua narica. The sequence goes on from CM052811.1 coordinate 65,594,909, forward strand.
TTTGAAAAATTTATAAACTAAGTCTAAAAGTTATATGGGCATAGAATATACAAAACATGTGAAAAAGAATAACAAATTGGGAGGAATTTTATTACGTGATTTCAAGCTTTATCATAAACTTTGATATATTTGATTACAGTCTGATATTGATGAAAGAATAGACAAATAGATCAATAGAAAAATGCAGAGATTCCATAAATCAACCCATACATATATGGCCAATTAACTCCAACTTTTGTTAAAAAGGGAAGTCTGACACAGGGTGCTGAATCAGCTAGGTATCTATGTGAAAAACAAAGTCAACCTACGTGACTTCTGAAGCTAAGTCATAAAAAAATAAACAGTTTCCATTTGACTCTCTTTCTTGAGATTCTCTTACCTTTGGAACCCAGCAACATGAAGAGGTCATGGTATGCATTCCTGCTCACAGGTCCATCTAAGTGGACCTTACATAGGGCCAGACATATGAGTGATCAAGGCTTCAGATGATTTCATCCCCCAGCTATTCACCCACCCCAGTGGACACCAATAGGTTTCCAGAGATTAGAGACAAGCTATTCCTACTGAGTCCTACCAAAATTATAGATCTGTGAACAAAATAACTGTTGTCATTAAGTAAAGAAATTGGGGGATAGTTTGTTAGGTAATCAGATTATCTGGAGCATTATCAAAATAAAAATGATTCTGGATATCAAAAGACACCATTAAGGGGGATGCCTGGGTGGCTCAGTTGATTAAACATCTGCCTTTGACTCAGGTCATGATCCCAGGTCCTAGGATCGAGTCCCGCATCAGGTTCCTTGCTCCATGGGGAGCCTGCTTCTCCCCCTGCATGCCACTCCTCCTGCTTGCTCTTTCTCTCTCTCTGACAAATGAATAAATAAAATCTTTAAAAAAAAAAAAAAAAAAAGACACCGTTAAGAAAAAGAAGAGGCTATCCACAGACTGGGAAAAAATATTTACAACACATGGCAAGGACATATATCCAGCATATATAAAGAATACTTACAAATTAAACATTTAAAACTAGCAGCCTTATTTTTTTAATACCCAAAAAATACCTCCCAAAATAAGATACGGTCAATTAAACATGAAAGGTGCTCAACATCATCATGAAGTGCAAATTAAACCACAATTTCACACCCACTAGAACAATGAAAATAAGCACTGGCAACGCCAAATGTTGGAGACAATGTGAAGCAAGTAAAATGTTCACATATTGCTACGTGCAAGTGTAAAATGGTACAATCACTTTGGAGAACTGGATGCTTCTTACAAAGCTAAATATACATCTACCCTATGACCCAGCAATTTCACTACTAGGTATTTACACAAGAGAAATGAAAACATGCTTCCCCAAAAAGACTTAAAAAAGAATGTTAATTACAACTTTACTCATAATAGCAAAAAATAGGAAACAACCCAAATATTCATTTATAGGAAGATAGAAAAACAAATGGTGGCACATCTATGCAATGGCGTATAACTTAACGTATAAAGCACGAACTATTGATACATGCAACCACATGGATGAATCTTGAATATATCCTTTTAAGAAGCCAAACACAAAGGATTTATATTATATAATTCCATTTAGATGAAGTTAAAACTGATCTAAGATGACAAATTAGAAAGTGGCTGCCTTTGGAGGACCAGGGAGTTGACACTAAGAAGTATAAGAGAAACATCTGTGATATTCTATCTTTTTTTGATTATATAAGCATATACAATGGTGAATATTCTTTGAACTGAACACTGTACACTGTGCATTTTATTAACTGTATAAATTATATTCAATTAAAAATTACAAAGAGATGTTTCTCTAAACCCTGTAACACATTGGTTCTAACAAAGAAGACTAAGGCATTGCTTTGTCCCACCCCTCCCCCCACTCTCCCACAGTGAGCAGTATATTGGTGCACAGTGGCTCTGAGCAGGACACTGGGGAATGCAGCAAGACACACAACAAATATCCAGGGTCCATCAGCAAGTACAAGTGTGTTTATTCACTGCCTCTCAGAGCATCCCAGGAGTACTAGTGTAAGTAGGAAATTTTGCCAGGGGGCCCAAGGTCATGAGTTTTGCAGGTAGGAGTAATACACCAAACAAA
>CM052811.1:65597518-65616682 GCA_028533885.1 Nasua narica
TTAAATTTCTTTGGCTACTAGTCACCCAATTCAGCATGTTACTGATTGGTGGAGGTGTTTATATTCATTTTGCAAAGATGATACATTCACAGAGTTCAAAAAATTTTTGTAATTAAATGGTACAAATGGCAATATCTCACCCCCCTACTCCGATCAGGTGACTAACTGCTCAATTAACCACTTTTATTAGGTTTTTGTATTCTTTCAGATTTTCTTTTATGCAAATATAAATGTATGTTCTTCTATTTCATCACGCAGACAGGAGCTTGCAGTCAGTTGCTTTTACAACTAATTTGGGGGTTAAATTTGCTTTGCCAGCTGCAGTGAAATTGCTGTGTGAGATGTGAACCTCAAAGCTCCTTCATGCCCTACTACACATAGCTCAAGGCTGGGCACACACAAATGATTAAAGAAGTACTTTTTGGTCTGCTGCCCTTCCACAACTTTCTCTGCCCTGCCCGGAGCTGAGAGCACGTGCCCCCGACTTATGTCTCCAACGTGTGAAGAGAGGCCTTGCACTCTCACTTCCTCTGACACATTTTTAGAGAATGATCTGATTCCCAGAGGTCAGTCCAAGTTTCAATCTGTGGTACACCGAGCCTCTTGCCACCTTTCAATTTGGTGGAAGAGAAAGCATGCCAGACTGAGAGTCGGGAGACCTGGGGTTAGCTGCAGCTGTGTCCCCAAGTAGCTATGCAACTCTGGTCAAGTCTTCTGCCCTCTCAGTCCTCATTCTTCAAAGGACCTTCCTTCCCAGCATCAGCACAGCCCTCGATAAGGGTCTTCCAGCCTCAGCTCCGCAGACGACCTGTGCTGTGGACAGGAGGATGTGTCTGCACCAAGAGTCCAGGGGAGGCACCAGGGGCACTTCCTTGGACGTGTGTCTGCTCCCCTGCTGATCCTGGCCATGATGACACAGCCCTAGCTGCAGTCACAAAACGGACTGAGAACAACTCAGGGCAACATTTCCCTCCCCGGCACCATAGACAACTGTTCACCCAAGACAAAACTGAGTTTTTCCTGGTCAATCAAGACACGTGTAACTAAGGGCTCCGCATTAGTCCAGATAGGAACCCCAAGGAGCCTAATGGCATGTCAGGGGAGGCAAGGCCACCCATCCATCGCCTTCAAGACGAGCACCCTTGTCACTCACACCCGCTGAGCAGGTGGCACGAGAATGGGGAACTGTGTGGTTCCCAAGAGCCTTTGCTGGGGAATTCCTCTCGATTCCTCTCTGCTCCACTGCCCTCCCCACCTGCCTTCATCTGTCTTTAGGGACAGGAAAGAGCTGACCTGGAAGGGACCTCCAGGCCATCTGGCCCCCCCTCTCAGTATACAGATTCAGAAACTGAGTCCAGAGAGAGGAAGTCACTCACCCAGGGCACACAGCTGCCTGAGGGGTACAGTCTTCAATGACAAACCATCCAACAAGTGTCAGAAAAGCCAGCCAGAACTCTCTCCTGCCTTCAGGAGGCCTCATCCACACATCTACAATGAGGCAGGGACCGTCACAAGGCTGTCCTCTCCAGCAACGGGGTGGGAAAATGCCTCATAGGATGCAGCCAGGCAGACACTTCTCACAGTTTCCTGTCCTGGCAGGAACCCTGGTCGGTTGGTTTGGTTCTCTATACCGGTGACAAAGGCTGGCTGGCTGGCTGCCTGCCTGCCTCTGGGGCTGTCATTTGGTTAAAATTTATCATGACAGTTGTGAACAGGACAGCCAGGGAGGAGAACAAGGAAACAGGTTTGTCTTTAGCTGACCTGCCTCTAGGCTAAAATTGGGGCCTGAATTGAGACTGAAAAAGCTATCACTAGGAGCCCTCCTCCTTATAGGGCTAGTGACCATAGGGCTTATGGAATTTTCTCCATCTTTTGAGTTTACCTCATTTCCCTCTGCCTGTCTAAAATCCTCTTTCTTTGAAAACCAGCCCAGCCTTTTCATGTATTGCCATGGAGCACTGGGTGTGGTACATGAACAATGAATCTTGGAACACTGAAAAAATTAAATCAAAAAAAAAGAAAAGCAGCCCAGCCTCTTCCACGGAGCCTTCCCTGACTACAAGCCCCCCCCACCCCGCCAAGGTCTCTATCCTCTGAACAAAGCACCCATGAGGTGTCCTGGACCACTCCTTAGAGTGTGTGTATACAATCATATGAACAATGACTGGGAGTCTTCAAGAGGAAGATGGTGTTCTATTTCTTTAGTGTCTTCCACAACCCCTAGCAAAGCAGAACACACAAAAAGTGCACAATAGCAACTTGCTGGTCAACCCATTCCAGTTCCTCCCATTGAAGGAAAGTGAAATCAACCTATGTGCCACATCCCAACAGCCCAGCTGGTTCCACAGGGACAGAAGAGCACAGGTCAGGTAGTCTCCAAGGGATGAGGTCCTGGGGTCAGCCTTAGAACCCATTTTGGTGGGCTCTCCATGGCCTCAGGAACCAGACCCAGGGCAGCAGGACCTGAGTCCCACCGTCCCCCTCCCTCCAGTCATCACCAAACACACACACACACTCACAGCTGTCCTTGCATTTTCTCTACTCTGCTACCCCTGAAGTCTCTCTTCACCCAAGTTCTCCTCAACGGATGAATCAGGACAGGTGGGATTTACCCTAGGACCCACATGGACTTGAGTAAAAGCCATGCCCCAGTCTGCATGCATTACCTGGCCCCAAACTCTCCCCCAGGACTTCCTCCAGCTCTAGGAAAAAGCCAGGTGAGAGCAGCTCTCTACACCCATTCTGAGAAGGATCAGAGCAAGTAAAACCTGAAATGGAGACATTGCAGCAATAAAAGCAAACACCACTGCATCACTGGACCTCACAGAGGCCCCTGCAGACATTTAGAAAGACCCTACCATTTCCAGACCGTTCCGGTCAATAATAATCTGGGGACAACCTTAATGCTTGATTTCCCTTTCCCTGTGATTTGTGGCTTGTGGAGCTCAAGATCCTTGAGTCCAAAATAGTATTTGTGCTCATTAGACAAAGTTGCAAGGCCAGGCGGCATCAGTTCTCTCCAGCCTGGCCCCACCTGGCCCCAGCCTGTGGTGAAGAAAGCCTCCTGACGAAAGGTAAGGGTCTCACAGTGACACTAATGCAGCTACATTCCACACGTGTAATATTCCTGAGTAGTAGGTAAGCCTGTAAATCCATTATTTATGACGTGAAATTGCACGCATGGTGTGATGCAGATGTGTTAGCATCACCGTGAGAAACTTCTCAATGTCCCTGTCTTGAGAGGTACAAGTGTTACACTCTGGCAATGCGTCACTAAGCATTTCTTACATAGCTACTTCCATTTGTGGTTCGAAGTGGTCGGTTATATTTAAACATAGAATTTCCCCTACCTGATTACACTGAACAAATTAAAAATGGCTCCATCATTTGCATCCAAGTTCTGGGTTTCTTACCATCGCCCTCGCTTCCCTATTGCAGCACTGAAATCAGACCTTAACTCTGTTTGTAAAACAAAAACACAGGAGCCCGTTTCCACAGCAGAACAGGAAGTCACAGGCAGACACCTGCACTCCTCTCTCTGTTGGTTGGGGGTGGGGGGGTGAGGACGGAGGTCGAACGGGAATGTTTCCATGCCCACATCTCAACTTCAAGTCAGAGACTGGGAGTTCCAACCTCAGTGTGTCCTGGGTACCACCTCGTCTTTCGTGGGCTGTAACCTCCTGCTCCTGCAAACAGCCCACCACCAGCATGTTTCAACGCTGGCAGAGGTGAAGAACTAATTAAAGAACTGTCTCAGATATACTGGATTATCACACAGCTTGGTGGCCTGGCTGAATTTCGTTGATCTAGAAACAGAATTCACCACCGTCCAGTGCCATATTCCATGAAACTGAAGTTCTAAATTCAAACCTATTTCAGGTGGTTCTGAAGATTCTTATGTCAAGGTGGAAGAATAGGACATATTTATAGCAACGTATTAGCTTTGTGTGTAACTTAAAAAAATTTAGACACAGGACAAGTGGGCTTCCATTTCTTACCCTACTCTTCTCCTGGTAGTAGGCTGGCTTGCTATTTCCCAACACACACCTTCTGCTTCCGTCAGACCACAATCCCACTGACTCAATGGCTCATCCTTAAACTATACCAGCCCCTCCTCTACCTTGTTCTTCTCTTCTTGTTCTGGAGAGAGAAGCTGTAGGACCGCTCCTGCCCCCCATCCCAACCTCCAGGCTTCATACAGCCCACCTCCTCTTTGAAGCCTCTCCCAAACCTTTGGCCCCTCACAGACCTACCTTCTCTGCACTCCTGTAATGTTTCAAGCTATGCCACAACCTTGCCCATGGAAAGACTGCTTCAGTCACCTGGTGACTTGTCTCTTCCCCCTTGGAGGTCCCTCTATTATGTGTCTTTGTATTCCAAACAATGCCTAAAGGTCTTGAGTTGAAAGCTGATAGTCAATAAATATTACTTTTTTGGAGGAACAGGGGACAGCTGCAATCAAAATTTTAAACGCACTTGGCCTCTAACCTAGTATCCCACTTCCAGTCATCTAACGCATAGAAATACTTGCTCCCTTACACAAAGATGCATGTTTAAATGAGTTCATACTTGGAGACAGCTTAGACTACTGCCCACAGTGAGCATGTTATTCACAATTACTGATAGCTGTTGGTGCTGCTATTGTTAGGAGGGTCCTGGCAATACTGTTTATAGTAACAAAAGTCTGAAAAGAGCACAAATGGCCACAGGTGGGAGAATCATTAAATAAATGATAGTATAATTCTATACAGATTTTAAAAAGCATGTGGATGTATATGTACTGATATAGTAAAATATCCACATTTTTACAGTTTACCAAAAAAACAAATTGTGGAACATGATTTTATTTTCTTAAGTAAGAACTAAATTTATAATTGGCTCTGCTAGATAGTAAACACATACACGGAGGCAGCATAGGGGCGTCACTAAGAGCACAGCTGCAAATTCAGACTATGTATCAATCTGGCTTCATCTCCTACTACCTATGTGACCCCAAGGAAATTATTTGACTTCTCAGTGCCTCAGTGTCCTCATCTATCAAATGGAGAGAGTAATAACACCTGTCTCATAGGACTAATGTGTGGACTAAATGTTTTAATGAGTTCAGACACGTAAAGCACTTAGAATAGTGGCTGGCAGAAAGCCCCCAACTGAAGTCAGTTGTCATCAGTATTGCCCTCTGCAAAGAAAAGAAGACAAGGGACAAACACCAAACTGTTTGGCTTCCTCTGGAGAAAGAAATTGGAGGAGAGGAAACTTCCTTGTTCTTCACCACAAGCAGGTCTAACTTATGTGATATAAAGACACCACCGACTTGTCAACATGCTGTAGGTTTGGCTCATCAGGACAACTGCTACCTGAGGTGGTGTGAGGTGTTGGGACCCAGGGCCACAAGCTGCTGCTTCCCCGTTTCTAAATCCTTATTCTAACTCCAACCCACAGCCAAAAAATGAAAGATGTTATTGCCAGCTGCTGCCCTCCCCGACACACACACACATTCTGCAACGCCACAATGTGCTAAAAAATTAAGAACATCTGTTTGGGGGAAAAAAAGCATCAAAAAAGCATCAATTACTATTTTAAACGGGAAGAAAGGGAACAGGAAGTAAATTGGTGACCAAAGTATTTTTATTCATACATCTTGACTGCCAAGGTAGGACCTAGTACTGCTTTAATAATCACCTTCTTATGGTAGAAGATGGGTCTAAGTACTACTTGTAACCGCTCCCCCCACCTTGCAAAACCTGCTTTTCCTTGACATCTTCCCAGCCCACCCCAGTCTACGGTATTCTCTATCTCCCTTTCTTAGAGGAGTGCTTTGGCCTCTGGCATCTAGGACATTCTCATCCTGGTGGCATACGTTGTGATTTAACATATGCTCCACACACAGCCCAAGAACATTGAGAAGAGGAATCTCTACCTTGGATTTCATTTGTCACCACCACTTCTTGACACAACTCATCCCACCGGCCCACCACAAAATCCAAACTCCTTAGCTCATCCCCACGGCCTCTCCCTCCTGGCCCCACACTCCTTTTCCAGCTCCATCTCCTACCACTGTGCTGCATGATCCCTCCCTCCTTCTGGGGATGCAGTCAAACTGGTCAAGTCCCTGTCCCTCACTTTAACTTTTTGCTTTTTATTTTTTTTTTAAGATTGACTTAGTTATTTATTTGAGAGAGAGAGAAAGAGACAGAGACAGAGAGAGCACACAACGGGAGGGGCAGGCAGAGGGAGAGAATCTCAAGCAGACACCATGCTAAGCACAAAGCCTAACACAGGGCTGGACCTCATGACCTTGAGATCACTACTTGAGCCAAAATCAAGAGTTAGATGCTTAACAGACTGTGCCACCCAGGTGCTCCTACTTTCCATTTCTAACTTCTGTGGCCATGGTTCCACTTATATTCATCATCTTTGTGCTGTCAGCATCTCCTCCCTTGCTCTTCACATACCCACATCTCACTATCCCTGCAGGCCCACTTCCACCACATCCTGGTCCCTGACCAGTGCATAAAGATCTCTCTCCACTCTGCACCCCTCATCTATGCGTGCCAAACAACCCAGCATGCATGGTCTACCCTCTGAACGAATAGAGCTTGTGTCCTTGACCAGATGGCAAATTCCTGGAAGGCAGGACACCTATCAAGGTTCTTTTCCCTCTTTATATTGGACATGGGAAGAGTGGGGTGGAGGGAAGGTTGGGAATTAGGAAAACAGGAGGTGGGACTCTTCCACAAAAAGCTGAGGTAAAGTTTCATTTAGTAGTGAAATCTCTATTGACAGCTTGCTAACTTCTCATGGCAAACTTTTCATATTTGACTTTGTGTTCATTTTTCTAGCTAAAAAAGGAAAAAAATAAAAAGATTGTTAAAAATTAAATCCAAAACTTTCAGCTCTGATGAGTTTTCTCAAATGCCAATAATTCCACATGGCTTGTCTAAAATTAGAGAGAGAGAAATGACCAGGATTTTTAATAGATTGGCTTTCATAGTAGATGCAAGATAGTCAAAATCTATTTAAATGACTCTCTCAGGGAACTGGAGCAGCAGGCAATGCATCAGACGCCAGAAGTCCATTTAAATATTATACTAAGGGAAGGGAATTCATTTGGTCAAGATGCTAAAATGAACAGGCAGGGACAGAAATGCCCTGGAGAAGTGCTGGGTGTTTCTTCTTGAATCCATTTGTAAAATAAACACATTTATTTACCAAGTTTAGTACTTCGACTATTTTCTGGAATCAGTACTTGCACAAATCTAGGCTGAGATGGCCAACTTGGAATTAAAAAATGACCAAAACTACAAAATTAATTTGACACTCCTCAATTTCCTTGTTTAGAAACACAAAGCAAATCCTAATCAATTGGAAGTTTATACAGTATTTCGGTCTACAACTTGGAAATTGTCACAGGGTACTGGCAAACAGCAGCCCTTAGAGCCTCCAGCCCCAATGTTCTTGCGGTGATAGTCCAGGCAGCAGCTGTTTATGAGCTTAAAATACAAACATACTAACTCCTTTCTTCTGAGGAAGAACTTGCATTCCCACTGACATCTATTGCTGTCTTACAGATGGGCCTAACTCCGAGATCTCAAACCTTCTACAGGGAAACACACAGACACACACACCCTGCTCAGGCCCCACTCTACCCAGACACTTTTTAAATTGATTTTCCAGTAGGATCCCAGGAAAAGGTTCCGTTTCAGTACCACCTGCATATGGCCAGGATGTGACTGGTTTGACAATCCATAGCCTCTCTTGGTCCTACAGGGGTCCTCAGGGTAACTTTGCCCCCCACCCGGTTAATGACCCCTTGTGTGCTTTGAACAGGGTGTCTGGTACCCTGAGTTTCCTGTAGCCAGCAGAGGCAGGAAGACCACACAGTTTCAGACATAGAATCCCACAAGATGAGGTGTGGCGCAACAGACCTACTGTGTTGGCAACTAGGGTTGGCTAGTGAGGATGTCATTTAATGGCTCAGCAACTCACTAGCTGGTTTCGTTATTGAATGCCTTCCTCCTCACCTCTGAGTAACAGAACTCCTGCAGGCAGTCCTGGCTCTTCCCCCATAGTTCTCAAAGGTTATAAAAGCCCGTTTTTCTCTTGCAAACTCTTTCAGCAAGAGCCTACCCTGCTCTCCCCATATTGTCAACAGTTCATAGCTGAAGCCTCAGTGGAATATCCCATCCAATTTCCCATAAAATGGGACATGAAAATAAACACACATATTGTATGTTGGTTTACATTTCCTGCACAGACCCAGCAGGGGCGACAGGAAGGACATTAAGGAAACTATTTCTAAAGCAATGGGCTACATTTTAGCAAGAATACTCTCACTGACCCTAAAAAGAAAGCCATTCAGAAGGCTAAAATCCCATATAATTCTTGGAAAACGTTCTTGAACATTCCCATTTTAATTTCCAAAATCAATACAGCTTGCTAGTTCTCCATGTTCGATGACAACAATTCATATTGATGGGGAGAGAGGTATGAACATTTTTCTATTGAATGGAAAATTTGGTTATTTTTAAGGACATTATTCCAAGAGAGAAAAAGGTCTTAAGTCCACTACACCTGACAGAGTATTGTTTTGTTCCTAGAAGGCTGGTTTCTCTTGACATCTCTGCCCTCATTAAAAAAGCATATCACGGTTGTTGCCTTTATGTTTTCAGTCATGCAGTTTCAAGACCCAAAACAGAATGTTATCATTTATTTTTCGTCTGAAGAAAGGAACACTGCTTGCATGCATGCTCAACACCAAAAAAAAAAAACATTCCTATCACACCGCTCCAGTCCAAAGCACCTGGCAAGTCCGATTTAGTGAGATGTCTGAACTAGAGAACGGTAAAGACTATTTTATATCTTTCAAGTAGATTCACTAACTAGATAATAATTACTTTCCATTAGCACATTAAAATTGTATGTAAGTGGTACTACTAAAGTGCTAGAAAACAGTTTGTTCGCAGATAAATGGTCCCTCCTGCAGTCTTGTTCACACTGTTTATCTGCTCGGCAAAGCCTTTCCTCACGGATAGTGCAAACATGAGCACCAGGTGCCACGCCAGGAAAGCACACACATAGTCCTATGCTACCCTGGGACACAACTCATCTTCCATTGATATGTAGCCATTTTACCATACCTAAGAATCTGAAAAGGAACAACAATAAAAAGGAGGCACTATACATAATATCATTGCCTCTCTCAGCAATGGCCTTCCTTTGATGGGGACAAAATGTTAGTCCCACACTTGAGCCATCAGGAGAAACCTGATGGCATCTTAAAATTGCTAAACTTCCCTCCACATCCTGCTCCATGCTAGCTGTCCTGCTGCCTGAATTCTTCCTTCCTCTCATTCCACACCTCCCCCTCTGAGGTGAGAAGGGTAAAGAAGCGTGCAGTGTCCAGGTCTGGTGCTCTTTCTGTTTTCATCTGTTCATTCTTCTCTATCTTGGCACTCAAATGCCACTGAGCCTGGGACCATTACCTTAGTGGGCTGGCCAAGATGACCATCTTAGGTCAATTCCACTCTAGCCTTACAGAGAAATTTCCTGTTCGTTGACTCTTCCTTGAGGACCTATGCTTTTTCTCATCTCAAAAGGCAAAACTGAAAGATCAAGCTCAGAGTATGGGGCTACAGGGCTAAGGACATTATTACTAGCCTACTTTTGGGCCAGGCCTTTAGCCAGAAGGGCTAATAGAGCCAATGTGGCCCATGCTTGGTGTGGCAGATTTCAACAAGAACGGGAGTTTCACATTGGGGCCTGGGGCCATAGCCTTCTGGAAATCAACAAGAAGCCTTTGCCAAGAGGGCCCACTCTGCATATTTCCCTTAAGCCTGATCTAAGATTTCATGTTTAGGATCCTGGTTAAACGGCTTTCCAATTCATCACAACTAATTTAATGGGAAGAAACCCCCAAGAGCAAATAAGTGGAAATCTGGAACATAAGAAGCTGAGATAATCTACATACAAACGACAAGTCTTCAAATGACTATGGATTGACTACGTGCACATCCAGACATTATCATAACCCATGAAGAGTTAAAATTGGCTCAAGTCTTGCCCCTTTTTACACTTGCATATAATACAACTACTAATATCTAGCACCATTATTAGGGGTGACTGAATTTAACATTATACATACAGTAAGATCCATATTCTAAAGATATTAAAATTCACAGTCAGACAAATTAATTTTTCTCAGCTCTGAAAAGAAACTCAGTAGGGTAACTGGTTCAAGGATCATGTGATTTCCCACCCTTCACTCAGAGAAGGGTGAAATCACACTTCCGGGGGCCCCAAAATGGAGGTTGATATAAATAACAAGCAGATAATAATACATTATATGTTAATTAAAAAAAAAAAGAATCCCAAGCAGAAGTTTGAAGTTTTCTGATTTTACTTAAAATTAATGTAAATTTTGAAATTCATTTAAAATTCATGTAAATTTCAACTCCATAACGTAATAATAATCTTTCCATTAATTAACTTTCATCAAAAATTCCTTTTTTTTTTTTTAAACGGGCGAAGGAGCCAATGCAATAGCTAGTCCTTACTGGAAATAAGAAACTTTACAGCACATTTTGAGTAAGCTAGTGCAAAGACTCAGTGGGCCAGCCGGTGGGACACCAGTCTCCAAGGGGTTCCAAAACTAGGGCATCACTAGGTCTCGCCTTTGTGCTTCCAGAACCAGATGACGGCAGTATTGTCCTCTTCAAAGATGCAGCCCACTCTTTACTTGTTGGTGACAGATGGGATGATATGAGGGTCTTCCTTGGTGCCTGAAGCTGCCTTAGGGGGCTAGCATATTGTATGGATCCAGTCCCTTCCATGCAGCTGTCATGACCTCCCTCTCCAACCCAGTCAACTGCCCATCATCAGTGGGAACACCACCTCCAGGTGCCATGGAGCGCCCCATGGTGACTCCATTAGGATCACATGCCCTGAGAGCCTGCAATGCCCTCACTTCAACTCCACAAAGTAATCTTGAAGCCATCATGCCCACTACAAATAGAAACACTTCCTAAAAAATTCTAAAGTAAAATAAATGCTCCAGGAAAATCACCATGGCGATCCTACAGTCCCCAGGTTTACTCAGCATACCACTACCTCACCCCACATACCCTGGTTTCAGAAGAAAAGCAACAGGAGAACAAAAGTAGAATTCTGAATCTTGGAAAGAGAAGTGAAAATAATGCTTACCAAAGCAGGGGAAGAACAAAGGATACTGATTATATTTTTTCCACAACCATTTTCCACAGCCACTGATAGAAAATTATTAAAATATTATGCTGGCTTCTCATGAGGTTTCACACTGGTATGTGTTCATCTGGCACATGGAAAGTTTCCTTCGTTGGGCACGATCAGAACTTAACTTAGGAACATGCTCTGAGAACACCTTGAGAACTTCCTACATAAAAGCCAAGCTCCTTGATCCCTTAATACACCTAAAGTCTAATGAAGTCACTGAAGGTGTCAGAGCAAGACGCAAAATCCTCAAGAGACTATGATCAACTGAGCATTTCCAGCTCACGTGGAGATGTTAATTCTACTTATCAAAGAAAAAGTACAAGGCGGCACTCACTATGAAAAGCAGAAACCCAAACAAAGAATATTATGGGTTGGTCTCAGCTGAGTTCCCCTGAATTTATTACCTTGGAAAGTTCAATACAAATCTAAGACTTCCAAGCAAGACTGTAGCTAGTAGAAAGCAGCATCTGAGAGCAATCACCAGCATCCTGGTAGCCTCTTCACTGGGTACAAATTGTGAAAACCTCCCAACAGGAATGAAGGAGTAATAATCATTTTGGTAAAGAGGCTAAGGAAATCATACATGTAAAGATAAGATCATTTAAAAGTTTAATATTATTCTTAGATAATTTGATATGTGATGGGATGAAACCAGGAGGAAAAGATTAAGAGATACAGGAGAAAGACAAAGTAGGAAGTCAGGGGGAGAAGGAGCAGGGAGGATGTAAAGCCTAAAAGACAGGGAACAGGAAGCGTAGGAAGAGTCCAAATGATGGGAACAGAGAAGAGCAGCCACCAAAATCCTCTCCTCAGGAGGCATAATTGTGCCATGTGGAGGAATACCTTTAATTTGTTTTTTTTTTTCCTTTTTCTTACTGTTTCAGAACATATTTGGCTTGGACAGATAAGCTTCTCATTTGAAAAGAGAAAAACTGAGTTATGACTTTAAGGGTTAACCAATTTGGGGGAAAAATAGCATAAATTTGAAGCTTCAGAAGATGGACCTTAAATTTGATTTACAGTTCAATCCATCGCCATGAAACAAAGCTGTAATTTTTTTTAAAGATTATTTATTTATTTGACAGAGAAAGACACAGCAAGAGAGGGAACACAAGCAGGGAGAGAGGGAGAAGGAGAAGTAGGCTTCCCACTAAGCAGGGAGCCCAACTTGAGGCTCAATCCCAGGACCTAGGATCATGACCTGAGCCGAAGGCAGATGCTTAACTGAGCCACTCAGGCACCCCAAAACTGTAATTATTATATTTCCATGATCACATCTTCTGGCATGATTTAATTTGGGGGAAGAACTTACAAGGCATGATTATACTAGGGAAAGTTATGGTCAATAGATATGCTGATTAGAATTAGGATTGTTTTCTCTATTTCACCCCCAAGTCAGACATCAAAGTAACCTCTCTCTCTCTCTCTCACTTGCTCACTCTCTCTCACACACACTTGAGCCCGTATACACTCCACCTCACCCTCTCTCACTCCATGTATTCATGTTGACAGAGAGTCCCAAAGTCTTTTTTCACCTGTGCACTACCATCTTTTTTTCTTAGACCACATGTGTGACATATCAATTCAGTTCTCACTTGTCAGGCCAAGAATGGGGTCAATACATAAGTTTAATTTAAAGAGTTACTGAGTTGTCAGAATTTCAGGACTCAAACAAAAAACTAAATTTGACTTAGAGAATTTTTTCCCCTCCAACTTCCCGGCAAAGGTACAGTGAAATAGCCAACAGGTAAGGTAGACTATGGAGAACAGGTGCAAAGAGCTGGAAAATCCTCTGTTCTTGAATAACTGAAAGCAGATTGAGATCCTTCTGTTCTATTAACTCTCTACAACTGGAGAAGAGGTTCCCCGAAAAGATCTGGGCACTGGTCAGAGAATTCCAAATTACAAGGGGAGAAATCCCTTGAAATAAGAACTCAATGAGAGATCTCCTTCTGTGTTTTAAAGATACCAAAAACATGAAAATCTGCCTTCATGTCCTATATTCATTCACTTGAGCCCACTGCATGCATGCACTTGGACACAGAAAATAAAAATGGTCCTGCAGTCCCTTGAAAAACTTTCCTTAATCTTGATGTTACTTTAAAGCCGTCATAAATCACACAACCTGCCAATCTTGCCATGTTTTATAAACTGTGGGGAGAGGTAGAGCATTTCTGGCCCAACGATCTCCCAATAACAAATGCCAGTTCTACTGCTATGGTATTTCCTCAATACCGCCCGACCTCTTAAACAAGGCTCTACAAATATATTAACTGTCATATTCTCAATTTCTTTTTTACAATGGATAGTGATAACCTCTCATGACCAGCTTGATGGAACCCAGGGCAGCAGCTGTCTAGGGATTGAAAAAACACCCAGTTGTGGTGGGCAAGTCCTCCCTACCCTCCAATTACATCTCTAACATTCCTATGGGTTCCCTGTTCCCTACGAGTCCCCCTAAAGTCACACCCACTGGCTCACCAGGTTCCTGCTCAATCCTGCCTCTGCAACTTGCTGCCATCCAAATGGGTGCCAAGACCAAGCCCCAATGGTGAGGGGGTACGGGGAGAGAGGGAGGACACACGTTGCCTGGCCTTTGAGATCAATCAAAAAGGCTGAACCCAGGCAAGCCCAGGGTCTGGCTTGCCTTCAGGAAATTCCGGGCTGTCTGCAGCAGCTGTGGTTCGAGTAGTACAACAAATTCACTTACTGAATGACAACAGCTTTATTGGCAAGCCAATTCAATTAAAGCCCCTGCATCCAACAAAGTCTCCGGCAGCCCTCTCTGCATAAAGAACATGGAATCATGCCTACATTTCCCTGAGTGCCCTCAGCCCTAGCTGTCCCTCTACATGAGAGGGAGAGGGATGAATGAATTAGACGCGGATGATGGTAATTAATGGCTGGCTGTCACAGAGTCATTTTGGAGGCTCAGCCGTTGAAGTCTCTGTATTAAACACTGTATCCCAGCACAAACTGACCAGGACAGGCTAGAACTCTCTTTCTAAATGTTAGGAGTGTCACGGGCTCCTGGGGCAAGAAGGGAAGGGAAATCAGGGAAAGGGAAAAGAAGGTTGGAGGGGAAATAAAGAAACAAAACATCAGGCTGCTTGCATTGATCAATGCTTTTTACACTATTGATATATAAATAATATGTTCATTTTTCATTTTTACAAAATATGTCCTTTAGGCTACCATTATGGCAAACTTACTTCAGAGTTCTGACATGAGCTTATTAGGTGGGGGTTGGGGGGGGAACAGGAGGGCTGACTGTAGAGCTATAAACAAAACACATTTTCTTATAAAATATACATAGCACATCATTTTCACCTTCAGTAACAAAGATCAAATCAGAGTTTTTTGCATCCCTGGCACAGTCTTGCCAACCAATCCAGGGCACTTGGAGAGCTGAAAGGGATGGAAGAGGAATATCAGAGGCGGCACTGGAGGGAAAGAAAATAGTTAACAAATAAGCTCCAAATGACTCATTTACATGGAGATGGGCAGCTCTTACTTTGCTTGTAGCCAATGCCACCAACAGAGCCAAGTGCAGGTTAACTACCTAGAAGGAGATAACCCAGGAAGACTGGGTTTAATTATTCCTGATAGTAACAGGCTACTTTATGCATTGTTTGGGGCATAAACATAAGCCAGATACTGAGGCACCAAACTGATCTTTCTCCAACAATTCGAGTTGGGTAAAAAGCCACACTCTTGGTTTGTTGCCTCTGTCTAAACGCAAGTCTTAGAGGTCACGGGGCCTTGAGCTGCCACAAGGAGATGTGAGAAATCCTGTGACTGCACTACAACGAGTCTTTTGTCTCAGTCCCATGAAGAGAGGGGAGAATTCTGCGTGGGAAATTCCATTTAGGGAATTTGTTTCTCTGTTCATGGCAACCATCTAGAACCCAACCTCTGCCTAGAACCCAACTTCAAAATTCCAAGTTCAGAGCAAATGTCAACTCCTCAAGAAGGCCTTCCCAGATTCTCTCAATAAGAATAGATTTCGCCCTCTGCTACATTCCTGCAGAACCCTGCATGTGTCCCCAATGTGGTGTTTAATTCATTTTTCTTGAAACTGTAGTCAGCAGTCCCCTTGTCTGCCTTCCCCAATAAACAAGGGCTTCCTGAGGGCCAGGTCTGGGCTTTCTATATAGCTGGCACTCAATAAATCTGTGTGGAATTGAACTGAATGACCCTTTGGAAATGGATATAACTTGGGAAACCTCAGTCTTGGAGAATTATGTAGGGCCTTGTTATGACCCTACAGCCATCAGGATTTTGCTGCTGTTTCCATCACTGCTGCCACCAAATTGGTTGCCCACTTTAATTAGAACCAAGGCCAGATGTCTGGCCAGCTCTGCTAGAACCGGAAGAGCTAGCAAGCTGGTGGAGTTTCCCAGCTGGGGGCTCAAGAGACTAGCTTCATGTGGTTGGGTCACCTTCCCTTGCATACTTCCTTCCCTCTTGCTTGATTCCCCCCACCCCACCCCATCCTGAGGGCAGCTGTCCCTTTTATCAGCAAAAGCCCTTTCCTGACAACACATCTGTCCAGCACAATGTTTCACCCCATCCAGTGATTCGGTTACCCGAGGCATTTTCATCCTTGATCACTGCAAAGGCATGAAACATTTCTGTCTGTAAAAAGCCAGCAGAGGCAGAATATCCCTTTTCAGAAGCCTACCATCCACTAAGTAATGAAATCTAATATTTAAAGGGCATGACACCCCTTCATAGTAGATTTCATTAATGAATGTTTTCATGGAAAGGATAAATCCTTTATGCATGCCTTTTTCCCGATTTTTCCCCCATTTAAAAAAAATGCAATGCTTATTTTTTTTCCCTGCTATTAGCTCACAGAGACCCACCAACGTGAACCCTAGTTTCTTGCCTCCCAAAACTTACCCTTTCATATTCACACCCAGGGAATGAAGTTCAGGAGTGAAGAAAATGGGGAGAGACAGAAAAAGTGTTCTAGTTAGTCTTAAGCACATTTCATTAAAGGAAACTTTTGCAATGCTGAAAAAACGTCAAGAATGTCACTGTAATTACAAGCCTGTACTTGGCATGTGAGTGACCAATACATTCAGTGCCTCAGGAGTATTAAGCAAAGGATCACAGCCTTCATTTGGACACTCAGCGAGGACCATATTTTTGAAACTGAACATGACAAAAATGGTATTGCTTTACAGCCACAAAACCCACACCTTTAGGTGAAGTTCAGATAAATAGGATATCACGCACCCGTATCCTTCCTGCAGGATATTGACCAAAAATATGCTGATTTATTGTTACCCTTCCACATAGCTTCTTGTGTATCTACATATGGCTCTAAAATTGCAATGAAGACCACCACTAAATCATGTTGCTAAGGACATAAGAGTCCTAACACCACCTCAGGACCTCTGAATAAATTAGAGGTACTTTTAAGGTGCCTAAACACCTATGATTGTGCTAATACCATAATGCTGCATGTTCCTCCTCCATTTATAGAATAGTAAAGACCCAACAAATTGTTAAATGATGCCCTATTTTCCCACTATAATTGTTAAATAAAGCCCCATCTCCCCATTAGCTTCAAATGTGGTTCTCACGGTTGAGTAAATATCTTAGATCCTGAATGACACTTTAAAAAATGCAACAAATAACAAAAATATGGGAAAACAATATGTACAAAGATGCCTATCACAATATGCTTTATAACAGTGGGAAATTGGAAGCAATCAAAATGATAACAATAGGTAAATGGGTAAATAAATTATGATACACTACAATGGACCATCACACTGTCATTAGGAGGATAAAGACCATATAGCAACATGGAAAATGCAAGTGACACACGCTAAGTGGGAAAGGGACGAGAAATTGTATTGCACTATGGGTTACAACTAGATAAAAGCATACTTAAAAAAAAAAAAGACTGGAAGGGAATAAAAGATAATAATTGTGTTAGGGATTACGAGTGATTATTTCCCCTTATCTTTACTTTTCAAACTATTAGTAATGCTATGTGTCCTTTATAATTTAAAAAATAAATGGAAAACCCAGCAAATTTTTAAGAACTATTACTTTTTAAAGTAGCTCTAATTTTGAAATAAAGAACAGTAATATGCAAAACATTTTAACCACATTAAGCCCAAGTTAAGATGTTCCCCGTGGAAATAGCGACCCTGGCAGGATGAACATGATCCCATACTATTGCTCCTACCACTAGCACATATCTCAGAGAGCTTTCCCTTCTGCAGACTTCCATGAACTCAGATTAACTATTCTCTTTCCAGATATTTTCCTTCCACCTGATCAGTTTATTTCAGTATACTCACTGGATAGGAGAAAGCTGCAGGAGCTGAAACTGAGGGCTGGCATATCAGAAGTCTGCTTACCCACAGATGCTGGCATCCAGTTGGCTGGCTATTGGGCTGTTAGCTACAGGGAGACTGCTTGAGGGTGGACACTGGAATGGCACATAGGAGAGATAAGGGGCTGGGAATATGAGCCTCACAATTTAAAATAAACTTGAATCTCCTTGGCTCTGTCAAATAAGATCCCAGGATGCTGAAACAACTTGCAGCTTTGGCCTTGGATTCACCGTGCATGATCTTTGAAGAATTAAGAAGAATGAGAATAAAAGCATCACTGGCAGGAGATAATCTTATTTCTTTATTCCAAAAGGTACCTCTCACTGTCCAAGCCCACTTCTTGATCCAAACTAATGTCTTCTGTACCCCACAGAATAGAATACATCTAAAATTTATCTCATAGGCAGCTGGTAATAATCTGCAGGCATTAACTAACAATAAATTTCTAAATTATACAAGGAAAATTTGGGTAACCATAAGTTTTTTCAACAAGATGTCTCATTTACTTGGCTACACTCTTTGTACTTCCTATCAATTCATACAGGTCACATATTTCTGTAAAACAAAACCATCTTTTTTGTAGTCTTGGGTGAGCAGAACTTATGTTCCCATATAAGCTATAAATGCTAATCCTTTTTTAAGACAATGGCCTCCCTTTAGGATTTGGCTTCTTGCCATGACACTTTTGATGACTTTATCAACCCCAGTGTATTAAAATATCCAAATTCAAGCTCATGAGCATAAAGCATAATGTTGGTTCATGGGTCTCCTCCTAAGACTAGCTCTTTAAATCATTATAGCTACTTTTATATGCAACCTGAGTACAAGACAATATCATATTCAGTTTGGAAGCCAGACCTTATAAAGTGTGAAATCTTTTAACACACCATAAGGGTGCACAAAACAATTATAATAAGTATTGCACATATTTTAAAATGTGACTCTTTTGCTGGCCTCCTTCCTCATCTCAGGGCTTCTGGTCTCACTTCTTTGGTCAGCATAGTAAGTCATTTGAGTAAGTCTTCCCAGGAAAATGGAAGAAAGAATTTAGCTCTTCTTCTGGGGATAAGCCCTAGACAGCAGCTGAATTAAGAAAGCTATACAGAGAACAAGAGGAGAAATCTCCCCAGAACAGTGACAAATAAGAGGCAAGACAGTCCTCATACTTTTGTTTGGCATGAGCAGAGTTTAAATACTTACATCAGTTTCTGAAACAAGCACAAAGAACATCTCATACCACACGCTAACCTGTACCACCTGCTCAGTAACTTCTCCTTATACTCTCAAGTTCTTCTAAGTCATTCCCTGAAAAATGTTTTTAAATCTACATTTAAATCAAGGGCACCTCCTCCCTACAGAAACCTCAACCCTCCCAGGGTCAAGGCAAAGGGTTATTGCAGAAAAGTATCAAAATGGAAGGACAACTAGGACTATTAAGCCTGGTGGTGGCCACTAAATCACCAGAAGAGCCTGTGACCCAGTCCCAGAGACTCTGCTTTAGTGTAGGGGAATGGAAGCCACACACACACACACACACACACACACACACACACAC
>CM052811.1:65617182-65634027 GCA_028533885.1 Nasua narica
CCCAGGCAGAATAAAAATGTGAGGGGAGCCTGGGTGGCTCAGTGGTTAAGCATCTGCCTTCAGATCAGGTCATGATCCCAGGGTCATAGGATTGCCCCGCATTGGGCTCCCCGTTTGGTGGGAAGCCTGCTTCTCCCTCTCCCTCTCCCACTCCCCCTTCTTGTGTTCCCTCTCTTGCGCTTTTGCACTCTCTCGTGCTCTCTATTAAATAGATAAATAAAATCTTAAAAAAAAAAAGAATAAAAATGTGAAATTCTGCTTCCAGTGGAAAGGCTTCCTGCCAGGGTCCCTGGTCTCAGTGTAAGCTCCTAACTGTGGCAACAGCTGGAGTGGCTGGAGTGGCTTCTCCTGTCCTGTCCCCACACCAAGCAGCTCTTGGGAGCGGCCACCCCCATTCCCACATCATCAGTGCCTCCCTGGGCACGCCAGTAAATACCTGCATGGCCACCCCAGGATTCCTCACCTCCTCAGCCAGCTATTTGACCCTCTGATTTCTGGGTAGCACCACTTTATAGAATCAGCCCCACACTAGGAGTTCGTTCAAAGAACAGTTCTCCAAAGAAACTTATTAACGACTCTGAAGAGACTCTAGGGAAGCAAGTCCATGTAAGGCACCCCAGTGGTACCACCTTAGTTGCCTCCATAGTACCCAGGCCCATTGGCTTTCCTTAGCTCAGGGTGTGTTCTCAGGTTTCCAAAGCTGCCCTCCGAGGGGTTCTAGGGGGAAACTTCTGGCTCTTCCTGGAAAATATCTAAACTCTTAGCTGGGGGCCTTCGCAAAGCTTCTCGTTGTTCTTCATGAGTTCCCATCATAAAGAAGTCCCACAGACACAGGTGAAGACTAACTCCCAAGACTTCCAAACACATGATACTGAAGCTGTAAAAGAGAACACCAGATAGGGCTTTAAACAAAGGCTTGGCCATTGTGTGTGGTGGGGGAATGTTTGGATATAGAAAACTTCCGGAAATGTCATCCTCCATTATAGCCTGTCTGTCTAGTCTAGCCCCCCTCCTCTCACTCCCCCAACTACAGGAAAATAGACAAGAGAAGGGTAATAGCTGTGTAGGTTCAGCTTTATTCCATGGAGCAAGTTGCATCTGTTTGATACCTGACAAAAAGTCTCCAGGTATCATGGGCACCATGGCTTCCCTGCTACTTAAGTACCAAGCTTAAGGACTTGACTCACAAAGGAAGGGAGAAGGCCACAGGGATTCAGATTGAACAGGATGGTATTTTACATTTATTGAACATGGAAATGTATCGTAGTTATGCAGGAAAATAACCTGTTCCTAGAAGATATAGTCTGAAGCGTGTGTGTGTATGTATAGATGGGGAAGGGGGAGAAGTAAAGATGAGAAAGAGACTAGTAAAGCAAATGTGGGAAAATGTTAATCAATGTATCTTGGTTAATGGTATTAACTAGTCTTTCAACTTTTCCTTAGGTTTGAATAAATAAATAAATACTGGGGGTGTGGGAAGGGGTAAAGTTACCTTGAAGTGGGTAAAGCTTAAGCATCAAGGCTCCTCACTAGACAGGGTCCTTCTAAGACCTGGATAGGTTAATTAAAGTTATCAATGTAAAGAGTCAAGTGAGTTACTACATCAGAAAACTTAAAACATCCTGAAATCTTGTAGCTCACACACAAGGGAAACTTGATAGAGGTTGTCCCAAATTTGTCAACAACCTAAAAATTTACATGACATGACCAATATCAAGGGGCAAAGATGACATTTTCTTACTTATTAATAATAAAAACTTCCATCAACCATGTTAGAGAAAAACTAATTTATCTTTTTATTCTCTCAGTCAAAAATATTATGAAATTGTTGTCATATGAAGAGATGAACAAAGAATGTATAGTCATAAAATATAGAAGAAAAATATCATAGAAATATCTCAAGTAATTAATAGATAAAAGTAATATATTAGTTTTCCAGATTCCATCATGTTTGTAGCATTTGTCAGCATTTTTAATAATTATATAACTTATTATTTATATTCTCCTTCAATATATGAATTCATTTTTATAACTCCCCTCCTTCCAAATTTGTATGTATTATTTTCCAAACATGTTAATCACACAAATACATAAATACATACATACATACACACACACACACACACACAAACACATGCAAGCCTTTTTTCAAAGCAACATCTTCTGTGCTGAAGTTTCCTTGAAACACACCTGGAAAATAGTGCCCCAGAGCAAAATAGCGTCTTTTTATCCATATCTTCCTATCATGGTAATATTGCACTACAGCATCTGACCTCCAGGAAGACATTTATTTGAAGAGCTTATTTAAAGCAAATAAACCGTATTTTTCATTGATGACTATCTTATATTTACATACATTCTGCTTTATACAGCCACATCCATTAATCCAGTTAAGTCCCAAACAGCACTGTGAAGGGGGCAGGCAGGTATAAAAATTTGCCCCAGGGCCCACTTTGCAAATAAACACCCCTATCCCTCCAAATTCTGATTTCTTCAATGTCCCACATGAATATAAACTGAACTGGGGCAGAGGGGTAAATTTTCTCAGAACAAGATATAGGATCTGGGCTTCCTCTGGGAAAATACTGTTGAACTAGTAAGTTATTTTAATGGGCTCAACTTCTGCAGCCTTCTTGTCCTTTGATATCTTGTGCCCAGTGCTACCTGGGAAAGAGAGGGACAGAAAACTGAGAGACAGAGGGAGGTGGGGGGTACATGAGGGTTCACCCTTCTTCCCTCTCCCCAAAGTGTAAAGTGTAAAGAATTTGTCCTTGCCCCAGTGAAAAAGGATCAGTCTCTGACACTTTGCATTATAGGTAAGGCCAAAGAAGTAGCCCTAAACCCTGAAGGAAATTTTCAGGGAGAAGGGCAGCCTTCCCCAGCTCCCTTCTCCTAACCATCCCTCATCAACAGACCAGGGACGCCACACAGTCTTTTGTCCCATGAAGAAACTGGAGGGACAGAGACCCAGCAAAGGGCTCAGCTTACACTAAATTCTCTTGCTTCAACATGGAATTCTAGGGGCACAAGGGGAGCGCTTCTGGTAAAAACTCCAGAGCTAGTGATCTGAACTGAAACATACCACCACCAACAACAACATACCACTGCCACCACCACCATCACCATCATCATCAGAATCATCATCATCAGAATGG
This sequence comes from Nasua narica, assembly GCA_028533885.1. NCBI lineage: Eukaryota > Metazoa > Chordata > Mammalia > Carnivora > Procyonidae > Nasua > Nasua narica. The sequence goes on from CM052811.1 coordinate 65,620,338, forward strand.
TAAAACAAAGGTCATTTATTGTCATCCTCATCACCATCATGGTAAAACAACAGTCATTTATTATTTTCCTGATCACATGAGATATTTTCTAGTTATCTCATCTGCTATAACAAACTAGAAAACACTTCCTCAAACACCAGGGTAGGAGGGTCCCATCATAGTAAAGAGTACAGAGCAACACACTGCTCTGACTCATCTCAATAAGTAGGTGAAAGAAGCTGACCCCATGGTTGGGAGTCATCCCCACTTTCCCATCCCTCATCCCATCACAGCCCCTTCACTAAACACTTGGAGGACCAGCAACACCTGGCCTCAACAGAACAAGAGGGAGGTGGGAAGAAAGGAAGGAAGGGTGAGGGAGGGGTTGGTGAACACATGGGCTGGTGTGATGGTCACCCTCAGACACTAAGGACAACTAATAAGAAATAAAATAATTATAAAGGTGATACATTAATGCATTTTCATTTTAATATTTAAACAATTCTGAAGTTTATACAGTTGAAATAGAAATTCACTCTTTGCCTCCTCTATAATAACTGTTAACAGCTTAGTGGTATCCTTCCAGATTTTCCACATATATGCATGTACACAATATTGACGTAGACAGGTTCAGAAGTCCCTGCCTCTGAGATCATGGTAGGAAAGAAATGGCTGGGGAACATTTCCAGAAAAAAATGGAAAAAGTTGGAGACCAGTGCCACCACTTTATCCCTAATCATGGCTCCAAAGAACCTACCTTAGATCAGATTCTCTGGAAACAGATTCTGACAAAGATTTGGGTGCAAAGCAAATTAGGAAGCACTCTTGGAAATGATCCCTGTAAGAGAAAGGGGAAAGCAGAAATGCACAGGCTGGGGAGTTGTGGTGCGGTATAGCCGTATGTAACAAAGGCTTCAGCCAATCCCGTAGGGAGCTCTGCACTTTGTGAACTGTCCCAGGTCAAAGCAACATAGCCAGGCTTTTTTATTCTCAAATCAACTAATAACTGGATGCAGGAAGTCCCCAAGGGAAAGGGAGCAAGGCTGGGTGAGGCAGCTTCCTTCTTCCAGGGTTGGTTCAAGAGAAAATATAATTGTCAGTCATCTGCAGCCAACACTTTTGGTCTTGAAGAAGAAGCTAGGTAGCATACCACCACATATTCTACAAAACCTTCAGATGTTCCAAAACATTCTCTTCTGGAAAGGATGTATCTCTTCCAGAAAGGATGAGGAGTAAATGGGAAGAAAAAAACTTGTTGAGTGAACAGATAAGAGAATGCCACAGCCCAAATGGTGACACAGCTCCTGGATCTAAAATGCCAAGGCTCATACCTAATGTTTTCACAATTGCCAAGAATATTGCACTATGCCATACCCTAGACAATGACATACATCAGATCTTAATTACGGTTGCAAAAAAGAAATGGCTAGGATGATATTTCCTTCCCCTTTGGTCCAAAGCACCGAATTCCACTGGACAAATTTCACCTGTGTTTGGGGAAAAAAAACAACAATAGTTCTTTTCTTCATGAACAATAACAAAAAGAATTCTAGGAGAGGGAATAGAGCAAGGTAAAGCTTTCTTGGGAACTTCATTGCTGCACCAGAAGCAAACCGCCAGGCACATACCCACAGTGCTGTCCCACTCCCAGAAGCCCTTGCATACACATGGACCCAGAGTTCCTGGTGATCCTGCTCATCTGGTTCTTTTCCTTCCTTCTAAGCTTAACAAGAACACCCAAACCTGACGTGGGCAGGTCCAGCTGCAGGACCACGCTGGGACCCCAGGCCTCTGAACAATGTTTTATGCTACGTCAACATTGGTATTCTTTGTGTGGCACTGTGTCAGAAGTCTCATAGTGATTGAATTTTCCCGTAAACAATCATAATGAATAAAACTCAACCTTTCTAAACCAGGCCAGACCAGCATGCTCTCCTATAAAACCCAACAAAGTTCCTTCAAGTAGGATTTCTATCCAGTAAGAAGTGTTCTAAAATTGTCCCGACTAGTTTCAAAATAACACAACCATTACCAGCACTAGTGAAAATGGCCAATAAATGTACCTCTGGGTCTCGGGCTCCTCGTATACAAACTGGGAAGCTACCTGTCTGCAAGGAACCTTGAAGAACAGCTCAGAAAACAGCAATTCTTTTGGCCTTGGGAAGACAGACTCTATGAATAAAAGTAGACTAACTGACTAACCTTATAGCATGACTGTCCATTCTAAATCATGAAAGGAGATTTTGACTGAGATGGTGCAAGCACCACTGAACAAATCATTGTATGCATTAATTTAGCCACTAGTGACCTCTTTCCCCATAAGTTCATATAAATACAAATCTGCTTTTTAGGCTCTACAAAGAGATAGAGAATGGTCAACATTTGGGAATTTATCTTTAAACATTTTTCCCGCACTTTTTTACAAAGATTGTCAGAACACTTGGCCAACTGCCCCTTACCAGTGCCTTGTAGGGCAATAATACAGAAAAATAAGGACCAAGGGGTCCCAGACAAGCTTGTACTGATTTCTTCTGCAGGAATCTTACCTTCAAAGGACACCTAAAGTATAGGCCCTACTCTACAAGGACCTAACTCTTACAGAGCACCTGGCTGGGCGAGGCACTATTTGAAGCTCTTAACACTACAAGTTATTTAATCCACAAAACAATCCCAATTTACCAGTGTTATCCTCAACTTTCAGATGAGAAAACCAAAGCACAGATAAGTTAAGTAACTTGGTAGTCAGTGTCAGAGCATCTGATTCAGGAGTCTGCACTAAATCTCAAAGCTATCCTGACCCTAAAATGGAAGTGTCTTCCAAGGAGTACTTCTACTTTGAATCTTTAATGTTCCAAATTCCCTTTGAGACAGGGAGAGCCAAGGCTATACATTTCATGAAGACACCAGACGTACACGACTTAATGGAGTCACACAATTAATCAGTGATTGAACACAGAATGGAACCTAATGCAACACACAGCGAAGACGCTTACAATTCAACTAAGCAGACAAAAAAATGCACATATGCAAGTATGTTCCCAATCAGTAGACGCTTGAGCCCACATGTTGGACAAGTTGTGGGAGGTGATGGCTAAACTCAGTCCAGTTGTAGCCCCAAGGCACATTGCATCCTCCCTCTAATTCATCTTGGGCAAGGCACTGAACCCTTCTAGGCATCCTTCTAGAAGCAAAGACATTAAGTCAATAAATTTGAAGGACCAAACAATAATAAACATTTGCATTTATCCTTACTCACTTCCAAAACATTTCAAGTGCATCATCTCATTTAATCTTCCTACGAAGGAAGTTTTATAGTGTTCATTTTAGAGATGGGGAAACCAAGGCTCACAGAAGCCGTGATTAATCCAGTCCCACAGTTAAGTTTTGATGTTTGTTCCCCAGCTTTCTCCACTATTCTCTTTCAATTGTGTTCTGGTTCGAAATCCAGCAACTGAAGGTCAAGGTCAAAGAGAGGGCTGGGGAAATCTGGACCTGCCATCAAACCAGGGCCTACTTATCCCCAACACCTCAATGTATCATTGCCAAATGCAAGAGAATGCTGGTTTACATTATTAACCAAATAGGATACATGCCATGCACATTCCAACTGCTAATCAGACTTGATGAATCACAAAAGAACATTGTTTTTCAAATATTTATTTTGTTTTGCCTGACTTGTTAAGTCCAAGCAGGAAGCCACAGCTCCAAATCAGCCACACAATCATGAGGGTGATCAACCAATACACTAATAACCATCCTGTACCCATAAAACCACCCCATTTTTCACTTTCAGTATAATATTCAATAAATTACATAAGATCACCAACACTTTGTTACAAACTTGTTAAAACTTTGCCTGACTTTGTTACACTTGTTAAAACTCTGAGGGACCCCAATAGTGGTCAACTTGTACAATTTCAAGTATTTTGTGATCAAAAACTGAACTACAATAATACGGCGTCTTTCAATTATCACATGATCGCTCTGATATGAAGAATTTGAGAGGCAGGGCAGGGTGTTATGGGGGGGTGGGGAAGAGAAATGAAACAAGATGGGATGGGGAAGGAGACAAACTATAAGAGACTCCTAAACTCACGAAACAAACTAAGGGTTGCTGGGAGGTGGGGGTGGGGATAGGGATATGGACATTGGGGAGGGTATGTGCTATGGCAAATGCTGTGAAATGTGTAAGCCTGATGATTCACAGACCTGTACCCTGGGGTAAATAATACATTATATGTTAATTAAAAAATTTTAAAAAAATGATATTAAACTTTATATACAGTTTAAAAAATAATAATAATACGGTGTCTTTGCTTGTTCGTTTTTATTAAAACACCACTGGCCACCAAAATCTAATTATCCTTTATATTATTAGGTCATTTATTCCTCCTAGCAATCCTATGAGGTGGATACTATTGTTATCCCCATCTTACACATAAGAAAACTAAGGCACAGAGAAGTTAAGTGGTCTGCTAGTCAATTTCAGAGCTGTGATTCCGAACTCTGCTCTTATCTGTGGGTTCTGGAATGCTCATTTAGAGCTTCTTCAATAGCAGCTCTCCAGGATTGGATCTGAGGGTATGGGGACAGAAGCGTTGTGTTTTGTTTTTTAAGTTTCACCATCTTTTATCAATAGAGTTTATTACCCTTCCTTATCATTAGAGTTTTATTCTTTTGCCTCATAAGGAGACCCCTCCCCACTTCCATCAAAAACGAAATTTTCTTAGTAATGTCTAAAACCTTATCAGTTAACTTCTTAGCTATCAAGTAATAACAAAATAGAAATGAGAAAAGGTATAGCTTCAGGAGAGACTTGGCAATGCCCAGAGGTGACAAAAGGAAAAGAAAGAAGATAGTTTTCCAAACACAAATGTCACCTCTATTCTCTCCCTGGCTTTTTATAGCATAATTCACACCTCTATTAATGAACAGTCTACATACCAAATAGAAACATATAGAAGCTATAAGGATGACCAAGTGAGTCCAAAGATGCAAGTCTGCCCCTCTTTTCCTCTCCAGACCAGGAGTTGCTGTTCTCAACTCTTGGCCCGCACAAGATTTTCCACTACCCTGACATAAAGGACATGTCACCATGCCTTTGTTGGCAGCTCTCCTGGTCATAGATGACCGGGTTGAGTCTCACAGCCTATTCCTCAGCCTGACCTGGCCCTCCCAGAGACCACCACAGGGAGGGATCACTTCTTCAGCTGCCACTGCCATTTACCCTACACAGTCGGTCCCAATTTGAATGGTTCAACCTATGATTTTTCAACTTTATAATGGTGCAAAAGTGATAGGATAGAAAACATACTTTAAATTTTGAATTTTGATCTTTTTCCTGAGCTTGGGATAGGCTATACCATATACCCTCACGACGCTGGGCAGTAGCAGGAAGCCACAGCTCCAAATCAGCCACACGACCACGATGGTGATCAACCAATACACTAACAACCATCCTGTATCCATAAAACCACCCCATTTTTCACGTTCAGTATAATATTCAATAAATTACATAAGATCACCAACACTTTGTTACAAAATAGGCTTTATGTTAGATGACTTTGCCCAACTGTAGGTTAAGGTAATTCTGAGCATGTTTAAGGTAGGCTAGGCTTAGCTATAATGGTCACTAGATTAGGTGTATTAAATTCATCTTCAACTTATAATATTCTAACTTTCTATGGGTTTATCGGGATATTACCCCCTCATAAGTCCAGGAAGATCACTTTCTTTCCTATTTAGTTGATCAGCCTATCTTATTTCCACGTTTGTGAGCCACTCAAATACATTTTGAACAAGGTAAAACATTAATAAGTATATCATTTAGTAAACACATAAATCATAAAGCCAGAAATAATAATAGCAATAACTACCACAAAAACCATGTACATAGTGTTTCCTGTATGCCCTGTGTTTTACATATGCTTCATCTTCTCAACATGCTTTCAGTATTTTTCAATATTTTTCAATATTTTATAGATGGGGAAATTTAGGCTCAGAGACATTAAATAACATGCCCAAATCGACCAATAAATAGGGATGCCCAGCTCCATCTGAAGGTCTTTCTCCAAAACCCAGGCTCTTTGCTAATATTCTAGACTCTTTGATTTGCTCTACAATCAAGGAGGCTTTGCTTAAAGGAGCTGATTTATTTCTTTGTTTTTCCCCAAAATATTTGCTAAATAGACATATTGCTGTTGTGAAGAGTTCGACCAACTACAAAGTTAGAGGGCAGAGTCCCCACAAGACTGCCCTCACTTTAGATACTAGCTACAAGTTCAAGTGCCACCCTCACTTCAGACCAGCTGTCTAAAAATTGGGGGCCCCCTTAAACACCTCCAGATTCGATAATTTACTAGAATGACTCAGAGCTCAGGAAAGTGCTATACTTAACATTGAGTTTTATTATAGTGAAAGGATACAAATTTAAATCAGTCAAGGGAAAAGATGCATAGGGCATAGGGGTCTAGATGCAAAGCTTACAGATTTCCTGTCCCCTTGGAGTCACAGACAGTATTACTCCTCCCAGCCACAATATGTGACAATACATGCAGAGTACTGCCAGTTAGGGAAGCTCACTCAAGCCTTTGGTGACCACAGCTCTTACTGAGGCCCAGTTACATACTGCCCACACAGTTGAACTTTAGTCTCCAACCTTCCCTGAAGCTTCAGGCCAATACCTTGAGTTTCTAGATTATCTGGAAGTTGGAATTAATAAGGCATGTCCCAAAGACCCACCATAAACCAACATTGTTATACTGTCTAGTTCCCAAAACCCCCAAACAAAGACATTTCTATTGAGCAGGACATCTCAGGGGCCTAAAGATCACCTCCCAGTAGCTAAGGGCAAAGGCCAGAGCTCTCTTAAGGTAAGGTTAATTCTTCAGTACACAGCCATATATGCCATACCAAAGTACCCTAACAAAGATAAAGGTAGAAAAAGATGATTGATAGATAGATAGAAAAGAAAAGAAAAAAAGAATCTACAATTTAATTTTAAGGTCAAAATAAACTTCAAAAGAGCACATGGCCTGGGTTCAGGTAGGTAACACAAGGCACCTATTTTACCTATGGAGTCTAGCGCATTTTACTCTCTTGCCTAAGGTCTCATCAAGGTGTGGACAGAAATCAAGCATCATGTCCTCTGATTTCTACCAAAAAGACTCATTCCCCTCTACCATGATGCCATGTATACTCCCCTCCAAATCCCATTTGCCCTACCTAATATTTCCCAGAGTGGCCGGGGTTAGGGAATGCACATATCTCTCAACAGACAACATGCCTGAACTACCCTCCCTTCCCAAACCCCTTGGAAGACCAAGTAGGAATACACAGGGATCCACTTCTATCCAGATGCTCAGTTGCTGAGGCCTGCAGGCTCATGCAAGTGCTCTGGGGATCCACTTTTACCCCAGAGCATCGGAGAAAGAAGCCCATGCTTCAGGATACCAGGTGTGGTCACAGAAGGGTATCCTCTGCTAAAACCCCCCACATCCCTGCCAGCAGCACCAGCACGGGCGCATGACCATGCTGTGGATGAGGAAAAGTTTCAAGTCCCTGCTGAGCCCCACAAGCCCTTTCAGGTCTCTGGGTCTCTCTTTTATTCTTCTTAAAATGAAAGGCTTGGCTTAGAATCTGGTTACTCCGATTATAGTCCAACAACTAGCTGCAGGGTATTCCCGGGGAGCTTTTTAGAAATTCAGATATTCCAGCCCCACCCCAGGACTGCTACATTTGACTCCGCAGGCTTCACAAGATCTCCAGGTGATTCATGTGAACCTTAAGGTTTGAGATACAGCTGAGAGCAGTCCTTCCCCAGTCCTTCCCCAAACCTTAATTCTGTGATTCCCAAAACACAGCTCATGGCTCCACTTCCAGACCTCGAGGCTAAAATGCCTCTTGGAACTGGGGCAATCCAAGCTTCTAATCAGGAGTGGTCAGAAAGTGGAGTCACGGAAGGCGTCTGTGAAACCCAAAGCCCTTGGACAGGCAATGCTGGGATAGAGGAGCAGGAGGAGGAGACCGGTTCATTTTTTCCATAGGCACGCTGTGTGTGCCAGCTGAGGTCTTTATTGTAAACCCTCCTGTGCTCCGACCTAAACAATGAGGGTAATTATGGGCTCGCTTACTGCCTTCCGACGCAGGGCTCAGGGTCGGCCCTCCACAGGGTTCTGCAGGAGGTCTCATTTCTGAGTCAGGGGGGCCTCTGGTTAACCAGAGTAGACCCAACTCTGAGGGGCAAAGTTGACATACCAGCATAATTACACGTAGGTTGACCATATTTACTGCAACTCTGTTGTTCTAGAATTTCAAACAAAGGCTGAACCCTAGGAAACACACCACTAAAGAGAAGCAGATTGTCCTGAGTGATTTATTGAAGAACAAAAAACGAGGGGAAGAAAGAGAAGAGAATTATCAGAGACTTACACATACTTCCCTTTCCCCTGCCTGGTCTAAGGAGAACACACAGTGGCCACCGTGTTCCCACCCTCCCCAACGGAAAGGCCTCAAAACACTGACATTTTGCTTTCTCTGAGGCATGTTTTCATGTGGCCACTCAAATGCCATAAGCCCATTTAGAAGAAAGCTCATAATGCCATAAGCTCATCAGAAGAAAGCAGACTGTAGAAATATAGGGGGAGAGATGCCCCTTCTTCCCTTCTAACTCACTCGGCTCTCCCCACACACCCTCTCACATGACATACACCTACACTGTCAGACAGAAATATTTCAAAGGGACAGAAAATCAACCAAGACCGGAATGTGGCTTTGGAGAAGCCAGAACAACAGGTCAGGCATGTGAGCGGCCTTTAACTTCAGGAGGTTATTGGTAGGAAGGCTCTGAATAACTGCCAGAACTGTTTGACCTCAGCTCTGTCCCATGTAAATACATGACTGTGCTGGCGAGCAGTCGCATTTCCAACACACAGTTCAGAGCTTGCACTGACCTCGCAATGGCAGGGGAAGAGTAGTTGGAAATTGGCACAGTTAGGAAATAGCACCCCACCCCCCTCAAAGTAAAACCTCTATACATACGATTTAAATATCCCCAGCAGACGAGGGCTGCAGGAATCTCAGAGCACTTGCCTATAGTTGCCACCCTGTTCCAGACTGCACTGTTGTGTGGAAGTGCGAGCCCCCAGTGTGACTGTATTTGGAGACAGGGCCTTCAGGAAGGTAAGTAAGGTTCAATTCGGTCATAATGGTGGGGGGCCCTAATCTGATAAGACTGATGTCCATATGACAAGATCAAGAGACACCAGAGACCTCTTTCCATGCACATACAGATAAGAGGCCATGTGAGGACACCATAAGGTGGTGGCTGTCTCCAAGCCAGGGAGAGAGACCTTAGCAGAAGTCAATTCTGACAGCACCTTAATATTGGACTTCCAGCCTCCAGAACTGTGAGAAAATTAATTTCTGTTGTTTGAGCCCCCCAGTCTGTGGTACTTTGTTATGGCAGTCCTAGGGAACTCATACACACCACCATCCCCACCCCAATGCAAACACAATTACAAATCCTCTGGCAAGGAAGACTTATGAAGAACTACCACGTGCCTGGTGAGTGAAATAGTAGGTAGACTTTGTGTCTTCAGAGAGCTTATGACACCTCTGGAGAGATAAGATCAACCATGAAAAACACTGGAACAATACAGGAGGGGATCTGGCCAAAGCTCTAAACTGCTTTTTTTGGTGGAGCAGAGCAATTGATATATCGTTGTGTGACAGTGTCGCTGGGTAGGAAACAGTGCAAGAATCATTTACCATGAAGGTTCATGATAGCTACTGGAAGTTTCTTGGCTTTCCCTTTTAAGTTGCTTTTAAAAATATTTTACTTAATGCAATAAGTCAATCAGAAAAAGACAATTATCATATGATCTCATGGATATGCGGAATTTGAGAAACAAGGCAGAGGATCATAGGGGAGGAGAGGAAAAAATGAAACAAGAAGAAACCAGAGAGGGAGACAAACCATGAGACTCTTAATCTCAGGAAACAAACTGAGGGTTGCTGGAGTGGAGAGAGTGGGAGGGATGGGGTAGCTGGGCGATTCACTTTGGGGAGGGTATATTGCTATGGTGAGTGCTATGAACTGTGTAAGACTGATGAATCACAGACCTATACCTCTGAAACAAATAATACATTATGTTAATAAAGAAAATATTTTGCTTAGAAAAAATATGTATTTTGCTTAGAGAGTCGCCAAAAACTTGATCCTTGCCCATCACAAAAGAGTAGGCTTCCTCATCAAAGCTCGAGGACAGGCTCTTGAAATTCCTAATGCCAAGTCCTGTCAAGGTGGTTGTCTGCCTTGTCTCATTTAGTCTGGGGCTCATAAGGAGTGATATGCTCCTGGGCCAGACACCTGAAGAAATGGCCAGTGACGGTGCTAATTAGCCTTTTGCACACATTCATAAAATTGTGAAAGAACTTTTACAAAACTACAGATGTTGTTCCTCTTCAAATGCTGAAAAAATAACATGGAATCATAGGGCACCTAGGTGGCTCAGTCGGTTAAGCATCTGACTTTTGATTTTGACTCAGGTCATGATCTCAGGGTTGTGAGATCAAGCCCTGCTTCTGGCTCCATCCTGGGTGTGGAACCTGCTTAAGAGTCTCTCTCTCCCTCTCCCACTGCCCCCTCCCTCCCAACTCTAAAAAACAAAACAAAACAAAACAAACCACAGAATCATGATAGAATTCATGTCCTACCAGATGTTCACAGAGGTAAAGTTCTGCTGAATGGAAAATTCCAAACTTGGCCATAGAGTTAGAAACCCTATGGGTTTAATTCCCTCTCCAATCCTGCATAGTTTCTAATGACACCAAGCCTGAGCAAAGGACGGAGTCTGACCTGAGCAAAGCCTGAGACAGAATATGGACACATACTGCAAAAGACAATCCGGTGGGATGGAGCATTCAGGATCATTTTGGGTAGAGAAATAAGAAATTGGGATTGTTAAAAAAAATTCACCAGAGATTTATGCCACAACTTTCCTTGGACTGGACATATTGTAGCCCAGACAAAAAATAGAAGAAAAGCAATAGAAAATATCCTGGACATTTACCTAATTGTCTGCAAGAAGTACAATCCCCTTTATTGTCAGCCTCCTCCAACCAGACTGGGTTCCAGCAGTTCATCATAGTTATTCATCCTCCTGCCAGAGAAATAGGCTTGTGACCAGGACTGAGCCAATCAGTTTCCCCATTCATCTGATTGATTCAATGGCTGGCATGGGACTAAGCAGGAAAATCAGGATCCTTCCCCAAGAAGAAGAAAAACCATCTTCTGCTTGGTCATGTGAACAAATCAATATGCCATACCTCCTTTCTTCTTAAACTGGTCCCAATGGTAACTCTGTGACTTAAAAACCAAAGGACTTGTAACTAATACAGTAAGCAGGTACACTCTTATCAGTTGCCTTCTGGTTTGTATCTGGCCTCCCACTAGGTCCTAATGGGAAGAAGGGAACTTGGTTCTCTCTCAGAGGAAGAGGGGGGATTTCTGCTGATCCCACAACCCTTCAGTATATCCAGCAAGCACTAAAAAGGAGCTCAATGTAGCACTTAGGTGCTTGAGGTCTATATCAGAGAAACCTGTGTTTTAATCCCACTCCTTAACAACCATAGGATCTTGGTTAAATAACAAAACCACTTGAACCTCTCTTTACTCATACGTATAATGGGGATAACAGAATCTAGCTCACAGGGTAGTTTTGAAAGTTAAATATGATCATGTATGTAAAGCACTTAGCATTGTACTAGGCACAGTTGGAATTATCATATCATTATTATAGGCATTTTCATTAGGAAATACTCTGAAAACTGGACTCTGAAATAAGTCAAGATCTGACCCTGTAAAATCAAAAAGTGCATGCTCACTGGGAAATAGCTAGCAGGTCCTTCCGACCTAGAGAGGCAAATTCCAGGCTTGGGTCTATTTCTTGCCTTTATATTCTTTCTCATTTATTTTTTGATTTATGAAAACGCATCCATCATTTTCTAAGGAAAGCCTCCAGACACATGAACAAAAATGATAAAAATGCACAAGGAAAATAAATAAAACCATTCAGCATGGCTAACAAGTTAGGCATTTGGCCCCAGTGGGGTAGATAAATCCAGAGCTGGGCTCAGCACTGGGACCCAAAGGTCAACAGGCTGGGACTTCGGTGAAGGAATTAAAGGAGATTTTGAAGCTTCAACTAAAATCTACCAAGAACCTAAGAGCATATCACCTAGAGGCAACCCCCAAAAGGATCTCCAAGAAGCCAGTCTAGAAATCCCTGTTCATTCACTAGGGGATGTTTTCAGAGAGCTAGCAAATTTTCAAAGCTATGCCAAGCACTCCTTTTACCTACAATTCTCATTTCAGTGACTGAGAGGACATCTAGAGGAAGGACATTCAGTTAAGATGGGGGCACCCTAGGAAATGTGCCAAAGTCACCCCTCCATCTTCATTCTCTTAGTCCAGAGACACTGCTGTAAGGAGACCCTCTCTGAAGAATTTGCTTTGGGACCCAACTTTTCTAGCTTCTAATATAGAGATTTTATTTTCATTCTAGGCTGAGAATGTGTGAAAGGAAAAGTGAAAATGAAAGCCCAGTAGAGGCAGGAGGGATGCTTATTATGTGAGATGGAAATAGGGTTCTCACTGGCAGAGCACAAGTGCCTTGATATATCCCAGGTAGGGCTCCTGGCAGGCAATGGGGTCCTCCTGAGTGTCATGTTGAACAGGCTTTGCAGACTCCTTTGCCCACAGCCTGAGGGAGTTCATGGGTTGTCTTGGCCATGACTGGATGAGCAAGGCATTCACTGATAGACTGCCAGGAGGGCCAGTGAAGTGGCCTAGTATAAAAACTGTGCCCAGCAGGACTGACCGATATTAGGTAACGTCTGGCAGAGCCAACAGATCTTCTTTTGGACATGTGGCTGGAGACATGAGGAACCACCTTCTGTAAGTAATGGCAGATGCAGGAGAACAGAAAAAAGTAATTGAATCGCTCCAACTACCCAACACTGGAGTGGACAATAATGGATACCTACCTCAAGGGGTAGAACCCCTGTTAATAAAAAGTATTAATGACAACATGGTCCATAGAGCCGCTATCAACAGCAACCATACTTGCTGGCACAACTTTGTGCCTGGCAGTGTTGGGCCGTTACACAAGTGGTATCAGTGGATCTTCACAAGGACCCTATGCAGTTAGAACCATTATTATCCTCCTTCTGGAGAGAGGGAAAGTGAGGCTAAGGAATCAGCACAGCTGTTAAATTAGCAGAGATGGAATTTGAACTGGGCAGTGTGATCAGGGACCATGAGATTTCATTCATTAGGTTGCATTCCCAGATGGCCAAGATAATGTCCTGGTCCTCAGTGAAGGCTGCTCTGTGACTGCTCAGATTTTCTGCTCTTCCTCACCTCCCTGTGTGTCTGCTCCCTGTATGTCCTTCTAATAGTCCTCCATCATCTAAAGTGAGGTCATAGTTCTATAAACTGGAAACATCTAGCTGATATAGACACAAAAGTCCCAAAAATGTGGCTTGTGGAGACAGCAGAAAACAGCAATTCCTCTAAAGGAGGAGATCACGACTAATCCAAAGGAAATAGAAACAATCATCAAAAATTATCATCAACAGGGCCCCTGGGTGGCGCAGTTGGTTGAGCGACTGCCTTCAGCTCAGGTCATGATCCCGGAGTCCCGGGATC
>CM052811.1:65634527-65650409 GCA_028533885.1 Nasua narica
GGGAAGGGCGAATGGGGGGAAATCGGAGGGGGTGATGAACCAGGAGAGACTGTGGACTCTGAGCAACAAACTGAGGGTTTTGGAGGGGAGGGGGTGGGGGGGGTGGGTGAGCCTGGTGGTGGGTATCGAGAAGGGCACATACTACATGGAGCACTGGGTGTGGTGCATGAACAATCAATCTTGTAACACTGAAAAATTAAAATAAACAAATTTGGGGAGAAGAGAAAAAAAAAAGGCCCTCATGTACCCTTCTGAGCCTTAAAGGAGGAAATAAAAACTAAAGCATTCAGCAGAGACAGTGAGAACTCATGCCAGCGAGTCAAGCCACAGAAGCTATGTGCCATGAATATCAACCTCAATCAAGCAAATCAATAGGTATGTAGGGACCATGGCTTCGGGACAGTCCCCAAGCCTTCCACAGAACTGCTCAGCAGCGGGAGTGGGGAGGAGTCGGGGGAGGAGCCAGTAACAAGATAGGGAGAGGGTCAAGCTGGTGGAACTCCAGGCTTCTCACTCTATCAGAACACTTCCACTTGTTCTTTTTACACATTTCAGTTTCCACTTAAGATTCCATCTGAATGAAGAGTTTTATTGCATTTTTTCAAAAACCTCCATCAACAGGTACTTCCTCAGCTCCTACTAGTGCCCAACATTAAGGTGAGTTCAGGATGTAGGGAGGTGGGGAAAGGAAAAGCCATGAGCCCTTCCATTCCGTAGCTTAACATAGTAGTAAAAACACACAGGGGACCTACGTAAATAAAGAACGGCACTGGAAAATAAGAGGCAGCACAGATCAGAAATGATTTTGAAGTTCAGATTATGAAGATCTGAAATAAAGCCATAAAGAATGGAAAGGATTTGCATGGGCAAGAGGGAGAAGAAGAAAGGAGGGAGAAGAAGAAAAGAGGGGAAGGCTGAGAATGAAGAGTCCTCTCAGCCACCATGTGAGGAGCTGGGACTCCACAAACAGCTTTTTAGGAAAGAAAAGAGCTGTGTTAGCCATCACTCAGAGATAAGACTCAAGGCTGCCCTACAAAAGGAAAATACTTCTAACTTACTCCAACATGGCTCCAGGTGGAAACACCAGTTGTGGTGAAGGAAACCTTCCAGCCAGGAGCAAAGGAAAGACATGAAGGAACTTTCCAGCAGCCTCAAAGCAAAATTTGTAAGGACTCTACAAGACACTGTTCCAGAAAATGAATGGACTTACCTGTTGATCCTGTGGCCTCCAAAATGGGGCAGTCAGCAGACTCGAGCCACATGTGCAGACTCTGCTCCATAACGAAAAGCCTCCAAAAGCTAATTCTTGAGCCCATATTTAGTATCTCTCATGTTCATGCCAAGGACCAGCTCTATCACCTATTGAAGGAGAAGGAAAGAAGAGAAAGGATTAACTACAGGAGGACCAGAGCTTCTCTCTGGGCAGCACATCTATATCACAAAGTGAAATTGGATCCATTCCCAGGGTCCAGAGAGCCAGTCTGTCTCCAGGGTCCTTGGGTTGGGGCTCTAGGGAAAGCCATACATTTTCTAGGTCCCTGTGGGCACAGCTCTGATGTACTCGGAGTGGGAGGTCAGACTTTGTCTACATTTACAAGTTAGAACTCATCCCCAACTCAGGCCAAAAGAAGAGAGCAGAGCAAGGAGGCCTCAGAGAATAACTGTGAAGTAGCCTAAGTATACCTCACACAGGACACAGCAGGTTTTCTTGTTCTGAGATTCCAGTTTTACAGATTCTGCCCATTTCTCCCTTTAAAAACAGCTAAAAAGTATGTGCACATTTGTGTTTTCTAGTTTGTGTAGAGGACGCTGAGGCAAATTAAAAAGGAATGTGCTCACCACCAAAATCATCCTCTTTTTCATGGCAAGGAGGTAGAAAGCATGAAGTTCATGCTGCCCTATACTATATAATAAATATCTCCTTTCCTAACAGGGAGGGGCCAGTGACCGAAGCCAAGTCAGCCAGACCCTCTCCAAAAGAGTCTGCTGGCATTGTTTAGAAAGACAAATCTTCCCATGTCAGCTGATAGCTTGTGAGTTTGAGGGCTGCCTGCCTCAGGGAACTATCTTGAGACGGAGAGCAAAACAGAACTCACAACCCAGTGAAGCTCCCAGATCCAGCCACACCTGCATCCCAGTTCCTCTGCCTTTCCTGGTTACAAGAGCCAGTAATTCCCCTTTTTTTGTTTATTACTAGCTTGAGCTGAGTTTCTGTCACTTGCAACCTAAAGAGGACTGCCTGCGAATCCCAGCCAAGGCATTTGCCTTAGGTCAAGCCCCTTCGAAGAACTTGCAGCCTCTCCTTTGGAATACCAAGCTCCTTGCTCCATCTGACCACTGACCACCAGACAGCACAAACTCTTAGATCAGTTGAGCACAGCAAGTACTTCATCCCTCCGTCCCTCTCCTGTGTCTCTCTGTCACCCCCTGTTCTGGCCTGTTGGCCTTGAAACCACACCAGCCCCATCCCACTTCCCCCACACCCACCATTAACCCTTCACTCCAGTGCCTCTCTCTGCCCATCTTTGCTATAAGTTCCTCACCAGGGGGGAAAAAATAACCCTCCTTCAAAGAGGGATAACTGCCACAAATTGTGTACCACGTGAAAGGAAACCATGTCCTGCTTCGATAAACATCCTGTAACTGCTATGTAATGGCTGTACTGCCTGTTGGGACACTCTGGGATTCTGATGCTCACAAAGGAGAAGCGGGTAGATCCCAGTACCCGGAACATGGGGCACTCATTCCCACACACAAAGCAAAGACACTGCAGTTGCTCTCTCAGACTCAGTTTCCTTATAGTTACACTGGGAATCATGTAGCATTCATGACCATCAGAGCAATGTCCAGGATGAATCATCCCAAACTCGATCAAGTAGATAAAGATAAATGACTCTGTGGGGAGGAAGTCTAGACTGGTCTTTGAGTAAAAATAAAACAACAGCAATGCAGTAGGTGGCATGTAGGGACTCTCACATTCCAGAAAAAGTGCGGAGCACTTGGCATGCATGATTTCATTTAAGCCTCACAACAGGCCCGTGCAGTAGGAAAGAACTGTTGTCTCTGTCTTACAGATGTGGCTCCTGAGGCTTGGAGGGAATGTGGGACCCGTCCAAGGTCACTCAGCTGGGTGACTGCAAGAACTGGAAGTCAGGCTTCCATGACTGAGCCCTTGGGGATATATTAAAGAACTGACCGGCCACTCAGAATCTCTGTCTATCTCTACAACGCGGCAATAACAATTGCTTTGTTTCCTCCCAGGGTTCCCAAGTGAATCTATGGGAATGACCTGGAGAAACAAAAAGCGCTGGGAAAGCCCAGGAGAGTGTTATAACCATCTACACAATTGGTCACAGTTGACAACCCAGATGCTGACCTGTCCATCTCACCCATTTCACCCACAGAAGATGCCAATAATGTGTGTTGCACAAAACAACTGTCCCCCGGGGGCTAACGTTCACTGCACAGCAGTCCTACATGAATGAAGTCTTTCCTCCCAACCGGCCTGCAGGCCCAGCAGGCAGCACAGATGAGTGCCTTTGAGGCTCTGGGACAGACAGTCCCGAGTTTACTCCTCTTCCAGCGTTCACTGTCTGTGCCAGCTCCAAGCCTTGCTTCCTCATCTGTGAATGAGGAACAATAATACTCATTAAAGGGAATTTTCTTTGGCAGTGGTGCGGGGGGGAGTACTTTATCTCTTTGAAGATAATGAAATATTTTCAACATTGAAATTGTAAGTAATAATATATAATCCATCAGTTTAAAAAATAAAATGTAATCATTGACACCCCACTTGTACCCTAGTCCATCCATTCTTTCTTTCCCCTTCCGGGAGGTAAGCAGTCCCCTGAATTTAATGTAGAACAAAAGTCGGTCAAGTTTTTCCATAAAGGGCCAGATACTATGTATTTTCAACTTTGTGGGCTCTAGGGTCCCTGTCGTAAGTATTCAAACACACCCTTGGAGTGCCAAGGCAGCAACAGGCAATACATAAAGCAATGAGTGTGTGGTGTTCCAATCAGTTTTATTTCTAGACACTGACACTTGAATTTCATATAATTCTCGGGTGTCATGAAATATTATTCTTTTGATTTTTTCTTATCTACTTCTTCTTGTATCTTTTTTTCCAGCTTTATTAAGATATAATTGACATATAACTCTTACCAACTGTTTAAAACTGTAAAAACCTTTCTTAGTTCATAGGCCATACAAAAGAAGGTGGCAGGCTGGACTGGGCCCATGGGTGTAGCTTGCCAATCAATCCCTGGCATCTATCACTCCCACACATATTTTAATGCTGCAGTTTCATATGTGCATATCCATATAGACTAGTGTGTGGTGTGTCTCAAAATTTCATACAAATGGTACTCTATAGTACATTTGTTTCTACAACTGATGACTTTTTTTAACATTATGTTTGCTATTTATCTGAGTTGTTACCTATACCCTTACTCATTTTAACTGCTGTATATACAGGATTTCACTAGATTAATTTACCACAACTTATTTATCTTGATGGACATTCTGATTGTTCTATTGTTTTACAGTTACAAAGCTGGAGAAAGCACGCCCACATATATCTCCTTGTTCCTGCGCACCAGAGTTCCTTCTCTAGGATTGCTTCTCAAAGTAGAATTGCCCAGTCATGGGGTGTTTTTTCATCATATAATGCCAGAATCGTAAAGAACTCAGCACGAGGCCTGATATCTACTGAGTGTCCAATCCCTGGTGGCCCATGTTCCTCTGGCTACAGAGGATTCCTCTGTATCCCCCTTAAGAACCAGGCAGAGGATTTATTAATAATTTTTAAGTGTTTTTTAAAAATGTTTATAAATAAATACTTTTAAATTTAATTCAAAGACTATCATGTGCAAAATGTGTGGGACAGATAACGGGACATGCAGGCAACCAAGAAGTGAATCTGTCAGCTAGGTCAGGGCATTCAGCAATGTGGAGCTCGAAGTCAGAAGGGATGCAGGGAAAATGGATGCTTACGTGAAGGTGATGACATAGGCTCAGTGTCAGGTGTGGCGTGCGTGTACAGGAAATCCAGGAGAACAGCTTGGCTGGAGTTCAGGAGCTATATGGGAAAGGTGAAAGAGAAAATTTGCAAAGTCATTTTGGTGGACTTTGAATGCCAGGCAGAGGCACGTGGCTTGGCTTGCTGGGCAACTGCGAGTCCAAGAAGGGCCAATCTGAATGAGAAGGGCAAGAGCTACCTGGAAGGGGTGTTAACTCGGCCTGTTTGGTGGGACCCAGAGAGTTGATGGAGCCAAGCCAGACGTAAGGTCAGGGCATTCAGGGGCCGGACCCAACACTGGCAGCCTCACCACCCAAAGTGAGTCTTCAGATGTAGCCTGTATGTGCAGCTCTCAAGTGGTCAATGCTGCCATCACCCTCCTAGACTGGACCTTTAGAGAGAGAGTTCTGCTGGAAACCAAGCTTGAGAACCAGGCTTTTTTTTTTCTTCCAAGTTTTTATTTGATTCTAGTTAGTTAACGTACAGTATAATATTGGTTTCAGGAGTAGAATTTAGTGAATCATCACTTCATATAATACCCAGCGTTCATCACAAGTGTCCTCCTTAATGTCCGTCACCTGTTAAGCCCATCTCCCACCCACCTCCCCTCTAGAAGCCTTCAGTTTGTTCTCTATAGTGAAAAATTTCTTATGGTTTGCCTCCCTCTCTTTTTTTTTTCCTTCCCCTATACATTCATCTGTTTTGCTTCTTAAATTCCACATATGAGTGAAATCATATGGTATTTATCTCTGATTTATTTCACTTAGCATAATACACTCTAGCTCCATCCACAATGGAAAGATTTCATTCTTTTTTATGGCTGAGTAATATTCCATTGTATATCTATACCACATTTCTTCCTTATCCATTCATCAACTGATACACATTTGGGCTTTTTCCATAATTGGCTTTTGATAATGCTGCTATAAATATCATGGTGCAAGTGCCCCTTCCAATCAGTATTTTTTAACCCTTTGGGTAAATAGCTAGTACAGCAATTGCTGGGTTGCAGGGTAGCTCTATTTGAGAGCCAGTCTTTGAGTAGCACATTCCAGTCTGGTTCTGGCTGTGGGTGAGGGGAAGATGGATGAAGCTGCTGCCTGAAACCAGGATGGAAACCGGTGTGTTCATGTTGTGGCTCTTTCCAAGGCTGAGCCCACTGCAAACCAGCTTGACCTTCTCATGTAGTGCCTTTCAACTGATTTAGCGTCTGTGATTCAGGCAGAAATGGGTACACTATTCATCCAGCTGGGGCTGCAGAGTCTTACATCCCCCACTTTAACCTATACGTAAGTCAGATGATTAAGCCCCTTTCGCGTGTACCGCTGGGACAGGTACAGTAGGGCCATGACAATGTCTAAAGCATGATGTAGAAAGTCGGGGTCAAGACAGCTGGAACACCGCTATGTTTTTTAATAGTAATACAAAGCAGCACATGGTAAGTGGCAGAATCTTTTGAACAATTAACACAATGGCAATTCAAGGGAATAAAGAAAGGCTAGGGAAAGCCTAGGAGAGGCATTTCAAGGTGGCATTCTGAAGGACTGAGAAGCGGAGAGAAAGCAGAAGGGGATCCCAAACAGACTGGAATAAGCAGGTTTACGATGGTAAAAATGAGCAAGACACATTTGGGTTGAGTGAGGCCAAGTGGTGCAGGATCTTCCTCTCACCAGAACACAGCCACATAGTCAGTCCTGGATGAGAGATGTTCATTGCCCCATGTGTCAATGCTCTCTCTTCCCCACTATTCTGGTGACTTAAGCCCTGCCCCTTGCTGCCTCTCCCTCCTCCCAGACCCCTGTGGGAGCCAGGTTCCCCAAGGACGTAGACTCTGTGGCTTATTGGCCTTGTTAACTTGGGCAGGTCACTCACCCTCTCTGAGCTTTCATTTATCTGGTGGTCGTGCCCTTGCTCACCCACTGTCGTAAATATCAGAGAACATCTACACTGAGTCGCTTTAAGTAGGAAAGAGTCCTGCAGACTGTGTCATCATCAAGTCTGTTGTGCTCACAGAAAAGGTTGCCACCTGAACATCAGGAGTATAACCAGCTACAAAACCTGAAAGGATGAGATCAGGCCATGAACAAGAATGGCATTCCATTCAAAATGGAATCTTCAGCCACGAGTACCATGACAGCTGGGATCCTGGGCCTCATCACCACTTCACTCTCATTGCCGTGAGGACAGAAAGAATAGACTGAGCTGATGGGTGGACATTTGGAGAGGTGGTGACAATTGTTAAAGGTGTTACATGCATAATTTACTATCATGCTTCTTGGCGCTTGGGCAGGACACCTCTTAAGGTTTGTTGGGAATGGCTCAGAAATACAACCTGAAAGTTATCACTGTGTCTTTTCCCAGGTCGAGGCTACAATTCTGGATGACAGTAGTTTCAAAATTGTGTCCCCACATCCCAAGGGGAGTACAAGATGAACCACTGGAGTGGCTGGCAGAAAAGATTAGAACTTCTACTTACAGTCTTTCTACATTTAATTGCCTTAGTTGTCTATTGCTACATAACAAATTGCCACAAACTTAGCAGCTTAAAACAACACAAATGTATTATCTCACAGTTTCTTGATTGGGACCTCAGTCTAGTGTCTCACAAGGTCAAAATAAAGGTATGGGCAAGGCCACATTCCTTACTAAAGATCCTAGGGCAGGATCCTCTTCCAAGATATTCAGGTGGTTGGCAGAATTTAGTTCCTTGTGGCTATAAGACTGATGTCACTGTTTCCTTGTTGGCTGTCAGCTATGGGCCAGTCTTTGCTCCTAGAGGCATTGCTAGTCATTGTTTCCATGGTGAGTCCTCTAGCAACAGTGGGGTGACTTGTTATCACACTCCAAATCGCTCTGACCTCCCCTTTGTCACATCACTGTGATTCCAGTCAGTGAAAGTTCCCCGCTTTTAAGGTCTCATGGTATTAGATTAGGCATATCTGGATATTCCAGGATAAGCTCTCATTTTAAGGTTCTTAACCTTAATCACATTTGCAAAGTCTCCTTTGCCATGTTTACAGTTTCCAGGAATTAGAGCAAGGATACCTTTGGAGAACTTTCTGCCAACCACAATTATAAAGAAAATAAGCTTTACTAATGTTTGATATATTGCTGATTTGGGATAGAGGATCAGTGTCAAGTATGGTACTAAAGGTGTCTTCAGGGAAAGGCGGGAATCCCATACAAGGAGGGGTTGATAGCAACACCCTCACTCATTTGTTTGCTTTTAGCACATTACGACAGATTAAAATTTATGCCTCCACAGGGGCTGGGATTCAGAAATGAGAGCCTCAATTCCCATCTTTCATTTGTGTTTATATATCTTATACTTTTTTAGCTATTACGTCCCAGGTATTGAAAAACCATATCTAGAAGCAGACTTTTGATTCACTATATCACAGAACATTATATTAAGATTTTCAAAAATAATGAGCCTATCCAACCCCATTGTTCTCACTAAAATTATAATTATTGATAACATACTTTAGTACAAAAGTACTAACATACTTTAGTACATTGTTAAGAGATTAAAATTGTTATTTTAAAATATTTATTTCATTTCTATCAATTCCTAAAATTTTATTTAGGAGTTTGTTTTTAAATATATGCAACATGTAAGTACAAAATGTACCTGTACATAAAGTATAAATAAACAAACATATGTTAAGCATACATTCTCAAAAATGTTTTTACCCATAAAAGTTGCTCAAGCAGGCTTTAAAGTCACAGACAGAGACTGTCGTGGGGTAAATACAAACCTGCTGGAGTTTCAAAGTTCTCCAGATTTCCTAAATATGCTGCTTTTTAAAATATTTAGAGCTTTGGTTGTGATTAACTTTTCAGGCAATTTGGAGAATTTATTTTCCAGGTAGCCCCTTCCTCAGGCTCTCGTTTCAGCCAAAGCGTGTTAGAAGAAAATAGTTTTCTTTCAGGTACTATTTCCTAAGGTGCAAACTGAGAGATGGGGTCTGGGCCTCCTGGTTGCTTGCGTTCGGGGTCCAGCGGGAGGTAAGAGCCTCTGAATGGCCTTGCTGGGGCAGGGGGGAGTTTGGAGGGGGGCTTCCTGTGCAAGACTTTACACATTTGCAGTCCCATCAATCCAACACCTATGGGACAGGAAGCCAATGAGCTTTGTGGAGCCAGATAGCCAAGTAAAAAAGGATCACTCTTTACTTTCCTGAAGTTAATTAATGCTGAATGGAGCAGGCCAAGTACAAAACTGATGAGGCTTTCTCGAAGCGAAGACTCCACATTTTACCCATAAAGCCAAATAACCCTGACCCTGGGACTCCCACAAATGCAGGGCAGGCCTAGCTGGGAGGTACAGAGGAACTAACACTTTTCCCTTCACACTCCTTCTGGTGTTTCCCTTCTGGGTCTTATTTTTATTCATTTTTCCAGTTTATAAAACACACTCACCAATGGGCCCTTGGGGCACATGTGGAAAAGCTTAAAAGACACAAGTACAAAAACAGACTGACTTAGAGTCAAGAACGAAAAACGTAAGCATTCTCCTCCATCTCGCCCCCACCCCTACTCCTGCCCCAGTTACATTCTGGGCCTTCATCTCCCGTATTTCCTGAAAGGGCCATAAAGTTGGGATTTTTTTCATAAGAAAAAAGAGGTGGGTGTTAGAACTATTCTCTCATATCTCCATCCAAGTCTTGCTCCAGAATCTAGTGCTGTAGCCCGAGGTGTTTGGCAGAGGCGTTGCTTGAACAAGGAGTTCAGGACTCAGCAAAGGGCAATGGGGCCTCTTCATCTGGTTCCAGGCCTTGGACAGTCTCCAGGACACCCAGGTCACTTCCAAGATCTCCAGGATCCAGACCCTGTGCATACCGTTTGGGAGCTCCAATTTCCCACCCCAGGAAGGGAAATAAAGACTATACTCCTTGAGGGCTGCCTAAACAAGGTGCTTTAAAAGGGCCACTCGGGGATGTCTGGGTGGCTCAACTGGTTAAGTATCTACCTTCGGCTCAGGTCATGATCCCTGGGATCAAACCCCACATTGAGCTCTCTGTTCAGAGAGGAGCCCGCTTCTCCCTCCGCCTGCTACTTACCCTGCTTATGCTCTCTCTCTCTCTCTCTGACAAATAAATAAATAAAATCTTTTAAAAAATAAAATAAAATATTTTAAAAAATAAATGAATATAAGGGCCACTCAGTCCTCCCTTTTTTTTTTAAGATTTTATTTATTTATTTGACAGAGAGAGAGATCACAAGTAGGCAGAGAAGCAGGCAGAAAGAGGGGAGGAAGCAGGCTCCCTGCTGAGCAGAGAGCCCGATGTGGGGCTCCATCCCAGGATCCTGAGATCATGACCTGACCCGAAGGCAGAGGCTTTAACCCACTGAGCTCACCCAGGGGCCCCAGTCCTCCTTTTTAAAAAGAGTGCTGGTGAAATTATTTTAATCTGCTCTCTTAGACAGCTGACAGACAACTTGTAGTGTAGAAAAGAAAACACAGGGAGGGGCGCCTGGGTGGCGCAGTTGGTTAGGCAACTGCCTTCGGCTCAGGTCATGATCCCGGAGTCCCGGGATCGAGTCCCACATCGGGCTCCCAGCTCCATGGGGAGTCTGCTTCTCACTCTGACCTTCTCCCTTCTCATGCTCTCTCTCACTCTCTCTCTTTCCTAATAAATAAACAAATAAAATGTAAAAAAAAAAAAAAAGAAAAAGAAAACACAGGGAAAAGCAGTGTCACTCAATCATTCCCTCTTCCTTTAAATATTTATTTATTTATTTATTTATTTATTTATTGGAGAGAGAAAGAGAGAGCATGGGGAGGGGCAGAGGGAAAGAGAGAAAGAATCTCAAGCAGACTTCCCATTGAGTACAGAGCCCCATGCCTGTCTTAATCCCACAACCCTGAGTGAGCCATGACCTGAGCCAAAATCAAGAGGTGGACACTTAGCCAACTGAGCCACCCAGGTGCCCTGAACATTTATTTATTGAGCACCTACTACATGCCATGGGCTAGAGATACATTGGCAAATGGAACAGGCTTGCCCCACCCCTGTGTCTCTTATAGTTTAGTGTGGAAGACCAACACTAAATAATCACACCAAATACCTCCATAATTTCAGTTGGGCCTCACACAATGGAAAAAAGCACAGGGCTCTCTGAATGTGCACCTTCAGGGCTGGGGGGCGGTGCACCTGGGTGGCTCACTTGTTAAGCATCTGCCTTTCAGCTCAGGTCATGATCCCAGGGTCCTGGGATTGAACCCTGTATTGGGTTCCTTGCTCCCTCTCCCTCTCCCCCTGCTTGTGTTCCCTCTCTTACTGTGTCTCTCAGTGATAAATAAAATCTTTAAAAAAAAAAAAATGTACACCTTGGAGTCACTAACTTAGTCTCTGGGTTAGGGAGGACCTGTCAGAGGACATATAAGGGGAACCCAAAGGACACAGGGTAGCCAGGTGAAGCATGGGGAAGAGGCTTCCTGGCTGAGGCCATTACTGTGAAGGAGGCCAACATCCCACAGCCCCACACAGGGCAAAGGGCATGAGATGCAGTTGGAGAAGAGCCCCACACACAGGGCCTGGCTGCCAAACTCAGGGTGCAGTTTTCCTCTAAATACAATGAGTGGAATGATATGATCCAATTCACATTTTTAAAAAGACCACACTGGCCTGCATAGAACTACCCACCCACAGCCTAGGACCCTCCCTGTCCTGGGAGCTCTGAGAAACATGGTTTGAAAACCACCAACCTGGAGAATTATGATCATGGTCTTCAGTCCCCTCAGAGCCTGACCTCTGGGGTCATGAGAGGTGCTTTCAGGTGGTTTGCTAGGAATCTCCCGTGTAGGGGTGCCTGGCTGAGCATCAGACTTTTGATTTTAGCTCAGGTCATGATCTCAGGGTCGTGGGATCAAGTTCAACCTGAGGCTCTGCACTGGGTGTGAAGTACACTTGAGATTCTCTCTCATCCTCTCTCTCTGCCTCTCCCCCCCCCACCACTCCTGTGCCCACCAATAAATTAATTAACTAATTAATTAAATCTTTAGAAAAGGAATCTCACATGTGGCAGACACACAAGAGCATGGCTGGAACAGACAGGATTCTGGGGCTCAGGAACGTGTCATCTAGCAGAAGGTCAAATGCGGTAATCAGGCAAGAACTGAGATTGGACTTCTGGTGAAAACGTTCTGGGGAAGGGGCTGGCAGGCAGCAAGAGGCCCCTGCCCACTCTTAACTTCTCTCATTCGGTCAAGCACTGCTTCCTCTGCCAGGTAGTCATACTCCTCAGCCACAAAAGACTGAAATAAAATAAGGCTATCTTCATGGCCTCTTAATCAAATGACGAAGCATGACAACTGTCAGGGCACTTATTTTCCCCCCTGAGGCCTATGAACACATCCTTCTTGAAGCAAAGGAGAACAAGCAAAACCAAACCATCCTGTAAAGCTTTGGGTACACATATCTCGAAGTGTCCTGATCCTGAGGACCAGGATCCTTGAATCCTCCTGTCAGAGGAGTCTTCCAGAAGGACACCATTCTCCAGTGCCTGTTGTGCTGTGGTATTTTCACAGGAAAGGGAAGCAGGGCCTCTTCAAATTGGCTACATGCCCCAGGTCCCCCCAAAGTTAACATAATGCATGTATTCTGCTCTGACCTTCTTTACAAATACAGAGCTGAGATGGGAGATGGGGGTAGTAAGAGAGGGGAGGGCAGTCCTCTGTGATTTATTAATCCTGATTCCACCCTTCATCTAATGAATGAATAAATGAAAGAAAAGGTGTACTCAGCTAAGAAGAAAAAAAAGAAAGGAGAAAAAAAGAAGGGAATAAGAGACACCCCCCTGGCCAAAACATGAAAAAATAGGCAATTTTCCCAAAAAGCCATTGCATAGGTTAAAATCGCCCCAGGGAATGTTTAACTTGCTCCTTGGTCATTTATTTGAGCTTGAGGCCACTCCTGGGCTGAGGTGCTTAATGGAAAGAGTATTTACCTTAGCAACTGCAGCCAACCAGGGATCCAGCAGGCATGCTGGGAGGACACAAAATACCTTCACGAAGGAGGCCATCAGCTAAGAAAATGTCAGGCTTCACATTTGGGGATGCCATCAGGGGATCTTTTAAAAATATTTTTCTGTTAATGATGGCTGAAGGTGGAGAAAGAGAAAAAGAAAAACGCATACTCAAGTTTCCCTTCTATTTTTTACCACCACCACCATCCCTGCTTCCTCCTTCCCCGCCTCTAATGAACAGTATGCAAGCAGGTAAGGCAGACTGGGTAAAAAGGATCATTGGGAATGGGGATTCAGAAAGCAATGCCTTTCTTCATGCCATCTTGTTGCCAACAGTCACTAATGTGCATATGCAAAGCTCCATATAATACCCTAGACATCATTTTCCCCAGGAGCCAAAAGGTAAAAGGAATCCGTGCATACACACTTGCAACTCCCCATAACCAGTCGTCTGATCCCCAACACAACATCTCACTTGCCCGTGTCTAGTATCAGGCCTATAGTACATATACCTGCAGGTACGAGTACACACACATGCCCACACACACCCCGGGCAACCCCCTTGTTTTCAGGAGCATGAGAAGCAACCTACTATTTAGATGCAGCCAACTAGACCAGATAACACAACTGGCCTGGAATGCTAGGCCCAGACCAGCGAAAGAGAAGCACTGGAATTTATATCTTCCAAGGAGCTCCAAAGAGCTCTCTGCCTGGTGACTTAGTATAAAACCGAAGGCTGGGTCCTCCCAGCTTTTATGGGGAGGTTTGCTAGTAAATGGGGGAAAGGGAATGCAGAGAATGGTAAGGGGGTGAAAGGAAGTGCTGGTGGGGAGGGAAAGGTGTAAGTCCAGAGGGAAGCCACCATTTGGGACTCTTCTCGCAAGCAGTGGAAAGGAGGATCAAGCCCGCACCTCATCTTCCCCCCACATAACCTGAGCCATCACCATTTGAAATGTGTTGTTCAGCCTCAGAGTCCAGTTTTTAGCACTGGTAACAGAGTGCACATCTTTGCTTTTAGAACCAGATTAGAAAATGCAGCCTCTGCGTTTGATTAGATATGCTAGACACAGGAATAAATGAACCCTAGATGCAGTGGCTTCACACAACAGAAGTGTGTTTCTTGCTCACACAAGATCTTGTTCACACAAGAACAAGAACAGTTCTCTTCCACAGTCTTTCAAAGACCCTGGCTCCTTCTGCCACTTGGCTCTGCCATGCTTTAAAGTTTCATTCCCCTATGGTCGGTGAAAGAGGAAAAGAACATGGGAGAGTCTTGACCCAGAAGGGGCACAGTCCACGTCCACCCACATCCCCTCAAGAGAAACTGTCATGTCTCTATGTGGATGTAACAAGGGGACAGAGACATGTAATACCTTCCCAGTGACAACTCTATAACATGGAAAGGGATATCTTTTCCACAGTAACTCAGAATCTTATGCTCCCAGGAAATATTCTGGTTTATACATAATGAATAAGACAGACTATGTTCAGTTCAATTGACTTCTAATTTCTCTTTAAAATTGTGGAGGTGAACAAAGAAGAGGGAGGCCAAGTATAAATCACTTACCTGCCTTTGATTCATTTTGGTTTGATTGGTTGGTTAGTCCATGAGCAGTGTCCCAACTGCTCCCCTCCCCCAGGCTTGACTACCTGTGAAGATTTTTATTGGTTCCACTGTCAGGAAAGGGTGAAGTCCAAGTGTATCACTGCCTGCAGGGCCCTGTTCCACCTGGTCCTGGCTTACCTTACCAGTCTCCTCTCTGGCCTGCCCCCCCATCACTCAGCCCACATACCAACCACATCCAGCTCCTTCTGCTGCCCGAGCCCACCATGCTCAGTAACGCCTTTGCACCTTGCACACTGTTCCCTCTGCATATAATGCCCTTTCCTCACTGCTGCGCCTAGCGAACCTTCTCACACCATTCAAGGTACAGCAGAAATATCCCCTGTTCCTTCCTTTCTCATCCCATAATCCTTTGAACGTACATCCATTAAAGTATTTAACACATTGCCCTATGTCAGGAGTGTCTGTCCCTGATTAGACCAGCAGTTCTCAACTGGAAATAATTTTGCCCCCAGGGGGCACCAGGCAATGTCTGGAAATACTTGTGATGATCACGACTGAGGGTGAGGCAGAGCGGGGAGGGGGTGCCAATGGCATCTAGTGGGCAGAGGCCAGGGATGCTGTTAAACATCCTACAATGCACAAGACAGTTCCCAACAACAAAGAATTATCTGGCCCAAATGGTTTATAGTGCAGAGGGTTAAGAAATCCTGAATTAGACAGTAA
Source organism: Nasua narica (assembly GCA_028533885.1). Classification (NCBI taxonomy): domain Eukaryota; kingdom Metazoa; phylum Chordata; class Mammalia; order Carnivora; family Procyonidae; genus Nasua; species Nasua narica. The sequence continues at coordinate 65,649,806 of CM052811.1, forward strand.
GTTCCTGAAGGTAGGGACATTCCATACTTTCCGAATCACTTCACAACGTCACAATGCTAACAATGCACGTAGTAGGCCCACTATAAATGTTAGATGGAAAGAGAGACACATAGATCAACATCAAAGCAGACTGAAGAAGACTGAAACTAAGATGAGATGTGGGCATGTAATGATATGGAACTCCAAACCTAGAGCTTTCGTAGCCAGAGAACAACTGGCCAAACTGCAGGAGCTACCAAAGAGAAACTCCAGAAGGACAAGTACTCTTCCTGGAGGTTACCTCTAAATTAGGCATTTAGCTAAGTATATTAGACATTATTTCAATACACAGTTCCCTCCCTCCCTCCTTCCCTTTCTTCCTTCTTGCCTTCTTCCCTTCCTTCCTTCCTTCCTGCAACTTATTTAATTGATTTGTATAAATTACATTTATCAATTTACATTCTGAACTTGTCTGGTTCTGCTTTGTACATCTTCACACACTTTAGTACTTGGGAGGTATAAGAGGGCAAAGTGTTACATAAACTGGTTAAAAAGTATATTTTCAGCAATAACATATGTATTAAACCTATTTAACTGAGGTTTTCCTGCTGCTACTCCAGAGTAG
>CM052811.1:65650509-65704570 GCA_028533885.1 Nasua narica
ACTGTGTTTAAAGCTGGAGATTTAAATAGAAATAAAGAACAGAACCACGGGGGCAAGGGGATGCAGATGTGCTGACAACTAACTGCATGGCTGTGTGTAAGTATAGTGATACTGGAAGTACGAAGGGCCAAACAAAAAGAGAGGCCCAGCCCTGACCATGCCCTATCAGAGGAGAAAATGGTGGCTTGCTATGAGGGAGAAGGGGAGAGAAGGGCAGATGCTCACTACAGCCTTAACTAAGTCCCCAGGCTTAGGTTCCTAACAACTTTGATCACAACCCTGTGGCTTGCCGCCGCCCCCCTGGACTTCAGAGGGAACCAAATTTCCCTTGTCCAAACCCCCATGATTCCATTTCATAGGAGGGGGTGGGGGTGGATGACTAAGTCAGGCCTATCAGGAGTTGAGCCCGCTGGGACCTGGGGGTCTCGTGCAGACTAAACATTTAAAACCCTGAACTCCCACAGATGTCAGTCTGGCTGGACGGCACAGTCGGACACCTCTGAATGGCCATCTACTCCCTGTCTGAGAATAAACAGGACCATGAACGGCTGGAATTTTTTTTGGTATGCGTGTGTGTGTGTGAGTGTGTGTTTCTTCTTTAAGGAAAGAAAGAAAACGGCATTTCCTTAACCCAAAGGTCAGAGGCTCAGCCCTTCCCACCTCAGCCCACACACACACCAATTCCCTCAGCCCCACGAGTGACTGCAGGAGACAGACTTTCCCATGACTCTGTCCCTCCTCACCCGCACCCATCCAGATGCTATCAACGCTTCTGATTCTTCTCTGGCATGAAGACTAACCCTCACATCTCTGGCTGCAGGGCCTCCTCCCTCCAGGAATCATTATTTCAGTGTTTCAGATTTGTTCGAAACCACATAACCCAAGGAATGAGCTGCAGTGCTCTTGGCCGACTATGCCGAGAGCCATGGCCTGTCTCCCCGACGTCACACTGGGTGCATAAGTGAGCGGCTCAAGATTTCTACCTGAGGCTGAAGGAGTGGTCCCCTCAGTCCCTGCTGTGGCCCCCCTATGGTGGCTACTGTTCCAGAGGACTTTTAAGTGGACTTTCCATGTGACCACCCCAGTCCCAAATGAATCACATGGTTTCACAGCTTTGGCAATCCTTTATATCCCACACTTCTCTCAGGTGACGAGTAGATCTGATAAATACGGACCCAGGATCCAGCAGCACCAACCACCTCCCACAAACATCTGTCTGTACACTGTACAGCCTCTCCTACTTACTGCCAGGGCAGCCACAGTCCCCTCAGCCCTTGCCCAGGGCCCTCTCTTTCTCTACCTCTCTTTGCCCTGAAGGAGATGCTAAAGTGTGACAGCTTGAGAAGTCTGTGGGGAAGCTCCTATGATATCTTCTTCCACTCAGTACCACCAGAACATCCTCAGGGAGGGTCTTCATCATGATGAAGGGTGAGTCCATTTTCAAACTTCCTGGAATGCAGAGGGACCAGTGTGCACATCTTTAATTTAATTACAATTTATTATTTATCATCCCTTCATAAGCTTGGGAGCTTTGAGCCTTTATACAATTAGACACATGTGCTGCTAAGATCTGCAACCCAGAGTACAACAGATTAATCATTGGCCTTCTCCCTGTTTTAAGTTTTTAAGAAATGTCTTTACCATTCCTACTTCTCCCTAAAATGCATTTACCCCGAATTAACCTCACAGAAAAAAAAATTCCTCCCCCAGGGAGCAAGAGGAAGGCAGGTATATTAACAGTCAACTCAAAGCTAACCTTTAACCCTCATCCCTTTCATCAGAAGATTGACCATATATTAAGCAAAAGGGCCAGAGCAAGGGCAGCTGCAGCCGCCTTTGGCCCCTCGTCCTTATCACAGATCAGATGTCTCTTCTCCTGGGCTGGCATCAGTCCAGAAGCTCAGTTCAGCCAGTGCAGGCTGTTCCTCGTATCCAGGCTGGTTTCAGAATCCAGGACTCTTCCGTTGCCTTCAAAAACAGAGTCAATGACAAGACCCAAGATGGCAAAGCCAGCAAGGATACTTGCTGTGCTATAGAGATAGACTATGGGGTGGACTGACAGATGTTTACGGGACGAGGTGGGAGCTATTGGATTCTGGGTCCTCCCAGGCTATGTTTAACAGATCTCTCTACCCCTCACCTGAGGGAAATGTAGGTATACAAAGTACTGTTAACGCAGTGAAAATGTGCGATTCATTTGGGACTGGGGTAGTTACATGGACAATTCATATAAACTAGCAACAGTTCTAAATTGCTCTTTACACAACTGATGAGGCAGTCACCTCTCAAGATGATTTTAGGATTCAGGGGAGGTTGCTACACTTTCCTAATCCCCTCTTCCCAAAAACATCCTTTTCATCTTTCAATTTGATGTCTAAATTCCCTTCCATAAATTAGAAAGCCTTATACTCCACAACCGGAGCTGAGGCTATGGAATGCCTCAAGAAGTAACTCATTGGCTTTAGTTCATGCCTATAAGGCATAGGTAGTCTCTAGAACTGGCCTCTGGGGAAATTTCGGAGAGGATCAGAAGGCATGGAGGCAGCAATCCCTGACGGGAAGATTTTGAGATTTGAAATTACACAGGCCTGGAAAGAAATCCTGGCTTCACCCCATACTCGTTGTGTGATCTTGGCTGAGTTACTTAATGTCTCTGAAGATCAGCTTCTCCATATGTAAAATATTCAACTCACTGGGTTAGCATAAAAAATAAAGGTGATGGCATAAGTAAAGTGGCCGGTGCATAAATGGTCAATTTTCTTCTGTCTCTTACACGGAGGAAACTCCCAATAAAGGGGGAAAAAAAAGAAGACGATCCTTTATTTGTTTCATCATTGAGCCCAGAACCAGTATTAACCCCTCCTGAGAAATAAATAGGAATTCATTAATAAAATAAGCCAAATAACTAGGAAAGCCACACATTCATAGAGGACTTGAATGACAGCCTACTTTGATCTATATTCTATACCAGGGGTCAGCAGATTTTTCCTATGAAGGGCCAAGTAGTAAATATCGCTGGCTTTGAGGGTCAGTCTCTGTTACAACTACTCAATTCTGCATTGAAAGCAGCCAGAGACTTAGACAGACACAGATCCATAAAAGAACAAGCATGTCTGTGTTGTAGTAAAACAGTATTTATAAAAGCAGGCAATGCCCTGGATTTGGCCCCTGGGCTATAGTTTGCTGACCCCTGTTCTACATCAAGTCCCTCATTTTGTGGCTTCTTTTGAGCCACACAGGGCTACCTCTGAAAATTCTGCCATCCCTGGAAGACTAAAGTCTCCATACTAGAATTAAGGAGAACAGTGTCTTGGGAACATTCACCAGTTTGTCAAGCCCTCCAGACTGCCACTGGGTTGAGTAAGTCAATCTTTGTCAGGGTTTTTGGTGACTACTGCTAATACACAGGGAAAACGTGCTGAGTCCCAACACCAGGCTAACTGGTCATATGAACTGAAGCTGGGTTCATCTTCTTCAGGGAAGAATCATAGGTAAGGGTGGCAAACAACATGCAGAGCAATTTGTCCCCTTCCCATCCTTTATCTGAGCTCATGGCCAAACAAGGCCGTGAGATAGAGCAGATACCATCATCCTGTTTTACAGATCTAAAAACTGAGATGGCAGGAATGAGGACATGTCCCTGCCTAAAATCAGATGGCTAATTGTGGCTAATTAGTGACAGAGCCAGAAATGAAACCCAGTTCTTGGTCCCTTTACCATATCACAATTTTTCTTGCTTTTTCCTTGATTTTAGGACTTTCAAAATTGGCAGTGAGAAGATATCTCCCACACTAAAAGGAACTGAAGTTTTTCAAGAACAACTAACAAATTAAGAAGCTTGTGTACACAGGAATTACTGGCTTGCTGGGTGATTTGTGATGTCTCGGGCCTATTGTGAAAATTATATACTTATTTTAAGAGCAACTTCTATAGCCTAAAAGCAGGGCTTGGGAGATGGGGGGGGGGGGGCGGTTGGGGGAAGGACAAGGCTGTCACTTTTTTGCATGGTGTTTAGTCTTCCCAAATTGTTCCTGGAATCTCATGTCTTCACACAAGCAGATCATTAAGCAGGTAAAACTGACTTTGATCCATTTAAGAACAACTATCAAAATGGAAACTGATATAAACAGAGCACTGAGCCTTCATGTGGCCAAGGGTAATGCTTGGTTTCTGCAGGGATTCTTCCCACCACAATACACCAAACAGAAGAGAATTCCTCTCAGCAACTAAAAATAAGGGAAATCATGATTTGGTCAGGAGTGTTGGCTGATCGAAGAATTCAAGCCTCATTCCGGAGCATGTTTGTTTTCCCTCTTCCAAATACCCATTTTAAAACTCCGCCTTTGCCCCATGGATTTATGTAGAAACTGCCTCTAACTCTTTGAAATAAGGGCTAAATATAAATCTTAAGAAATAAATAATGACTAACATATATTGAGAGCCAAATCCATGTCAGGCACTTTGCATGCAATAACTCATACAATGCTCATAATAACCTCACAGTCAAGTTATTATTATCCCCATTTTCCAGATGAGAAATGAAGAATCTCAGAGAAGTTACCACTCCAAGTGACACTCTGGATTTGAACCCAGGTTTATGTGCTTCCAAAGGCCTCTGGCCTTTGCTGATTTATGCTCATTAATAGAGCTGCCTCTCTTTCATAAAGCTCAGGGTTTCACAGGGAAACTGCTTATTCTGGTGGCTCATTCTCCGTCTCCCTGGTCTTCAAAACTCAGTGTCCAAAAGGTGAAGGAGGAAAATGACTACACTATCCACCAAGCTTGCCCTCTTCTATAAAGCATTTCTGGGGAGATCCAGAGACACTAGACAGAGAGAGGGGTTTCACTGCACCACCCATCAGGATGCTCATGCAGAACAGCCATGCTGATGTCGGGACTGTGGTGATAGGCACAGGTGTCCACCAGGGTGTAGGTGAAGGCCAAAGCCACAGTGAACTCTGTTCCACAAGGTGAAAGGCAGGCCATTATTAGCCCATGCTACCCTGCTTCTCCCCTACACGGAAGAGCAGCAAATGGCCCCAGAACCCAAGAGTTTTCACTGCCACTCTCAAGCCACTTCAAATGCATCTGCCCAGGTCTCGCTCATCACCTCTGAGATTTCAGGGGATGACCTGCCCCTGGGCTGCAGACTGGGGCTCACCTTCAAGGTTGTGAGTAAGAAATATATCACTCCCCCTAGCCTCCTGTCAATCCCCAGGGCCTCAGAGAGCCCACAGGAGCACAGGAAGGAAAGGCAGAGACAGGCCTGACCAAGGAGGGAAGGGAGTACATGACCCTCCAGGGCTTCTCATGCCACCACATTAAAACAAAAGGTGATAGATCAGATTTCACTCATTTCTTCTGATTTATGGAAAGCAAGTCTCCGAGTTTGGGCAGGAAGGCAACACAGAGAAAAGTCCCTTAGGTATAGAAACCCAGACAGCCTGTGTGTATGGAGGGGAGGGCGAATGACACACTGTTTGACAAAGGTGTCATGTGATATTAAACATGGTCTCAGACCTGTGAACACTGACCTTTGCCCCCTTTCAGTCCCACCCCCTTTTCCCCAGCTTCCCCCCATTTCGAATCTGAAATGTAGATTTGGCTTGAATACAAAATACCTTTCACCCACCAGAACTGAACATTTGCACACCCGACTGCATTGAAATGATACAATGCCGGGGTCAGAGTAACACAAAATACTAGGACCACTAGACGTAACACAGACTCTGTATTTCTAAACACCATTCTAGCAGTTCACAGTCCCCCACCCTCCAACCCAAGGCTCAAATGTAAGAGAAGTTCACTGTATCTCTTCAGGCTTGTTTTGCCCTCACTTTCACTATTCATTCAATGTCTTGGTGCTTTCTTTGGGCTTTTATAAATACATACATATACATCATATAGAGACAGAGATAGATAGAGATAGAGAGATAGATATATCAGCACCTTATTTAAAGAGCTTTGTCCAGTCTCTTGAAAACAGCCCCAGTGCAGGGGCAGGCACCTTCAGAAAGGGTGTGGAAATCTGTTTGCAACCTTCTAGAGTGTAATTCTAAACCACAAGGAAGAGTATCCTTCCGCCCTGTGCAGCTGAGAAATTTAACAAACCACAACTGCCTTTTCCACTCAGAGGCAAGACATCCCTTCCAGCTGAAAAACTGGATTCTGAAGAGAAGGACCTATAGGAATATTAACCACAAAGAGGATATTTCTCCAAAACACTCACCTTTGAGTTCTGAGTGTCTAGTCGTGTGTGTGTGTGTGTGTGTGTATGTGTATGTGTGTGTGTGTGTGTGTTTGAGTATATAGACATTTATGCATACATATGTATTTCTGCAAATATGTAAAAGTGAATAAGCATACATGAGAGTGTACATGTGAATAAGTGACTTATGTGTGCACAAGTGTGTATGTATGTGTATAAATGTGTGTGTTATATAAATGTATTTGTATGTATGAGAGTATATGGATATATGTGTGTGTTGGTATACGTTCATGTGCATAAGTTTATGAACAAGTGTGTGGACATATATGAGTGCATGCGAGTGTGCATATGTATGTGTGAATATGCTAGTGTATGTCAGCGTGAGTATATTTGTGTGCATGCATGTGTGCACATAGTTGTGTGTGTGCCTGTCTTTTTAATGGAGTAACCCAGCATCTCATTAATGAGCTGGACTAGGGACCTATTGGCTCCACCTGGAACCCACACTCTACCCTTTGTGCCTTTAGTCAGGGCAAGATTGGGGTTGAGGTACCTTGAAGTGTGCGATGAGCCAAGGGCCAGAGAAACACAAAACAGCAAATACTCTAGGGAGACACTTCTGTCGTTGAAGACATTCTGATGTTTGTGAACTTGACCTCAAATCCCTAGAAAAGCCTACCCTCCCTAGGAGGGAAAGCCTATGGCAAGATGAGGCCATGTCCTAGAATGAAGCAGAAGAGAGCAGGATTCAGCATAGCTGCTTGCTTGCCCAGCTCCTTAGTTGGTCAATCTGCCTCAAGTTCACTGGATTTCCACAGGAAAAAACCACCCTGAATCAAGGGAAAGATGTAGGGCCTCCTACATTTCTACATTTGTGGGTCAAGAGACTAATACATCCTGATACATCCAAACTGCTTCAACCCTCCTAAAACCCTCTCATTCCACCTCTCCCCAAGCATCTCCTCCATCTCACTTGTCCCCAGCATTCGACCCACCGAGTGACAAAAGACAGAATTAAATGTTCCTTTTTTCCCCATAAATGTATGCTCTTCACTACCCCTTATATTTCTAATCTCCTAAACTCATTTAATTATGTCCAGAGTAATTAAACTTTCTATCAGGGGGCATCTGGAATGAACGTTAATACATTTTAATTTGACTTATACAATGAATATTCGATCCCACATACAGTGTGGGGGGAAGTGCTTGTACACACACATTCTCGCATAATATGCTCATGGGGATCATGGGTTGCAGGAGGTTCTCAGGGTGGGAGCTGGGAGGATTCACCCAGACACGCTAGGAGACCATGAACACCATGTGGACAAGGCTTTGGGGTGAAAAGGGTTTAGTGGGGAGTATTAAAAACCAGGCAGGGTGGGGCTTCCAGAATCTCAAACACCCTTTTGATAAAACAAAGTCCCTGAGATTTAAACCAGACAAAGATCTTCCTCACTAAGAATTGAGGACCTATATTTAAAAGCAGAAGGGGGGGGGGGAGCGCCTGGGTGGCGCAGTTGGTTGAGCGACTGCCTTTGGCGCGGGTCATGATCCCAGAGACCCGGGATCAAGTCCCACGTCGGGCTCCCAGCTCCGTGGGGAGTCCGCTTCTCGCTCTGATCTTCTCCCTTCTCATTCTCTCTCTCACTCTCTCTCTTTCCTAATAATAAATAAATAAAAGCAGAAGGGGTAGGGTTAAAAAAAAAAAAAAAAGGTGTGCTTGTACTGACTCCCTCTCAAATTGAATTTTTAATGAGAGCTTTTTCCTGAACTAGCCTTGCAGGGAAAGGTAAGCACGAGCAAAGGTCCAACATTCCCCTCTTCAGGAGTAGAGTACCTGCTTGCAATAGGTACACACATGTTTCCATCTACACACATGCCAGACTATGCTTGCACCCCCTGTACACCAAAAGGAATAAGTCTGCATGATTCAGAAAGAATTTTGAGGCTGGAGGTACTAGGTCCTGCTCAACATTTAACAGGCTGTGTGACATTGAGCAAGTCCCTTCCCTACTGGCTCCCTGTGGCCAGCTAGCCTCAATTTTGTCATCTGTGAAGTGCAGGGTTGAACAGGAAGCTTGCCAAAGTTCCTCTAGCCAGGATACCCTGATTCTATCCCTTCTTACTTCAGACCTCCCCAAGGAAATGTGCCTCCTGGTGAGAAGGGGTTACAGGCCAAGATCTGCTGGCAATAGAGTTCCCCAGCAAGAGACATTAATCCACAAGGGAACAGTTAGCATAACAGGAGTTTAATCAAATAAATGGCTAAAACTTAATTGTTAAGTGGGAGCTTGCCTATGCCATCTGACAGATGGCACACTCCCTAATCCTACAGCTTACTGCACTGCTGGACGCCATCTGAGGGGCAGGGTGGGACCAAAGCCGTTCCTGCTCACCTCCCAGTTGGCCCCAGACCACTCACGCTCACGCACTGGTGAGGCCACTTGTCACCAGAAGGCCCCCTTATGCTAACAAGCAACCAAGATAAAATGTATAACTATTTGAAGGGGCAAAAGATCCCTGATGGGAAAGACTCATGGTAAGAGAACACACCTCCCTGGAAACAGATGTCCTGATCCTATAACACAAATTGCAGTATCACATCCCCAAAATACAAGCCCTCCCATAAATCATTCAGGGGAGCCTGTTTCGTTTTCCTGTTCTGATGAAAGTGACCCGTGTGTGGGGCTCAAGGCCAAAAGTGCCGCCACACTCGAGCAACCCCACACTTCCCCACAACTTACTGTAAAGGTGCTGACCAAAACCACCACAGCCGGAACCGCTTCCCCTGCTGCCCTTTAGAAGTTGGCATTCCCCAGGGGTTGGTCCACAGCTAAGCCCCTGCCCCTCCCTCCTCCTGTGCCAGCCTGGCCAAGCCCAAAGGCTTGTCCACACAAGGCTCCTTTCTCCCCACCTTCCCAGGATCATCCACTTATAGTTGGAAGCTAGGCCTCATCTTTACATTTGCATACTCCTCCTTTTGCCCCTCATGTTTGGGCATTCTCTCTTACTCTACGTGACACTGATTGTTTCATGCCAACATGTTTTCTCTCTCCCCGTGGTATTTTCCATAATCAATTTTACTGAGGTGTGATTTACATAAATCTCACCAATTTTCAGTGTGCAATTCAGGCAGTTCTGACAAATGTATATAGTCATGTAACCACCACCACAATCATGTATAGCACATGGACATGTCTCCTTCGTCCTTCAACCCCTTTAAGGCAGTCAACCCCTTATCCAGGCCCCCTGACTCTTGGCATCCTGTGATTTGTTTTCTATCATGATTATTTTGTCTTTTCTAGAATTTCCCTTAAATGGAATCATTCAGTGTGTACTCTTGTGTATCGCTTCTTTTGCTCAGCAGACTGTCTTTGAGATTCATCCCTATCATCCCAGACATCAGTACTTCCACACTTTTTATTATTGAGTAGTATTCCATTGCTAGTCACAATTTGTTTGCTCATTCATTGGTTGATAGATATCCCAGTTGTTTCCAGTTTTTCACCATTACAAATAATGCTGCCATGAACATTTAAGTACAAATCATTGTGTAGACATATGCTCTCATTTCTCAAGTCAGTAGAGAAATTGCTGGGTCACATGATCAGTGTGTCTTTAACTGGGAAAGAAATGGGCCAGCTCTTTTCGAGGGTTAGTGTGCTATCTTGCATTCCCATAAATGAGAGTTCCAGTTGCTCCACCAGTGTTTGTTTTTTCTGTGTCTTTAATTTTACTCATCTGATTGTATATATAGTGGTGTCTCCTTATGGTTTTAATTTTGCACTTCTCTAATGACTATTAATGTTAAGTATCTTTCCAGATGTCTATTCTCCTTTGGTGAAATATCTATTGCACAAATATTTTTTTGGCCCTTTTTTATTGGCTTGTGGATTTCCTTTATTATTAAGTTATAAGAGTTCTTTAATCGGGATACAAGTTCTTAATCGGATATATTTTTTACAAATATTTTCTCTGTCTTTATTTTGTCTTTTCATTTTGTTAAGTGTCTTTTGAAGAGCAATTTTTTTTAAGATTTTATTTATTTATTTGACAGCAAGCAAGCGGGAAAGATCACAAGTAGGCAGATAGGCAGGCAGAAGAGAGGAGGGGAAACAGGCTCCCTGCTGAGCAGAGAGCCCCATGCGGGGCTTGATCCCAGGACCCTGAGATCATGTCCTGAGTCAAAGGCAGAGGCTTCAACCCATTGAGCCAACCAGGCGCCCCTTGAAGAGCAATTTTAAATTTTGGTAACGCTCAAATTATCACTATTATATTTTATAGTGTGTTCGTGTACTGTTTAAAAATTTTGCCTAACCCAAGATCACATAAATTTTTTCCTATGTTTTCTTTTATACCTCCTACATTTAGACCAATCCATTTCAAGTTAATTTTTGTGTATGGTGTGAAATAAAAATGGAAATTTTTTTTGTATATGGTTTCTAATTACTCCAGTTCATTTGATGAAAAAGTTATCTTTTCCCCACTGAACTGCCCTTGCCCATCTTTGTAAAAAAATCAGCTAATCGTATGTGGGCATCTAGTTCTAGACTCTATTCTGTTCTATTGATCCACATGTCTATCTGTACACTAACACCACAATGTCCTGAGTATTCTAATTTTACATTAAGTCTTGAAATCAGGTAATGTAAGTCCTCCAACTGTGTTTTTCTCCTTCTCCTGTGTTTTGACTATCCTAGGCATTTGCATTTCTATATAGATTTTAGAATCAGTTTGTCAACCTCAACAAAAAATCCTGCTGGGAGTTTCATTGAAAATGCATTAAAATCTATTGATCAATTTCTCTCCCCATTATATTTTAAGCTCCTGGAGGACAAGGAACCTATCTTACATTTCCCCATGGTTCCTGAATGATAGTCAAATATCCATCTTTCAGTGGAGATGTGACTGTGGTTGGGGCAGAGAAGGCTGAGGGCAGAATGAGATAAGGCACTGCTGAAGGAACATAGGTCAGGAATGGTGTGGAGTTAAATGCAGATATGAGGACAATGAATGGGAACTCTTGGGTGGTGGCATATATCCTGGGACTAGCAGAGGAAAGTGGTGACTAGGAAGAAGTCAGTTCCTCTCATAGTCTGTGTTTCACAATCAGGGTAAGTTCCAAGATATCCAGAACTCGGAAATTCTAGAGGGAGAAACGGGTTCTTGGAGACTGGGATCTGGTAATCAATCACTGTGAAATGGAATGGAAGTTTATATTTCTGACTCCAGGTTCTCTCTAGCAAAAGTTAGAAAGGGCTTATACATCATCTAGTACATATTTTACAAGGGAATAAAATAAGAACTAGAGAGATTAAGGTCACATAATTAAGTGATGAATTAGTAGCACCTAGGATTAGAAAACAATACAGGTCTTTGTCTCCACGGTCAGAGACCTTTCCATCATATCTCAGTCTCTTTTTTTGGCAATGTGTATCCTCTCCTGCCTATCAATTAACAGAGCCATTGCTTCCAGAGCTGGAGCTCTAAGAAGTTAATCAGATGGTTGTTCCAAAAAGTCAGAGGGTAGTCTAAAGGTCCCCCACATGCTACCTCCCTTTTTGTCCACCCATCAGCTGAAGCCATTTTCAAGAAATCTTAGTGGCTTCTCTTCAAATCCCCACTATAATCAAGCTCCCTTTCTCTGCCCCTTGCTTCAGACCAGGTTTGGCTTTCCCAGGTACTGCGGTGAAATGGGAAGGGCTCTTAGCCAGAAGTTAGGAGACTTGGTCTCTGGACCACCTGCTCCCAGCTCACTGGACAAATCACTGAACTTCTTGAGGCCATAGTTTTTCACCTCTGACAAATACGAATAACACTTACACTATTGGCTTAAAGACACTGTAAAGATAGAGTGAAAATAGAGTGGAAGTGCCCTCCAATACCTCTAAGCTGGCATGTAGTAGAAGGTATGGGGATGAAGAAACCAGGTACCAAAAGCAGGCTTTCTCTGAAGCCTCACTGCCAGAAGCAGAAATTACAAAGGAGGTTTAGGGGCATGTCCTCCATGCACACTCTCTCCCCACAATGGAACTCATCTCTGCTTGTAGGAAAACTTGATTTGGTCCTTTCATTCCCAGTGTCTATAGAAGATCTGTGTGTATGGGTGAGTGGACATCTCAACTTCCCGCCAATTTCCCCACCTCCCTCTACCTGCACAGAGATATTTAAGTGCCCCTCTGCTCTGGTCTTGGAAGCCCCTCCCACTCCCAGGTAATTGTGCCCTCAACTTGCAGCACCCCTACTATCCCTCCAAAGTTAGGCCAGTGTCCTGGCCCATCTCTTGAGAGGCTTCCAGTCATGCCCCTGCTTTGCCTCCTCAAGTTATCTCCAACAACCCAAGGCTAAATTCCCTTATAATTCGGCTATGCCTAAACTAAGATAGTTCAGTAACTCAGAATAGAGTTCTGAGCCCATCCGAGTACTACTACAAGAGAAAGAACCATAAGAGTTATCAGTGATCACCTCCTGGATATCAAATACTACCCATAGTAAAAAATTCCCAGATAAAATTCCATCTCATTTCCAGAGACATGCTCCTTTTGCTTGCCTTTCTCTCCCCAGAAAGGAGATTCCCCCCATTTCTGCTGAGACTAAACACTGCTCTCATAGCATAGCCTTCTTCCTGGTAATGTAAGATTGAACTCCCATTCCTAGAAGCCCCCAAATTCAGTACAACTGCAATTGACTCTAGGCTTTGCTTCTCTCTCCTGCTGGAAGCAATTTAATTACTAAATTAAGGTAATATCATTGTTTTTCTAACCACAAATGGTGTTAAAATGATCAATGTCACTAATGGGTAGCTTGATCTCCCTCCAGCCACCTCCCCCACCTACCTCCTAGCACCCCACTCCTCCCAAGGAGAACCAAACTGTCTCCTCTCCTAGTGAGAGTGCCACATTTCCATGCAAATTGAGTGTCCAGAGTGAATGGGGTGGGGGCGGTGCCCAGACTTTCTCCATGGCTGAGCTGCTGGAGGAGTATTTGCATAATAAAATGCATTAACAGCTTGGAATTAATCATAGCTGCTACCCTGGATGGCCTAAAGAACTATTTTCCAGGCCCTAATCTGTGAAAACTCTGGATGGCATTTATAGGTAATGGAGCCTCTGTATATTTTTCTAATTATCATTACATTTTTCTATTTGTCTCCAAAATGTGCCCCCATTCTAAAATAGCATAAAATATGGGTTTTTTAGGATATTTTTATTACATAAAAATCCTTATGCACTCAATAAATTACACCATACATGTCTTTATGCACAAGATTATGTTGGAAGAAGATGAGTAGAGATTTATATGACAGAGTACACAACAAAGTATAGACTTTGGAACCTAAACAACTCTGGTTTGAGTCTTCCCTTGTAGATGATTTAGGGAAAGTCACACATCCTTGCTGAGACTTGGTTTCCTCTGCTGTAAAAAGGGGATGTGGTAGGCTGTCTTCTAATGCCCCGCCTTCTGGTATCCACACCCTTGTATAATCCCCTCCCCTTGAGTGTTGGCTAGATCTAGTGGCTTGCTTCTAACAAAAAGAATATGACAAAAGTGATGGGATGTCAATTCCAAGACTGGTTTACAAAAGATTGTGACTTTTCTCTCTCTCAACTTGTTCACTGTGATAAAGCTGGCTACCACATTGTGAGCTGCCCTGTAGGGGCCCACACTGCAAGGAAACTAAGATGGCCTCCAGCCAACAGCCAGTGAGGAACTGAGGTCTTCAGTCCAACAACTCAGAAGGAACTGAATCCTGCCAACAACCCGAGTGAGCTTGCTCAGTTGAACCTCAAGAAGATTGCAGGTCTGGCCTACACCTTCATTGCAGCCTCATGATAGACCCTTAACCGAGCTAAGCTGCACCTAGATTCCTGACCCATAGAAACTGTGAGGTAATAAATGTGTGTTGATATGGATGCTAAGTTTTGGGGTAATCTGTTATAATACTGCAATAGATAACCCATAAGGATATCAAAGCATATAAGCTACTTCACCGAAACACGTTCTTAACAGGGTTTAAAATAGCGCAGCACCATACAGATGTATATTATCATTTGTTTTCAACCCAATAAATAATTCACTTTCCTAAATGCTTAACTTGCTTTGTTTGAACAGCCAAAGGAAGTTCTGCTTCCTCTAAATGTCCACATCCATATATTTCTCAGGAATTTCATCCCTGTTGCAATTTTCACTCTGGGGCTTAGGGTTTGTTTTGTCAAGATTATGGGCAGGACCACCTCACAGAAGATTGTGCGTAGACAACGATGGGAAGTTAATTGTCAGTAACAGGAAGATTGTTTCCACAAAACTATTCTTTCATAAGCTTTGTCATAGACCAACTCCTACCACTAATAAGTAATAGTGGTAAAAATCAGAATGATAACAGTTACTACCATTTATTGAGCAACCATTATGTGCAGGGAACTTTGAAAACATTCTTTCAGATCCTCACCACAACCCTGAAAAAAAATTCAGAGGGTTTAAGTCACTTGTTCAATACTAAGTAGTTAGGGTACTTCAGAACTGAGGTTAGAACAGAATGCTTTTTGTTCATATGTGATCCTCGTCTTTTATGTATGTGTGCCTAAATAATTTTTTTAAATAAAGGGAGAATTTGCTTTTTATCCTTTTTTTTCCATTTAACACTTTATCATGAGTATTTCCCCCATGTTATAAAATTTTTAACACTATTTTTAAGGGCAGCATAATATTCCATTATGGAGCAGATTTCCTCTACCCTTATTTTTCGGTATTTAGGCTATTACCAGATGTTTTGCTTTCATAAATTACGCTGTGATATGCATCTGTGATCATATCTGATGATTTTTGTAGAATAAAGCCCTAGGAGTGGGACTTCCAGGTCAAGTTTATAAGCGTTTTTAAGGCTCCTGATGCATGTTGCCAAATTGCTTTCCTGAAAGGTTGCACCAACCCATATTCCCACGGAGATAAACACTTAACTTTGAAAGCAAAGGGAATTTTAAAATGTGAGATAAGCTGGCACCTTGTTTAAAGGAACAACTCCTTAAGTTCCCTGCAAAGGCCCTCTGAGAACCCCCATGAACCACTGGCTAAGGAAACACTGTTCTGCCTTCCTGACTGGCTGGTTAAATTCCCAATGTCCCAGATGTCATTTTATTCACGGTTATAGGAGGGGATTGGGTGGAGTAAGAGGGGAAATAGAAGCATTTGCATGATAATAAACCTGAAACTTAATAATCATGCTTTTACAAAACATGTATATGGTCCTTTCTTGAGGCTGCTTTTGCAGAATAGGATGACCTTCTCCAAGGGGATAAGAATATTTTTCTCTGCCAGATCTTAAGCTAGGGCATTGAAATTATTTCTATACACATACACAAAGAGAAGGAGGGAGCTGGGGTACAAATATTTAGTCACCCAAAGAGAGGAGAAAAGATACCACAGTGGCATTAATTATCTAGATGGTATTTAAGGCCAAAGGAAAATTCGGGAAGATTTATTTTTAATTGTAAAAATTCTCCACCCCAATCTGTTATATGTTGACATAGCCAAAGAACCATTGGCCCAGTTTAACCTTTGAACATTTCCATTTTACTTCTACAAATTGCAAGAAAGGAAAAGAATATTCACAAAGATAAGGGAGGAAACGATGGTTACAGGGGGGAGACAGAAACAGAAGAAAAAATGTTATTTCAATTCTCAGCAGTTATTTGGGTTTTCAAACCATAGTCTGGGTCTTAAGAAATGGAAGTTAACTTCATATACACACAAAGTAGGGCAGGGCCTAGATGGCACAGTTTTAAAAGATCAAAAAGATTTTGGTATTCTGCCATTATTTGCAGTGCCCTGCACTGATCCAGATTGGCCAACTGCTGTAGCAAACAAACCAGATTCCAGTGGCCTAACATCATAAAGGGCTACTTCTTGCTTATATCACAGTCTAGTGTAGGTTGTCCAGAGGGTGGGGGTGGTGAAGGAGGATCTATTCCACACAGTCATTCAGGGACCCAGGGAAATGTGAATTAAACCAAGAACGTACCAGTCTCATCCACTGGATTAACAAAATTTAAATTTTTACAACAAAAACATATCTGTATATAAATTGTATGATTTGAATAGATTTGAGAAATTATAAAATGGCTGCTTAGTGTTCTATGTCCCCAGAGCAGACAGAGAAGGTAAATAAAGCCAAGAGTAAAAGTAGGGTTAGATGACAAGAGAAGAATTTGGGGAAACCGCTTGCATTGCTCCCCAACTCAAAAGAGGTTTAGAAAGGGAAAAGAAATCCAAGTCCTAGAAAAAAGACTAGCTACTGGCAACAGAGTACAGGCTGTACCCAAACAGGCTCTTTTAGACTCTCATGGCCACTCTCAGAACCCTCCCTCCTAGAATAAATCACCCGAATCAAGACATCTTGGATCTTGGGCATGAAACACCCCTCTCTTATGGCTCCTGCTCTGTTGCGGCCACACATTCTAACTTAGCAGCCCAATCACAGCGACAGCTTTGGAAGAAAGGTTACTTGTTCCCAGGCCCACAGTGAGAAGTGGGAGGGAATGTAGGAACCAGGGCAAGACTTGGCCACGGTGTCATCAGATGTATCTGGATCATCCCCCCTGCCCTGAACAGGTGGGTGCTGGACAAAGAGATTGTCTGTGATGAGTAAAAAGAGACATTTGTTGCAAAACCCGAGGGTAGGTCTCTGGGTAGGAAGTATCTTGGTTACACAGCCCTGGGACCAGGGGGAGAAAGCATTTCATCATTTAGATTTCAATATTTGGTTCATAGAGACCTGGAGAGACTTCCAGGGATTACAGTAATTGCCAAGAGAAATGGGGAGATTTTTAGATTTTTTTTTTTTTTTACATTTCTTAATGATACCTTCACTGGCCCTAGCTGAGCAGCATCTTAACGCTAAATTGGTGAGGACTGTCCCTTTTAGGGTGACCAATTTGTCCCAGTTTCCCAAGATTTTACCTATTTTAAAAATGAGGGAAACTCCTCCATCTCAAGCAAAGCAGCATGGCTGATCACACTAATTCTTCTACACAATTTTCCTAACAGCACCAATTGGGAGCTGTTTTACCCAAAGTGACAAAGGATTTGGGCTGAACCACTGACTTTCTCCCTTCTAGAGGAGTCAAGATGAGGGCAGGTCAGGGTTACTGTCTGTGACCCTGGCACAAAGCAACATTATCTATCCCTTGAGGAGATTAAATTTACAACTTGGCCTCCAATCACAGATTTAGGAAAGAGCTTGGAGATTATCTAATGACCATCTAGATGGCAAATAAGGAAATCGAGATGGACAAATCTTAAGAAACACTAAGGCCATGCAGCACAACTGTCCAGAGCAAGACTTCTTCTCCATTCTGGAGCTCTTCCCACTGCAACACACAACTCCATCACTAAAATGCCCAAGCAACTGAGTTAATGGGCCCCAAGAGATTATCCTGGACATCCCTCCCAAATCCTGTGAGAAATGCTCCCAATAGTCAACACCAGCGGCAAAGGAAAGGATGGCAGTGGCAGCCTCCCCTTGGGGAGATTCATGTGGTGCCTGAGAGGCCGTACCACACCACCATGAGCTGCCCTGTCTTTCTGGGGCTCCACTCCCAGCCTCCAAACCCTCCTGACCAACATCAGGGCCCCAAACTTTCCTGTACTTCCTTCCTATCCCACCTTCTCAGCTTATACAGGGTCTAGAAAAGAAGACAAAAAGAGGGGCAAGGAGGCACATGGGATGCAGTAAGTCAGAGTCACTACAAAAGCCTCACTGAGAATCTCCTTAAGAGTTTTTTTATTGTTGTTTTCAAAGATTTTATTCGTTTATTTGTCAGAGAGAGAGAGAAAGCACAAGCAGGGGGAGTGGCAGGCAGAGGGAGAAGCAGGCTCTTCAGTGAGCAAGGAGCTCGATGCAGAACTTGATCTCAGGGTCCTGGGATCATTACCTGAGCCAAAGGCAGACGCTTAACCGACTGAGCCACCCAGGCACCCCAATTGGTAACTGTTGAGAAACTGAATGAAATACACTGCTCAAGCTGATTCTACAGAGAACAGCATTGCTGTTCTCAAAAACCAAACCAGCCACCAGGCAACTACTTCTTCAATCAACAAAGAACCTACTTACAAATCTCTTATTTTTAAAGGGAACAAAAAAGGTTTTGATCACACACAGAAAGAGTCTGTGCAGCTGGTAGCATATGCCCTTTGGGAACACGGGGCTTTTAAAATTATTACTCTTATGGCTTCTCCCATTATTATTTCAGTTTTATTAAAGCTCATCTGTGTAGACGTATCCATAGAAAAGGTAATTCGGGTTGGATACAGGTTTGAAAAGCATGTGGAAATTGCCACCAGGAATAATTATTTCATATTCTCACCCCTCCCAGGTCTCTCTTCTGAACTTAGAGACTGTTGTTATTCAGGCAGATGAGAGTAACACAGTGCAGGTACTTCCAACCTCTCCAATATTTGAGGGATTGGAAGTCCACTTCAGGTAGATATGTTTGAACCTAAAAGGCTGTGACATTGCAAAGTTAAACCACCTATTCTGGTTTACCTCTACACCTCAATGTCCCCCAAGAGACACCTTATTCTGCCACTCTGTTCTCTGTCCCTGAAACTCTTTCCCATGCTCTGAGACCCAGCTTAAGTTCCTCCTAAGACATCTTACCTTGCCAAGCCTCTACAACCCACATCATTCTCCCTTCTCTGAGCTCATGTAGGTCTTAAAGTAGCACTTAATTACAAAATATGTTCTATTGTGCTTTTGTTTCATGACTCAGGTATACAAAATGCCTCATATGAGAAATGTTCAATTAATATTTGTTCGATGAATAGGTAAATAAGAGCATGGATTTGGGAGTCAAAAGACCAGATGTTACTTCTCACTAGCCAGATGATCTTTAGCAAGTCACTTAATCAGTTCTAGCCTCAGTTTCTTTATCTGGAAAATGACAATAATATGACATGGCTCAGAGGAATAAATAAAATACAAATAACAGGTGGTGAAGAACAGAGTGAGCCCTTGACCTTCACAAAGTGCCCACTGAGTCAGCATTCATTTATTGATTCTCTAAACCAGTTTATATTTCAGAGTCTTCTTTTTTTTAACAGTATTCATGCTGAGACATGTCTACCATATTTTGATTAGGATAAGGTTTAACCTACTGATAGTGAAAAGTTTCCAGAAATCAAGACCAAGTCCTGTAGCCAAAGGACATGAGGAGGTTGTGGTGTAAGTGTGTACTGATATGCCTTCTTATAGGAAAAGAAAAATTCCCCAAACTTATTATAACGAAAAACGTTGTTTGAGTCACCCGCCATGGCCCTAGTATCATTTACCATTGTTTCCTTCAAAATACCTGAAAATGTGTCCAGCAGGTAATAAGACATAGCAGGCACTCTATTTGTGTTTGTAAACTGAATTATAGGCATGAAGTGTTGGGAATTTAACTAGCTGGAGTAGTAGGGAAATGTTTTCAAAAGTCATTTAATTCTTGGTGTCCTAAGGTATATTTCAACAAAACAGAACTCCAAAAGACTGCCCAAAGCTGCAGCCAAAACAGCCCTGGGCCAAGGATTGTTGAATGGTGTCCTTTAAACCCTGCCCCATAAATATTCTCAGCCTAATGAACCCATGCCCCCAAACAGCCCCTGAACTGGTCTACTAACCGCAATACATGTTAAATTTATGATTTCTAAACAAGATAAAAGACCTGATTGGATTTATTTCCTTACTAAAAAAAAGCATTCCATTCCTGACCAAGTTGAGACCCTGAGCTGGTTTATTTGCTACCAGCACCTACTTGCGTGTCACTTGGGCAAAACCTCCTTATATAGCTTCCCTGGTGTTCTGTAGAGTGGCCTTCTTTCCCTGACTGGTCTGAGCCTACTCCTCCCACCACAGATTGCTCATGGCAGTGACTCCGCAGCCATTTACTGATTCCTCCTTCAGGTGGAATTCAGGTCAGGTGACTTCCTACCCGGCCACCACTGAGCAGCATTCTCTCAGTTTATTCTCCCAAGTTCTCCCTTACAGGGAAAGTCACATGGAATCATGGAGTCAGAAGTGACCTTGGAACTCATCTACTCATTTCACAGATGAGAAAAATAAGACCCAGAGAAGAAAATGAATAGAAAGAGCAGGGACTAGATAGAACCCAAGGGTCTTGATTCTGAAACTGGAGCTGGGCCCTCAGCCTCAAGACCTCGTCAGCAGCCCCTTCCCCAGCACACATTCCAGGAAGGTCATGTGGGAAGTCCAGAGCCTTTGCCTTCAGCGCCTCAGTTGGGCTTCCAAAATGTCTGTGTGGATAGGCTCACTGTGGCTGCCATCCTCCTACCCATCACTCTGCAGACTCCAGGCCTGTCTTAGCTGATTTCCCTATATTTCGTTTTCTCAAGGTTAGACTCTTGTTTCTGGAATAGTTAAAGTGAGATGAGCAATATCTGACAAAACAGCCTACCTGAGGAAAAGAAATTAATGACTCCTCCCAGATAATCTGAGAATATTAAAACAAGGGCCTTCTAAAGGCTTTGCTATCCAGACCAACACAGCATCTTTAGAAAAAGATATCTGAAACAGGGGGTGATTGGTAAGGTATGGGAACTGGCCAGGCTCAGAAATGGCCCAGGGAATACTGGTTGTATGTGGATCCACATGATTTCTTGGCCTGAATGGAATTACTGAGAACCACATACCAGTATCATGAACCCAACACTCCTCCGTCCCAGGAAAGAGTCTGTCCTCAATTCCCATCACCTCACTGTGGCAGGTTTAGGACCAGCTCCAGCCTGAGCATGTTAGGACATTCAAGAGCCTATGCCCACATTTATCCCACTATCTCCAAAAACCTCACCTACCACCTAGCATGAGTCTAAACCCAGGAGAGAGCATGTCCAGAAAGGACAAGATTAAAAACCTCACAGAAAGTCTGCAGAATGAGTCATAGTGCCTGGGTCCCAAGTCCTGCCTACTCTCCTAACCAGTTCTATGGCCCCCAACAAACCACTGGACTGCTCTGTGCCTCAGTTTACTCACTGCAGAAGTGAGGTTAATGGCAATACCTTGATAGAATAGGAACAAAATGAGAAAATAAAAACTGTTCAATGAAGGTAAAGATAGTTTTCAAAGGTATGATACCTCATTATGTTATTAGTAACAATGCAATCACTTCCTTGTCCTCCTCCCAGACATTTACTCACATTTCTTTGGAACGCTTTCAGAGAACTCTCAGATTTACCAGATAACTTGAAAGATTTAGCTTCCCCTCCTGTTTAAATTCCCTCGCAGTTAAGCCCAGTTTGTACCAACTGACTTTTTAAAAAATAAGATTAAAAGGGAAGCTTTGACCAGGACTCAGGACTCAGAAAACCAAATCATTTGGCAAAAAATGAATTCCAAGCATCTGCCTCCATCACCAGCAAATATATGCTGCATGCTTCCTGAGAGCAAGTCACAGAGTTGAAAGCTTAGAGTCCTTTGCCCTGGTCTCAGAATATAACTTCAGGTCTCTCAAGTTTTGCTTTTGAGGCCAGTTCTTGACCTGCAAGTTCTTAAAGCCCAATAGCAACCAGACAAAACTCTTGCCCATGATGTTTTATCTCAGTATTCACACCTTGCATTCCAGCCTCTTTCTGTCTACAGACTTGAACCTTTAGAGTTTGACAAGCAAGGAGTTCTACAGGCAAGGGATAAGATTATACCATGTTGCTATTTGAGGGAGAAAAGAGAGGGGAATCCTAAATAAGCAAGGACTTACCAAACAAATTAATAGGCCAGACTAGATTAGACTTTGTCTTCCCTGATCCAGCTCAAACACATGTTTGTAAGACAGATCTTCTACTTTTTTTAATGGGCAGAATGAACAACAAGAAACTTTTAGACTGATAATAGTAGATTTCACAAACAAATAGTAAAGAGCCCATCCAGTGTAGAAAACATCTTACCTGTCTTTGGAATGCTCCCACACCTTGAAGAGGTCCCCCTTCTTACATTTCCAAAGTCCTCAGAAATTATTCAAAAGTGAGAATATAATGAGGGGAAGCAGCAAACTTGCAATCTGATGACTTTTCCCAGTCCTCCCCAACAGAAACCTTCCATAAAGTAAATGGCTCTAAGGGTGCAGTTCACCTAGAAAGCACTCATATCAACCACCGGCCTTAAAGTAGACATAAATATCAGGTTAGCTTCACAGCCATTTATCCTACTCTCTGGCTAACACACATAAATAAGCTGGAAGTGGACACATCTCCCACCCCAGGGCGGTGATCCTGCCCCCAAACTCCAGACACCCTGTCAGGTAGTAAAAGAAAATCAGCCCTTCTTTGGCGGCAACAGACTGGATAGTTCGCTGGTGCCCCAGGCTCTGGAGAGTGCCTCTGTCTTCCATTAGATTCTTTTCCCTCTCTGCTGCTGCCCCTGTCCTTGCTTCTTTGCTTTCTCTTGCTAGCTTTGCCTCTTGTTTTATGTTTCTTTACTTTGTTGCCATTTGTTCTTGTTAATTTCTTTCTTTTTTTTAAGATTTTATTTATTTATTTATTTATTTATTTATTTATTTATTTATTTATTTATTTGAGGGGGGGCGCAAGCAGCGGGAGAGGCAAGGGAA
Source organism: Nasua narica (assembly GCA_028533885.1). Classification (NCBI taxonomy): domain Eukaryota; kingdom Metazoa; phylum Chordata; class Mammalia; order Carnivora; family Procyonidae; genus Nasua; species Nasua narica. Next base: position 65,673,313 of record CM052811.1, read on the forward strand.
GAGGGAGAAGCAGGTTTCCTGCTGAGCGAGGAGCCCAACTCCAGGCTCAATCCCAGATCCTGGGATCATGACCTGAGCTGAAGGCATATACTTAACTGACTGCGCCACCCTTGTTCTTGTTCTTGTTATTTTCTATTTTGGTTTTGTTTGCTTGCTTTTTTAAACAGTTTTTTTAGTTAGGGTGAAATATATATAACACAGTATTTACCATTTTAACCATTTGTAATACAATTCAGTGGCATCAAGTATACTCACAATACTGTATGCCCATCACAACCATGCATCTCCAGAACAGTGTATCCCCTCAGCGGACCCAACACACCCTCACAGCTGGACTCCCCTTCCCTCCCCAGCCAACATCAAGGTGACCCCAATGTTATCTAAGGTAGCATCTACCAGTGTATCATCCTTGTGCCCTGACAGCTTCCAATGCATCCCTATGCTACCTATGATATTTTTCCCTCTAATCACAAAAATTTGACTCCCCCATTCAAAAAATAGATGTTTGGGAACTTCCTCTTTACTATCCAAACCCTGCAAAACCCTAAATGATAAATGCCAAATGAGGGGCCCATGCAGTAGGCCAGAGGGTGGGGTTGGCAACACTTCTCAAACTTAATTCACATTGTTAAAATGTAGACCATGACTCCATAGCTCTGGAGAGGGGTTGCAGATTGAGCATTTTTAATGGACTCCAAGCTGACGATGCCCCACACCCTGGGGTCCACTGATAGCACTTTGAGTCTTGAGGGGAGATGTCCCTTCCCTAGAGCCCCCAGGTGAGGAAGGCTTCTAAAAGGAGGTGACAGCTTAAGAATAGTTCTCTTGTCTGTGTAGTCCCACAGGAATGGCCACCTGGGCAGACACAGGGTACAACCTCACCATGTCACCCTGAAAGCGAAGCATAATTCACCTACCCAGGGGTGGAAGTAGTGGCAGGAAGTCCAAGTACACCCAGCAGGCTGTTTGTGCCACCCGAGGAAAGAGGAACTGACCTTTTTCTCATGGGGAAGTGTATCTTCTCTTCTCCAAACCACAGGCTCCCAAACATACTAGCTCGAGTGAAGTTCCTGCGATGACCATTGGGCGTGGGCCACCCTCATCTGGCCCCCACCCCACAGGCTATGGCCAGCCAAGAAGGGCTGCCATTTCACTGCCCTGCTGCAGGACCCCAGCCTCCCCACCAGGGAGCACAGCCCCATTTGCCTTCCCACACCAGTGCTGTGCCTCTAAGCCCAAGCCAGGGAAGAAAGCTGTGTACACTGACACTTAAATTAGATCCTTGCAATTATCTCTCAATCCTGGCTTGCCCTGTGCTTCTTTATCACTTTTTTTAATAGCTAAAGTTACTCGCCCTCGTTTTAAGTACATTGTGCAAAAGGCATAGGCCAACTTCTGATATATTCCCACAAGCAAAATTAAATACCAGTAACATGTGTTTTAGTGAATTGGGTCCCTCAATTTGCATCTTATAATAAGGATGTTATCATACTGGTTTATAGCTCAGCTCTTTAGTTTTTATCTCTCTGGGGCTAGATTCCCCCTCATGAGTTCAATGTAAGTCTATGAACTAATGCAATTTTTAAAATGCTTTTCTTCTGTGTTAACATTAACACCCTTATGAGTGAAAAGATTTTACTCCCCAAAGTGTACAGAATGTTTGCATTCACTGGAGGATGGGGCGGGATATTAGCCCTTAGTGATATCCGTGGTTGCTCTTAAGTGAAAGGAGTTGAGTCAGTAATCCAGTCTGCCACTGCAAAAAAGCCTTTTTCACCTCTTTGCACTGAGACATAATCTCTGGTGTGTTCATTCCCTTACATTTAGATTAATTATAAAACATTGTCACCAGAATATTAAAGTAATGTTTAATACACAGAAGGGAATAAGGTATTCTGGAAAATGCATAATTTCCCTATGATGATTTTGCCAGTTGCATGCAATATGATCTTTTGATTGCCAGCTATAGAAATATTGTGACTAAGCTTTCACTAGCTTTTTATTTTTGCAACCATCCTGTCATAGCACTTTGAAAACTGTAAGCTTGGCCCATCAAAAAAAAAAAAAAAAAAAAAAACCAAGGGTGCCCATGCTAAAGAGTTCTCTCAGCTTGGTTCCAAAAGAGGGTGGTAGAAGGAGAGGGTGTGCAGTGTACGACAGCACCTTCCACTTCACCAGTCCTAACACAGTAGGGTGGTGGAGAAAGGACTGACCCTGCCCTCTACCCAAGTCCACCACAGGCACACACGCGCATGCACACACACACACACACACACACACACACACACACACACCATGTCCCTTGACTAGGGGAAGGTGTCAACGTTCCTAAATGGAAATCCCAAGTCCTTTTGCTTGCTTCAGACTTTCCAAGCTCTACTGCAGCCACACACCCAGGAGGAATGGTCTAAATCAACACAGAACAGCAGCAAGTGGAATGTTCCTTGCTGGCAGTGGCTGAAATGGGACCAACACGCCTCGGAGGACCACTCCTGGGGATTGGTTACCTCAGCCATCTCCCTCTAGGTCACTGGGCTCAGTCCTTGGCTGTGTTGGTTAACAACCAAGTGTTGTTACCAGCGGAGGGCTCTTGTCCTTCGAGGTCTCACTCCAGGTCTCTGCAGGTGGAACTTTTCCACTTCAATAATAATTTTTCAAAATAATAATAATAATGGCAGCAGAAGGGGCACTCCAGCCCCCTCTCATTCCCATGAGCACTCACTGGCAAGGTGGTGGTCAGATCCCTCTGTCACACTACCAAGAATGCTGGTAGAATTCTTCGAAGTTTTTAAAACTGGAATTAATTTTTAAATATGTGTTCTATTTATCCGTGCCACCTAACAGCAATACGCCCAACACCTGTCATCTTGTTTTCCATTCTCTTCAAGGCTTCCTATGCCTCACTGGCCCCCACTCTCTGCTCTTCAAAAATATACTGGATGTATATACGAAAAACTAAGCCCTCTCACCCCAAAAGGCTCATAGTCTGGAGGCTTAATTACCTCTCCATTTGAAACACAGAGGCCCCTTGGGTCAGAATTAAATGTGATTTCCAGTATGAGAGGGGATAGGTTTACTCCACTTCTGCCCATCCCACATCTGTTCTGTAGACACAATGACTCCTTAGGGCAGAAGAGGATAAACAAACCTTCTCTAGTCCAGTTTTGTAGCCTTTAGCTTTAACTTGCGGAGAAGAGTGAGGGTCAGAGTGAATACAGTTTCTGAAGATAAGATTCTAGAAACCAGAGGGTGCTGAATATCAAAGATCAAAGCCCAATAATGTCCTTGAGATCATCACAATCATTATGGATGAGGCATGTTTTCCTTTCTGGTTGTGTGCATACTGGCAGCGTACACAAGACTAAAATATGCATATGTTATAAATAGGCGTATACATAAGAAATTAGAAGTGTAACTGTGCATGTATATACCCTTCCTATACATACACCATACTTCTGACTCATGGGAAAAATGAAAAGAATAATTACATGAAACTATTACATTAAACACTTGCATTACAACTACTACATTAAACACTTAAATACATTATATGGACACTTACATTTCCTAACCGAGTATACAGTTGACCCCCTTATCCATGGAGAATATATTCCAAGCCCTAGTGGATGTCTGAAACCACTGTTAGTACCAAAACCTATATTTACTATGGTTTTTTTTTCCTATACATACATACCTATGGTAAAGTCGAATTTATTAATTAGGCACAGTAATTACTTCATTTTATCATTACTTTTGTTAGTTTTTGTTAGTAACAAAGTTTTTGTTACTAACAAAAACTAATGATAAAAGTTTTTGTTACTAACAAAAACTAATGATAAAATGAAGTAATTATAAAAACATACAGGCATACCTCGTTTTACTGTGCTTTGCTTCACTGCACTTCACACTCATTTTTCAAAAATGGAAGTTCTGTAGTAACCTGGCGCTGAACAAGTCTATCAGTGCCATTTTTCCAACAGCATTTGCTCACTTCATGCCTGTGTCACGTTTTGGTAATCTCACAACATTCCAAACTTTTTCATTATCGTTGTATTTGCTATGGTGATCTGTGACCAGTGATTATGACCCGCTGAAAGCTCGGACGATGGTTAGCATTGTTTAGCGATAAAGTATTTTTAATTAAGGTATGTACTTTTTTAGACATCACACTACTGCACACTTAACAGACAACAGTATAGTGTGAACATAAATTTTCTATGCACGGGGAAACCAAAAAATTCCTTTGACCTGCCATGTGGCAGTACTCGCTTTATCGCGGTGCTCTGGAACCAAACTGCAGTATCCCCGAGGTGTGCCTGCACTGTGTTAAAAGTTACGTGAGCGCGGTCTATCTGAAAATCTCTTATGTTCGGTACTCACCCTCCTTTTTCTTGTGAGGACGCAAGATAGTAATATGTCGGCAGAGGAGGTGACGAATGAATGACGCAGCAGGATGATGCAGGGATTTGACGCAGGCAAATGACGCAGACGACGTGACGTAGAGCTGGCTGCTACAGACCTTCTGACCGTGAGTGAGAAGGAGCCCCCGCCCGGCCCGACCATGGTTGCTGATGGCCAACTTACACTGCGGAAAGCCGAACTGCACACGAGGAGGGGCTCCTCTATGTGATTTTCAGTGATTATCATTTTGCTGAAGTGTGAACCGAACCCTGTGCTGATGTAGAAGAGGGGGAGCTTAGCTAGAGAAGGGAGCTTTGTTTTCTGCTCCACAGACTTCATCTCACAGAGACCTTACTTTCCTCCCTGTCCCACGTCAAGTATTTAAGGGAATACTTAAAATTTTCAGTTTATACTTTATTTCAGTGGGAGGGAAATATGAACCTAACCTGTCATGTCAAAGTGTTTTCACACCTCAGGGGAATGTTTCCACGTTTGTTGAACCCCTTGGGCAGCTCCCAGCCGCTCACTCATGCTTGTATTTACATCTTTGACAATCTTGGACTGAGAAGTGGGGCCAGCACTGGGGCTTGTGGCTATGGACAGGTCACAGGGGTGAGGAAGAGAAGGGCTGAGGGACTATCTCCAGGGTGAAATGGAAAGTTTGCAACCCAGTGTCAAAATTGAATCCTTTGTATGCCTTAAATGTTCTGATGACACTGGACAGTCTTACAACAATCCTGCTTCCAGGAAGAACAGAATGGTAGCCAGGGGGAAGGGAGGTGTGGAAGGATACCAGATGATATGACTACCATATAAAAATACAAAGGTATCTTTTTTTTAATTTAAACTCCAAGAGAGTAAAGCCCTAGCCTGCTCAGCCTTACTTTGGTGCAGAGAACAATTCTCTGATTCTGTGTAAACATTCTTGCTTACTTTCACTCCATGCCTTCATAATGAAATTCATCTAGTGCTGTGGCCAAATGACAATAAAATCGTATTATTACAGTATCTGGCATGTATCAACAAGCATATTGCAAAGAAAAAAGCAACATAATTCAACTTTTACAAATAGTCAAGAGAATAAGAAAAAATCTTTAATCTTTCCCCCTCAAAAAAGGAAATACTTGGAGCCTACTGAACTACGAAACTCTTAAAGTTTTCTGTTCTTTTTCCAGTTAAGTTTATCATTGTGCTTGAGACTCTGATAAACTGTTAAATGCCTGATGAAAGGAGATGTTTTCCCTTTATACTATAAAAACAGTTCATCTCTAGGAAACTGACCTGTTTGGGCCTCAAGGTCTTTATCTTTAGGCTCTTCATTGTGTGGGCTTCTAACAACAGTCAACATATAAGGAAGATCTTTTGTTGGCTTCCAGAGGCATTATGGGATGGACCTAGACCAAGGTAAATGGGGAATTTAGATATATCATCAAATAGTGGCATCATTGTGTGCTCGTATGCAGTGAAGATGACTACATAGCTTAACCCAAATACTATACTCATGGCAGAGTCCTCCCTCCAGGAAATTGGCAACACCCTCAAGGATCAGCCTCCTATTGGTCTCTTGGTCACCTCTGATTTCTTCAGTCCATTCAATACTCTGCTATACTCTTCCTAAAACTTTTCTATGAACACGATTTTGAAAAACTATTTATTGACTATGTAACAAGCCCCTTCACCTATCATTAAAGAGCCTCTATAACTGGCTCCAAATCAGTTTCTTAGTTTACCTGCCATTATATCCATAAACAAACCTTTTCCTGTCACAGGATCTAGCCCCTGCCCTCCGCACACCACAAGACTGCCTTGAACTGGTTTGCCCTTGTCCTTTCTCTTTATGGTCCAAATCCTAGCCTGCCTTTGATGACCAGCTAAAAGCGCAGCATCTTTATGGGTCCCAGAGAAATCCTCTTCCTTCAGATTCCTATAGTTTATCTTTCACTTCTGAATTAATTCCATTGCACCCTTTTGTTGTTAATTACCTGATTTTATGCTTATAATTTTGGCCTCTTGATGGGACTGACTATAATCCCTTTGAAGACAGGGCTTGGATATTGTACTTCTTTATAGTTGCCCACAGTGCCTAGAACACCACCTTGTACACTATAGGTGGGGAAAACAAATTTGGCTTATGCTGATATTCTGAAAGAGATCATAGAACTGCACATAGGAGAAGTAAAGATTTCTTTGTCGTGTTTCATTTAGAATGAATTAGCAGCAGATAATCAGTGACAGGTCAGCCCGGAGAGTGGAAATACATGGACTTAGTCCTTCTATGGGATATACACACAGGATATATAGGATATAGATAACACTCATTTTCAATCCACAGGACAAGAAACTGTGTTTTTATTACTACTCCTTCTAAATTATCTGCTATTATTATTTACCATAAGGACTGGACTAACTACACAAGGAAACATCAGTGTGTACTCATCCCCACCATTTGAAAAATAACTTTTAAGTATGTCCTACTGATAAGGTATAAAGAATAACATTCCCATTCATTCAGGAGTGCCGAAGCCCCTGGCCTGTTGTCTACTTTGGCAAAGTGAATTATATATTAGCATTTAAAAAGGCCCACTGTTCTCACCATGTCAGCTTAACTAGTTTTTCAGTAGGATTCTAATTAATTTAATTCTCCACTAGTGGCAATTTCTGACGGGCAGTAACTATGCCCTTAACCTCTTTGCCTCCTTTCCCCAGCACTTAGCTCCGTAGGTTGCATATAGCAAGGACCTAATAAATATTTGTTGATTGAACAAATGAATGAGCCTTACTGCAGATGGAGAAGATGCATGAGTGAATTTCTCAGATATGCCACACAAAATCAAACTGGTCCTCTCAGTGCCAAGGACAGACAGAAATGCAAGTTCTGTGAGAAATACTGACACCAACCATACTAAGTAGTTAACAAGACCAGAACCCTGAAGGCAATGCTTTCTCATCAGTTTAATTAGCCCTGCACTGTTATCACTGTCTTTCATAGGGGACCCTCCACCATGGCATCACATGTGATGACAAAATTCTACAATGAGACAGAACCTGGAAGTCAGTACGTAGAGGTTAAGAGTGAGGATTCTGGAAATATATCATGGCAGTGAGACTGCCATGAGGGCATGAGGGCATGTCACATAGTCTCTGTCAGCTTTGGTAAATGGGAATAATGATAGCAGCTACCCCACAGAGATGGTTATGAGGAAGAAATAAGAATGTGCGTGGAAAACTCTTATCACTATGCCAAGAACATAGTAAATTCTGAATAAGCATTGGCTAATATTATTGTTTTTATTTTAATATATATTTTGCTCTTTACCAAGCTCCAGGCAGTTGGCCAGCTGAGAAGCATTTGGTGTTCAATAGAGATCACATTTAGGAACTGTCCTGGCTCTTGATCTTCAGGCAGCAGATGTGTGGTGCCTTGCAACTTTCAGGGAGGTACACAGGGCCCTCCAGTATGACCCACCAGCAGTGCAAGGAGCAGAGAGGGACCTCCAACCTTCAGGCATACCAGAGTGATAAAAGGCACCCTGAGCACTACAAAGGTGAGCATTTTCGAAATATGATGTCTTCAGATCCCAAACATAAATCACTGCAGCTTTTTTTTTCCTGTGCCATAAAGTTATAAAGAAAATGGGCTTACTAACTAAAAACAAAGAAAAGCCCTCCTAAGCTAAACCCCAACCCCACTTGCCTATAGTCATCAAGACTGGACAACACCCCCAAGTTGGGACTGTACGGGTGGCTCATGGAACTGAGATTGTGGTGTGCTGCTGGGTCTCAGGAGGCAGAAAGCAGGGTGTGCCCTTCCTTTTTTAGAAGGAGGAATGGGCGTCGTATAAGGTCAAGTGCAGAGAGAGAGGACACCAGGTGGGTGAGCATGGCAATGATAAAACCAGGATCAGAGACGCTGACTCAGAGATTGGCACCGTTTGCCGGCCTGGACCATAACGCCCAGGAGTCCATCCGCAGTACATCGCCCTGTCAGAGGGAAAAGAAAATGTACTCTCAGAAGCTGAAAAATAAAAAAGAACTCCACAAATAAGGTGTAGTGGCTACAGGCAAATCCACACAAAGGGGACCGCTTTAAAGGGAAATCTCTTGTGTTCAGAGTTCTGAGCTTTGAGTGAATTTCTGAGGAGGAGGATTTGCATTTTGGTTTTCCCCTTTGTGCGGTGAGGCAAGCAACAGGTGACTAGGAACCAGGGGCGTGAGCAACTCTGCAAACCTCAGAGCCTGTAGGAAGTTAATCTCCGTGTTCCTCTCAGCAGGCTTTCTCTGTGTCTGAGGAGAGAGGACAAGTCTGCCGGGAGAGAGGAGCAGAAGGGACAACGATGTCAGCTGAAGTTGCTTATCCACAGTGCCGTTTCAGGAAATTCAGGGGACTATCCCCAGGGGGGAAAAATCAGGCAAATTACTTCCTCTCAGACCATCCTCAACAGGGATATTTGATTCACTGTTGCTCTGTGATACTTCCCACCGTCCCGCTCCTATTTCAGGGATGACTTCGCCGGAGCGGGCTCTAAACAGCCGCTGTTCACAACTGCAGCCCCGTGCGGCCCAGACACATTCAGAGTCAACCTGGTCCATTCAAAGAAGTGAATGCGAATCAAAGGGTGGCTGGCGAGGAAAGAAATGGCAGCAGAAGAGCTGAACACAGCAGCTCTAGTAAAGGGTGAGGCAGGATGTGTCCATCTCTGAGCAGAGCCAGGAACCCCTGATCGAAGGGGGAAGTGGGTAGGATTTCATCTTGCACAGAAAAGAAAGCGTGGCCTAAGGGGCCCGTGAAGGCGAATAATGCTCCCGACACTGAGTTGTATATCCCGTTCAGTCGATCCTCCCTGCCGTTCGTAGCTGTTTCTCCACCTTTGAACTCAAAATTAAATATCCCCAGTAACAAGATTCAGGTCATGCTATTGGCTATTTGGATTCTCTAACAGGATGTGATGCAGCCTTAAAATTCAAATTAAGTGGGTGTTTCTCTTAAATTCTGTCTAGAGAATGGAACAGATTGTGAAATCTATTTAAGTCATTCGAGATGAATTTGGTTTGATGAGTAGCTCTTTTTTATGCCCTTTTAACTTTAAAAGCTGTCTCGCAGCAATTCTGGGTCCCTAAGTTTATTTCCACCATCGGAGGGGTGAATTAAAGGAGGAATGCTTCCAGGTAGTGACCTAAATGTTCTCTGCCGTCGGGATGCTGCTTAGAAACCCTTGAAATATGGGACATGCTCACATGCTCCCCACCAGGACTGGCACCAAAACAAGCTTTTGATTTTATTCTTAAAACCTTCTGTAATGCACACTTTTCTGCCACTCTTGCTTCTCAATTTAGTAGGTCACAAGGGAGAGATTTGCCGCTTGAATTCCTTTGCACAGGAGCTGGAGGCTTGAGTTCCAGTTCTGACTCAACCACTAACTGTGTGGCTTCAAGCTTGGCTCTCACTCCCCCCGCCCCACCGCGCCTCCCCCCCCACTGGGTGATCTTAGATCCTTCACTTAATCTTTGGGACTCTGCTGCCCTAATCTGTAAAATGAATGATTGCCGTGGTTCCTTTCAGCTTTAGATTGTTCTTGGCCCACCTTTCTAGAATCTCTAGGAAAATTGACTCTACCATATCTATAAAAGTGTCCCATAAGCCTGAGGTATTTTCTGGGAGCATTCTTAAAAATGTAAAGCCAGGGGAAAAGTAATGTGATTTAACAAGAAGGTATCTTAATTACACTAAGATAAGAAGGAAAGCAATTCTGTTTCTGGATTTTGCTGGAAGTGTGAACTACTTTGTCTTAATGTAACCCTGGAGGAGTGCAACTGAGGAATGCTGTCTCTTCCAGAGACTCAGAGAAAAGAAATAGCATTATTGTTTCCCTGTTGGTTAAGAATTCAGACAGAATGGATCCTTAAAGAAGGAAGGTGTGCTTGTAACATTCGTTGTTTCTGAACTTCCAAATGAACTTCATATTGACTTTGCAGCCAGTATGTAAATTCCTCGAATCTGTTTCCTCACACTATATCCCAAAAGGAGCCAAAGCTATATGGCATAGAAGAAGAGAAATAACACTCTATAAAATACTTCAATTCTGACCCTCTCTACCCCTACTTCCTGGAGACACTATTTGCAATATAAGAATTCTTGATAGAAATAAACATTAATGTAGAGGGTAAATGTGTTAATATTAATAATCATCTTCTTCAACATGAATTTCAGCTAGTCCTCAAAAAAAGGAAAATCGTGTCAGTGCACACAAAACTTGAAAGATACTCTTCATCTTTTGCAAGACTTAACTCTAATATAAAAGTTGTTGAAAACTCCAAGCAAAAATGCCCAGGAAACATTCTGCCAAGGTTTGGGGCACTCATTTAGACCTCAGTAGAATCCAACTTGCCTAAGTTTTTTGTTAAACTACCACCAGTTTTCGCAGGAGCTATTGAGTCTCTGCCATCACGGACTCAGAAGTCTAAGCAGACCTTTTTGTTTAGTGTGATGATCTAGACAGACCATAAAATTAATGTTCATAGACCAGGCTTGAGAGGGTAAGAACAATGTACCATGTCTGGTCCCCACCCTCCCGAGCACCCGAGACTGTGTCCTCTAATCCGTGCTCAGTACATGCTGGGCAACCAATTAATCTCTCTACACTTTGAAGTTTCACTCTCAGGAGAGGGCACACTGAAGACCCCAATCAGATTTGTCAGTTCCTTCTTCGGCTTCCACCATTCATGGATAATCACGACCTTGACATATCACACAGGGCGATGTCTTCCCAATCATCAATCCTGTGTGGGTTTTCAAAAGTTCTAGCCCTAGCACAACACCATCATTTCATAATGAATTTCATAAATGAACTTTTATTCTCTTTCAACTGAAAAAGATATGGTGGAAAGAGATGGTCTTTTCTTTTTTTAATGAGGCATCTTTTTTTTCCCCCAAAAGGGGGAGGAAGAAAAGATATCCTTCACCCATGCCCTCTCTCCTCCCCCACCCCTCAAAAAACAAAAATCCCACTTCTAGAGATAGCCGTGTATTTATAATGGATCCAATTGTTTACAATTATCCAATAATTTATAATTACCCATTTACTTTCTGACTCTGAGAAGAAAAAAGAGGTAGAGGCAGAAACGCAGACCAGAAATGAAAGTGTAGTGAACACCAAGTGCAATTACCAAGGCCGACGTTGTCCAAAAAAATCTTGATTGTTTGTTCTCTCTCAGTCAGTCTCCCTTTGGAAATGGTGTCACTTTTTCAAAGTATCAGCAAGGAGCTTAACACTTTCAGGGAGGATGCTGTCACAGAATCCCTAATGGTCTCAGGTTTCAACAACACAAAAGCAGAGCATGGGGCAGGGAGAGTGTTTCTCCAGGAAATAACTCTTGTCTGGGAAGCTCCATCGCACCTAGTGAGAGGAACTCTCAAAAACTCATCAAGGCCATCTAGTCAATCAGGGTTGTTTATCTGCCTGACAGATAAACAGATAAAGACACAGGGGAAAGATGGCAAGGAGGGACCCTTGCTCCAACCTCCTCCTGCAGTGCCCAGGGCTGTTGGTAGGAAGGGAGAACTTTGCATGTCCTGACATTTGAACATCCTTGAGTGTGTGTGTGTGTGTGTGTGTGTGTGTGTGTGTGTGTGTGTGTGTCTGTGTGTTTTATGAACATTTATGACTTGTGTGCTAACACAGGGAGATAATATGTTTGATCAAGTTATAGAGTTCAGTGAAATCAGCTCTGGACTAGACACCAAAACACGTGGCTTCCCTCCCCTCCCTCTCATATTCCTGGCCTCCAGCAAGCCCTTAACCCTGGCAAGCCTCAGTCTCCTCACCCACAAAGGAGAAGTTGTGAGATCTGTCCCGACGAGGATCAGATGAAACAATGTTCATGAAAGCACTGTATAAAGTAGAAGGCAGTACACTACTGTAAGAAGTCATTATTTATGATGAATAAGCAGGAAAGAATCCAGATGCCAATTATTTTGCTATCTTCTCACTAGGCTAGGTAATCTAGTCAGAGGGTGGTGAGTGGGCAAGATTTTCCCCACTTATGTTCACAGCCAATATGTAAATCTATAATACACAGGTGTCTGAGTTCTATTATTTATAAACCTATTTTAGTATGCTATCTCATTTCTAGTTCTCTTCTGGTTCTCCAGGCAATAGAAAACACCCAATTGAGAAAAGTTCTTTTGCAAATTAACTGGACCAGAAGGGATTTTTATCACCTGTTTGTAGACCTAACTTATTTGTGTCACCAATTTCTGAGGAATGGACGTCACGATCATAACCATGTGTTCTGATGTGAACCTCCTTCCTCCCACAGTTTCCCCCACACACCCCTATAAGATCTGCCTATAAGATCTGCCGCAAATTTCCTGATATAGTAATATAAGTAATAAAGAAGGGTTTTTTTGGTCTGTTTTTGTTTGTATTAAGATATATTTGCTAAAGGTTTGGGAACCTAAAATTAGAATATTTAATAAGCCACTACTGACATTTATCACCTTCTTTGGGATTTACCACTAACCCAGTGACATTATCTTTCTTGAGCTAAATTAAAAGACAAATTCAAATCCTGCATGGTAGCCACCAAAAGCATATATTTGAAAAACAGAATTCAGCGTGCCATATTATGCATTATTTAATGGTATGCAAATTATAAGTCAGACAGTTAGGAAAACCACACTTCAGCATTAATAAACAGCAACACTACTACTACATTAATTATGATATTGCTATGATTTATTCCCAAGTTTTGCATTTTGATTCTCCTTGAAAATTTATGCCATCTGATAAGCAGTAACCTCTTTCCCCTCCTACACCTCCTACCCATTCCTCGAATCTGTTCTTCCTACCCATCCAATGGATATCTGCAGGAAACGGGTACAGAAACACAAAGTCATAAGCAGCTGCATTGTCTTATAAGCATTAATAATTAAAGAACAAGCAAACACCACCTAAAGCTCCAACATTTATTGTGTCAATGTTAAGCACACTTTTTAAAAGACAACATAGAATGTATAGAAACAAGGGGTTGGGGGACTCATGCTCATTTCCACAATACGGGTAATTAGGTTGGCTGGTTTCAAAAGGGCCAGGATGCTGCTCAGGACAGCGATGGTCCAGGGGCCCTCTGTAATGGGACTGATTCACTGTTCCAATGTGGGTCTGTTTTTTTGTTTTTACTTTTTATTAAAAAATATAAATAAAATGGCACTGCAGGCCCAGGCAGGAAGGACTCTGCAGGACTCTGTCTTCGCACAACGGCTTCTTGGAGGCTACTGTCAGAAAACATCACGAACTAGCAGGATGACAGACCACGCAGATGTCAGCTGGGCGGCACGCGTCCACCCCGCCCCTGGGGGCTTCAAATTTTCTCAGAACTTAAGGGCTCTCGAGCTTCCATCCGAAAACTGCCACACATCTTGAGCTCTCTGGGTACTACGCCGAATGGGGGTGTGTGAAGAACCTAGAAAGAGGTTGGAGACAGAGGAGGGGAAAAAAAAAGTACAGGTGTGACTTGGCCCAGTGATTTTCTGTTCTCTAACTAGCTTTTTAAAACTATAACTTAAACCCACCACAGGTTGAGCCACTGGCATCTTAAACATGATTTCAAACTCAGTCCCCTCCCCCCACATCTCTGACCTGAGTGCCTTTCCCATGCCTCCCTCCCTGCCTTCCCCGCCAGGGACCCAGACCCGCTACCCGCTGGTATGATAGTCCTAATAAACTCGGGACACACCTGGAAGGAAACACTTGCCCTTATGACTGAGAAAACTGGGTAGGAAACAGTCCTTTGGTTGAGGAGAACAGGGGAGGGAGGGGGGGAAGGGGACATTTCCTTAAAATAATAATAAAACTATAAAGAAACAGAAACTCAAAATTGATGTAAAAGCAGCACAACGAAAACATGAAATGTCATCAAGTTCAACGTCAAAGCAGCCAACGATTTACAAGAGGCGAACAAATCTCTGAAGAGGAAACCAGAACCCAAAATAGTTGCTCCCAAATTGCACCAAAAACTGCCTGTAGTTTCTTTCAAACATGCAGTTTTCTTTTCCTTTTTTTTTTTTTTTTTCTTTTTGGTAAGGGGGAAAGGCAATGGTGAAGGGAAGAAGGGAGTGGTTATTTTCCTCCGGGGTTCCTCCCGTGCTGTGTACATTGACTTGAAGCAGCAGAACTGGGAGTCCGGATGTGCCGAGGAAGAGGGCTACCACTGTGGCATTCCAGGGCTCGTTGCCATGGCGACCCGAAGCCTGGGCCTGGGGCCTCCGCTCCCCCGACTTGGCGCCGCAGGAGGCCCAGGGTCTGGAGCTCAGCTGCTCTCCCGAATTCCCCCAGCGCAGTGGAGACCCGGACTGAGGGGCCTCCTGTGTCCAGGTGGGCTCTGGGGAACCCTGTTCCCAGTCCAGCCCTGTCACTGTCGTTGAGGCCCCTCTAGCTCATACCCCCATCGAACCCCTTTGTCCGACCTGCTACCAGTACTGAAAACCCTAACAGCCAAAATACAGCACGGGCTTGTACCACGCTCGCCGTTATTGAAAAGCACAGCCGCCTTTGGGTTTGGGGGTGGGGTGGGGTGGGTCCTGCGTTAGAGGATTGACTTTGGGGAAATCGTTTAATTTGCCTTTTCTGATGAATCACAAGGACCTGATATTTACTCCCTTTAAGTAGTCTTTGCCACTTTTACAGAAAGGAAAAACAGTATTTGGATCAACCATTGGAGTTGTGTTCAGGCAAGTTTAGGTTCTTAGGTACAATGACCCACGTGAACTGAATTGGTCTCCTTTCCCGTTTGCAAGGGAGGAATTAATCGCATCCCATGACCATACATGACACTGGGAAACAGAGAGAGAGAGAGAAACAGACCCATCCCCCTAAAGGCTGATTCACTGGCCATGTGTTTTACTAAATGAAACAGAGGGCTAATGGGATAACAAGATGACAGTAAGCAAAAGTGCACACCCAACAACCCATGTCTACCATTTGCAGCTACAGCAGCCCTGAAATCAATGTACATCATCCCAATTCTGGCTATGTGTCCTGATGTCCATTTCTCTAAACATGGGTTCATTTATTCTTAATTGGGAAAGCTGCAGGGCCTTAGGAGACACTTAGGAAAATTTGCTAAGTGCCTCATGCCTTTTTAAAAAGTTAACAGTCTTTTAAAGAACATTTTTCCAAGCAGGTTTAAAGAACACTGCCAATCCCATCCGCACGCTGGCAAAATTCCCACATTTCTTTCTTTCTTTTTCTTTTCTTTTTTTTTTTTTTTTAATGGGAAGTTGTCTGAAAAAGAAAAGAGAATGGGATGGGTACATCTTGAACACACCAGGCCCAGGGACGATGGAGTAACAGAATCATAATGAAGAACACACGACTACAACACAGTCATAAGAAATGTTTGTGTGTGCGTACAGAGGGCAAAAGAGGCTTTAAAAAAAAAAGAAATCGCCGTATTTCCTCCCTCACGCTCTGAGAGTAAAATATTCAAAGCAGGACAGGATGGGGCCTGAGGCTCCTCAACTCCTTTTCAGGAAAGCCTGAAATATCCCAGTACCTTTTAACAAACTTGTAGTGTCTGTGAATAAACCACCTCATTTCCTTATTTCTCCAAATGAAATGATATCTAACCCCCACTTCCACTTCCTTTCGAATTCTCACTTCAAGCATTATGAGCATACACAGTACGTACTTATTACATATACAAAAATGGTATTTAAATAAACAGTCCTATCACAGAATGCCCTGGGAAAAACTCAACTACTTCACACTTCCTGCCATGGCTGGCACAAATGAAGAACCAAGCGTTCTTAGCCACCTTTAAAATGTATTGGCTTTAGTCCTTTTGGAGGTCCTAAACAAAGAGAGGGTAGGAAAGGATCTCAGGATAGAGGTAGTCCATGCACTGGGAGGGTTTCTAAGTTAAAATCTGTGAGAAGTAGTATTTGCTGTACTCCTGTTTATTAAGTTGTTCTCCAAATGAAGATAAAAGGGAACACTTAAGCATTAAGAGTTTAGGTATGTAGAGAACATTGCATCAACATATCGGGGGTTTCACATAAACTGGAGAATTCTGAAAAATGTTAATACCCTTAGTATTTCCTCATTTAAAAAACAATATCAGGAATTTATCCTCTGCTGGAAATGTTTTTTGTTATTTTGCATTAATATTTTTAATTTGGGGGTTCCAGGTACATTTTTAGTAACATTTTTAAGTTATATTCCTGTTGCCTGGGTTTTCAGGCTCCTATTGTTCACTTGGCTTCAGAAATAAGATTTTATCAGAGGCCTTCAATAAGTCAGGAGACTAAGTATTCTGAAGAACGTGTCTCCCAATAAATTTATTTAACTTCGGGACCATGTAAATCAAACATAATCTGTGATTTATCACCAGATGTTCACACCCTTCCCCATTCCCCATTTGATTTAAGAAATTTGAACATACAAGTAAGTATACAGTATCCACCATTAATTCTGTCTGTCAGGATGCAAAACCTAATTATGCTAAGAGCATCAAATACTGAAAAATTAAAACGAACACTGTACATAAAACCTGCACAGCTGCACTCATGGCTCCTAATAAACGAGTAATAGGGACACACAGCAGTTTTATGGACATTTAATATGGTGGAGCAGAAGTCACCACATCTAAAACTGGCATGGCCCTGGGGAATATTTCTATCCTGACTAGTATTCTGGATTCAGTTGTGAAGTAACCTAATACAAAACACAAATATCGCCTCTCAGTTCATTGCCAATTACCAAATCCTGCAAGATACGTCCGTCCATCTCATCCCAACTCCTATTCCCAGCCTCAGATCCTCTCTTACGGGATTCCTCTCTGCCTCCACTCCCTGCTTCCCACCCAAACTGGCTTTAAAAAAATACACCTACTTTCTGTGCATTTTAGAAGGATAAAACTATTCTTGCCTCAGATCAAAGGCATTACATGAAAAGGCCACCTCACAGGCACCGGGGCATAAGAACTGAGCAACAAAAATGCTACCACAAGAAGACAACAGAACAGCTTTTGTTTTGGTTTTTACAAAAAGAAGAACAACGTCGTATCCATTCATCTACACTGGGAACAGGGAGACAGGATCAGAGAAGTCTGTTTTAATAAAGCAAATAGATGCTGCAGGTTGCAGTATTTGTAAAACTGACAACAGATTTCTAAGGAGGGTTTTTTTTAATAAAGGACCTAACCTGCTTTCCAAAGACTATGTTTCATTTCATCAATCTGTTGGTTGGGCAAAAGATCACCGAGGTATTTCCCCCCTTATTTGCTATCAGCCAGGAACACACTATAAAAACACCTAAAAGATCTGTCCCATCTCTGGTCCCTAGGACCTCAGAATCACAAGGCAAACCACCATTCATCTTGGGAAATCAGTGGCTGATTCCACAGATTTGCCACATCTGGGTAAACTACTGGTTACTTCTCTCTCTCTCTCTCTCATTAACCTGATGCCTTTGTTTCTGGATTTTTATGGGGGGGAGGTGAGGTTATTTTTGGTATGAAGAAAGACTCATATGGAAACGAAAGAGCTGATTTAAAAAAAAAAAAACCTTTTACATTATGTTCTAAGATAGGGCAAGGAAGGGAGAATAGAAAAAGAACTTTCAGACAACAAGAACAGCAAAAAATCCAAAAGAAATAAAAGTTTAAGATGCTATTACCAGTAAATATTTCATTTATATCTGAATGAATTATTGTTAAGAGATGAAGGGAAAGTTTTTAACATCAGACTGAAAACACTTTCCATTTCTTGAAAATTATTCTAGAACTATAAAATCTAAAAGCTATTTCCATGTTTTGAGATTTGTCAATTTTAATATAGTAAGTACTTTATGTTCCTTTAGGGTATAATACACGCATCAAAATGCCCATAGAAATAATCCTGAAAAAGACTGACTGGCCTTCTCTTAAAACCTGTTATTTTCTTGAAAGTAATTTACAGAGTGTGTCAAATGAGGACACAAGAAGCTTACATTGTGTACTTTAATTTTTTTATTTTTTTCAATAAAGGGACAAAATGGGTGTATGAACAGGTTAATGCAGACAACTGCCAAAAAAACACAGACAGTGGTTTTTCCAATAGAACTTAACAAAGACCAGAAACAAATACAATAAAAAGCCAGGTTGTAATGACCTTTGGTCATCCAAATAAAAAAAATAAAAATAAAAACAAAGAAAAATAAAAGATCAAATTAAGTGCCTCTGTTTTGAACAGGGCACGTAAGCAATAATAAATAGTGACTCCCATAGTAAAAGATAAAATTTCAAGTTACGACAAACAGCTTTCATTACAGGAATAGAAAAGGCCAATAACAAAATATTCTGCATTGCCATTTACAAAAAAGTATTGACTAAAGCGGGCTTTCTCTTTAATATGCTTTGCATATGAAATTCTTTCCAATCTAAATATAAAGCACCATTTAGTTTTTGGCAATGAAAAAAACTGCAAAACATTGTTTTTGTTTTTTTTTCCTTTTTTTTTTCTTTCTTTCTTTTACTGCATATGAAGGTAAGATGCTGGAATGTAGGGTGATAGAAGGAAAGGGACAAAAAGCACACTACATAACAAACCAACGTTATTAGCTTGCAGTACTGCATACAGTATGGCAGCAGGAAAAAGGAACAAAAAAGGATATGTACAACCCCTATGACAGCCATCCGTGTGACATTCTAGCAGGCTCCCCCAAACCGCCATTATATGGCTTCTCATCTGTACAATGTCACACTTTTTTGTTTGTCTCTTTTTTTTTTGAAGCATACAAATAATTTGCACTATATTATCCTGCCAAATTAAAAAAATATACTGTGGCAGCCTGTCTTTTTTTTTTTTTCCACTACCAAAAAAGGTACATTGATACCTTTTAAGAGAACAAGCAACAGTTAAAAATACAAGCTTCAATATAAATACTATAGTGCCTAACACTAGATGAACATTTAATTCAAATACCATTCTAGAAATACAGAAAAAAGACCATAAATGTGTTTTAGCATAGGAATCAACATGAGTGTGCATTTTCCTATATTTAAGTACTATATAATCTTAAACCTTTCCCCAATGTATGTTTTTTTTACAACCTGAAGAGCGGTGTGTATCCAAGGCATAGAATTTCCACTACCATTTTTAAATGGATAACAAGTCTTGTAACACCACCAAGACAATGGAACCCTAAAATGCAGTTCCCCCCTAAACATAATGAAGTGTTTTTTAAAAAAATTTTTTTCTTAACATTTATATTTAAAAAAGTTTTGTACAAAAAAATCCTTGCACTGTAGAAGCGAAAGCAATCATTCATTTCTATGTTAAGTGTATTCTGTTTTCCATTCACAGCGCTTGCAATGTTGAGTCCGAGTAAGTAAGCTCATTAGTCAAGTAAATGGCTGGCAAAGTTTTTTTTTAGCTTTTTTTTTTTAAAAAATGCTCATCAATGAGATTGTGTTCAATTTTCTTTTTTTTTTTTTTTTTTTTCAGCATTCTTGCAACTTTTCCCTTAAGTATAGACCTGTAAACTGGGAAAATTGTACAGTGCACTTAATTGTCCTATCTGAGCAGGTTTATTTTATACTCAACCTCTGTATCTCTGATTAGAGAAAAGATACAGATATTACAGGCAGAGTCAAGTGCTATTTGAACACCAACTGGGGCAGATGCTAGCTTAATAAAAAATAAAAAATTAAAAAAATAAAATAAAAACAATGAATCCTCTTCCATGTTAACACAAATAGCACACAGTGTATGGAAAAGAAATGAAGTACAACTTTTAGGGAGCACAGACATATATACTGCTACTCTTAAAATTCTTTCTCTTCTTTTTTAAGAATGTCACATTTAAACACAAGTCTTAAGAATTCATAGTTAATCATCATTGTATCAATATTAGCTTATACACCTGTTCTAGTTTAAAATGGCAAATAGTACCACGTTGTGCTAAAAGATCACATATTTTTTTTCCTGTCACCCTCTGTCATACCTTATTGTCAGTCTCTTCTTTTTAATATGGTCTACGAGGTCTTAAAGTTTATCGTTCGATTGTCCCTTTGACAACCAAATAGATCTAGATCGATTTCTTTTGGTGCCAGAATTTTTTAAAACAGACATTATTTAAAACAAGTTATCTTCATAAAATGAATTCCTTACTAATGCATTTAATTGTATTCCAGGGCTTTTGCACGTTGCACATTCAATTTAATCATCATTTAAAAAAAATAAAACTTTGGGCAAAACAGCCCATTTCTTTTAAGCTCTCACCAGGAGCAAAATAGCATTTATACTGGTATAATCAGTTTTGTTTATAAGATTAAACTAAAGGGAGAATGATGATTAACTAGGACATAATGGGTCATATTTTTAGGTAGCCATTGTTGTGAGAAATACAATATAGAATTATATGCTAGGTCCTAAGGTTTCTTACCTCACCCAATGCTGAATTAAGCTACAAGTTTATAACAAGTAGAAAGAACCATCAACATGGTTTTAATAGATCCAAGGCACTCATATTTTAAAACCAAATGATAGGATAAACTTGTTTTGCTTTTCTGTTAATTTGTCAATTCAAGGCCTTTTTTTTTCCTCTCCAATTGATACATTTAACCCTTTAAAGACAGACATTTAGCTCATAGAGATTTTGTTTCAGTGCTGTCTATTCTGTCTGTAGAGGGTTAACCCAAAGACTGTTTTTCCTCCTCACGTTATAAAATAAAACTGTACATGATATGTATTACAGAATGTATGCAGCATGGTCTTTTTCTCTCTCTCTCTCTTTTTCTCTCAGAACGGAACTGGAAACAGCAACATGTTTGCTCAGCAACGAATCGGGGACAATTTAAAATAGCCATAACATACCATACATGCTGTCTAAGTTAAAAAAAAAAAAAACATACACAACATGTAAATTATTGCACAAGAGAAAGGCTCAAAGTTTGCGTAAAATGCAATAGTATTGCCCCATACAGATCATGCATTCAAACGGTGAGAACATAAAGGAAAAAAAGAAAAAGAAAAAAGAAAAAGAAAAAAAAAACAGGTGTGCTGGTGACAAGCACTCTCATATTCTTAGCTTCCGTTACTTCTGTTTGTTTGTTTGTTTAATCACATGGGACTAGAAAAAAATCCTACAGGGGAGTGGGGCTGGAGGGCGATGGGGGAGGGGGTGGTGAAAAAAGGAAGTGTCAGGTGGGAGTGAGGGAGGGGTATTAATATACCTCTATTCAGTTTTTATATCATTATTCAACACTCGATCACTGTGCCATTTTTTCATGTGTTTCTCCAGGGTACTGTACACGCTAAAAGGCATCTTACAAATTTCACATTTGTAAACGTCCTTCCCCACCTGGCCATGCGTTTTCATGTGCCTGGTGAGCTTGCTACTCTGGGCACAGGCATAGTTGCACAGCTCGCATTTATAAGGCCTTTCGCCCGTGTGGCTTCTCCTGTGGACAGTGAGATTGCTACAGTTCTTGAAGACTTTCCCACAGTACTCACAAGTGTCGCTGCGTCTGCCCTCTTTTGAGCTGGGCCTGCCCGGGCCCGGACCACTAATATGGGGCGTGCTCCCTCCACTTCCCGTGCCGCTGCGCCCCGAGATCCCTCCGTCCAGCTCCCCGGGCGGCGTGGAGAAGCGCAAGCTCCCGTTCTCCGAGGAGTGCTCCGACGAGGAGGCGAAAGGCGATTGTCTGGAGTCTCCGAAGCTAAGGAAGGGATCTTTGAGCTGCCTGGAGGCCGCGTAGCCAGCGAGCCACTGCGAGTACACGTTCTCCGTGTTGGGCATCGCGGCCGGGGGCAAGTCGAACTCCTTCTCGAGCTTGATGCGCTTGGAGAAGGGGCTCAGCGAGCTGGGGCTGCCCAGCAGCAGCTTTTTGGACAGGCCCCCCGAGGCCGACTCGCCCGGGGAGCAGCCGCGGCCGTTAACAGTGCCATCGTCTATGCGGTCCGACTCGCCGGCCACCGAGTCTTCGTCGCAAGTGTCCCTGTGGCCCTCGGCCTCGGCCAGGTGGCCGCGCTTATGTTTCTCGCCCAGGACCTGGTGGAAGGCCTCGCTGAAGTGCTGCATGGAGCTGAGCACCATGCCCTGCATGACATCAGGCAGGGCGCGGCCCTCGTCGCCCACGCCTACCACCGCGCCCCGCGAGCTGTTCTCGTGGTGGCGCGCCGCCTCCAGGCTCAGCCCGAAGCCGTAGTCCACCCTCTCGCTCTCCGTCAGCTCCTCCTCCTCCTCTTCCTCCTCTTCTTCCTCTTCCTCGTCGTCCTCCTCTTCCTCCTCGTCCCCATTCTCCGGGATCAGGTTGGGGTCGTTCTCGCTCTTGAACTTGGCCACTACAGACTTGAGCGCGCTGCTGGCGCTGCCCACCAGGTCGCTGGTGCCCGGTTCCGGGGAGCTGGCGGTGGAGAGGCCGTCGTCGGACTTGACCGTCATAGGGGACGACTTGTGCATGTGCGTCTTCATGTGGCGCTTCAGCTTGCTGGCCTGCGTGCACGCGTGGTCGCACAGGTTGCACTTGTAGGGCTTCTCGCCCGTGTGGCTGCGCCGGTGCACCACGAGGTTGCTCTGAAATTTGAACGTCTTGCCGCAGAACTCGCATGACTTGGACTTGACCGGGGGCTGGGAGGGAGGAGGGGCGGACTGCAGAGGAGGGAGGGGGGGCGTCGCCAGGAAGGGCGGCTTGCTACCTGGCTGGAATGGTTGCAGTAACCTTTGCATAGGGCTGGGCCGGCCTGGGGACAGCGGTGGGCTAGACGTGTTCCCTGCCAGCTCTCTAAGTCTCCTAGAGAAATCCATGGCGGGAGGCTCCATAGCCATAGGATTCAACCGCAGCACCCTATCAAAGGCACTCGGGTGATGGGTGGCCAGGGCCATCTCTTCTGCCCCCAGGCGCTCTATGCGGTGGGGGTCCAAGTGATGTCTCGGTGGTGGACTAAACAGGGGGGGAGTGGGTGGAAAGCGCCCTTCGGCCAGGCCGGAAGCCTCTCTCGATACTGATCCTGGTATTCTTAGCAGGTTAAAGGGGTTATTGTCTGCAATATGAATCCCATGGAGAGGTGGCTGGGAAGGACATTCTGCACCTAGTCCTGAAGGGATACCAACCCGCGGGGTCAGGGGACTTCCGTGTTCGCTTTCTAAGTAGATTCTTAATCCATGAGTGTTCTGTGCGTGTTGCAAGAGAAACCATGCACTGGTGAATGGCTGTTTGCAAGTTGTACATGTGTAGCTGCTGGGCTCATCTTTACCTGCAAAATAATACAACACCAACATCAATGTTTAATCACAGAGGAGGGCATTAGCAATTGCTTATTTATGTTTCACCTCCAGCCTTCCCTGCCCCCAGCCCTCAACCCCAGAGGCCTAAGCCCTCACTGACCTATTGTTCCCTGTGCCTACATTGGTGTTGGTGCCCGTGCCCGGCATCTCTGGTGTTGGTGCCCAATAAATATCTGTCCAGTCTGTCTGCCATTTCATTCAGTTCTAAGAATTTTAAATCTAATTCCAAAGCAGAAAAATCTGGACCAATTCAAGCTTGGGAACGAGGATCCCTACATTCCAGGGAATCTCAGCAAACATCTGAGCTTCCCAGTCTTTCGCCAGCTGTGGTTTGGGGCAAGCTACTTCATCTCTGTGCCTCCATTTCCTCATTTGTTAATCAAGGGACCTGGACAAGGTGACCTAAGGGAAACTTCCCTGCTTCCTAAATCCCATCGTTCTATTCTCCCCTGGGTGGCAGGTGAACTTTCTAAAGAGGCAATCATTTCATAGAGATATCAAAAAAGAGAAGGTCAACTCATTACAATTCTCTATGGCCCTAGAGATGCTTTTAATCTTAGCCTGAAACACACTAATTGTTGATATTGTTAAAAATGAGAAGATACGCATAAAATAATTCCGTGGAAGAGAGGTTAGCGACATTCTCACATCCCAGCCTGCGTGAGGATCAGCGAGTCCCAATTCTGGTTCCACAAACCCTACAGGGACTCCCATTTTTATCTCAAGGGACAGTGCAAAAATCTCAAAAGAGAAATTTAATTCGGATTTAACCAACAGGCCAGATCACATCCTTAGGAATTGTCCCCCAGTCAAGCAAATGTGAGTCTGAAGAAGTTAGGAGGAGTGGTCGGTGCCAACTTAAGCAGACACAGCATCCTAGTTGAAGAACAGTTAAAGCAGCCAGCACCATGAGGGGCAGCAGGCTGAGAAATGCTACACTAGCCTCCTCCTCATTATTTTGAGAGGCTAACAACGTGAAGCAAATTATACAACATCCTGCGCCCTCGGCTGAGCCTCAGCTCCAGTTGAGAAAGAAACAGAAAGATACAGTTCAGCTAGTCAACTCTTTGGCCAGTAGCCAAGCCGTCTGGAGAGGGGCCCTGCTTAAGTCACATTATTTCTCTCTCGCTGAAAAGAACCCGAGAGTGGTAAATGCCACTTTGGCAAAGAGGGGCCAGCTTGACTTCACAATCATTCATTTCTGGAGATAGCTAAATTTAAAAATATATATACACCAAGGGAGTAACTAACAGTTTACCAGTCAACGACAGCATTAAAAAGGGCACAAATGTTGGTGGCCAAAGAACAAGGATGAGAAAAATAGATAACTTCCCAGGGATTCCAAAAAAGACAGTCCGTAAAACACAAGCAAGAAAGAAACTTGAGCCCGTCTTTTAAAGGGGGGACTAGACCAGTCACTTAAGGCCCCCAGCTAGTATGTGTCAGTAACTTTTTTTTAAAAGCAAAAAAATCCACCATGGAGCTAAAGAGTGGGAATGAGGAATTAATCAATTATGATTCCTCCATTTAGCGAGTCAGGAAGAAAAGCTGGCAGGGTCTTCTCAGGAGCCCCAAACACTTGCATTCCAAAACAAGCCAGCCCTGCTCAAGCACTTGTCTGAATAATGGACTCCCTTGCCCTGACCTTGTAATTTACTTTACAATGCATTTATAATCTCACTCAATATATCCCACTCCTGGGTAAATCTCTTTAACAAGATTAGATGATAAGATACCAAAATTAGGTTTCCAACATTTGCCTAATGTGGAGGGAGAAAAAAAAAAGGCAGAAAGATTTTGAAAGAAAACGCTGACATTAGTATCACATTATCTGCCTATTTTTGTTTGCCTCCTCTCTTCAAAGGGAAATAAAAAGCATCATTGAGAGTATTTTCATAAATTTTTTGTTGTTGTTGAACAATGACTTGGGTCCTAAATAGGCAGGAAAAAAACGATCTGGTTCCAATGAACGTGACCCTCCGTGGCTTTCTCCTTTGCCTCTGTAGGACTCTGTGTTATTATCATACATTTAGCCTGACAATCCGAATTGGATAAGTAAAAAGGAGATTTGTCAGTTGGAACACGTCCTTAACACTTTCATCACTCCAAATGCCTTACAATCATATCTTAGCTTATAATATTCTTTTGAAACCCAGGACGGGGCCCATGATTAGCAATGCCAGTTTCACACACACCATGAATGGGGACGACCACTGGTGAGTTCCAAAAGGTATCTGGCAGCACCCCAAGGGTCTCACCTGTATCCTCCCCAAAAGGCTTAAACGAGAAGTCTGTTTTATTTTGCTGCTCTGAACTTCCTAAAATTTTGTTTTCAGAGCTGGTGATGTGATCACCCTACAATATGTTCATACTGTACTGTTACCCTCTCCTCTCATCCATCAGGTCAGAGAAGATGGCATTTCATCTTATAATGAGCATTCGACACACAGTTCTCACTATCATGTTTTAGTATTCCTATCAACTAGATATTCTAGATCATGAGGGCAGCTAGTGTAATCATAATGTCAATGAGAAGGGCTGTTACGATTGAGACTAAAGATTACCTCGAAAGAGCTGCTTTGAAACTGGTAATTATTACCAGTCCACTAATAGCAAATGATGCATTACTGTTTCGCCATATAATCTGTGTTTCACTCAGCTCACTCCAGTGCACCATATTATATTAAGGCGCACACAGATTCTCAACTCCTAAACTGCAGTCATCAATAAATGTGTTACTTGCTATAATTTGTGAAATTACTTTGTTCATAACATCTTTGATGGTTTAGAAAGACCAGAATTGATTTCCTGCGTGGCAAAATTAGGGCTACATTGATTTATTGACGTGTAAAATATAATAATATTCTTCATTTACTCTGCCGAAAATCAACTTCTCAATTTGAGAGCCTCATTGGGCATTCACGGGGATTGTTTTGATTTAGAGCAATAAACGGAGACCTGGCCCCAAGCGTAGGAACTCCAGGCAGCAAATGGTTAAAAGTGGCTATTAGCTCACCTACTGGCTGTTATTTTATTTCATTTTACTGTATGGGAAAGAGTAACCCCATTTTTAATTTGTCACCAATGCTAAAGAGTCATGTGATCTCAGCCTCAGGATTTAGAAGAACAAGGTGTGACAATAGTAGACCCCCGGCCTACTATTTACCAGCTTATGGCTCTGAACCAGTCATTTCATTTCTTTGACCCTTAGGTTTCCTATCTGTAAAATGAGCCTAAAAACAGTACCTGAAAGAATTGTAAGGCTCAGATGACGGACATATATAAAAGCCATATATAAACTATCAGGACCGATGTGAATGTGAGTTTTCTTACTCCCAGGCTTTTTGAGTTCCCTAGCATGATGAGCGACCACGTCGCACTCCCAGAAGGGCTTCCAGAAGAAGGCTGGAATCCAGAATCCAGAATCCAGGCCTCACCCCCAGCCCAGTGGAGGCCCTGGCTAGAGGGCAGCAGGAAGGGGTCGAATTAGATTCCACATTAGGGCCCACGACTGTGCTCCACCAGCAGGGAAGCCACAAGGTAAGTGCTAAGTGCTCTGAAAGCCAAGGGGGCAGTGGCCTAGCGGTCAGCTTCACTCGAGAGCTTTCTGGAACCCCACAACCCATTTCCACATACCTTGTCTGTTCACTCCTAAACTGGTCCTGCCAGCATGGGCACCAGCAAACTAGGTACCCCCACCTTTTGCGGGAAGAGGAGGAGAAGACCAGGGCTATGTATCAGGTTCCTAGTTTCTCCCGCCCCCCCTCGAATCCAGCTCCCTGCCCTCAGGAGGGTCAGCAGAAGAGAGAGGACAGAACTGTTTCCCAGGCCAGCAGCCGGTGGCCACTCAGCTCCGCCCTCCTCTCCACCGCCCCACTTCCCTCTTTTCCCTTCCCTCCACGGGTGGTTCTGTTCCCAGGGCCCAGTGCGGGGCCCCAGGCACCCCCAGCCAAACAAGGAACGCTCTCCCCACCCAGTCAGCATGTAGGGACTCGAAACCATGAGTCCAAACCCCTAAACTCCCCACAATCTGTGACCTAAGCCAGGTTTAGGCCCAGCCTGGTGTTGGGGAGGGGGTGGCAGAAGTGGTGCTTTTAACCCCTCCACCACCCAGCCCTCAGGACTTGAGGACTTGTGAAATTCACACAATGAGTCCTTGTTACCTAGGATTACCTAGGAGTTAACAAAACAAACAACTGGCTTCAAATTTGGTCTCAGGGCGCAAGCCCTGCCCTGCAGACACCATTCACGGGATGGTTAGGTCTACTCTACCTCTGCCACCTAAAAACCAGGCCCTCTCTAGCTGAACACCTGCAGCATCTTGTTCTTTTCTTTCCATGCCACTTCCCCTTCCTTTTCTTCTGTCCACAACAGTTAGTTTTCACACACTTTCAAAATAAAAATACATTCTTTAAGTAAAAATTCGATGCTGCACTTCTTTTTTTCTGGAAGCTGCTTTTTCGTGTTTGGGGTAGAATCAACCCCCACCCCCATCCGACTTTGTAGCCATGCATGATTCATACCATTTGTTACTCCATAGAAAAGCAAACTGTATTACCTTCTAAAACAACATCTTTCAAACGCATTTGCACGAACATACAAATAAATCTACATTTCATAAAAACCTCCCCACCATAAAAGTTGGTTTCAACAAGTACCCGGATGGTGTTCATGGTAGTGATGGGGGTGGCGGTGGAATCTTTGAATTTAAGCAACAGGGCTGTGCATTTGTCTCTAAAACTAGGAGAGAAATAAGTCGAAATTGCATATGTATGCACATACATAATGCACCATGTACATATCCGAACATACCATGCTTCAATACACACGGAAAGGCATATAGAACATACATGAGCACAACTCTAGAGTAACTCTACACTGAGTTCTTTTGGTCCTGGTCTCTGCTAATGCGTACTCCAGGGAAAAAACTCCAAGTCCTAAATGAGGCCATGCAAGCGAATGTCCAGCAATAAAATGGGCCCTAAACACACAGATGGTATATGGTCACCAGCCGTGGAAACAGATAAGACCCTGGGGAGGACACCTCCCCCCCCTCCACCCCCCACCCCCCCAGAGATGAGCGGCTGTCAGCTCCAGGTCCCCAGTGAGGAAAGGGGAGGGAAACAGGGAGGGGGTCGGGTGGAGTGGGGGAGAGGGTGCCGAGTGAGTAACGGAATAATGCAGATGAGAATGCCAATCTGTTTTGGAAGTAACTCTTTTCAGTACTTAAAAAGTGAGGGTAATTTCCAGAAACTCTCATCTTTATACACATGGACATTTGTAGAAGAAATAATGCTCAACTTACAAATACCCTGCGGGGCATATTCTGCACTCATCCCGGGCGTGGGGATTAGAGCTCCGTGTGCAGAACGAGGGGAGGACAGGCCCCTCCAGTGCAGAAGTTTATCTGTGAAAGAAACCCAAAATCAAGCACTAAAGCTATAAACAATGTGCATCGTAAACCACAGGATATCACATTTCAATTCCATTAAAATAGATTAACATCATTACAACAGCCTTGCAGATAGTTAACAGGCCCAAGGCCTGCATCGAAAAAACAGTGATGAAGTTATTTCCACAATTCGGTTTTGTTTTTGATTTTGGTCTTTTTAGACAAAAGAGAAGGGGTTTGTTTTAGTTGGGGGGGGGGTTGGTCTTTGGTTCGTTTGCTTCTTTGTTATCATTTGTTTATTGTCTTACAGTAAGACATGTGTAAACAGCAAGGGGGAAAATTGGTAATATTAGGGAGTAGACTGGCAAAATGGAGGGGATTTATCTGCAAGGCTGGTTTACATGCATACATTTACTTTACAAGACAAGCACAAACAAAAAACAATATGCAAGTAGGAACTGAGTGGATCTGCGAATCATTTCTTTTAGAATAGAGAGGCCCACACTGCCTTCCCTGTCCCCTTGCTCCGTCTTCCCAAGCTGTACTTAAGACAGCACCTTCAAAGACAGGGAAATCATGGGCATTCCGGACTTGGTTGGGCCACACTCTAGAATTGGATCAATGGAATACCCCACATAGACACAGCTTCTTACAACACAAAGCAGTGGAGAATAAAGATTAGACTTGTGGGATTCAAATAACTTTGGCCAAGTCCACATCGTGATGGTGAGGAATCCTATTGTTACGTGACGAGGATAGAACCAAGCACCCAGAAAAAGTGGTCCACCTTCTCCATTCTACTGCACTTGGTTGCTCTCTGGCGAGGAGAAACGACTTCTCACACTAATAAACATAAATCTAGCAGTAAATCAAGCATTTCTAGCACTGAGACTTTTGTGAGAAAGGAAATATTTGGTTTGTGCGACCTGGGGATTATATGGTTTATGTGGTAAGTTCCTAGTTTTTCCAAGTCCACCTTGAGCCAACCAAGCATGGAGAGGTCAACCTTGAGACAGAGTGTAGGATCGATGGAGCAGGAGATACGCAGTGTGTTCTAGAGGCTGGGAGGTTGTGATGATTGGGGGAGGAGGGAGAGAAGAAAAACAGACTTTGATGGTGAGTAAACAGAGTATGTTTTCCATTAGCTTAATATTAAGAGCACTTAAAAGTGTTGTTGTTAGACTCTAGGATAGCAGGTCTCAAGTGTAAAATACATCCTGTTCTCCTTATAGAGATTCACGCTGCCAAGAACAGCCAGGGCGGTCAGCACAAGGCTCCCTTTCATGGGGAGCCCAGTGGGTAACAATGGCGCGGTGCTCGTGGAAGGTCTTATACTCTGTTGTTACCAGGCCTCCAAAAGGGGCGCTGCTCTCGGGGACTATCTCAAGAGGCACATCCTCTGCCCTAACCCCAAACAAAATAAATACCACGAAATGAACCTGTGAAAAGTGCAAAGACTGGACTTAAAAAAAAAAAAAAGTGTGTCTTCATTTGACTGTTTATATTATAAACAAGGTATGCTGAGAGTAGAGAGTAAAATTAACTACAGATTTAGTCATTGTGTTTTTCAACAAGAAGCCTGAGAACCCCTCTTTGCACTTACTCTTGCCTTAGCCATTTCCTAAGTTTGCTCAACTTGAGACCAAGAAGGACATCCTTTCCTTAGGAGACCCACACAACTGAGGTAGCTGTGACCCTGGCAGAAAAGCAGCAAGGGACTGGACTCCTGCACAGGGACAGTCTGATTTCAAACTCCCTGCCACTTCCTCTGAGAAGAGCCCTCAGGTGCCTTGATAGGCCTCCAGCAAGAAATGGGAGGGCTCTTAGCCTAATCCAGGCCTGAAAGCTCGCATTTACCTTCGGCTGGCAAACCTGACTACAAACTTGTCGGCCCTGTGCAAGCCGAGCTTCTGGGGGCAGCAGCCTGCCCAATCTTTCCACAGGGCCAGGCCACATGGCAAAGTGAGGGCTCGTCAAAGACAGTGTCTGGGTATCTGGCACAATGACCCTGCTTTTGGCTTTTGAATTGTAAAAAACTTTTGAGATGCTCAAAGTCTATGCCTTCATTTTCCAGCAGGGGAAACTGAGGCCTTGAGAAATTAAGTGGCTGACCCACAGGTTAAAGTGAAGATCAGAATGAGTCTCCTGACTTCCCATCCAGCGCTCTTTTCTGGGATATCCATCTATCTCTTCCCCT
>CM052811.1:65705070-65917623 GCA_028533885.1 Nasua narica
TCCCCTCTTCCCCTGACCGGTAGCCAACTTACAGACTACACTTAAAATGCATCCTGAAAGTTTGGATGGATTGCTGAATGAACCAATTCCATCAATATTAGTGGATCCAAATCACAAAAATAACAACAGTGCCACTAGTCTGAGACAGAGGCTTCTTTAACCAGAAAGCAGATTCACTAAACGTCTTTCTAGCTCTTGACCTTCCGTTTACAATAGATACCAGCTCCTCTCTGAGACGCTGTGAATTATCACGGTATTATAGAGCAAACACTAGCTATGTCCGTGTCCTGAGTCATGTCGATCTAAACTGAAAATGTGCCAGGTCTATCATCACTAACAGGCATCTTAATTAACCTTCTGATATTGCCAAAATTACATTCCCTTTTGTTCTAGAAATGAGCATTTACAGGAGCATTTTTTCCACCATTGCTTTTTTTACCAGCTAAGATTTTACCGAATTGTGATGCTCTTTAAAAAGTGTATCCTGTACAAATGAAAGCAAGAGGGAATTCTAGAGACATCACACTTAACAGAATTTCTTTGCTGAAACTTGCTCATGATCTCTACGTTCCTTGATACTTCATGGGTGACTTCCATTTCATCAATTACACATGAAAAACTCTTCTTTTTTGACCAATTCTATCCTCTTAGCAGAGCCTTGACTATCTAAAAACTAACTTCACCTTTTGAGTTCTTATCCTAGGAACTTACTGAATGAGGGGAGGAGTGATGGCACTTTTCATGCCCTTTTTATCTATAAAAATGAAAAAATGCGAGCTACCAATCTGTCAGGCCTAAACAAAATTTCTGCAGTCTGTGTCTTTAACATAAGCAAAGCATATAATTCAAAAAAAGAAAAAAAATAGCTTGCTTTTCTAAAGAATAACTAAACCAAAGACATTGTGCTCCATCTTTGTGTTGAAATGCAGATTTCCCACTAAAAGGCAAATCCTTCATTTCAAAAGGTTGAATAGGATGGTACTTAAAAAAAGAATTCCAGCTGGTTAAATTTAGGGTGTTGAAAAAAGTGCACTCCAATAATATTCTTTGGCTCTGGGCCCAAAGTATTTTCACTTGATTGTGAATTAGATAAATTTTTATTACACTTTAAGCTTTCGCCTTAGAATGGTGGAACTTATCAAGGAGACTGGAAGGGCAGCTATATAAAGACAAATTGTCTTAGGACGTTCCTTTTCCCTTTGTTTAACTGTGTACCTCACGACGCAAACCGTGTCGCCCAGGTTAATTTCATTCATTCATTCTTCCACACATTCATTCAACAACTACTTACTGAGGGCCCGTGAGGCCCAAAGCAATGGGCCAGCGTCTGTCGGTAACACAAAGAAAACCCAGACACAGACTTCCCCACGGCAGCCTTCGACCAGTAGAGAAGATAAGGCCTGGACAGAAATCGCTCCACTCCCATGCAGAAAGTGTGTCACGAGAGAACCACAGATAAACTGCTATGGAAATTCAAAGGAAGAGAAATTACTTCCACTTGAAAGGGAGGAGAGTGGCTTTCAGGAAGGACTCTCTAGACAAAAGCAAAAGCAGGTACAGATGCTCAGAGGAGCAAAGGCCAAGGTGTGCACAGAGCAAGTGGGGGCCCAACAGGTAGTCACATTGAAATCAAAATTTTGTACACCGATCCATTCCGTTGACAACTGAGGATCTGCTCGTCTCAATAAACCCTCTGGGGACTTCTGCAAAGTCTTCAGCTTTGACAAGTTCATACTTGCAAATACCACATTTTCTTATAATGAGGTACGCAGCCACGTGGACATTTATGAAACTCTTCATGAAGTTCGCCTGTCGTGTTTCGTCTCCCCTGCCCCATTTTCCTCCCCTGATGGAATGGTGGGGGTCCGCCGAGGCAGAATTCATTGTTTTATTTCTCTGAGTCAGACAAACAAGTGTTGAGAGCCACATTCTTCTTTGCAATATTGCCTCCTTGGCTTAAATAATCTATTTCAGATGTGTCATTGGCAGTTTAAGATGGGTTTGTACTTGCGGACACGTTTTCAACAAATGACTTGCAAGAAATGTGGAGATTTTCCTACCCTGCTTTGTCTCTTCAATCATCGATTTGACCTTCCCTCCAAATTTCCCCCCTTTCTTCTCTTCAAAGCCACGGGGAAGGCAGAGGTACCTTCACACACCGCCTCCCTCCTGCTCTGAGTCCTTATTTGAGCATTTCCTTTGTCTGGGGTGGAGTGTACGTGCATGTGTGCACGGTGTGTTTGCACACGTGCACATGTAGGTTTGCTTCTGCCTGGGGTCTTTCTCGGGTTATTTGGGAGAATAGGAGAATGACTTTTAAAGATGCCCAGGCCCATGGACCGCACTGACCCTCACTCTCCAAATTCTTTTCTTCCTTTAGAACCTCAGGGACTCGCTCCTCTGGAGAGCCGCTGGCACAAAGTCAGGAATCCAGAGTCTTCCAGCCCAACTCCGCCACTCACCAGCTGTGCATGACCTTGATAAGTGCCTTACCCTTTCCGACCCTAAGTTTTCTTGTCCTTAAAAAAAGAAGACTGGATCCAACGGATGGCTTCTCCCTCCAGTTTCCCAGGCCAGTCAGAGTCTCTCTGAGTCCAGATCTAGGACAGGCCTTTGGGATGCAGTGAAGAGACCTGCTATGGGGCCATCCTAAACACTGGCCAGGGTGGGCCGGTACAGGGACCAGGAGGAACCTACAGGCCAGTGTGGGCTGGGTTCGGCTGCCGGCCTAATTCTTCAGCTCAGAAAGTAGGCCTGGTGGCAGATTTCAGTTTCCTGGGGCACAATCTTGCCAAGTTCACCTGTCTGAGCTTCAAGGAGGAAACCCAGGTGGGTCCAGAGCCAAAGAGACTGAAGGTCACAGAGAACCAGGAAAAAACTTTCCACAAACTCAGGCTAAATGTCAAGGGAAAAGGTCTCAGCTGTCCGTGCCAGACGGCCAGTGGCAAAGCTCGGCCTCATGCCAGAGCCTGGCACCCACGGCTCACGAGGGCACACACAGGACTCTACGAAAAGCCAGAGTCCTCTCCCAGCCACCTCAAACCAGGGTGGCAAGGCCCCAGGGTCCTGTGGTCCCTGCCCTCAACCAACGTGAAGGTTTCCTGGAAAGCCATGTGTACAGTGAGTTTCTGTAAACGGAATCACATTTGCTAACCGACATAATTTCAGAGATGTTTCATCACCCTTCCAGGCCCATCGAAAATTGGCAGGGCTTCTAACATTTTACCTTTTAAGTGCTTCTTCCTCCACCCCCTCCCCAACCTCTCTGTCAAGTAGTTAATGATCTGTAAACAAACACTTTAAATTCAGTGGGGGAGCTCACTATTTAAAGGAACCCTGTGGCGAAACCTTTTGAAAAGTTAACAATCTTTCCGTAATGTGAAAAATCACCCTCTAATTTATCCTTTGCCATTGATGAGATTTTGTGGGTATTGGGCTTCCTTAAGGTGGAGCACCGTGCAATACCTCTGTGGTGAGAAGGGGGCAGTGATCCAAGGAGCTGCCCTGAATTCCTGTCACCCAAAAACTGTCCAGCTTCCCACAAATACACTCAGATACCACTCACGCCCCAAACCCCCATAGGAGAAATGAAGAAAAGGATGGAAAATCATGGTCCCAGACACCTGGAAAGCCTTGAAAACCACCCTTGAGTTTCTCCTGACTTAAGCATTAGATGCCTGAGGAGGGTGCAATGAACATTTTGCACTGAAGGGAGGGAAAGGTATCTGGGCCAGGAAGATGGATCCAATGAGACTGACCATTTGCTCAGCAAACGTCTAATTCTGATAACACCAGCTAGAGCAGAGGACTTTTCTATCAAAGCCAGCAGAACATGCAACTCCCAAATTACTCTGAAGAGGCCACCCCGAGCCTTTTTATCTGAGTCAGTTCATGACAAACGTAATTTCTGCCTCCACGCCACCATTTTCATCAGTCTCAAGAAAACACCAGAATAAGCTTAAGAAAGCTAAGCTTGGCACTTATAAAGAGATCCTCAAAGTTTTCAGGTGTTCTTGGGTGCTGTGGAGGAGGAGGTGGGCAGGCTGGGGCGGTGTGGTGCAAGAGAGACAAGGGAAGGCAGAGGCTGGAGAATTTTCTAGTCTTATCTTCCAGGGCTGATCTGTGCAACCATTCAAGGGAAGGGGGCCCCAAAGAATGGGCAGCCCCAGGAAGGCTGTGTCAAGCCTCCCAGCCTGGCCTTATTAAGGAAGGATGTCCTGGCCTCCGTGGGGATGTTTCTCTTCTTCCCAAAGCATCCTCCTCACATTCTGGCCCTATGGTAATCCTGTGGGATGAGGAAGGTGTTATCCTCACCTCCCCAGGGAGGAAACAGAAGGTGGCCAAAGCATCCTGCTGCAGGTCATGAAGGCAGGGATGGAACTCAGAGTCCAGTCCACCTTGCTAGGGACCGAGCTTGGTCCCTCGTCAGCACTCACCTCAGGAGCCCTCAAGGTGACCCAAGGCAGAGTGTGCTGTCTAGACGTAGGTCTTAATGCCATTTACAGGCAATCACTTGCCTTTCTGGGACTATAAAGAGGGGTGTGTGTGTGTGTGTGCACGCGCACGTGCATCTGAGGCAGTGGGGAAAACATACTCTTCAGGCCAAAGGCTCTGTGACAATCTTGGCCAAGAGACTCTTAGAACCAGAATTGGCTATTCTCCAGAATTAAAACCTATTACGTCCTATGGTTAATACGGAAGTGCTCGGAAATTGTGAGAACTAATTTAAGGCTTCAAAGCTCTACAAACTAAAAAGAAAAAAAAAATGGTCTAGCAGGTCAGGCTCTGACATTTCTTCAGAAACAAAACTAGGCTGCCCTCTCGCCTGAGGTGAGATTGAATCAAGGAGGGTTCTGGTCCTGTGAGGCCAGGCCTCATCCCAAGGCAGCTAGTCCTTCTTTCAGAAACAGGCCTCTGCCCGCCCACAAGCTCCTCAAACTTCTGCTACTGTCTTCCTCAGTCCCTCAGCACCTTCCCTCCTTCTGGGCACAGAGCAGCCAAGCTCTGGCCTCAGCCCTAACCTCCCTGACAGAATCCCACAGAACAAAGGAGAGGAAGACATGGCCTATTTATCTGAGTCCTATTTTCTTGGCTTCCTAGTTATTTTCCTGGCTTTTTACCCAATTTCTGATCCTTCATTTATACCACTAACCAACCTGGAAAGAATTTCCTGAATAAAAAAGAGATGCCCACATGTATCATCTGTACTCATTCAAGAGTTCCCAATCCAGCCACAGGGTGGGTGTTGCTAGCTGTTCTTGGCTTTACTAATTCTGTTGATTCAGCAAGGGCAACACCCAAAGTTATCAGACACCTCCAAGCTCTTCAAACCAAGAATGCACCATCTCGACTCCTTTCTACCCCGTGAACAGGTTCACTTAGGGGCTCAGCCAGTGGAGACCTGGCCTCCCTGGGCAAAGGGGCCACAATCCCCCATCCCTATTCCATAGGGATCAAGGGGGGCATAAAGGGGTCCAACATTACAAGGGAGACCCTGGAATTGTTTTGTCTTTGGAATGTCTCTAAGATGGCCGGGGAAATGAGGTCTGAGAGGGTTCACTTTCCCAGCTGTGCTCTCTTTCCTGGCGGTCCTAACCGTGAGACTAACCTAGAGCCACCAATGTCGAGATCTCTTATGTCTACCAAGAATGGAGACACACCATTCTCCCTAACAAGCCCCTCAGGCTGAAATCCTTTTACTTCCAGAGCCTCAACTTTCGACTGCTGGGTAGAAAGCCCCCTCTGTCACGGGCCCACAGATCTCCGCCGCCATGGTGCTCAAACCCTGTCAGGCGGTGGGGAGTGTGGACAGCAGGGCTGACGTGGTTTCAAAGAGGCCGACCAGGCAAGAACCGTCCTGTACTCCTGCCCCAGCTCTAACGCAATAAAATGTCTTTTATCAGTGTAATTCAAGGCAAAGAGTCAAGGGTCTGTCACCATTTTAAAGAGGCTTATTACATGGCCACAAAAATTTGCCTCAGGCTCAAACCTGGCATGTAAGGTATCAGCGTGGGACAGGTTCTTTTGATTTGATTTTATTTTCTTACAAAATCTGAAAATGAAACGCTTCTGTCCCTCCCTTCCACCAACCGTTTTTTGATTTATGGGGAGGAGGAAAGAAATCTGAAGTTGACAGGTTAGGACAACTCCACTCAGCTTTCTCACTCAAAAGCTGCTTTTGTTCAACCATACTTTGCATTTATGGCCTGCGGCTCTTGGCTGACACACTGGCTTCTCTGCGTGAGAGGGCTGTGGACTTCCCCGGGAGGAGGCCCCACTGAGATTACCGGCCCCCTGCACCTAGGGCTGGGGGCACGGTCACTCACAAAGGGCCCCGGTTAGACAATGCAGGGGACGACAAAGGCTATGCCATTCCTCCGTCTTCAGCTCTGCACTGCATTTCTCCTGGGACCAGGGCCCCCGAGGCCATCGTGTATGCACCGGCACGGGTTCCTCCACTAAACTCCCAGGCTTCTGAGAACCAAGACGGTATTATCCACCTCTCATGGCCCGACACCATCCTGGGCAGAGAAAAGCCTCTCAATAAACACTCGGAACCTGAGCGGTGCTCAGTGGACTTTTCTTCATGTTAGAGAACTCTTTATTCTCCACGAACTGGCTGGAAGGAGCTGCCACGGAGCCAACAGCGACCAGGGGAACCTTCCCTCCCTGAGGTCGTTGAGGTCTCTCCAGTAAATGATTCACTAACCAAGGAACCTCCGGGTCAGCCTTGACCCAGGAGATGATTACAGCCCCTTGAAGGTGGCTGCTGGCCCATCAGTTCACTGTACAATTTTGGCAATCTCTAATTGTATATTTACTCAATGGTTGTTATGGACAATCAGGTTAATAATTCACTTTCCAAACGCCATATAATCACACAGTTAGAAGAGTTACAATAAATGTCAGATTTTCTTAAGTCTTCTGATGAACTGGCCCCAATTACCTAATCTGGGTCCCTTTCCTTTCCCTCTCTCAATTTTTTTTTTTTTAGTAATCTCCCACACTTTCCTCTATTCTCATCCCCCACCTACACCCCTATCTTTCTGCCCCAAGAGAAAGAACAGTGTGAAGTTCTTCAGTTCAAATAATTCTATTTAGAACGCATGGTTTTGCTCCACTAAAAGGGCTTAAAAACCAGGCTAGGAAGCTGGCCATGGAAGGTGCAGAAAAGGCTGGCAGGCTGGTCTCAGCTGCCTCCCCGTCTCAGAGGCAGGAGAACACCTGCAGCCACCCACACCTCATCACCCATGAGTTGCACCATATCCTGGCGCGGCCCCGCCGAGGCCTGGGAAAGAAAGAATGCAAAGGCCCGTCGTGCTCCAGGAGGCCCCGGGCTCCCCAGCCCAAGGCCTGGCAAGGGCCGTGGCATGTGAAACCCTGGCCGTGAGCTTCAGAGACAGCCCCACGGATTCCCTGCCCACCCACAGGCCCAGGCCCCCACCTCTGCTTGGAACATGCTAGAGGGCAGGAAGAGAGAAACGCACACCCTTAAAACAAAAATAGAGCAGGAATCCCAAGAACAGTGCAGACATTCAGAACCCAGGGCCTCGGCTCCATCACTCAAGAGCTAAACCGGGCCCTTCGCACCTTGGTTCTGTGGCTTCAATACACTACCCCTCAGCCACCACAAGCAGATAACCCGCTTTCAAAAGTCAAAGCAGTGTCTGTCCCCCTACAAAGGGGCAGCGTCGTCAGCTGACCTGGCTCCCCTTGGGCTGGGATGGCATGCTACACGCTGCGGGGGCCTGGCAGGGAGACGCAGGCAAGGCCAGGGTCCTGGAGCACAGCCAGGGAGGGAGGAGAGGGGACCAAGGTGATAGGGCTGTCCACTGCCAGCTGCTGGCCAACACTGATGGCAGTGTGGACAGTGTTTCTTCTCCGTTTCAATGCGTTGTGACTTTTTAAAAGTTTTTTGGGTTCTTTTTTTTTTTTTTCCAATATTCCACCCCCTCCATCTTTCTCTTTCCCACAAGTACACACAACCCGGGGCTCCAGTGTTTTAAAAGGTGCTCCCCCCGCCAACAGATGAGATTCACACCTTCCTTCCTCCCTTCCTTTTTTTTTTTTAAGTAGGCCCACACCCAGCACAGAGCTCAATGCGGGGCTCAAACTCACAACTGC
Source organism: Nasua narica (assembly GCA_028533885.1). Taxonomy (NCBI): domain Eukaryota; kingdom Metazoa; phylum Chordata; class Mammalia; order Carnivora; family Procyonidae; genus Nasua; species Nasua narica. Next base: position 65,713,195 of record CM052811.1, read on the forward strand.
GAGATCAAGACCTGAGTCAAGATTAAGAGTGGGCACTGAATGACGAAGCCACCCAGGCACCCTGAGATTAATTTCTTAACAGACCCCCAGTGTATTTTATGTTAGGGTGGGAGAGCCTTTTGACCACCAAGGTGAGCTCTCATAAGAGCTCAGCAGGCTGGTGTAGGAAGTGGACTGGGGAAAACCTTCCTGGCCAGCCCCCCACGTTCTCTAACTCACGAAATCCACCTAGATACAGAGACCATCCTTGCAACCTCCAGGCGGTTGTAAGAATGGGATGGCCTAACGTTTCCCAGCTGAAGGCTTGGCTGTCACTTTCAGATCAGACATCCTACTCATCAGGGGCACTCCGGACGCCCAGAATTGGGGTCAGACTCATAAGGGGAATTTCTATACATTTGGAACATTTGGGACCATTCAGTCTACAGAGTTAAGTTCGGTTGGGGTTTTTGTGTTGTGTGTTCAAGTTGTGGTCTCTTTTCCTCCATAAAAAATTATAAATAAATAAATTTGAAGCTGTATTTGTTTCCTGTTCGTGGAGCGGACAGAAGGAGGGTGTGCAATGGAGGAGGAGTGGGGAGAAGGCTGATAGATGGAGCAGGGCCGAGAATATCCGGAATTGGAGAAAAGTGAGAAATGGAGCTTTTTCTTGGCTTCCAAAGAGTTGTAATTTCTACCGCCACTGCTTAGATCTTGGGCACCAGGCAGAGAGAGTGGGAAAAGGGGCATGTGACAGCTTCGCCACAAATCAGGATTTGGCATTTAAATCCACAGGAAGCAAGAAGAATAGAGGGACTTCTTATTTATAGATTTGCAGATGAACTGAATGAGATAACCAGAATGCACTTCTCGTGTATCTGAAGGAGCAATTCCATTTTCAGACTTGGAAAGTTTCCCATAATCGAGTATCACCCGACCCCGGCAGCGCACTGCCTCCCAAGGTTAAGATCAGCTTCCTGAAAACTGGGCAGAAGGCTGCTGCATCGGTGGTAGCTCAACCATCGTACTTTGAAGGACAGGTTGGTACCACACTACATTTAACTGGATTCAGTTCATCTGATTATACAGTGCCTTGCTTTCTGGAATATGTAATCATCTCTTTCTGATGACATTTTAAATATCCAACTAGACAAATAATTGCAGCAATAATTGATAGCAGAGTCAAGCTGGAAGATCATTGATTGGCAGAGTCCCCACTGAAACAAATCTTTCTTTCAAACATTATAGGAATGATGTTTAAATCTAACTTTTGCTGATAAATGTTCAAAATCTGATTTACTGATAAAGACACTGTAAGAAAACCTGCACTTCAGCCTGTGATTACTCTGTAAGCTGTTTGAGAAGAATCAGGCCGCGTGATTTACGTTATTTTATTTCCCATGAATAACTGCAAGGATGATGTGGGGGTGGTTGGGGGGAATCCACACAAGCCAAAGAACTACCAGCCCAAATGCAGCCCTTCCCAAATCACCGCAGCCAGCTATCAAGGTTTATGGCCCTCTCCTCCTCTAATGGATATCCCGTGGTACAGAAATGGTCTTGCAAGGGGAGCACCCACAGAGGAAGGCACACAAATGTCTGTGCCACTCAGGCCTCTGAAAGCTGCTTCAAATCAAGGCCTCGGACTGGGATTCAAATCCCCCAGCTCTGTGCAAAGAGCCCAGGACTGGGGCAGGAGGCCTGATTTCAGACGAACACCAAGCGATCTCAGCCAAGTCCTCAGGTACAGCTGCCCCTAATCAGTTTCTCCATCCAAATCGAGAACCCTAATCGATTGTTGCCTATAGCATGTGTTTTGATTGTAATGGTCAAGGTGGTCCGATTTGGGGCACTGCTTTCAACAATTCAGACCCTGCGGAATACGCGATGGTCAGAAATAACTCACAGAAGATGCTTGTCTCCAGGAAACATCAAATGAAGGAGCTGGCCTATTAGCAGACACAGATTACAGTAAGGAAAAGCTAAACCAGACGATGTATCTGAATGCTTCAGCTAGCAACAAAGGCAAGAATTCAGGGATGGGATCTGAGCGTTGGCCCCAAGCACTTGCGTGAGAATTTCTTTTCATTTCCTGCCCCCTTCTTTTCTTTCCTTCTTGTTCTTTCTTTCTTCCTTTCCTTCTTTCTTTCTTCTTTTTCGGGACAGGGGTGGCTCTCCCCACCCCTTGAAACTGAACCATTATAAGCGAGTTCACCTCATAGGTTCTGTTAAAAATCAGAAGCTTGTTAGATGTAATGATAATCTGTACCGTAACACTTACTGTATCTGAGGGGGCTTGTTCAACAGCTTTCCTGTAATTTAGAGCTCCCCTGTTAATTAGAAAGTCCTCAGATTTTCTGCAAATGCAGGTCACTATCGACAGCTCATGCTTTTGATGCTTTGCCTGTGACAGTTGTTGGGCTGCCCTTCCAGGAGCTGGCACGGTCGTCCAGACTCTGACAGTGTCAGAGAATTTAGTCACCATGGCCGCTTCGCAGGAAGTTACATGCAAGGTGACTGTCCCCACGCAGTGTCTCCCCACAGCCAACAAGCCTGATGAAATCTGCATTCACATTTAGCTAAAAATAGCTCAAATTTCAATCCTCTTTCCCACCTGCCTCTTTGCCTTCTCTCTTCCCCTTTCCCTTCTCTTTTCCACGTCTCATCTCTCTCCCTTCCATCCTCTTGAGCGTCTCCCTTCTGTCACCTTCCATCCCGTTAACCCCACCACACACGCACACACACATACACACACACACACACACACACACACACACACACATCAGGGTCCTCTGCTATTGAAAACGGTCACATTCACAGAAAGGGAAGTAGGTTTTACAGATAAACCAGGTTGCTTTTTATTGAAACAGCAGTGATTGTGGAACAGAAACTCCCCCCTCCAGCCTTCTTTTAAAAAAAATATTTCCTATTTTTTTGCGCTGGTCAGCAGCTGCACCTGGTGAGGTGGAGGTCAAGTCTATTCTTCCAGCCTGGCTCACATGTTTTTTCTTAAGGGAAGGGGGACTTTGGAGGGGGAGGAAAAAAAGGGGAGGAAGGAAGGAAAGGTTAACAACTCAAGCAAAAGTGCATCTGGGGCTGAGGTTTTCTACCCTGATCACCATTCGGATGAAAGACCTCAAAATTATAGGCATTCTCACTTAGGCGTAGCTACTTATGGGATGTATGCTGGGGCGGACAAGGGGATGGGTGATGCGTCCATGACCATGCATATGAAAATTGTATTTAGTTCATCAAGTTCATCTAAATGTCATCATGTTTAGGCCAAAAGGAAATGTTCAGTGGCACTTGCCTAAGACTTGGCCAACAAAGAGATGAATATATAAGTCAAAATAGGCAATATAAAAATGATTTGCACATCAAGAACAAGGACAGCCCTAGCAAAACAAGCTATCCCTTGTTTGCACAGTCCCCACGTTGACTCCAAGTTTGATACTGGGCCCAGTTCCCTACGAAGACCCAATTCTTCCTTGAGGTCATGCAAACAAACGCAGGCAGCTGAGGGTAACGGGATTGTGGCCTTGCAAGTTGCTGGCTTCTGAAACGCAATGGGGACAGGATGGGGTGGGATGCCACAGGCTAGACTGATGAATTCACACAACCCCAGAATTAGCTAAAGTCACTGCGACCCAGCAGGGTGGAACAAGGCGACCCCAGCAAGATTCCCAAGGACAGCATCCTCGACAGCCGCGGTGGGCCACTAACCCCAAAAGGGCCCCTGCCTCCACCCACATCCTGCTGCTGTGGGGCTGGCCCGCAGCTTCCAGACACCAGTCCCGGGAAAACCCTCAGTGCCTTTTAGAGCCAACTGACAAAACGCGATCGTGTGAGCCAGGGCAGCCTCCCTATTCCGTTACGTACCGCCTGTGAGGAAAAAATAAGAAAAAATCTAGACCCAGAAAACAACGCGGCAAGTGGCAAAAACCAATCCACTCATCTCAAAAGACGAACCCTTTGTCCAACGTCACCAAGCTGCCGACTATGAGGCTCCTAGGAAGCTGTCCCAGCAACCTAGAAATAAGAAACAACGCTTGCTATTCTGAGCTGAGAAGTGAAGTCGCCTTCCACTCGGGACTCTCAAACGTGGTCTATAAATACCAGCACCGCCCCTTTGTGAGCCATGGGGCTGAGCTCAACCCAGAGAAGGCAGGCGTTTCCCTAAGGTCACACAGCAATTCCAGGCCTTCCACACCAACACCCTCGCCCAACAGACGGCTTTGTCTTCTCTTGAAAATAGATATTGCCACATCTGATCCCCATTTAACAGGAAGGCTAGGGAATGAGGTTGCCCATTTTAGCATTTCCTCTACTTTCTCCAACTTTCTGCTCCCCACCCCGAGGCCCTACCCCTGGCAACATACAAGGTCTGGTTAGTGTTTTAGGGCTGTTTCCATATCTCTCCAAAGTTTCTAACACTCCTGTCTGTCAGCAGGTCAGTGGGACGGGCCAGAGGCAAGCTGTTCTCCATTCCAAAGTGGATTTGACAAAAAGGCTGCTGAAGGTCAAGACACCCTGGGGAGGCTGGACCTGGGGCTTTCAGGGTCACTGCTCTGCAGGTGGACCTTGGCTCGTTTCCAGAGAATGACTTGTGATCCGCTCTCTGCCCCACACATCAAATCAAGACGCCAGCCGCAGCTCGACTGGCCCACACTGCCCTCCTCGCCTTTGGCAGCCGCGGCTTCTTCTCGCTCGGTGGAAGAGAGGGAGTGGCAAACACCGATGGACCACCGCAGCCCATATGTGTAGTGAAGTACTGAAGAGACAGATTCAAGAAACCTCTACCTACCCTACACACACACACACACACACACACACACACACACTCTTCAAGAAACAATTTCTAAAGACCAACCTGTCTTCAATCCATCTGGCCTGAAAAGCCTTGAAATTGTCTCTTACTACAAATCACCGGCCCTGTGGTGGCCTGAGGGCCTCTGTCTTTGAAATCAGTAAGGCACAGAAGTGGGGGCCATGATGGATTAGTTGGCAGATGATTGATTATCAGACACATGGAAGCTCCACCTCAACAACCGGATGAGGACTGAAATTTCTTTCAGGAAGAACCTGACACCATTAGACAGTGGACCCAGGCATCATGGGGTGACAGCCAAGCCACTGGTCGTCATGGACCCAGTCCATCTCTTGACGGGACATTTCCACTCCATGGCCCGTCAATGCCTCTCACAGGTAGACCGGGACTGAGCGCATCCCTGAAACCCGGCCGCCGCCCTGCCCGCTGCTCACTCCCCCTTTCATGGGCTCGCCCTTTTCCCTGCTAACGGCAATGGAATCAGAACAAATTCATATCTAATTTCGAGATTCTAGCCTATCAGAATTAAAGACTCAGGACCCTCAAAGCCAGGGCAGACACCCCTCCTCTAAATCTAACTTCTCTACGCAGATGTGCCACAGTTCCGTGAATGGTGAGTCTCCCGGCCTCGCGTCCGCTATTTGCCACAGCGCCTCTGCCGCCCGGCAGCAGGGGGAATACCGGTGCTACACCTCGACGTGTGTGAAGATCTAACCTTTTACCCATGTAATGATCTACTTAATATAATATTTTGTCTTTAATCAGAGAAAGAGTAAGGTAATTTGATATCCCATAAAACTCCCTAACCTATATTTTGCAAGTCAATTAGCCAGTCCTTTCGCGTTAATGTCAGCGCATCCCAGGCCGCACCTCCAGTCGGGCTTTGGGGTGTCTGCGGCCCACAAGCCACACACTGAGAGCCTAAGGAAAAAACTCCGGAGGGAGGCCGTGCAGCAGGCAGTTACTGTTTCGTCATCTGTAGGGAGATTGGGAAATCATCTCCTCAAATGGACATTATCTTCCCTCGGGAGCCTTCTGGAGAGCTATAAATAATAGAACACACTAATCAACGTTATATATTAAAAAACGAATACAGAATCAGATCAAGGAAAGACTAAGTTATACTGTTATAAAATCCAAAGTGAAAGAATAAAAAGCAAAAAAACAAAGAGGCATGAGGAAGAAGTGTTAGCTGGTCCCCCTTAAATTTAGCCCTCTTCTCTGGCAGCCAGGCTAGCCTGAATAAGGGTGCTTGGGTAACCATTTCTCACTCCCTTATTTATGAGCCGTGCAGTGCGAAAAGCAAGCGGCTTAATTTTAATGCAGCCATCTCCCCATCAACTAGTCTACCTACAGAAGCTGCAGAAAGGTGGAGACTGGAAATTTATGAACGTTTTATACGAAATCTGGATACTAATCTGGTCTGAATATATAAGGAAGAACATGGACACATGGAACAAACCCAAAATGTGAAGGTTCCCAACTCCGGCTGCCCTACAACATCTGCTTCCACATGTCTTACGACTCAGCTTCCCATCTCTTAAAATGGAGTCTCCTCACCAAGTCTGGGGAAACATCATGAGAAACAACTGGATTTTAAATTCTTAGAGAGAGCCCTCTCTTTGCTCTTACTTTTGACCTGGTTTTGAAAACACAATAATAATACCTATAAGGAGTTCTCATTATGCAGAAACATGAACATTATCCTGGAAGAGTGTGTCTCATTAGCTGTTAAAAGAGAATGTTTCTTTCTTTCCTTCTAGGAACATGACGAGCGAATCTGGCTATTTCGTCAAAGCTTGTAAAAGACACCTGAGTCATCGTTTGGACTGAGCAATTTCTCCAAGAATTCAGCCTAGAGGATGGGAAAGAGCCATGTCTGCGGTGTGTTGGGGGATGCCACACTGTGCTCGCTCTGATTCCTCTCCTCTGTCCTTGGCAATCCAGTTACGATTTGACAGTTAAAGATGACAGTACTTGGGGTAATAGGACAATGCCATAACAGGATTACAGCAAATGTGAAAGAAAGGACACACGTAGGTACTGTCATTTAGGTAATGTCATCTATGATCAGTTTTTGTTTCATTTTTTGCTGACACAGAAGTCAGTATCACTTATACAATTCACTGTAAACCCTGTTAGGGCTGTAAATAGTTTGCTCCCCCGATGAAAGGAAACACCGATGATACTGCAAAGGGATTCGGTAAAACTTCCTCGCTTTGGTGGATATGACAATAAAAAATAAAAAATTAAAAAAAAAATTCAAACCAATAGCCAAAGATTCAAAAACAGCCTGAAGTCATTACCACCCAAAATGAATTTATCTTCAAAGAAAGAAGAAAAAATTGCTGTTGGTTATAAAACAGTAGGTGGCCACCAACTTTCTGAAGGACGTCTGGACTCCAATAACACTGTTGCTTTAGAGAGTTTGGGGAAGATAAAGTGGAAACACCTCACTAAATTCACACTAGGGGAGCGGTCAACACTAGTCTACCAGCCAATAGGGTCCTTGCCAGCCACTCACACTATTTCTCATTCCATTTCCTTTATGTCGTTTTGCCCAGAGCACTTCCAAATCCACATAATACCAGCCTTTGGAAGTCAGTTCTCCTCTACTTTCCAGTTAATTTCTGCCACCATGAGTTTTCCCCCAAAGCCACCAATTCTCCTAGAAGCTGTTATTCCTTTGCAGTGGACACACAGCCGCTCTGTTCGCCATTAAAATGGCTTCCTCGAGGGGCGCCTGGGTGGCGCAGTTGGTTGAGCAACTGCCTTTGGCTCAGGTCATGATCCCGGAGTCCCGGGATCGAGTCCCATATCGGACTCCCGGCTCTGCGGGAAGTCTGCTTCTCCCTTTGACCTTCTCCCCTCTCATTCTCAGTCTCTTGCTCTCTAATAAATAAATAAAAAAAAATCTTTAAAAAAAAAAATGGCTTCCTCGTTGTCCAGGATAAGGAGCCATCCCGCGTGCCACGTGACCAACCACAAACAAAGCACGCTTGCTTGACTAACACTTGTCTTGAAAGAAAATTCTCCCTGCAGGAAGAAGTACCATGAAGGTAGCTAAAGAGATGTTCTGATCATTTCAGATCCAAACAAAGGTGAGTTCTCCTAAATTTTCTGGGCTCACTAGGGTCTCTGCTTTATTTGACTTTCCGTGCTTCCCTGGCTAATCTGAGCCCACAGACCTTCTTTCCTTTCCAGATGCCTATCTACCACCTCTTTTCTCAACTTTCCTCTTACCCCATCCAAAAAAGTTCTTTGAATTCAGGCTAGCTTACTGATGCCCAGAGGAGGAAGAGGCTATTAAAGAGAGTTCAGAAGGACTGGGATTTTGGTACCTGCCTTGTTTCCTCACATCTGAATGATAAATGCCATAATGGAAAACTTCCATGCCCTGAACAATTCCTCAACATGGATGGTCTAGAGGAGAGGGCAAGATAACAATGTGTAAGCTGATGGGCTTTTGCTTCCAAACTCCATTCCTGTCAACTCTCCAACCATAATGGGGGTGAAATAAAAACTTTCCAAGACCTAAATGATTCTATACATTGAGAACAGACCCATTTGCTAGTATCCCACAATGTTTGGTTCCACCCTGCTTGTGAAAGGAAACCGTCCTAGAGAACGTACATGTTGACAAAGGAGAACTCAGCATGAAGGACATTATAGAGAGAATTCCAACAACCTGCCCACCCCAGCCCAAGGCAGAATCCTCCATTTACGTCTCCAAGAATGCTGCTCTCATCCTCTGCTCAGAACAATTTGACAGCCTCCCATGGTCAACAGGATATGGCCTAGCTCCTTAAGCCACCATTCAGAGCTCCATAATCCAGCTCCACACTTCTATTCTAGGCTTAGCTTCCTCTCTGCACCAGTGAAAATACTCTGCTCAAGTGCAAAATCCCTTCCATTCTCATTTCCTTTCTGGCTTTTCTTCTTCCTCCCTGACTTCCTGGAATCCAGCCCATGTTTCAAGGCCCAGCTAAAGGTCTACGAGTCATCTTAGCATAAGAATCAATCTCTTCCTTCTCCAGCCTCACTGTCTGCACCTCCTTGGACTCATAGCCAGTCCTCACACCACTGGTTAGCTCTCCATGCCTCTACTTAATTCTATGTCTTCTCAAAGTGCTTCTTAAGTGCAGAGACCCTGTCCTCTACTTATTTTAATTTCTTTTCAAAGTACCTGGCACAGCATGTGATATATGATAAACATATATCCTAGGAATTCAACAAATAATGCTTAAATAACTGATTTACCTTCTAAAAGGGAAGTTCTTTTTTCCAAATATCATTTCTGTGCATAATGGTAACTTTAACCATCACTGTACCCACAAACAGTTCCCTTCCGATATCTGTTGGAACTTCCAGATAAAAAAGGCAAGTGGCAATAGTAACATGTTATGCTACACAAAGATTAGCGTTAATATCCACCCTCTTTAAACAGCCACTCCACACCCTGGAGGAGAGCAAACGTGAAGTATGTAAGCTGACTAGAGCGTTTGCCAGGCCAATTGAGTCTGGTTGGCAGAGGTACCAAAAAATAACATCTTTTCAATGGGAAAACCAACTTGAAGGTTGTTGCGCAACTCTCTGGCCCGTGGTTTTTGTTTTTGTTTTTGTTTTTTGTCTTTTTTTAAAGTAAACCCTACCCCCAAACATGGGGCTCAAACTTATGACCCCGAGATCAATAGGTATGTGCTCTACTGACTGAGCCAGCCAGGTGCTCCATTCTCTAGCTGTATTTTAACCATGGTCATCTGCAGAGAAGCAAGGCTCAGCAGGAGCACATCGCGCAAGCAAAAAGCTAAGTTCCAAAAACACAGTTTTAATATGATTTTAAATCCAGCATCACTAAAAAGGACTGCATTTTAAAGCTAGAGAGCAGCCAGCAAACATGGACGTTCTTGGCCCCCTTTTGCTACTGGGTGTGGTAAGGGGAAGCCTAGCAAAAATTAAGGTAGCAGCTAATGTAACTATTATTTGAAATGTGGTCCTTAATTCTCCAGGCTGGGCTGACTGTTCATATCACAGTGCCCTGCGCATCCCCCCTCCACCCCGACAGCCAAGAGCCGGAGTCAGGCCACATGGCCAGGTGGGACCCAACACTACATACGCACACACGGATGGAGGTGTCCTGTGTTAAGGACCCAAATTTAGGCAGCCTTAGCATCAGGCTGGATTCAGAAAACACACCCCAAACAAGTCTGCCAATAAATGAGTAAAGTTCAGATATCACATTTATGCGATATGACTACCTTGGAAACTCTGCATGAGAGACAAATTTGGAGAGAAAGATGAATATTAAAAACAAATAAAAACTCACTTTACAGGAGTTCCCCAGATGATTATACAATTGGGATCTCCACCCAAGGAGACGATATTATCAATGAAAAAGACTGACTCAGGCATCCTCTCCCCTTTTTATTCATTAAAGCCCTATGGAATTCTAGGCAACAAACACCCTCCCTTTACTTTCTCTTTCCCTAACACACTCACAAGTGCTCTCGCATTTCTCACATGGGTACACATGCTCTGCTCGTGGAGGATGACACCATCTCAGCCTACCTCTGTCTCTCTCCCAGTCATACCCAACTTCTATGAAACCTCCTCAGAATCCAAAGAACATTCTCAGTTAGAGAAAATGTACTCCACTCAGAGATGGCTGGAGTCTTGAGAAGATGCAAACAGTTAAAGGCTTAGAGATAGACACACAGCCTTCCATGTGGTCCAACTCAAGTGGTTGGTTTTTATTTTTTATCTTTATTGAGGCATAATTTACATGCAATGAAAGTCACTCATTTTAAGTGTACAGTTTAATGAATTTTGCCCATCGTATAATTGTCTCACCTCCACCAAAACCAAGATAGAGAATATTTCCATTACTGAAAAGTTTCCTCATGCCCTTCTTTGCAGTCAATCCTCTCCCCTAATTCTCTGACCCCTTTTAATCATTGATCTACTTCTTGTCACTATAGTTTTGATTTTTCTAGAATTCCATGTAAATGGAATCAAACCATATGCCACTTTTTTTTTTTTTAAAGTAGGTTCCCATGCCCAATGTGGGGCTTGAACTCAGGACCCTGAGATCAAGATTGCATGCTCTACTGGCTGAGCCAGCCAGGTGCCCCAGCAAGTCACCTTTTGTGTTTAATTTCTTTTACTGAGCAGAATGATGCAGAAACTCCATGTTTTTGAAGTGTATTACTATTTCGTTCTTATACTGAGTATTCCCTTGTAGGGCTGTACTACAATTTATCCACTCATCTACCGGTGGACATTTGGGCTGTTACCACTTTTTGACTATTAAAAACAATGCCATCATGAACATTTATGTATGTGTTTGTAAGAATGCAGGTCTTCCTTTCTCTTAGGCAAATACCTAGAGCCACTCAAGTTTTGAGAACACAGAAAAGGTTTCGAATTTAAGAGGCAAAAAAAAAAAAAGAAAAAAAAAAAGAGTCCAGGGAGCCCCCATTTTGTCATCCTTCAGTTAGCCCCACCACCACCCCATCCCCCTGGGAGCTCAGCTCCGAAGCCTGTATCCCAGCCATCAGTTTGGTTCAATTACCAATTGTCACCTTATTCCAAGCAGAAACCTCTCCACTACCCTAAAGAAGTGATAGAAAGAGACTTCAAAACCTTTTTATAATGGGCATTCAGAGGCCCCTTCTGAGTCAGAAGTAACTATTATTAAATGTGGTGTTGAGTAGCCTGAGAGCCCCCCACCAGGTCAGAGAAGGAGGTGGTTGACCTCCCCCATTAGCTGTATAGTTGAACAGGAGCCAAGGGTTCTAGAGATAACTTTTACCTTGCCAAAAGGCCTTGGGAAGAAAGACAACCTCAAGACCTCTCTCAGACAACAGCCCATGGGGAAACAGCTGCTGTCCAGCACTGTGGACAGCAGAGAGGCAGGGGAGGAAATGAAGACTCACCCTTTTTGTCCGTCCCCCACTCTCCTCAGCTGTGACAGGACAGGGCTGGGGGACAATGGGTGAACAGGAAGCAGAAGGATCCATGAAGGAGCTAGAGCCTCACAACAGGAGCCATAATGGCCCCAGGCAGTGGCAGAAGCAGATTAAGGGAACACATGGGGGGAATGGGGATGAAGTGGACAAGAGGGGACAGCCATCTTAAATAGACAATAACGCAAAAAGAAGCTGAAGAAAACAGAACAAAGACTGCTACTGGCAATAAACCGAGAAAGAGAAAATGAAGCCCCATGAGTGACGCATACCTACATTACTTAAGACATTTGTGCAAATCCTTATTCCTGAGGCAACAGATCCCTTAGCTAAATAGACTGAGGAAGTGTGAGGTGGAGAGATGGTGGTGCTGACAGAATGGTATGGGATAGCAGAAGACATGGGGCCAGGAGCTGGGAGTTCTGGCTCCTCATCTGTGCATAGCCATTACTTGGCCAGGTGACCATGCCTGGCCTTGTCACCTCTCTGGAAACCTAGTCACCCCACTGTAAACATGGAGGATGGAAAAAAGGATCTCTGATTCCTTAATGCCTTATCAATCTCATGCCATATTTGCAGAGATGGGAGTAGGGGGAGAGGACAGTGAAAACGGCCCTACCTGAGATGAAATATCAAAAGGGAGGAGAAAGTGTTCATTCCAATGATCTAAACTCCATTGATTGGCAAAGCCAGACTTGGGAAGATAGATGCTTCACAGAGTGTCTATGGAAGTAAAATGAATTAATATTTGGAAAGTACTTAACAACAGAGTAAGTGCTCTGTGAAATAAAACACACACCTCAGCAGAAATGAGGTCATCAGTCGCTTTCCCACGAGTAATAGAAAGGGAAGAGGGAGAGAACAGAGGAAACAATGGGAGGCTGGGGGATGGGGGGAGAGGGGGGTCATTTGGGAATTCAGAGTAGCTGGAACCTGATAGGTGCCTATATGTGCAAGTTGGATGGACAGATAGACAGATGAAAAGTGAATGGATAGTGACGAGGTGGGGGAGAATATAGATGGAGGGAGCAGGTCTTAACCTCCTAGGAGGGATGATCTAGTCCACATAGCAATGCATACAAATAATTTTATTCCCATTGAGAAATAAAATCTAACTTTCCACCAACAAGAGAGTCTTCTGAAAGAGGCCACCTGAGCAAACAGCCACAGACCAGGAAATCTACCGCTCCTCTCCCACCCCACCCTTCCCCCCACCCCAATGGGAGGCCAAACCCTTCCTTGGGGCCTTTGATAAAACCAACTGTTAGCAAGCACCAGACCAATTCTTACAGTTGTGTGGACCCTGGGGCGCTCTAAGTGTGTGGGGGGGATGGGGATGCCATATCTCTTTTTTGCCCAATGTTGGGTCTACTCTGCACTGGCATCAGCTACCTGTTCTTACTTTTGCACCTGGAGCACCCCAGCTATGTATCTCTTCTCAGCCACGTCACTCTAGATAAGTTCCAAGTCCTGCCTAGCCTCCTCTCTCCTCACAGCAGAGGCTCCTCCATCAGTGCCCCAAGAAGAAGCCCGAGATGCAAGTCTGGTTTGGCCAGTAGAAGCAGCCATGTTGTCTTCCAGGTTGGGGTGCAGACATTACGCATCTGATGTGGCCCCTGTGGTTCGAGAGTTTGGGACTCACCTGCAAGTAAAAATGTTCCAAAGGGACTTTCCACTGGCACAGAGACATAAAAGATGCTTGGCAAACTCCAAGCCCCTTCCTGCTCAGGAACAAGCAATTCACTGCTCCCCCTCCCCACCTCCCCCCCGCCCCCGCCCCCTCGCAACCAACCCGAAACCCCACCCACTGTGGGAGCCTGGGGCAGAGGTGTTGCCCTGCCGCAGTGCCACACTCTACATGGTACTACCCATTTCTCTGACAGTCTCCACAGTACAAGGACATTTTCGTTCTTCTTTGAATGTTTTTTTAAACACCTAAGAAACATGCTACAGAGCTGGGAAAGACTGCCAGAAAAGGCAGAAACAAACTAGAGAAGGAGGCCAGGGCCACCCTCATACGTGAAAACTTGATTGACGATGAAGGCTTTTAGGACAACAGGAGGAGGGATGAATGAATGAAAAGGACACATCTGCGAGAAAACAGATGGGGAACATGCACTTGCTCATGAAATCCCAGAATACTAGGACCACAGAGGCCCCCGGAAGCCGGGAGAACAGATTATGACCTCTACGGTGGAAGTCCAATAAAGCCATTTAGAGTACGCCTTGCCTGGCAAGGAGAAGCGAGCTGCCATAGATGGGGAAAGGCCAAGAGCTGACCATCCCAAAGGGGTTATACTAAAGGGGCAAGCGGCTAGCCCTGTGACACAGATGTCCAGGCCACAATCAGGGGCTCTTGGAAACCCTTCCCAGGCAGACAAGAGTTGATGCTGACAATCTGATGACGGGTCTGCTATTGTCCTCTGCTGGGCTCCGCACACGCCGCCAGAGCGAGCTCAGAGGAGCAGCAGGCAGAGAGCGGGAAGACACAGATTTGAGCTGGCTATCTCTTTTGGAAGGGCCTGCTGAGTCCATCTCTCCTCTCTGCTATAACCCTCTCTCCTCACCACCTTCTCACTCCCACCATCCATCGGGGACCTGGGCCATTTTGGAGTGTCAACTCCGAATTAAGTTCCAGGATGGCCAACCCTGTGCATTCCATCGTGAGCTCTCGCTCACTCCTCAGTGCTCCCACGAGGAGTCTTAGGCCAACTCCTTCCCCAACCCCTCTCACCGTATGCAATAGCAGGAGTCCTGAAAAGCAGTATTGCAAACTGAATTTTTGTAAAACATGGCCCATTTTCCAAACAACAATGGTAAGAAGTGAATAAACACTGCTTAGCATTCATTTGATTTCTGCCTTCATGACCGCATTTTCAGTTACTTCGCCAGAGGTCTCTGCTTCCAAAGGGACTGTAAGTTCTCAGAGGGAAGGAAGCATGCCCCTACTTCTCCCCCAACACTGAGTCCACAGAGTGCTTGGCGGACACCGTTGGTCAGCAGATTCTAATTCTCTTTAATTAGCATCTCTACGCTAGAGCTGGGAGTCTATTTCCTTGCAGTCTTCCTTTTCTCTACCAAAGTCTATCCATGGAGTAGTAAATGACCTGTAAACACTCACTCAGCTACAGAAACATTCCACTGGGAGGAATATCACTGTGGATCCTTTTGTAAAGTGAAAAAAAAATCTTTAGTAAAACAAAGTATCACCTTTTTCCTGCTCCGTGTGATACATTCAAACTTTTCACAATATGGATAACCAGTATTCAAGGATAGAGAAGATGGCTTCTCTATACACTAGCCCTCAATTTAGTAAGTCAGGGGAATGGCGAAAAGTTTTGACATCTCAACTCAAACACCAGCTCTTGAGTTGAACTGGAATGTTCCAAGGAAATAAATTCATGGCCTCTGAGATCAGTAATCAGCTAGAGCCTTGGTCAGTTACACCTACCTCCTCACCATGGATGGGAATAATAATGGCCATGACAGTGATGATGATGACGATGACGACAGCTTCCACTGAATGGCACTTTACAGTTTATGGAGCACTTTAACAAACTTTACTTCCTTTGAAGGCCTTCCAGGCCAGTCTTCTGCTCCCCCTTTCCATGTGCTACCACCTTATCCTCAGCACACATTTCCCCTAGAGGACTCCGTGGCCTCCTTTGTCCCATTTCTCCCTTTGCCAGTGACCAGAGAATTGCTCCAAAGGGTCCTGTGCACAGTCTTCAATGAAGCCACCTCCTCAGCTGAGGGCCATCATAAGAACCCACAAAGGTCAGGATGCTGAAGATTGCCAGGCACAAAACTGACAGGCCTAAGGAGGTGAGGGACTGGGCACAGGTGAGGGACACACAGGGCAGTGCTCAGAGAGCTAGGTCTGGTCCTCTGGGAAAGGACAGCGTCCTGAGAAAGGCGGGAGGTAAGTCAGAAATCCATGAAGGAGTGGGGAATTGGGTCAGACTCTAAGCAAGAAGGGCCCCTGGTAGATGGGTGTGTGGTTCTTCAAGGGGACATCACAGCCCAGAGTGCAGAGGTGGCGAGTGGAGATAATGCCCACAGCGATAACCAGCAGGGCCCTGGCAGAAGAGAGCCTGGACACTGCGGGCTGGGCACAGCCTCAGGGCCGGCTTACAGGCCATGTGGCAGTGTGCTCCAGGGAGATCTCCTCCCCACGGTGACCCCTATCAGTGCCGACCAAGCACACAAGAAGCACACCCAGGCTGGGCTGGACACAGGGGTCCCTGCAAGGTTGCAGGGTACGCACTGAGGACGTGGGGAGGGACAGCCTCCGAGCACTGTACCATCCTGATACCAGGAAGGCACCATGAAGCACTGGGCTCCCCTCTACCTCCTTCCCTTCCTAGAACTGGCCTGGGACATTCCTAACATACCCCCCTTTCAGGTGCATTTGTCTTCAAATTTTGGTAGCAAATAGGTTTAGTATGCTAAAGAGAAATGAGCAGGGGTGATGTACCTACCCACCTATTCACCTACATGTGTGAACAGGAAAGAGAGGGAAATAGGACGATGGAGGACCAGGAGGCCAGAAGCCAGTGGGGCTACAGAGGTCATCTCTAGGCCCGAGGCTGTCCTGGACCCACCCTATTGCTGGCCAGGCTGCTGATTCTCTGAAGGGCCTGGAGACTTCGTTGCTAAGGGAAGCCTCTTGAATGTATGTACGAATACATAGGTACCTTACGTACAGATTTGAATCACCAGTAAAACTCAATGAAACTCAGATGATTGTCCAACTCATGCAGAAATAACATTTCTTTACTGGAACAGGCAGCAGGTAGCGTGAGGAGGGTGAGGCAGGGGCAGCCTATCTTCCCCATCTTCCCTTTCTCCAACTCTCTCCAAAAATGGGCATCAAAAGGGAAGAATGCTACAACAACAAAGTCATTTACCTTTACTCTTTCTGGGAGGTGATCCTTGGGCCTGTCCCCGAGACTCAGTTTCCCAGGGCTGCCATCATCCTCCCACCTGCTGGGCCTAGCCAGTGAGCTGGAGAACAGGGTCTGGCCACAGAGGCTGGGGGAGCAGGGGGAGCTCGGGCCAGACGCCGCGCTGCGTGACTTCAGCGGACGGTGCCCCTCCAGCGCTAAGGCTGAAGTCAGAAGACCGCCTGGCCTGTGCCGTCCAGAACAATACACTCTGGGGAAGACACACATTCTTTAACACTTCTGAGAGAGAGTCCAGCAGCACATTTCTTCCCAGTGGACAGGAAAGTTAATTATCCCCATTTTACAGATAAGGAGACTGAGGCTCCCCAGAGCTGACCAACTTGTTTCAGGACACCAAGCCGGTGGGGGAACGAACTGAGATACACCCGGCTTTCAGGCCCAAACTCCTTCAAAATGGGGCCTTCTGAAGACGGTATTTGCTAACCAGCCTGACCTACCCGCCAGCCCCAGGTGCGGGCGTCACTGAGCCACAGGGACCACGAGATCCCCAAGACCAAAGCGTGGACTCCAGTGAGGAAAAGCACTCCGCTTCCAACGGGGTAGCTCCCGTGAAACAGCTCTGCGGCCGCGCCTGGGCCCCGGCCTACCTCAGTTCTCTCTCTCCTCCTCTTCCCAACCCCTCACCTTCAAGACTCCAAGACCCTGCGTTCGCTGCCCACACACGGCTGCAGCAGCTGGCCGGCCTCCAGCAGGACGGAGACTCTGAGAGCGGGCGCCAACCTGACTCCTCCCAGGGCACGCCAGCCCAGGCCAGCCCTCCAGCCGGGGTACCCACCCCGCTGCCAGGCAGTTTGCTCTGGAGCTGGCTTTTGTCTCTTCTCTGGTCTGCTGCGGCTCCCCTTGCTCCTTCTCCTCCTTTCGGTCCTCTGCCCAGGCCTGCCTGAGGCTGCTTGCCAGAGCGATGGCATGTCAGGGCTATGCCCAGGGCACTGAGGGTTGGGACTCCCACAGTCCCGCTTCTCTGCCCAGGATGGAAAACCCAGAGGCCCGGAAAAGGTTGGGGGGGGGGGGGAGGGACACCTGAGGTGGCAGAGGGGCTGGTGTGGGAGACAGGAGATGGGAACCTGAGAGTAAAACTCCCCGAGTGCAGCCAGGGCGGGGAGGGGGACAGGTGAGGCTCCCTGGGATCAGTTCCTTCAGGCAGAGCACCTCTGACTTCTCCAGGTGAGCCGCACCCCTGTGGGCTGACAGACATGTCTTCAGAGCAGGGTGGGGGAGCAGCCACAGCTGGGCCAGGGCAATAAGCCCCGGCGGGAAGGCACATTGGAGCAGGCAGCCTACCCTAGAGCCAGGCAGACAGTCTCTGTGGTTGGGAAACAAGGAAGGGGAGGCCCTGTGAATGATGGGGGAAGAGTGGGAAGGACGAAGGGTACCCCACTCCTCCCCACCCCTGGGGACCAAGTTCAGAGCCTGGCCGGTGACTGTTGTTGCCTTTAGAGGCAACACCTGAGGGCAGGCGAGGTGTGAGATTGCCAGGCCTGGAACATCAGCCCTCATGGAGCTCAGAGCAGGGCGGCTGGGTGAGCACTCAGCACCCAACTCTGGTGGGTCAGCAGGGTGAGCACTCAGCATCCCGGAACTAGGTAGATGAAGACTCCAGAATCTTCACCTCCCATCCCTTCCCGGCTGTGCGACCCAGAACAGCTTTTTAAGGTCCCTGAGCCTCAGTCTGTCCATCAGTAAAATGTGCCTGACAACACTGCATAGCCAACCCCGGAGGCTGCTGCCTATTTTCACCATAAACACCTTCTTACCAAACATTTTCACCCCCATAACTAATTGGCCATAAGGCAATTTTGCCACTTAAAAGATAAAATCACAAAAAATAAAAAAAGGGACATTCGTTCAGAAGGACATAACAAAACATGAAAAATGAATAACAAAATTAAAGACTTTATTGCAAAATACAAAATATTCGAATACATTCCAAATGTATAGTGTTGAGGATTCATGGTAATACGGTGCAAATAACTGATTTTATTTTGTGGGATGTACCTAAACATTTGTCTTTGAAGTCTTTCATTCATAGTATTATACATATTTTTGCTTGTTGATTCATCTCGTTCACCATCCCACTTCTTCTCTTGCTAAATTTTCTTCCTTCATTAAAAGAGGCATCTGTTTCCAAATACTGGGATGTTTATCTGTAACTGGGCTTTTTTGTACTGCGTTGTGAAAGCCTTCTACACTGCTGTTCGTTCTTGGCATATTGTCACTTGTCAGTTGATAGTTGTTCTGAAGTTCTACGGAAAATGTAGGTTCAAAATTCTACGCCACCATAGAGACCACTGTGAGAGCTGAGATTTGTATCATATAAAAATGGGAGGACTGCCTCAATGGAGAAATGAAACCAAACCGTCAACCAGTTTTTTGGCCTTTTTTTTTTTTTTTACCTTTTATGGCAAAACTGCTTTAGGGCCAATTAGTTATGCAGCAAAAATGCTTGCAGCAAAGAGGTCTGTGGCGAACATGTTTACGGTGAAATGACCTAGGAAAAAAAATAGTGTCTGGAGCTCAGGAGTTGCTGGAGCTTGGTAACCTAGCACGGTGGGCTCAAAAGCATTTCTTTCTCTCTCCTGTGAGCCACGGGGAAAACCTGAGCTGCTTGGCCCAATCACGGTTGACTGAATCAAGGACAGTGGTCTCCAAACACTGCACGAGCCCCTCCCCAACAAGATGCCGTTGGTGCATCATCCAAAACAAGACCCGTTTCTGGAAAAATGTCCGTTAACTATCCGGTTTTGCACTTATTCTACATCACTGTTCTGGAAATTCTTCCATCATTCTGCTCGATATTCAATGGCAGCCAATTTCATTCATTTGCTCCACACGTGTATTGTTAATGGCAGGGAGAAGAAAATGAAATTAGCCTCAGTCCTTGCCCTCAAGGAGCTCACAGTCTAGCAGCTCTAATCCTCACTGATCTGTAAATAGACGTCTAAGGGTCCCAGAGAGCCATGGATACGTCGGGGAATTGGATGCTTTGGTAACAGGGTTAGCCACTTCCAAGTTCTCTTTCAGGTCCTCACCTGAATTGGTAAAGACCTTCCGAAATGCTCTATCGCCTCCTTAATTGCAGCAATGGGCTCCTCTCCCATGAAAATTTAAGCAAGGGGAGCAGAAAGACACGCTCTGATTAGTTATGCCAGCTTCTCTGTGTTCCAGAAGGGCCTCTTCTGGTTATTTTACCAGTGAGTGATGGAAGGGGGTAATATCCTGCTCCTTCTACAAAACCTGTGTCGCACGAGGTGAAATCCCAGGCTAACAGGGTTTCAGGGAGGGAAGGCCAGATCGAAAATAAGCCTCGCTCCATGGAGAAGCTTTACCACCAGCAATCCTGGACAACTGACAGCTTTGCATGTTGTAACAACACAACCCGAGACGATCATATAAATATTTGTACAGATACTTATCAGAGCAACAATCAGATATCGGGTCCCTCCAAGTGAGCTGCTTACGGTTTATTGTCCTGATCTGTGAAAGGTGGTGCGGCAGAGCACCCCAGAGCAAATCTGCTGAGGTCCAGAGTCAGGGAGTAGGTACATAGTGCCTGCACATTGGCTCCTCTCCCTGGCTCTCTTCTACGGGCTGTGAGCAAACGGAAAAATAAACCGTCGGAAAAAGTCTCAGCCTAATAAAATGACAGACAGAGCAACTTCTTGGTGGAATTCAGAAGGGTAGCACAGTGGGTTCTTGCTAGCACGTATCTGCGCTTTGCCATCACACGCTTTGTACACACGACTCCCAGATCTCCGGGATTGCTTCAGAATTGTCCCCAGGCGGCTTCCTCCCCTTATCTTCCTCCTACATCAAAAAGTAGGGTTCACATCCAATCCCATGCTTTCTTGTGTTAAAATACGCACTCAAGAAAGACCAATTAAAAAAAATTTAGCTCTCATCGTGGTAATAGAGCAGAGCACAAAAAGCATTCAGTTTGGTAACCAAAAGCCATAAATTCTCGTCCTGTCACTAGGAAGCCAGGTGACCAGGAGGAGGCACTTAATCCCTAAGAAAGTCAAGTTTCTCATGGGTAAAATGAGATGGGGTCTGAGGGGGACGGCGTGAACAAGACACGAGAGAACACTGGTCCATCCGGGGCTCCCAGGACAGTGAGGCTTGGTGTTTACTCTCTTCCAACCCCCACCTGTCTTGAAGGACCCAAGGCTGCTACTTGCTTGGAGTAAAACCAATATGTCTGTCATGTTAATATGCATGGAATGTGTTTAAGTAAGGATCAAAGCTAGTCATGAAGCTGTCTGTGGGGAAGGGAGCAGCCCCAGATCCACTCACTACATTTGCCTCAGGGGTGGGAGCAGGGGTGGGGGCTGCCTCCTCCACACTGGGTCACCCCAGGCCCAGGAGGGAGAGGCCACATCACCCTGATCATGTTGGCCCCCTTCTGGAGCCTCAGCAGTCTCCAAGCCGGTGGTAGGACAGACTGAGGTCTGACCAGGAGAACCGAGAGAGACAACGGGGGCAGCTGCAAAGGAACCCCAATTCTCCGGGGATTCTGACTTCTTATTAAAACCCTCACTGCCGCCACCCACTCCAGCCTGGGCAGCCATCTGAGGACCCAGACTCCTCCCCAGGACACGGCTACCCTTTGCTTCCTTTGGGCGCCATGACAACTCACCCTCTGTACCTTCTCCTCCATCTGTTCCCAGGATAGGGCAGAAGCCTCGCACTTACGGGGCAGACTCCCCATGCACAGCCCAAGGCTGGGAAGGCCTGTGTCCCACCCAAGTTCCTACCCCAGTGGCTGTTTCAGGGTTTACGGTTGTTTTCCACACTCAGCATTTCCGACACAACTCTGAAAGACTCCATCAAACACCCAGATGGCTCTGCCAGGGAAATGTGACATTTTGGAAGGACTCATTTATCCTGTCCAGAAGATCTGGGGGACAAGATACAAACGCAGCACCCACTGAGAGGGATAACATTCTGGAGCTTTCATCAGAGTTTAATTCTCTTTGGAAAATTTTTAAAACGTAGCAATAATTTGTATTTATCTAAACCTTCTGAGAACTGATTACCAACTGTTTATTGATTTAAAAAAAAAAAAGGAGGAGGAGGAAAAGGAAAGAAGGAAGGAAATGAAAGACACTGAGTGAAAGGCCCAACGAGACAAAAACCCCACACTTGCCACTGCCTACTGGAAGCATCCATGGCTTTGGGTGGCGCACTCTAAGAACTCTGAAAAGCATCCTTCAGTCTACACCACCCCTGGACCACAGGGGTCTGGTCTCCTTTTCCATTCACACTTGCCTGGCAGGATTCCTTACATAAAACAGAGATGCCCACTGAGCATTCACACAAGCCAACAGGGCCTGGGGCTCCCGCCGCACAGTGGCCTCCCCAACATCACACACAGCTGCCCACTGGCACACGTGCCGGAGTGATGATGAAGGCACATAGCCTTCCAGAGCCTTGTCCGGCCCACCCTACACTTTCTAAGTTGCCTCAGGGCTTCCCCCAGCCCAGCCACCCACTGCCAAGAGAGAGGAGGCCACCAATCTGAACACCAGAATATCACTCGCACTTGAGCCTTCTGCCCTGCCCGACTGCTTTCCCAAAGAGGAGGGTATAATGAAACAAACAAGTCGGCCTCTAACTACCTGCAGTTTTTATATTTACACTAATGTTCTCCTTGCAATGGGAGCTCCGCATCCCAGGACCCAGGAAAAGTCAAGTCAAACAAGACCAAGTGTGTGAAAACAACTAGTTCCGTGTCCGTCTCCCTCAAACCCTCCTTTTCCGAGCCTTCCCTCAGCATTGCATGGAATCAGGTGCAAGCCCCAGAAACAGCGACTGCTCTTTACCAAGAACTGTACCTGGGGTATTGACGGAGAAGCTTCTCCAACTTAACACTTCCCTGGTGCTTAGGAGCTACGGCAATCAACTCATGAAAATATACAGAAAGGCTGAATGTCAGGCACGTTTCTGCCCCTGCAGACCCTCACAGGTCATCCTAATTCCCATCACCTGGCTCCCCTACCAGGGAGCACTCCCACCATGTCCCTGCTCCCCACTGTTCAACAGACCTTCCACCGAAAGCAGCCTTCTGCAAGTGCCGACTGTCTGCCCTGTGGGCGGGCTGTGGATCGGATGGAGGGCCAGGAGGGAGGAGTCCTGGGTCCAAACCCTAAGTCTGTCCCCTAGCTGTGTAAGACCAGACATGCCCTTTAACCTCTCTGGGCTCCCCATACCACCCCTCCTGCCTCTTCGCAAGTTGACTCACGAGGTAAGGCTCATCAAAGGGCTTATTCAAGAGCCATATAAACATACTGTGATTTTATTGCCATTTTCATTATTAATAGCACAGCGGATGTTTGAAAGGGACGGGTCCAATTTTTCATAAACCAAAAAAGCGAGAGGGTTGGCAAGAAAGGAGGGAACAGATACCGAGAAATTGCTTCAAGGTCGTCCCTTGGAACCCCAATTCTTCCAGATTCTTCCAAATGCCTACCGCGGTAATAACAGCCCCAAAAGAACACACCACTTTGTCAGGACTTGTAGGTGAAATGTGTTGGAGCAGCTGTCAGCTTGGGGAAAATCACTCGTCAGGTAGTCAACCAAGTGGGGCTGCTTTCAGCTGGGCAAACAGCCTCTGCGACCAGGAAGGAGAGCCTTCCTGTCCCTCCCTTGGGGGCCAAACCAACCCTCCTTCCTCTTCTTGTCCTCCCCCCCACCCCCGCAGGCCTCCTTCTCCTTGAAGGCACAGCTGCCCACCCTTCCTTACAGCTCCCCCAGCTCCCTTACAGCTCCTTTCAGTTTACTGAGACCCGCCCGGCCACCAAAACAAGAGTATTTTGAAATCACAAGCCCTCCCGGCCACCCCCACCTCCAAGAGGCAAGGGACCCAAGGTGGCCACTCCGTGCTGATGAAGGTAATCCTCTGGCTGGGTCTTTAATTTCAGATGAAGTCATTCATGGCTGACTCCCAAAGGGGTGGGCCAACTACAGATACGGCCAGGAACAAATTCACCTGAGGGAGGGGGACAGAATCCCCCAGAACGACGGTGGGCAGAAAACTCCACATCCGGAGAACACCCAGCAGCTACAGCAGACCCACCTGCTTTCCCTGCCAGACGCTGCGAGGGCGGCACGGTGGCATTTGGTAAATAACCCACATAAGGTGCTGCAGGGGACGGGACACCACGCTAGGCTCGGCAGCCCCAGCCCGGTGAAACCAGATGGCGTCAGAAGACAATGAATGACTCATAGGCAAAGAATCTGCTGTTAGCACACCTAAAAATCCCTTTTTGCAAGCTATCACTTGACACTCACCACACTAAATCACAGAGAGGTGGGAAGGAGCACCTGGGCCCCAAATAACTTGTCACATTACCCAAATGCCAGCTCTCCCACTCCATCCAAGGGCGTGGAGGGAAGGCAGCTGACCGGGGGCCCGGGGCTCCGGGCCTCTCCTGGAACTTCCTCTGCATCAGAGGAAGCCACTTTCACAGGCAAGAGCTGTGGGCTGATGTGCCACACCTTACGCCCCAGGGCTCTCCTTGCCAGCTGCTTCCACCCTGGTGGGGGTTGGAGGGAATGGCCTGGAACCCTGAGACAGCCTTCCTCAGATTCCGGACAGAGCAGGCTTGGAGAGCCACGGAGATGAACCCAAGTATGTCAAGCCTCAACCCTCCAAGGTCACAAAGGCCTCACTGGACTGCGTCCTGCCTTCTCGGGCTCAGCAAGCCAGCCCAGATGGGCAGGCTGCCACCCAGGAAAGTGCCACCTGAGCACCTTTGTGTACCTCTGCTCAGAGGCCTAATGATAAAAGCGAAAGGCGGCGCACGAAGGAAATGGCCGTGCCCAGCAGTCTCTGAGAGTGCAAAGGCAGCATTTATCACCGATGCAGGGGCCCCTAACGTTTCCTTCCAAAAGTCTGATCTGTATCCATTTCTCTGTCAGCAACCTCAAATGATGTCTATAATGCTGAGATTTATACATGTGTACTTACACACGTTATTTCATTATAGCCTCTGCCAAACTACCCTTCCACCTAAACATTCAATTAATGTAATTAAATTGCTACCTGATAGCATTATCTAATTTAACTCAGGATCCAAACTATTGAAAAGCATGTGCCTTTTAACACCCTGACTGGTAAGGCACGTGATGAACAGAGCTATAAACATGTTGGCATAACCGAGCAGTTTAAAAATAAATTAGCAAACTATAAAAATAAACAGTTACATACATATGTACTCAATTATGAACTAACTCTAATTTTTGTTCTGAAATACTGTCTTTGACCTTAGTCATAAACAAGCATTATTAAAAAAACATAATATCTCAACAGACAGGAGGCCAAGGATTAAATGCTCTTCTAGTTGAGCAGAATGCAAAACAATGCACCAAGAAAGAGGAAGGAAGGAAGGAAGGAAGGAAGGAAGGAAGGAAGGAAGGAAGGAAAGGGGAGGGGAGGGGAGGAGAAGGGAGGGGAGGGAGGAAGGAGAGGGAGGGAAGGGAAGGGAAGAGGGAGAGGGGAGGAGAGGGAGGAATGGAAGGAGAGAGGGAGGAAGGGAAGGAGGGGAGGGGAGGAGAAGGAGGGAGGGAAGGAAGAAAGGAAGGAAGGAAGAAGAGAAGGGAGAAAGGAGCGGGAGGAGAGAGGGAGGGAAGGATCTGTCTTGACTGAAAAGCTCAAAAAATGTCTACAAAACATTCAAAGACTGCAGTGCTCTTGTTGCTTCTGTTTGAGCCAGAAAAGTTAAAACCTGGTGAAGTGCTTTTGCATTTTCAGATGTTTGGGAGTCTCTCAAGAAAAGAGGGCAGGCGAGGGGAAGCCTGATTTTCCAATGCAGCTGTTTCAACAGCTCTCGGTCTGCATAACCACGTCTGCCTTACAGGGCTGCCGCCCCACCTGAACTAAGCTTGCTGTCCTAAGTCTGCTATTGCTTCTAAGTCCGGAGCTTTTCTAAGACATATGGCAGAAATGTGGAAATTGTCTTCCAAACAGCATAAGACAGAAAAGGGGGGTGGAAGGGGGAAGGAAGAAGCAAAATCAAGCTGTTGAAACCGTATACAGGACACGTTTTCACACTAATCCAGTGCTCCGGTAACAAAGGACAGCATACTATGGGATAATTACTATGGATTATTATTACTGTTTCTAAAGCAAAAGAACAACAACAAAAAAAAATTCACAAAAGACATATTACACACGTAGATTTCTAAAGCTTTAAAATCATATGGTCTTCAGTGTTCATTCCTATGGGGTTACGGGTAATGCCCTAACTGAGCAGGGCAGATGCAAACACAAAAAAGAAATCACAATAAACCTGAAATTCTCTCATGTCACGGTGCTTACTACCCTTTATTTCACAAACAAAAGTAGTTGAGCAACAGCTAAGTAGTTATTCATCTCAAAGAGCCAACCTAACACGCCAACTGCCCTAAGATTGTCTACCTGCCCCCCATCCAAACAACAACTACAAAAAATTACATAAATAAAAAATAGGAGGAAACTCAAACTCAGCCACACTTGTTTTCGAATGTGGCAGAAAAGGCATGATTTAGAGGAGGTGCTAGAGAAAAGCTTCTTGAGGGACACAGAATTATGCCCCAGGCCATTGTCTTCACTGTAGTAAAGGGGGCCAATGGGGCAGCCCAGCCCCTGAATCTGATATTTTAAAAAACAAGGAGGATTGCCAGCTGCTGTGAGACAAACATCCCCAAGACACATTTTTAAAGGAACGTAGTTTTAAGTTTATGGAACAGCTAATGTGGAACTGTGCTGGGCTTTTAAACCTTTCCGAAGAAGACTGTTTTCCTCCGGGATGGGAAGGATATGCTTGGTGGGCAAGGGATCTCAGGCACCTCAGCAGATTGGCCAAGGAGGGGTGTAGCTATGAGAAGGAAGATGTCAGGAACCCATCTCAGCTTGACTGAGGAAGAGGCTGGTGCTTACACATCTGGGACCGCAGGAAAGGCTGGAGATCTTTCGATTTCCCATACAGCATCTTCAACAACAAGCTGAATCTCTAAGCTGGTAGCCTAGACCTTTCTGTGGGCTCTCCCTTGGGCCACCTTGCATTCCAGAATAATCTCTTCTACATGTAGCAAAGCCAGAACCATGGAAGAGATAAAGAGAAAACTAAGGCCTGCCTTGATGGATGTTAATAAGCTCAAGCTCTAAATGCTGTTATTAAATAAGGTCTTTTGAGATTGAGGGCAAAGGAGTGTCCTCCTATGATAAGGAGTCTTCTGCTAGCAAAAGATGCTCACCCGTGAGCCCTAAAGCCTAGAAGACCCTCCCCTCCAAAAAACAAAGATAGCTCAGATAAAAATGCTCACTCTTATCAAACTCCTAACATCGCCAGCTTTTGGTCCAAAGATTCAAGCTGAGGTCAGCACAAGAAAACAATTTGTTTGATTCAGGCCCTTGCAAATTACCCCCAAATAATTTACTTCGTCTCAGCTTTGGCTGGCTTGGGTGGAATAAGAATTCCAAGAATTATTTTACTTTTCCATTAGAGGGCTCTCCTCTCTCCTTTCAAGGAAAAACACTCTATCTGCCAGCCAACTTCTTTCCAGGAATGGAGAAAGGGAGGAGGAGGACCTATGGAAAGGAGGACAACAGATTTCCATAAGAAATTCCAAAGCCCAGGCTAAGTGGCAGATCTAGGTACAGCAGAGCCACAGAGATATCTTCAGAAAAGGACTCTTTGGAGGTATAAGACACAGTGGCCGTGGATTCCTGCTAATCCTCCAGCACCTGGAGAGGGTGAAGTCCAGGGAAAGATGCAGCTTCGATACCCATTCTCAAATCCCGTGGTTCACCAGCAGCCCCTGATGATTTACCTGAGCTCTGGGAAAACAAGCTGAGGAAAAGAAATGCAAGACACACAAAGCACATACTTCTGAGTCAAAAGATCAAGTTGTCTTTGGTAGCTCACAAACAAGAGAGAAAGAAACGGAACAAAACAGCTCCAAAAAAAGCACCTTTTCTAAACAACACCAGTTAGAGCTTGACCTAAGCCATCCCAGGTCCCAGCAGTCTGCTGGAGGTCTCCCAGCTGCCCCATGAGGGTCATACTCCTTTCCCTCCCAACCCTTTCCGAGGAGGACCGGCTAACGGCCACCTGTGGCCCAAAGTGGAAGAGGAACCACACAAAGTCTGCATTTGCTGTTCTTTTGGCGCAGAACCCTCCTCCCCCCCGAAATCCATATGGCTGATTGTCTCATTCCTTGGAACCTTTGCTTCCCTAACCATCCTATTTAAAGTGTGCCCACCACACCTTCTCTATCCCCCGTCCCTGCCTTATTTTTCTCCAAAGCAGTCCAATCCTATTCTGACACGCTATATAATTCGCATGTTTATTCATTTACTGTCTGTCTCCCCAGCTAGAATGGGAGCACCACAAGGTCAGGGATTTTTGAATGCTTTGATCATTGCTACGTGCTCAACACCAAGAACGGTTCCTGGCACAGGGCAAGCGTTCAAAAAATGTGTTGAAAAATGAATGAGGGAACCTCTAGAATCCCAAACTGCCAGGAGGCCACTCAATGCCACATCTATAAAACCATCAGGCAGCCAGATCTGGGGTCACTTTGGCTTTGGAGTCTGAGTTTCGGCCAAATTCCATTTTCCCCATGGGCCCTGAGGCCCAGAGGGAACAGCATTTTGCATTGTAATATAAAGGGGTTCAGCTGGTTTGGGAAAGGAAAAAGAAGGGGGGGTACTCTTGAGAGGCCAATCAAGACCAAATTGGAACCTTTTCCCTAAGGCGTAGGAGAAGCCTCCAGAAGAAGCTAAGAGCCTGGGGAGGTACCCATCACCAGGAGCTCTTCAGAGCTCCTCCAGCTCGGAGATCCGTGCAAACCCGGCCTGTCGCGGCCGGCCATGTGTCCAGGCACACTGAGATGCACATACTTGCCCCCAAGGCTGTGTGGGGGCACTGGGCCAGCTTTCTCCGGAGCGTCACTCATCCCCTGCTTGTGCTTTCAAACTTGCCTTCCTTCCAGTAGGGATCGGCTTTGGGGGGCAGGGGGGTCAGTCTGGTAGAGGGACAAAACTCTTATACCTGAGAGCCCGGGATCAGCCGGAACAGCTGAAGTACCTTTTCCCACCCTGGTGTACATTTTGACAGGTGAATAAATGCTCCCCGGTAGGCAATAACAAGGAGAAGTCTGAATTAAAAGAACTTGCCAATTTGAAAAGTAATGCCATTCTATGTGCCTCCGCTCTATTCTGTTACCAATAAAACACTTAAAGATGCTATTCATGCAGACATAAAGTGCTAATGGCCACTTGTTAACATGTTTCATAATGCTAATATTTCCCTCTGATTTCCGACAGTTCTTTTTTTCTTCTTTCTTCTTTTTTGGGGCTATTTTAAGTTAACAGAGCGCTAATCTGATTTGAAACTGAAGGCTTAAAGAGCTACTCTCTACATAACTGCACTATTAATGACAACCGTTGCTTTACATGTTGCACCGTTTCATGAAAACAATCATCACTCAGTCAACGGATTTTCCAAGCCCCAGAAAAGCTGTAATACATTGAAAATGCAGGAGGAACAGAAGAAGCTCGTAACGTAAGACACTGGTGGGGAAGAGTGTCACTAATTCGTTTCCAAGCTTTGTGCGCTTTGTTTCCACGGAGGCAAGAACAGGAGGACCGGGTAAAATGAGTGTGAATTCTTTTCGTTCAAAACAAACAAATAAATAAGAATATGAGGTGCTCTACTCACTGCCCCCAACTCACCCAGCTGGCCTTCCAGTAGCAGGGACAGGTATTCGAATGCCAAAGAAAGGATATGGCTCGGTGCTTACTTAGGATTAACTGGGCCAAAGACACAGATGTCTTCCCAGGACATACAAGAGTCTCAGCTGACTCCAAAACGAGTATGTGTGTGACAATTTGGGGCCACAACTTCACCCACACAACTTGGAAGGCTCAGAAACACTGGAAGTGGGAGCGGCACAAGAAGTTCTGTGCTCACCTTCCCCGGGGAGCTGTCACAAGAAGAAGCCTGCTTACCTAGGATGCTCGAAAGGGGGCAATTCGGAAGCACTGAGATCCCCACATATAAAGGTTGAGTTGCTAAAGACAGCTCCTTGACATGCTAGAAAGAGCATGGCTTTGGGACTCGGAAAAACCTATCTGGGTTTGTGGTTGATGGTGGCTGGGCCAAGTCACTTGCCCTCCCTTTGCCTGTGTGCTTGAGATTTTTCTGGCTGCATGTCCGGCCGTTGGCTATAAGGGATTTGCTACACACACACACACACACACACACACACACACACACACACACACTCCATGAGAGGAAACTTGCCTGGTCTCGCTCACCTCGGCACGTCTAGCCCCCAGCACAGTGCTGGGCCTAGAGTAAGTGTTCAACAAACACATGCTGAATAAAAACCAAAATGAGATGAGATGGCCCCTGCCTCTCCTCTCAGAGCCCATTCTCTGGCCCTGTGAAAACAAAAGCCCTGAATAACTCCATGCTGTTTATCTAATTTAAGAGGCTTCCATAATGTAGGCATCAGGGCATCCCCATTACTCGAGATGGTTCAGTGCCTGGAGAGGTTCACCGTCTGGAAGACGGTTTATTTTCTTTCAGTTTCTCAACTATGAGTCACCTTGAAGGAGGGGTAGGAGAACAGGCAGGTTTTACTGCAACGCATCTCAAGTTAAGGAGCACACTTGACCACACAGCCCACCCACATGCTATCCTTTTGGATGACACAGGAGAAAGGCGTTTTACCACTTAGCCATCTCAGAGATGAACTTCGCCCAAAGACAGACCCCCAGGGCACAGTTCACAGGTCTCATCTGACCACACCACCACCTCTGGTTACCCCCGAGAGAGGGGCAGCGTATGGACAGCCCTTCAGGGATAGGGAGGACCCATTCCCACCAGCAGCAAAATCCCCAGGATCGGAGTAAGGGACTCACATGCTAATTAGGTTTGCAGCATCCCTATCATGTCCCAGTCCCACATCTATGCAGCTGACACCGTAAGATATTAGAAGGTGGGACAAAGAATTTCATGCTAGGAGTGACACTAAATGGAGCTCTGCCCCCAGGGCCCAGTTCTCAGGGGCGCTCGAGGTCAGGTGTTGAGGGAGATGCTGTTTCCATGCCCCCGTTGAGGCTACGTTGCAGAAGCTGCTGGCCAGGCACCCATAGGAGTACCTTTCCCAGGGGTAGGTGCTGGCTCTATCTCTAGCAAGAACTCCTGCTTCTTCTCTCTTATTGGAGCTTATCTTCAAATCTTGCCAGGACTTTCCTTATCCTGCTCTCTCCCTTCTAGATTCCACTCCCATCCAAGGGCTAGCAGCCTGCTCCCATCCACAATAGAACCCCACTCACCCCTTGGCCAGGATGGAAAAAAAAAATCTCTTCTGCCACCACTAACATTCCCATGAGACCAATGCCTGGGAAATTAGGAGTAAGACCTAGCTCTTGATTAGAGCACAGTTGCGTCCACACTTCTGAAGGGGTCCTGTGGACAGGAGACCCATTTTCTCAACAGGCCAGCAACTCCCTGCCTTCTACAGACAGGCATCTCCAAGGAAGAGAACCTTTCTGGCCTGTGGGGAAGGCCTGGATTCGAGTTCCACTATCTTGAATTCTCTAAGACCACAGTCCTAAATCTCCAAAGAAGGAGTAGGAGGGGAGGAGAGGGAGGGAGAGAGGAAGGCAGTCTGGCCTGAGAGAGGCACTCAAGGTGGGCCGACCTGGGCTGGGGTGAAGGCAGAGCCCAGGGGCCTCTGGCCACATCAGCCATTTCCTCCTGGACTTCGCTAAGAGCACTTCCAGCCAGCAGTGTTCCCGAAGGTTCTCAAGGGGAGTGCTTTCATGCGGGACCACCTCCCTACGCTGAGAAAGGTCACAGCTGCCCTGGCCGTGGATGGGACAGCAGCGCTGAGCCCAGGCCTGCTGAGCAATCCACTTCTGGGCAGTCCTGGGACTTGGAGAACAGACCATCTAAACATAAACTTCAACTGGAATTTTTTTCTTAGGAAAGAAATCATAGCTGTACAAATAAATCTAGTTGGCCTGGATGACTCTCTTCGCAACACTACAAGGGAAACACGCCACAAGAGTTAGTGAATTCCATGGATAAGAGAGGATTTCCCTACTCAAATATCAAAAGGTCTTGCATACACATACACCAAAAAGAGAGAATCCCCATTTCAACTCAACCCAGCATCAGCCAGAGCTATCCGAAACAAAGCAGTACTCACTCCCTTCTGAACATGGGCTACGCTCTCTCTGCCACGTTCTGCTCCTGGCCTCCCTCACTCCCAGGGTATCCCTAGCTGCCATCCTCAGTGTTTACCCAGCCCTGAGGAGCCTCCCCACCAGACTTCAAGGCAAGAAGGGGCAGAGCTATAAGCAAAGAGCTCACTGCTCCGTCAAGAGAAAAGGTGTCTGCAAGTGAAGGCCTCGAAGACCCATCCCAACCCCTTCTTATCTTTGTCCACAGGGAGAACGAGGGAAATAAACTCACCTAGCCTCTGCGCCTTTCCCCCATACAGAGCCCAGCTCCAAGGCAAACCCTGGCCTTTCAATTTTCAATCAATCAGCCAGAGCAAAGAATGAACTAAAGACCATATATGAACCAGCATTATGCGGGGCATGGAAATACAAAAAATAAAACATGATCCCTGCCTTCCAAAAGGTTATAGTTTGGAGAGCAGAAAATACTAGCCCCCAGGAGGCAGCAAGAATACTGCTGATGCCCTCTCATTAATCCCAGAGCCACACTCCGTCCAAGGGGCACGAAGGGGCTGCAGCCACTTCCTGATGGGAGTCGGGCCTTTGCTGGGTCCCCACTCATACACTCCTAGTGACTTGGGGGAATGGCCTTGGAGCCATCCAGCTCAGGGAAAGGCAAGCCAGAAATAAGCACTCAGTGCCTGTGTATGGGACCAGGCCATCTCTTTATTCCTCGAAACACAGCCCTGTGCTTTCAGGCCAGGAGAGTGTGGTGGCGAACAGAGGGGCATGTGGAAGCAGGGTCTGACGTGGAGGCAGGCAGGGCTTGCCGACGGACACTTGATCCCTCAACCTCCCAGCTTCCCTATTTGTGCTCCTGACTCGAGACAGGAGGCTAAAGTTCCCAAGCCACTTGACCTACAGTGAGGTCATAAGGAGGGGATTACCGAGTCTCCTCTGGGCTAGGCAGATGGGGCAGTAAGCGAGTCAGTCTGAGAAAGATCCAGTCCGGGGATGTTCTCTGGGCTCTATTGGGCCGACACCCATGAGGGGGTCCCGGGCTACGAACGCCTTATAATCTGAAGGGCAGGCAGTCCCTCTTCTCACCACTTCGTATACATCTTAACTGACTGAACGGGGGTTCAAAAAAGGGAGGCAGGGCTGAAAATCTAGCCTTGTGGCTATTAGCCTGCCATTACTCATGCCATGTCTGTGTGCTCTGAAATGCTTTCCCATGTTGTAATGCTTTTCATCTCATCCTACACGCTCGGTGTCCCCTCTCCTAACCCCAGCACACAGAGAAGATGAGCTTTTCATGTGCACTTCGGTTTTGTTTCACTCTGTTTTTCTTAAAGATTTTATTTATTTATCTTAGAGAGAGAGAGCACAAGCAGGGGGAGTGGCAGGCAGAGGGAGAGGGTGAAGCAGGCTCCCCGCTCAGCAGAGAGCCCAATGTGGGGCTCGATCCCAGGACCCTGGGATCATGACTTGAGCCAAAGGCAGACACTTAACCAACTGAGCCACCCGGGTACCCTGGTTTTGATTTACTATTAAACACAACGACCAGCTCCTATTACTATAACATAGGTTGTGCTGGAGACTTAGAAAAGACTTGGCTTTGCTGGCTCCCAGGGAATCTGGGCTCTGTTCCTCCAAAGCCTGTGTTTCCAGATGTCAGCGGAAAGTTATGAACAGCTCTCTCACCAGCAGTAAGTGAGGCAAGAAAGGCCACTCACTGTATTTCTCAGCCTCCATGAATAGAGTCACTGGGAGAGGAGTGAAGAGGGAGGAGGCCCCCTCGGAGACAGGATCCCACCCCTCCAACTCCCTGGTGAAGCAGAGAGGTGCCCGGGGGCTCGGGACAGGAGTGGAGAACCAGGTTCAGTATGGACAAGGACAGAGAGGAGAGTCTAGGAAGGGAGAGGTGTGGCTTAAATATGGTTGGGAGTGAAAGTTTAACTGCACTTAAAGACGGCTGAGGAGGGCAACCCTCTCGGGTCCCCTCCCTCTTTGGGAGCTTTGTACTATCCCTTTACTATTACTCAATAAACTTTGGAAAAAAAAAAAAAAGACAGCTGAAGAAGTTCTAGAATTCCTCATGGACATGGAGCTGAACATGAATGCCTGCTTTTTATTTAAAAAAGTAAGCAAGATACCTGAGTGCAGATCTCAGAGTAAGGAATGTGGAAAACACCAAGTATCTCACCAGTGTGCCCTATAGGAATCAGACTGGTGTTCAAGTGAAAGATCCGGGAAGGTTAGAACCAGGAGGCTCTAAGAGGGGTACAAAAATAATAAATGGGTTAAAAGGTAATAGACCTATGAATTCAAGTTCAGGGAACAGAGATAATTCAGGAAGGAAAAGTGGCAGGGAGCAGAGCAAAGGATTCTAAAATATGAGGGGTTTCAGCCCAGATCTAGTGATAAGAAACTCGGTCTTCTCTGGAATGGAGAGGAAATGGGTTTAAACTGAAGCATAAGAGATTTAAGGTAGACAAGAGGAAGGATTTCCTGCTATTGAAAGATGTCTTTAAAAAGAGAACACATGAGGAGGAGGAAGAGGTTGCGCTGGTCAATTCCCAAGACCCGTCTGCCACTGAGAGGGTGCAGGTTCCCCCACCACCCCAGCTCCATCCCGCCCCATATGTTCAATGATCTGGATAAAAATGCCAAGCTGTTCCATGTGCACAGGGCACTAACCTCAGAACTACCACTCTGCGTGAGCCCTATCAGGAAACATGGCGGCCAAGCCTGCCCAAAAGAGGGCTGGGAAAGACGGAGGCCTTGAGGAAGGGCACAGCACATGACCACTCTCTGGGGTCTTCCTCAGCAAAGCTCCAGTTCTCAGAAGCATTCCAGCCATCACACATAAAGGCATCAGGGGTACTACGAGTCTCTCGCCCGAAGCACAGGAGGGTCACCCCGGGTCCTGCTGGGTGAGGAGAGGCTGTACAAGCCGGCAGAACAAGCCAGGGTGAGGGTGTGAGGCCTGGGCTCTGGGCCAATTCTATCACTGCCTGGTGAGTGGCCTCGGGCCCATCATCACCCCTCCTCGGCCTCAACCTTCCTTGTCTGTGTAATGAGAGGGTAGATGATAGGACTTCATGACTCTATGTCTGCAAAGAAGATGCTCAGTGAATACTTACTTCCCCCTTTTATGAAGGACACTAGGCTCAAAAAACTGACTCTCTTTTCTGATTGCTCAGCTACTCTGGTCAAAAAGGAACAAGAGCTTTGCCCTCAGAGTCAATTTTAGGGAAAGGGAGACATTTCTTTAAAGCACTTTAAAAAAAATAGCTCTATTAATTTAAAAAGGCAAAATGAGGTGCAGGGTTTTTGTATCCAGATTCCCTCCAGCAAGGCTGGGTGGGCCTCCGCTCATCTTGTTTGGATCCCTCCGTCACACCTGCTGAGCTCCCCCACCGCATAAGGCATCAAGGGGAAGGCCCACTGCATCAGACCTGGAGATCCACATGGGAGTGTTGCAGCCCAACACGACGTGAGCCCAAATGATTCTGTTACTACTCAGTATGGATAAAACACATTTACTTTGTAAGTGTCTGTGTTAGAGCCAACTGAAGACAATGCCTACAAAATGACATTCCAAGTCACCTGAATTTCAATACGCTGACTCAAGTGGAGACTAGGAGGTGGGACCAGCCAGAAGCTGCACATGGGAGGGCATCACACATGAGAATGTCAGCTTCTCGCACACGCAGACACGGGGGGACAAGGCGAGAAGCATCGCACGCCATCTGAGAATCGCCACCCACCAGGGGTGGGTGAGAGACGACACATAAACCCATCAGAGAATGCTGAGGAAAATTCAAGAGCCCACTTATCATCACTGAGTTCCTTGAAAAGTCCATTCAGAACCGGGATGTAAAAGGAGGGGCCGTGGGGGCTCCTGAGGACCCAGCAGGTACTACTCAGGCTCCAGGCAAGCTGGATCAACCTGCCGCTGCTCCACAGGCAAGAGTTAAGATGCAGTCGCTCACAGTGGTCGTTGGTGAGGCTGCTTGTCACTGATCTTCTGACTTAAGACCTGCAGCCGCGGTACCACCAAACAGGTCTCCCCACGACCCACGACGTCAGGAGAGTTGTTTTTTTGAGAGAGCTATGGTACACATTTCTCAACCCTTGAGGAGAAAAATGAAGAGAAGTGGGATTTCTCAGTCCTGACACAGTCCCTGGGAGGGAACATCAGACCAAGAAGTTTCTTGTCTCCCCAGGACACCAAGGGCCCCTTTCGAACACAGGCCACACAAAAAAATAAAATAAAATAAAAAAATGTAGGTGTGAAAGCGGGGTGAGAAAGAGCCTAAGGACCGTGAGAGTTCGGTATACGGGTACCAACATCTTTAAAGCATTCTGCAGCCTTTTCGATTCTATAATCTCCATATTGAGAGACATAAAACACAAGACATTACACCTGTCAGGTGCTGGGCCCTGAACTATCTGCAGGCAGCTGAAAGTCAGTACATCAGACTTTTAACGACGTGAAAGTTAAAGATTAAAAACACGTTGGAACGCTTACTTTATGCGGTGCCAAAAATGTGTCTGTAACCTGTTAGGGGAGGTGGGTGTGGAGCATCTGAGAGAAGGAGGACGGCACTCGAGCTGCAGAGAGAGGGCCAGGTCCCCGCCCACCCACTTCCCTTCCTGCCATCCTTCCTGCCTTCAGAGGGAAATTCCTCCTGAAATCGGACATGCTTTGCAACAGCAGTAGGCGAACCGCCCCAGACAGTGAGGCTGGAACCCCTGGAATCCTGGGCACATTTCTGACGCCAATTCTATTCTGACCCACGGGGTCACAGCCCCTGGGTTAGACATTCATGTGGGCATGGGAACAAGCTTCCAAAGACGAGGCCGCCAGGTCACATCCTGTATTCCCTTGAATTGCTCCAATGACAATAAAAACCAATGAAAGCAGAGCTACTTTTGCAGGGCCGTCCCATCTGCCAATCTCTAACTTAAGACTTCATGGCTATGCCCAGTTAACTCTCTCTTGACAACAGTTATCAAAAGTTTGCATCTCCCTGCTCTCCCCTCTTTCTAGCAGGAAACTCATGTCACTGGTAAGCAATATCTGTACCTCCTTCAATTTCTTCCTCTTAACTTTTCATTTATGACTGCACATACATAGGCACAAATGTGTATCTGATGTAGCATGTTGCTTTTTTCCAAAAATTGAAAAATCCAGAAAGCCAAAGATAACATATTATACCTTGAATGGCATGTCCTATGGATAGAAGCCAAAATAACAACGTGCAAAATTATTTATGCACGAGTATTAAAATTTTCTTCAAAAGTTCCCAGGCAAATGGGTGCCTCTTTAATTTTCACCCTTACAATAAACTCTTCCGCAGGTTTTGTTTATTTTGAGGAAACATTTCACTTTTTTTTTCAAGACATGAGGTGTGAATGATGCAAAACAGTATTTGGATATGTAAACTGAATTATTTGCATAATGTATTTCTAATCAGTGAGTATAAATTCTGGTGTCTGAGGAACTGAAATCAAGTGCCACAGAATTTTTTAAAATCCAGATTATAAAAGCAAAGAGCATCGCCCTTCGGTGCAATATCGTACACATTTGCATTCTGTTTATAAGGAGAAGTTATCCACACAGACTTTTCTGAAGAATTTTAAATAAGTGATGTTGATGTACACTGCCTTGCTCTCACTCAACAGCAGAGGCCTAAAGGTCCTAAATTCACAGGCATGGCCACAACCAAGAACCAAAGAAAACAAAGACATTTGCCTCTAAAAGAGAAGACCTTCCCACAAGCCCCACATTGGTGTGCCTGCTGGACCCACGGGAGTCTGAGATATAAGGCAGGACAGGGGATAAGCCAGACTTCCTGCCTATTCCACCCATCACATCATCTTGGTCACCATGCTGTAATGAGCCCAAAATCATCTACACCCTTCCGTTGGTTTCCATTGGTGTTTTCACACAAGCTTAGCCCCTTTGCAAGAAAACAGTGACATGGGTGTGCAAACAGTAGAAAGATTATTCCAGCTTTGTACACTCCCTTCTGTCAACAAGCACAATAAGACCAAGTTGGAGAAACAATTTGTCTGAACAAACACTCTTTTGGGAAGGGATGCAACCGCAGAGAAGAGAAAATGGAGGTGTAGCCTGTGGTAGGCCCAAGGGGATGGCACGCTCCCCGTTCCTACAACGGTGACTGGTGGGGTCCTTCACCACCCCGGACTCACCTGCACGCTCGGCACCCCCACGGGTGCACATGCCCGAGCCCGCACACAGACAGAGTTTCTTGAGGTGCCAGGTTACATTTCCACAACAGCTGGTCCTATTGTCTACTGCCAGCGAAGCCAAACCAGCCTAAAATTTAATTTAATCGGCTGTAAACCCAAGTGTCAGGCACTTCGATGGCGGCTAAAAGCGCCACTCTCAGATAACTGAATGATACTTGCTAATAATAGCCTCTCCGTGAAGGGAGCAGGAGCGGACATTTTGTGAAACCCAGAGGGACCTCGGCCTGGGAATGGCTCGGGGAGGCTGGTCTCAGCTCCCAGGCAGATGCGCCAGAGACCAGGCCCACAGCGCCTCTAACGAGACTGGCTGTACTAGGACCACCAGAGACTTAGCTTTCAAGCTAAGCGGCCACATCCCTGGCTTTTGCTAAACAGAAGAGATCCCCCTTTACAGCTCTGCGGTCATTGGCCTGCCCCCCATCTTCTACAGGCTGTGCCCCAGAACTCCCTCCACTGTGCTTTGGTCCCCCTCTTCCTGAGGGCATGGTTAGCTTCCTTGCAGGGAAACCATCTTTCTCAAACAGCCAGAGCTCAAGGGCCACAGGAAGGCCCAAGAGCCTTATCTTCCTCAACACTCCCAGGTAAATGGGCATTTCCCACCTGCTCTCACCAACACCCACCACAAAGAAAAGAGGCACTGGTGCTGGATCTCAATGAAAGGTCACCTCCAACTCCCCCTCACAT
Organism: Nasua narica; assembly: GCA_028533885.1. NCBI lineage: Eukaryota > Metazoa > Chordata > Mammalia > Carnivora > Procyonidae > Nasua > Nasua narica. The sequence goes on from CM052811.1 coordinate 65,752,081, forward strand.
GCTGAAACAAATGTTGGCAGCTTTCTTCCAGGAGAACGAAGCACAGTGCACAGTGAAGACTCTAAGAGGACCCCCCCTTAACAGTGAACTTTCCAGAAACAAGACTTGAGTTCACAAGTACTTTCTTCCCTGAAGGATACCTGCTCCCTCACTACCTATGAGCCGAACCTGTGGCGAAGAAACAAACATCCACTGAACAAGGCCATTTTGCTCTTGAGCAGTGAGGCAACACCTTTATTTTTGGGAAAATCTCACATCCATACAGCAGTACAGAGAACGGTATAAATTCTCAACTCCCAAGTATGCGTCATCCAACTTCAACCACTAGCAACTCACAGCCAAACTTGTTTTATCTACAACCCTATTGCCAACCCTGCCCACTGGATTCTTTACATTCACTCCAGACATCCTATCATTTCATCACCAAATACTTCAGTATGTGTTTTTAAAAGCTACAGACTTTTTTTTAAACCACAAAACCATTATCACATCTAAAAAAATTAAAGTGACAATAATTCCTTATCATTAAGTAGGGGAGTTACTTTAGACTCAGAAATACCTCTTTGCATCTAGGTCCTGCTTTGGCAGACCCCTTCCACCAAGGTTCAAGACTAAAGCCGCCAAGAAAAGCATTTGGAGAATCATGCTCTCTAAAAAGGGTCATGGACTTTGTTTTAAAGCCACCATGCACTTCAGCCGTAACTCCTCCTTGCAGTCCCTTGCCCTCTTTGGGGCCAAATGCACCCCCTGGGAGTCCTCCATGAGAGTGCTCACCCCTCTCGATATCCCCCTCTTTCCTGCATCCTCTTCATTCCCCACTCTGTGGCCCATCACTGCTTTAGGCAAGCAGGTACACTCCCAGTGTGCAGAACTGGTGTTTATTTTTCTTCGAAGAAAGTGTTCTCGGACAGTTCTGCACAGAATTCATTCACAGAGCATGTCTTGGATAGACAGCTGACTAGATATGTCAGTTATGTTCCAAATGGGTTTTCACAGGTCAAGGTTCTGCAGGCAAGAGCAAATACTATTTTTAGACAGGATAAGGTCACAATGCTTTTAGAGACAGTGAGGTCTACAATAAAACCTATTGATCAGCCTCTGGAACTAGTGCTCCAGAGAGACACGGAGATTGAAACAAAAATTGCCTGGCCGTTTTCTCTGTAGACTCGGTGGGTAAAAGCTTGTTGGACTTAATATCTTCCAGGATATAAAATAAGTAAGAAGTAACTGTGCACAGATTACTGAAGTCCATTTAACCAGATGCAGAGGCGGGTCAGGAAACACTCTCATGGCAGAACTCTGCAACAAGGGTTATGGCCACCAAGAGAAAGACCTGCCTCCTCAACTCTGAGAAGGGAGAGGGTACGGGCCACCACCCAGGAGTTCAGCCTGCAACTGGTGTCCCTAAATCAGAAACTGTGCCCCTCAGTCCAGGGCTATGTGAGCAACAGACCCTCGGAGGCAAACAGCATGAAACATTTTCATCAAATAGGAATTGAACGAAAAGAGATATTCGTATGGATGACTTTTTTAAACTTTTATATTAACTTACTGGAAGATTGGAAGATCTTCCTACTCTCACTCTTTCTCTCTCTACCTATCTGAAGAGTGCATATATATATACATGTGTGTGATATACACATACTACATGTCTGCGTACGTGTATATGTATATACATGTAGTACATATGTATAAGTGTGTGTATGTGTGTGTGTGTTACAAATATGATGATAGTTTCACTGTATTTGGAGCGTTTTTTTCCCCAAAGAAAAATGTCTTTTATAGGCATGCCACACAAGACTCCAGTAAGAAAAATCATTCATTGCTACTGAAACTTAAGAAATAGATTTAGAGAGACGCCTGGGTGGCTCAGTTGGTTGGGCAACTGCCTTTGGCTCAGGTCATGGTCCCGGCATCTTGGGATCGAGTCCCGCATCGGGCTCCTGCTCCGCAGGGAGCCTGCTCCTCTCTCTACCTCTGCCTGCCTCTCTGCCTGCTTGTGTTCTCTCTCTGTTAAATGAATAAATAAAATCTTTAAAAAAAAAAAGAAATAGATTTAGAAATACAAACACACAGGAGCCCACGCAAATGAATCATGAAGGCACAGAAGGCCACCGGAAAGTTATTTAACTAGCCTGACCATCCACGAATTTACCGAGGTATTAGCAACAAACCCTGAAGAATTTATTTAAGTCAAATGGAAGCTTTAAGTAGGGACATTAATGTAATGGACTATCACATCTAAAACTTCGGCCGAAGATCTCAAACTTTGAAGCCAATTATGTCCCCACAACTGATTCTCCATTATCAGCAGTGCTTGATTGTTTTGGAGACGTGGGACCACAAGACCTCATGTGAAAACCTGTAGGGTATCTTCATTTATCATCTGCTCCCGTCTCACGGCCCAGCTCGCAAACAAAATATGCCATGGTAAACATAATCCATACATCACATTGTGACACAGCTGACCCCATTAGTGAGCCAAGACTGTCCTAGCGGTAGCATTCCATCACACATTAACAATACACTGCTGATACATTCGCACAATACAATGCAAGGTGGGGGGAGAAGAGAGCCTATCGGGCTATGAAATCCTAAACTTCGTATTTGAATACATATTTTGTCACCTATCTCTTTGGCACGAATGCTATCGTGCTTTCTGTTCAAGCAATAACCGAAGAGGAAAGTGGTACTTCTGGGTGGCTGCCGTTCATTCAGTCTGCCCATTATCTTCCTTTGGGTTGAGTCAAGGCTCAACTTTTTCCTGTTCCCTGTTTGTTTTTTTAGTGTTTTGTTTTGTTTTGCTTTTCTGCCAGAGACAGAAGAGAAGGCAAAATTTGAAACAGCTGATTATCAGTGCCCTAATAGAGCACTCCTAATAAAAATCCTCCAAAACATTATAAATTAAAGAGGCAGTAATTTAAATAAATTGCTTTTTTATGGAAGCTATAGATCTCAAGAGTGCCTGAGTTCTATGAGGAACATGTATCCCACAACTGGTTCATTTCCCCCTCTTCTTAGCACATGGGCTAATAGAAGAAAGTTTTAAGTAATCCTTATCCAAAGGGTGACTTTGAATGTTGTTTATCAGTATGCTTCTGAAAACATCATTTTATATCTAATTTCATGCCATGCATAAATGGTATTTGCTGGACAGTGTGGAAAACAGAAACATCCGTGCTAAAAGTCAATGGTAAACACCAAGTTTAGAAAATGGATTGCAAAGATCACATGTCCCAGAACAGGCCATATGTTTTTACCTACATGATGAATAAAAAAAGAACATTTTCCCTCAATTTATGCTGTCTTCAACACTAACAGAGGGAGAGTTCTTCTAAACATGTTGCATCGGATGCCTTTAACAAGCAAGAATTTGTAACTCCAAGAACTCAGCATATGTAGGCTATGTCCATACAGAGAAACCAGCTTTTGGGGGAGGAAGAAGGAAAATATCACTGAATTCAGTCAGTTAATTGAATTTAAAATACCTGGTTGTTTAAATTCAACTGATTTCTTTGTCAAACGTATTTCTATTTTGACATAGCTACAGTTGCCCAAAAAAGCAAGCTTGGAGAAAATATACATCACACTCCTTAGAGTGTATATTTAAAAACAACAAAAAAAAAAAACAAAAAAAAAAAAAACAAAACAGCTTGCAACAATTAAAAGACAGAGAAATCTTGTAAGGCTGGAAACTTCTGTGAATTATCACCATTCCATTATACCATGCTTGAATTTTGCTACCAGCAATCTGAAAGTTGCTCTTAAGCTTTCTGCAGAGGGATCATGAGCCCAAGCCTTAATCTCCACCATAGCTCCTACCTTTGAGGCAAATAAAGAAAATACTCTGCTCTCTCTGCAGGCGAGCCCATTCAGCAACAAGATTCCAAAAAGAACAAAAAGGTGAGGAAGCAGGGAATCTGCCCACTGTGTTCAGAGTGTGCTGGTACAGGACGGGGGGCTTGGAGATGCACACGCTCCTAACCACCCATTCCACAGACAAGTAAACTAAAATGAAGGAAACCCAAAGTCTCACTGCTCGGTTAGAATCCAGGCATACTTGTTCCCAGACCAGTGTCTTCCTGCTATCATTGGAAGTCAAAATTTGGTTCTAGAAAAATCCCCAAAGACCTCAATCTCTGCCCCAACCCTCCCAACTCAATTTTGGTCATTTTTCCAGTGCCTTCTTGGAAGAGGAAATGTCTAGTTACTGGGCCTTTACAAATTTTTATGTTCTCTCTCTTTTTGCTTCACTTTATTGTTTAGTAATCAAAAATTGTTTATCAGGGGCACCTGGGTGGCTCAGCAGATTAAAGCCTCTGCCTTTGGCTCAGGTCATGATCTCAGGATCCTGGAATCGAGCCCCGCATCAGGTTCTCTATTCAGCAGGGAGCCTGCTTCCCACCCCCCTCTGCCTTCCTCTCTGCCTACTTGTGATCTCTCTCTCTCTGTGTGTCAAATAAATAAATAAATAAATAAATAAATAAATGTTCATCATAATGCTCTCAAATGGATTGTCTTCCTATTACAGGCAGATAATGTTATCTCCCAGAGGAAAATGGCAACAGGGATGGAAATAAGGATGACTTTCTTTTTTTTTTAAACACTACAGTTTTTTTTTTCTATAACGGTAATTTCACATGCTAGGTACAAAACAGGTAGGGTTTCTCTCACTCTTAACTTCTGCAACTCTAGATCGACTCAAATTCAAAATCTGGTGAAAATCTCACATTTGAGGATGATGTCTTCTAGCAGAAAGGTCTGGATTGGCTCTATTTTGCTTTTTCCTTCCTCCCCAAAGATTTTTAAATAGTTTTCATTTAAAAAAAAAAAGATTTCAACTTTGGATTGTGCCGATGCCAAAGTCTCTATACATTTAATCAATCAATAAATAAGACAAACAAAGCAGCATATGTTTATCCTTTACATTTGGGAAGTGTACATTAATTACTGCAGATTGTCTCCTATGCATCTCCCACCACCCCCCACCCCCGTCGCAGACAGCAGTGCTCAAAGGGGTCCACAAAATAAAAATGTATGGGGTAATTAAATGGATATTTATAATTAGAACTTAATAATTTGCATCAGGGACAAATGAGCTCTGATTTTAATCTGCAGCGCATTTAGATTAGCCCGAAGATAGTGTAATTTGGTGGTTTTATAGGCCTCCTCTCGGATTATGAAATAATACCAAGCCTTCCAAGACGGCGTGTCTGTGTCAGGAGCGTGTTAAAGAAGAAGATGCAATGAAAATGTTTGACAACGTGAAAGCAGCCATAAATTACATGACAACTGTGTAAAAGTCATGATGAAACAAATAAAGGGCTGACCTATAATGCGTCTGATTCATTGTGACACGCACAGCTCCCTGCACTAATCTCTGCCCAGCCAACGCATTCTTAAGCGGGGAACTACTTAGCACCGGGAACGTTGTAAATTATCACTAGTCAACAGCATTGATTTTTAGTCGACATTTCAATCAGGTTGAAGTAGAAATACTACCCAGCTCATCCAACAGCCTCTTAACCAGTCCGCTGCCCCTCTGCGGTCTCCTCAGTTATGGCTTTGTTAAATTTCCATTGCTCTCACCATTCAATATTTATTATAGCGTTGCCACATCCAGGCACTTGGCCTGAAGGGTCACCGGCCTGCCTCTTGGGACATTAAATTCGCGCTTACCTTAATGAAGGCAGAACCAAAAAAGAAAAAGAAACAAAAGACCACCATCAGAGAGCTGGCCTGATTTTCAAGAGAATGGGGAGAACACTAGAGGGGAAAAATAGGGCCTTGAAAGCAATGGTACTTCTTTTATCATTTCTGCTTTTCAGTCTGGGAATAAAACTCAGAACTTCTCTCCTGGGGTGATGGGGGAAGACTGCTACGGTCCTGAGTCGGGGGTGGGGGGCAGCCAGACCCAATGTGGGGAACCGGGGGAAGAGGCGAGGGAAAAGGAAGCAAGGATCCAGTCCCAGGGCAGAGTACGAACTAAAGTGCAAGGCCTGGAGTTCTTCCCCCACATGTATTCTCAGCAGCCACCTCCACCCCCACCCCCAACTCAGAAGACCTCCTGGATCCAGGCCTGTGGCTACCCCTTGATGGTAGATGTGATCCAAACAACTTCCCTTGGTTCAAATGGACTAGAAGAGCACTGAAGAGTGAGCAGCACTCCCAGGCAACTCTTGTCACTGCTGACGGCAACTCTTCAGGTCCCCCACTGGACCCCCACACACAGTAGGCACCTCCTAGCTACCCAGTGGGCTATGAAATTATATCAATGTTGGTCCATGGTGACCCAGCCAATTCAAAGGGATGGGTAATAAAAGGGAAAACCCTGACATTTGGTTTTGGAATACATTATGTAATCCCTCTGCAGTGAACCTCAGGTCTTGCTTCAGCAAATATTAATGGTGTCAGAGCAGTCTGCAGAGTGACTAGGGGAGGCCACCATGCACTTGAAAACTTGCCTTGGGGAAAGCCACATGTGGATCATATGGAGTTGTTGACTGCAGTTTCCATTCAAAAATTTTCTCAGGTCTCTTAGCGTGCTTTACCGGACTTGACTTACCACAGCACTTGTTCAGCCAAATAATGAAAACCTCCTAGAAGCAGATTATTACCCCCCAGCACTCCCAACATACATATACACACATACACGCACACTCGAACACTCTCCAGCTCAGAGCTCAGAGTCCCCGCCCTTTAAAGGTGTGGTCGGTGAAGCCAATGCCGGAGAGACAATAGACTAGAAAAGCCGGAAGCTATGGTTCACCAGCCCTTAAAAGTCCTAGCTTGGTGTCTTGGTCGGCCTACTGCTATCTCCTAACCGAGTCACGTGCAAATAGTAAAACCTCCTTCCTGTTCTTCACAGGACCCTCGCCCCATTTCTGCCTTACTCTGGACAGATGGAGAAGTGACTACTTGCAAAGCAGAATTCCTCACATTGCAGCTCTTTCCAACAGCTCCAAGGCTCCGCCAATATGCCCAGGACAGCCGCCCAGGAACTGGATGAGAACATTCTTCTCTTTCCCAGAAGACTAAAAAACTTGACCACAGAACCCACAGGAGGGCCAACCAGCGAGCTCCAGAGCTTCCCACCCAACTGGTGCCCAGCTCCACTGCAGAAAGCTGCAAACATTTTGAGGAGATGACAGAGGGTAATGCCTGGAAGCCAAAGGATTAAACCCCTAATGACTGTGAACCCTCAGGGAAGTTACTTAACCCTTGGGGAGCCCCAATTGCCTCTTCTACCAAATGGGGTTAATAGGACCTCCTTTTTGGGGTTGCTGTGGAACGGAGAGACAATGCATCAGACACATAGTATAGCAATGGCAACTCTCTGAGTGCATCCTGTGTGACAGGTAACTTACGTGCTTTCTCTCATTTACCCCTAGCGCCCACCTTATGAGGAAGGTGCTTTGGGTTATCTGCATTGCACAGAGGTTAAATGCTTTGCCCAGACTCTCTCAACCAGTCAGTGGTGAAGCAAGAATCTGAACCCAGACTGACTATGTCATATACCCAGGCGTACTCTCCTGGTAATGCAGCCCACGTCGGCAGGGAGAAAGGCCAAGCACTAAGGGAGCCGCCAATGTGGAGAAGCCCCTCTGATCACCCCACTGCACCAGATCTACAATGGCTACTCAACTGTTTCCACCCAATAGCCCCTTTCCCATAGGCTCCACGAGTAGGAGCCTACCCTGAGGCAGAAGGAGGCTCTGAACCCATTGGAAACCTCCCTGCCCTGCTCACCTCTCATCCCAACCTACTACCCCCACACTGAGGAACTATGTCGAGACCCCAGTTCTTTTGGAGAGAAAAGTGCTAGGCCATGAGTCAGAATCGTAATAATAACTGGCTTTTCTCAAGTGCTCACCTCGAACCAGAACCAGGCAAGTATTCTCATGCAATGCTAATGATATCTCCCATGGGGGTGGGAGGGTTCCTATGGCTCCCCCCATGTTACAGATGAAGAGACGGAAATGCAGAGAGATGAAGAAATCTGCCCAAGCTCACACAACTAGAAATGGCGGCACTTCTTCACCATTTTATTTCATGTATGCCCAGAAGCTGAAGAAGGGGGAGAAAAGGAAACGAAAGGAGATATACATATTTTTAAGGGCTTATTTCCCCCTCTTTCAGCCCCGCTCCCTCCATGTTACCACGCAGGTCACAAAGGCACATAGGTGGGAGTGAAAACAGCATCCAAGGGCTTGGCTGAGTGTTTTGGGTTATCTGTGGGATGAGCCCAGAGGCCTCCAAATTTTCCCAGTTTCCATTTGCTACTAGATAAGGAGGAGAAAAAGTCTACTTCCCTGCTGAGGCTTCAGCCTGGGGAAGTAAACATGATTTTATTCTATTTTATATGGCTGTTCACAATGGCACCTTTTCAAGTCTATAATGGGAAAAAAAAAAAAAAACATCTTTTATTGTGTGAACTGCGTTTCGGACAGGCCCCCAAACCACTTGGAAGCCCCGGTGTCCCCTCGGTAGAATGCTCCGAACCCAGCTTTAGCGCCAGCAGCTCCTCTGGTGGGAACCAGAACATGCCTCCCGCCAGTAAGTAACAGGGAAATTAAATTACCTCGCCACTTGTGGCAGGAGGGCAAAGACTGCACATTAAAAGAGCTAAAAATGTCAGGAAGTTATTGGGCTGATGACTCTTGCTTGCCAACACTCATAAGTGAATGCATAATGTCATAATAAACTAAAAAACACAGAAACAGACCAAAGAAGATAAGATAATTGAGAATAAAACAAGCCCAGACACAGGGGTTTGCCATGAACCCAGCACGGGGAAACGCTGTGCTTCCAGTGGAGGCGCTGGCTTCCCCACCCCGGGCCTGTCCTGGGCCTTGCTGGGGTAGTATCTTTCTTAGCCACCAATAGCCTAGTTCACAGGTCTTTCTCAACAAGGAGTTTAACTTCAGCCATTAAAAAAAAAAAGAAGAAGAAGAAGAAGAAGAATGCTTTCGCACCCACTTCCTACCTGCACGCAGGCCTGGAGGCCCCGCCCCGCCCGGGCTCCGCGCGCACGCGCTCACACACGCCGCTCTCCTGAACACGCCGAACCCTTCCCGTCCTGGGCCTTCGGGTTACTGGCGTTATCACAACTCTTTTTTTCCCAATGGCAAGCCAGGAAAGATGATAGAACCTGTGTGTGTAGCCAAAAGACTGGCCTCAACTGGTTCAGAGGGGAAAAAATTGAGCCATGTGTCTTTTTTTTTTTCTTGCCTTTAGCCAAAGACCTGGGAGCATTTGATGTACAGTCAGCAGGTATTTTTTTTTTTTTTTTTAAGAAAGAAAGAAAAAGGAAGAAAAAAAAACAAAAACACTGAAAAGGCTTGGCTGCACTGGGGCCCTGACATGCTCTCATCTAAAGCTTGGCCCTCGGCCAAGTTCATCTGTTAATGGACAGCCACAACCAAGGCCTGCACCTCCCCCACCTCCCCGACTCCTCTCTGTTCTCCTACCTCTTTCGAGCTCCTAAAAACTAGACATCGATTATGTCTGTGCTTTTCCCTTTCTATTCAAGATAAACAAAGTGCTTCAAGTTCAGGGCACACCCTGGGACCCTTGACAAAACAATCTATCATTCTGTCTGCTAAACCAGTCTGGCTACACCACAGCCGCGAGAGCAACGCTCCCAACGTACAATTTTCCCTTTGTGCTTCTTCCCTCTTGCCACTAACCTCTTTTCTTTACCACCTTCTCCGGAGCAGATGGACTTGACCCCTTCGCTTAAGCCCCTCCTGGTAACCTCCGAAATTAAAGAAAAGATCGGAGCCCCTGCCTGCCGCTCCTACAGCCTAGGTTTCCCTCCTTCCCCTGTGTGGCCCCCATGTCCCTCCGACACACACACGATTCCCGTTAGACCCACATAATCCTTTCAACCCTCTCAACACAGACACCCAGAAAATAAATTTAATGCAAGGAATGTCCCTTCTTTTGCTCCCTGCAAGATTATTTTAAGTGAGTTTTGTTTTAAATCATAGCCATTAATTTAGCCTGACTTGCAATTAAATGCAAATACACTTTTTACAACCAGTACGGAATGTATTAATTATAACTACAAATGGTCAAATGAGAGCACAGTCCCTCCTAAAAATATTAATAAAATACATAATAAATAATATTAATGAAACAAAAATAGATTCATAAGCCTTGGCCAGGGCTTTTATTATTTCACACAAGGGGAAATCCAGCCAGTGAAACTTGCTGCACATACTTTGGGGCAGGACTCTGGCCAACCACCACCACTGAACTCCAAAGAGCCATGTTTGGAGGGGGGCAGGAGGCGGTGCTCTGGTGTTGGGGGTTCTGTGCAGACTCCCCCTGGAGAGGCTGAGCGATGGCCACAGAGCACAAGGCAGAGCCCATAACGTCTCACACAGCTTTCCCATGTGGTCAGGGAAAGTAACCCACAGGCAGCTTCCCCTTCCTAAGGCAGTTTGGCTCTTATTTCAGTGCCCACCCCTCCCCTCAAATAAATCCCCTAGACCCAAGGGAAATGAGCCCAGCTAAACTAAGGACTCAGGAATCTCACCCCATCAGCACCCTCTACTGCACCAGTGCCAGAAGCCACCTGCCCACCCCCACAGCCCCCTGCCACACCACCAGGCCCCTGTTAACCTGTCTCCACATCACACAGCCCCTCGCCTCAACCCCCACCCCCGCCTCCCCTACTCCCTGTCCCCTGCCTCTCCCCCCCAAATCCAACACACCCACCGCACAATCGAATCTAATTAAGATCAGGAAGAAATTTGCATTTTCTTTTCACTGTACCCCCAGTAATCACAGAAGTTCTTCAAATTTTGAGAATTTTGTTCCTCTGCTAATTATTTCCCTCATTTTGCATTTCAAGGCACAAAGACAGTCTATCTCACTGGTGGTCTATTAATAGTTTGAAGTTTTGAGCATCAGAAGGTGGGGTGGGTTTTTTTTTTTTTTCCTTTTTAAAACGATTCTGTCATTTCCAGTTTTGTAAAAAGGTTTTTTGTGGTTGTTGTTGTTAGTGGTGGTGAATTTAATGTTTCTTCTAAAAGATAGCTTTAGCTGTGCCATTCTGTGTATTATGATTTGATCTCCCCCTACTTTACTGATTTACAGAAATTTGGTATGTGAATGGCAGAAGGAAGGAAGGAAGGGAAGGAGGGAGGGAGGAAGGAAAAGGAAAGGAGGGAGGGAAGGAGGGAATTCTTAAGAAAGAAATTAAGAAAAGACCGAAAGAAAGAATGAAAGAACGAAAGAAAGAAAGAAGGAAATTCCTTGGCATAAGTACATGTTTGCTGATCAAATTTCAGATCATGTGTTGTTCATTATTATGACTTTACTTGAAAAACAGTTTGCCACAATGAGATGGATTCACTTTATATGCTTTCTACCCCTCCACTCCCTTTAAGTACTTTGAAAAACAGTCCAGTTTTTTTAAGGTATATTTAAAGCATGAACTGGTTTGGATTAAAACAATGTCTCAACGTCCGTAAATTCCCTGAAAATACATTTTTAAAAGACTTATGCAAAGCCACACATGATTTTAAGGGACCTAATGAGATTGTCCCACCAACAAAATTTAATGTGATTTAAGAAATTCTACTACTTTTCATTTACTTCCCATAGAATTATTTGTGTACTTGACATTTATACAGTTTCTCCATTATATAACAATCCACTCTGGGTACACTAGATTATGCCAATCTATTAGAATGTAATTTGTACTCCATATAAGCAGAAGTTTCCAGTCAGTTTCGACTTACCATTATGTTTCAATGTAAAGTGTTATTATAGCTGAGTATAAAGCACAGCTACTCCGTGCTCACAGTTTTTAACTCTAATACTGTAATCTTTCTGGCTGCTTCTAGGGCTGTGTCAGTGTTTACATTCCTGGAAGTTAAATAAACCGACATGGCAAAACTCCTGGATAGACTGAATAATAAGGCTTGTGATGACTAAATTGTTTACTTTTTACCTTGTTAGGATCCCTTTCTTGTAAAGTTGGGAGGAGAGACAGAGAAAGAAGGAATGAAGGAGGGTGATATGAGCTAGAAAGAGAGAGATTTACACACTGGCTTCCATATGTCACAAAGACCTTCCTACCCACAAGCAACATGATTGAAGCAGAGTGCATGAGTTAGTTTTGCCTGTTTCGTTTTGTGTTTTCTTAAAGAGCTGGTCATCTGAATACCCCTTTCACTGTTGCCCTCCCCCCAATAAAAAGTATGAACATTTTTTTGCCCATTTTCAAATAGCAAATTATCCATTAGATTTCATCATATCTTAGTAAAGCAATTACATCAAGAAAATGATAGCGCGTGTGGAATCAATTATGCATGCAGTTGGCCGGAGACCAAAGGCTGTGAAGTCGGAGAGGGCAGAATCGCTCGACACACACAAATAAAAAGCCCCTGGATCTCACAGATGGACCCCATCAGTTCATCTTACTGCCTAAAAAGTTCATGCACTTAATAATTTATTTGTGTTCTGGATACTGTTTCCCAGCTGAATATTAACAACTTTGAACTGCAGCATGCTTTTAGCATGGTATGGCTAGAAGTCATGGTAGGGCAGTGCTAGGGTCCCTCGGAGGTTAAAATTGTAGTTATGTTTCTTACACACTGTTCATTTTCCAGCACGATTTATTTTCTTTCATTAAACATTCCTTTTAATCAGAATATCAGTTTCCGTGTTCTGATTCTGCTTGTTAACCAGTGATAAACTCATAGACCAAAGATGAACATCAATAATACAGCATGGGCCACTCAACAGCAAGGGCAAATACCAAAATCACAGGCTCTCAAAAATCGGAAACCGTTAGTTAGCACCTTGTTTTCACAACCAGGGCACTTGCGCACCTTGAAGGAGGCACCCGGGAGTCCAGGGACCAAGATTTACTCTCACGACTAGGGGAGGACACGGACAGAGCCACAGAGATCAGAAGCCGACGAGGCCACAGGAAAACTGCCTTGAGCCCAAAGGTAACGAAGCCAGCCAAGCCCAAGCCCAAGACGTGTGGGTGCTAGGCACATACTGAAAGAAGAAACCCAAAGCATTGTTGCAAAGGTCTCTCTGTACTTTGTAGCCATCTCTCTTCCAAAGGAGAAGCCTGATGTCTTCATACACTGGAAAATTCAAGTCTCCCTGGCATCAAACTGCTTAACAATGAAATTGCCCGACAACTTTTGCGGGGGAACAGGGACAGGCAGCACGCATTTCCGCACAGATCTGGATGTGCCTCAATCATACACTTGAATTTCAGTCTTCTCCCCAAATGAGAACGACTTCCAGCCAACACTTCCATAAACTGTACTTAACGGTAAAAGAAAACGGCTAAAACATATGTAATTACTCAAGGTTAGACTTCTAATTCCTCAATTCACTAAAGGAAACTTGGCAAGAAGATGCATCATTTTGCTCCTTTCTACTGGGGCATCCGAGGAGGAGAGCCACTGAGGCAGCTAATACACAAAACATGATCAAAAGTGATTAACAACAGCTTCATATGCAAATTGCATTAATGAAGGAGTGCAAAGTCATCATGTAAATTAAATATGTCAAATCTCTTGGTGAACTTTCAATCTTGAGAAGAAAAAACACTGCTTTAATTTTTTTACATCATCAATTTTGCAAGATTGAAAATCTAAGAATCTTGGTGCTATAAACAATTTTCACCTTTTTTTTCTCCTTCAGTAGGCTGACAGGCCAGCCTGATGTGCACCGAATGTACATGTTAATAGGCCAATCAAAAATGCAAAACAATTCGCAATTACTGGAAGGACCTAATGGTCATTAGAATTTACAACTAGGTAATGAACTGAAGTCTGCCCACACCATGCATATTCATAAAGCAATTTAGCCTTTGAAGATTAAAGAAGTGCTTAAAATTCAAATGAGCTTTAGCAAATTATCAGTAAGATTCATCCAAAAAGCAAAGGGTTTTTCTTCTTATGATTTCCTCATTTTTTTAATGCAAAATTGTTATATCTTCCAGACTGAGCTTAAACTAAACATTGAGCTTCTAGTGAAGCCAAGGGGGCTAAGAGACAAACAGAGGCTGCAAACATCGTTACGGACTTTGTTCATAAAACTAAGCCCTTAAGAGCCAAACCTATCTCTAAACATGGTAATTTATCAAAAACAGCCCAGAGTTGCTCATAGGCAATATACTGCACAGGCCTCCAACAAAACAGATTAACACGAGTCCCACCACCCTCCCAAAAAGCCTTTTTCCCCTCAAGTTGAGTCTCCTGTGTAAACATCCACTGGGGTATAAAAACAGCTTTTTCATCGCCTTGGAGTGGCATTCGTCTTAGAAGTTTCTGCTTCCAAAAGGAAAAGAAGAAGAAAGGAGAGGATATGAGGCAAAGGAGGGAGATCTGGTTTACTTCTAAGGAGTGAAAATCCTATCGTTGGGTAGTATTTATCTTCCTGGGGGTTTCCCCCATCCTACACGGGCAGCATTTAGTTCCAGAGGAACAGGTCACGCAACATCAGCTGACATTCAGAAAGTCGTCGTCGTGCCGCCCCCCTACCCCCCACCCCAGTTATTACTTAGTGGGAATTAGAATTTTCATGCTTCCCAATGACAAGTATGGAGAAGAATCTATCTCACACCTTGAATGCTAACTCACACCTTACTAACCTCATGATATTTAAGAAATTCTAGTGATAGAATTCCCAGCGAATGCCTCCCCTTCCCCGTCCCATACACCCAGCCCAGATGAAAGCGCACGTTGAGTCCTATCTCGGCTGGCGTACAAGTCAGACTGAGAATAACAGCTCTGAAAGGACCACGTGCCCATGCTTATTGCTCCGCATCTGGACCCAAAAGACTCTCTGCCTGGGTGATTGTGTTGAACCCCTACTGAAAATACTCCAGTAACTTCTCTCTGCCCTTCTTTCCGCACTCCCCCCCACCCCGCCTTCCCACCTCCAGCCTCAGACGTTTTCCTAGAATGGACCTTCCCACCTGAAAGGCAGGTATGCCAAGGAAGTGCGAAAGAGAAGAGAAAAGGTGGGGGGGGGGCGGGGAACCCAGGTACTATCCCTGATCCCTTAGCCCTCTTATCCATGGGCCCTGCTCAGAAATGTGCATTTCTTAACGTTTATTAGAAAGAATCGTATGCAGAGCCGCATGTAACTCACATTCACAACCATCTGTACGAGCCACAGGTCCACAGTCCTGACCAATTCCGTTCGACACTAATGTTACTCTACATGAGTAGAGTTCAATGAGGGTTGATATGGGATGTGACAGAGTAAATCAGAATTAGATTAAAAACAAAAGTTTAGAAACTGATGCTACACTGCCGAGCAAATGGGACCTGAAGGCCAAATTTCCCCTAACTGCCTTCAAGTCATTTTCCCTATTAGAGCGTTTGCCTGCCACCCCCTTGCTGGCAGCGCCGCAATCACATCAGAAAGGAGAGTAGAATGCATACAGGAAGGCTTGAGATGTTCCTCTTTAGATACAATACCTATACATTTAATATATAGCAATTAACTTCTGGTCAGAAGTCTACAGGCAGCAAGCTGTCCCAAGCAGATAGGGGGGAGAGGGGGCCCAGAGCTGGGACAAGCACAAAAGACAGGTCCAACAACAATGCCTGCTGTCAGCAGCTGAATTATTTTTATACAGGAATTTTTATCTCTATTGTACAAACAAGTACGTGTCTGTGCAGACTTGTTAAGCAATCCACTTGTATGTAGAATAAGATTTTTTTTTCTTTCTTGCTACCAGTCACACAGCTCCAAGATCAGAAGAAATACATAGTCTTTGAAGCTGCTCAAATGTTTTAGTTAAAAGGACAGCAGTTGTTTTCAAAGATCCAAGAGTATCTTTATCAGAATTAAATTTTTCCTTATTGATTCTTTCCCCTTAACATAACAAAAACATAACATGAGAAGGTTACGATTTATTATTAAAAATTTTCGCAGCCTTTAAATCATTCTTCAGTAGCCAGTGTTCACTTTTAAATGTAAAAGAATAGTTGTGTTGTGTGTGTGTGTGTGTGTGTGTGTGTGTGTGTGCATGTTTTAATCTTAGGATAGGATGGAGTAGGAGAAACTCGTGAGATTTAAAATTTAACATTGGTTAATGCATTGTTTTAGCTGCGAACGCAAAGACTTATGGAGGAAGGGGCTAAAAGGAGCAGTAAATAGTTCATTATGAGCTGCCCCCTAAATGTAAATAAATGGTCTTGTCGTGGTATCCCCTGAGTCAGTAAGGGGAAATGCTTCAGAGTTTTGTTTTGGGGTTTGTTTAGTTTTGTTTTGTTTTTACCCAAAGAGAAACTCCATATTTTAAAACATAAAAAGATCAAACATGGCACATAGGGCCTTGTGCTCCATCTAAGGTAAGAATCCAAGCTACACCTTCTTTCTCTAAAAATTAACAAATGTGATTTTTTTTTGCAGTTTTTTTATGCATCATTACATACCAAGAAAGTGAACAACTGATGAATATGAATTTAAATGCCCTGATGCTTAGCATGAGGCTTTCTTGTGTTTTGCAGAAAATTCAAAAAGAAAACCGAAACCAGAGGGCGGGGGACACAACAGCACCTGTGTTCTTTTTGAAAGCACCTTTGCAGGCTTCACAATAATTCCATTCTTCATTTTAATGGGAGTTTTTAATCTGTGGACTCACCTGTATCTAAAACTCAGATCAAATTGTAGGTGTAATTGTTCATCACCAATGCTCACAAGAGTGAAGATACAAACACAAATGCATTGTGAGTGACCCAAGGTCCCCAGGTATCCCCTTAATCAACAGGCCTGCTCCACGGTCCCACTGGGAATTCCCTGGCAGGGCTGGTTCCCTTCGGCAAAACAGACTGCCAACCCTATCTGGAAAAGGGTGTGCTGGGCGCCTTCTCACCTCTTTTACAGGAAGTTTAAATCTGATCATCTCACCTTTAGTGGATATAATTTGTTGCTTAGCACTCTGCAAACTTGGTATTTTATCTCTGCAGAGAGATCAAAAAGAAAAAAAAAAAAAGGAGGGCAGAAGGAGCAAGTTGCAGCCCTGGGCAGCCCATGTGCACGGCGCCTGGTCCCAGAGCGGCCACCTGGTCAGGTAAGCCTTCTAGGGGCGTTGCATCAGATCTTCTCACATCAGTCTCCAGGGTGAACCAGGAGATGAAACACTCTGGTTCCCTGTCTGCAAACTTCTTATTCGCCAGTTCTTGGCAGCTTATTTTTTCCAAGTGTTTTGTTTCAGGAAACGTGTGTGTTTTCTTTTGTACGTTTTGTGGATTTACCACAACTGGTTCTGACAGCTGTTGATTCTGTTAAATGAACACATTATAAAAAAAATCCTCTTTAAAACCTCAAGCAACAGTGGACTCAAAAATAATGGGGAAATGTTTTAATGGAGTTCCAGTTGAGAGTTGGTTAAAAAAAAAAGTGTAACTGAAGGGACAGAAGTCTTTTAAGTTAGCACTAGATCTGAACCAAATGTCTGTGTGTGTGCGTGTGTGTGTGCGTGCATGCACGTGTGTGTGTGTGTGTCTGTGTTTAATGGGGAAAGAGGGGTGTTGCAAATCACCACAAATATTTACACTGTATTCCCTTTGTTCAAATCACATACTTTTAACAGGAAAAGCTGGAACTGCGGCTATTTAAAATTTTAAATATTCAAACGCCTGTAATTAACCATATGAAACAAATTATGTCGCATTTCTCCATACCACACATGCAAAAAATTCTGGTGGTGGATTGGGAGGTGGCAGAGTTGGGGAGACAACTCCAAGAGGAGGAAAGGATGATGTTTTCATTTTGCTATAGATCAAAGGAGAACAAGAATGGAAACTGTAGCATATCGAGCATTTTTACATCGCTGTCTCTCACACTGGGCTATCTAAGTTTACACAATTCCCCAGACTAGCTGCATATTAAGCTTGCTGTGTACAGCTTTATTACGGTGCGGTGGTGGAAGGAGCATTAATATTCCGGCTCCGCATCTGACACGGCATTTACATGCGCCCATCTGAGCGGCACCTGAGTGCTCCTCCAAGGTGCAGTAACTGTGCGCCTATTGTAAAGGCAAATGAAGCTCACCTATTCCCTGCTGGGGTCAGAAGTGACCTCACCACCCCCATGCTTCAAATCCTTCCCTTGCCAGCCTAACTCAATGCCATCGCAGAATGACGAATGAGCTCAGAAATAGACCCCAAGTTACTAACCCTGCTAAGAACAGCAAAAGCCTTTGCTGAAATGTTTTAAAAATGCATAGGGAGTGCAGCTGGCCAGTAAAAAGCAGAGAGACAGATTCCATGAACCCAATATGGAATACGTTACATTCTAAAACTGATTAGAAATACAGTCTGATGTTTACTGGCTTCAAATTGAGTTTGGCATCAAGCATACTGGCTTTAATAATGCTGGCATTTTTTTTATTATTATTATTTTAAACCTGCCTTTGGTCTCTAGGAGCACATGTGGAGAGCTAAAGCATTCTTATTCGTCAGGTTACATTTCCTGGAAATTAAGTTTGTGACAGAAAATGACTCTAGTAGCAATAATATGGTTCGTGCTCAAATTAATTAGGTCATTGTTGTAAAAACTACATGGCAAATTACAAAGGTAAATTTACTGATATTGGCCAGAGCCTCTACACCCTGGAAGTGAAGGGGAGAAGCAGTTTAAGGATGCCTATTTACCTGGGTGGGAGGAAAGAACAGAGGAGGGAGGGATACAATGGCCAATTTTCTATTTGTCATTACAAATAAAAGTACTGGTTATTAGGCGTTAAATTACATAGTCTGAACATATTTATGAACTTTATTAATGTCCTCCAAATTGACACATAAAATAAAAACCTGCTTGATTTGAGACAATGTTAAAAATGGGAACTAAGTTAAAATCTTTGTCTTTTTTAATCCTTGTAATAACAACACAGCTGACATAACCACGACCCAAATGAAATCTGAACAAGCAGAAAGGTACTAAAGATCCTTGGTGATTAAATCTGTTGCTAAAAAAGTGGCAAGGTGCCAGGCTGGGTCCAGTTGGATGCTAAGTGCTTTTTATTACACAAAGCTAGTACTACGGTATGTAAAAACAGACTTGGGCTTGGGGTGAATTTCGTCAAATGATTCCTTTGTGCAGTAAAGGGTGTGAACAGATCAACCAAAGTACATTAAATTCCCACTGAATGCCACAATCTCGGTGCATCTCCCTAGCTGTGCTACTTCGGTTTGATTTCATGTTTTCCCCCAAAAGAAAGCCAAACTTTTCTTCCTTTCTTACTCACTAGTGTGCACAGCCACCATTCATCTATTCTCCTTCCTTAAATACTTTCACTTAAGAAATCACGGAATTCTGAAAAATGCTTCCCTAGGATTTGCACGTTTGTTATAGATTCCAATTTAGTCCTCCCACATTAGCTAAACTACATTGAGGCTGCGGTGTGAAATTAATGATTTTCCAGGACTCGAAAATGTGCCATTAATATGCATCCAACTCTCCTCTTCCCTGAGCTTAAGGTTCGCTGTCCTGACATTGCCTGCACGTTTCTACACCCAGTTGCATTTTCCAGCCCATAGGCAGCTCCACAATTAAATGCCACATTCACAAGGAGAAAGGTGTGCAAAACAGATTTCAGATCCTTTAAAGTAAAAGGCACAACTTGCAGACGCAAGGAATGGGGTGATTTAAGAAATTACAGCACTGTTTTTTTTAAGCTTTCACAGAATGAACACAGAGAATGGGAGGGAAACTTTCCCCCTCTGCTCCCGTTCTTGAAGTGAATACATATTTGTGTTTCCAATAAAAGGCCATTTTTACATTAACTGTCTGTAACAGCAGGAGACAGAAAAACTAACACAATCTCTACATCACACACAGGATGATCTTCATATCACGTGGCTCTATTCTCAAAACTATTATTTATAAAAGACAACTAGAAAAATGCACAATGCATCTTTTCTGTGTCACCGAAAGGGTAATGTCTGAAGAACTTTGGGACCTTTGGGATCTTCCACATTTTAGATTTTTTTTTTTTTCCTTTTTGGCTTTCCGAAGCAAATTTAGCAGCCATGCGGGCCACTGTGTTTAATTAAGCTTTCAAAAGTCTTCTGACAATGCCAACAATTGTAAGACACTTCTGTGGCTCAATCATGCAATCACTGTGACAGTTCTATTTACAATTTGTCTTAGAGAGAGTTTCTCTGACATTGTACTTTGACAAAACATCCAAGCTGCCAGTTCACAACCTTTCTCCGTCTTATTTACAAATACAGCTTGTATATAGGACTCCCAGACTCATGAACATGAGTCTTTGGGTAGTGGCCTCACAAATACAGGCTCCTAGTGAAAATCCTAGATATATATAAGGAAATAATATTCTCTGTTCTCTGGATTCGGAAGGTAAGTAAAATGTTCACCAGTACATTGGGGCTTGTTTGGTTTGGTTTGGTTTGTTGGGTTTTTTTTTTTTTTTTTTTTTTGCTGTTTGCTTTTTCAGCTGCCATGCTAAAAATTCACTTCAGAAGTCAGTGGTTTTTATTCAGAATCACATGAATAAAGAGAAATTAAAAATAAGTTAGTCATACTAGAATACTATATAGTCTCATTTACAATTACACCATGAAGTACACAAATACATCCCCAAATCCAGTCTGAGCTAGGGAAAGAATCAGAATGGGTACAAAAGGAAAAGGCAAGTTGATTTGCTAGATTCTGAAAAGCATAAGTATGTTATACTTGATTTACCTTTAAGTAACATGCTGCTGTATTTCCGTTTTGAATTAGTATTTCTCCCACCATTAGAGTAACTGTCTTACATATTTTTATCTAGTGAGGAGGTATATTGCCTAAGCAAATAATTTTGAAATATCCTGATATAAAGGCCTATGTTCATGATTTTAAGGAGAAAAAAATAATATTTATCAATGGTAGTAGACTTGACTATATTTTATAGCACTGGTCATATTTTCTCCCATTCTCCCATTCTCTTAAAAAGCAAACTTCCAATCCTAATTGAAGATTTCTGTGCATAAAAAGCCAAAACCTCAAATCTGACACTGTGGGATTATATTTTTGGCCTTTTCTATAAGTGAACAGCAGTTTCCCATTCACTAGTCTTTGATGAGTATTTCCCCCGTCATAAAACAGGAGACTAGAAAACACAGCGACACCCCTATTAAAAGGCCTGACTGCCAGTCACAGGCTGCTAATACCTCCTGGTGAATATCTGACCCACAAATACAGGCACTGGGCCCCACACAATATAACCTGCTCATTTCCAGTTAAACGAATACTATTGCAATGGTCTCAATGGATCACAGTCACGCAATATTTTGAATATTTGAATGAAATGAAAAAGCAACCTGATTAACGTCGATGTGTTAACACATGTACAGGGGGGGAAGTGCTGGAGCCCAGACCCGGTCTATTCGCCAGGTAAAAATAATCCCTTCTAAAAAAATACTCATTTTGGAGAGGCCTGTGTCCAGTCAAAATGCGAATCACTTTACTAAGGATTTAAAGAACTCTACCTTATTCTCCTATCTGAAAGCCCCAAATTCTAAGCTTTATTTATCTCAAGAAAGTCTGTCACTGTTTTATTCCTGCTTCCTGCCTATAAAATGGCACAGAGCACACTGAGCTCAAATCCAACTTACATCACTTTAATAAAGCCTTTCCTACACAGCGCTCTTAAATGACTACTTTTATGTGGTTGCCAAACATATTCTTCTAGAGATTCATCAATAGATCTCTCTCCTAATACGGAGCATTGCTTCTCCTTTCTTTTTTGTGACACAATTCAAATATCTACTGAGTGATTTTTCTTATTGTTTCCTTCCTCACCACAAAAAGAAAAGCAGACTTGGAATTGGGAAAACGCGCTGGAGAGAAATGGGCTAGTAGTAGTGCACAGCCGTCTTCCAGAATTTCCCTTCAGAGGCACCTGAGGGCCAGGGCATCTTAATTTACGTGCAATGGTAGAACGTTAATTTCACCATAGGAAACTCTTAATTCATTACCGTGAATTATGAGAAGTCATGATTCTATTTACTGACATCTCGCTTTGAGACGTGACCATGCTATTTCTGTTCAGCCACTTCCAGGGTGGGAACAGGTGATTAAACACAATGAAAGGAATCAAGGCTTTGTAATTATTTGTGCATGAAAGGTTTACCTCACCTGAGTTGGAGCGCTGGTGCACCCATTGAATATCTTAGATACCTTACACTGCTTTTCATCTCGGTGAATCATTTAGTATTAGCACCCTAAAGCATATTTTAAATTTGCTTTCTTTTCTTTTTTCTTTCTTTTGTGTTTGTTTTCATTCTTGTTTTTGGCAGGGTGGGGTGCTTCTCTAGGCTCTGCTATTGTACTAGGTTTTAAGAAAAAAAAAAAACCTTTATGACAACCAGAAGTTAAGGAAAATATCTTTTCTTTCCTTATGTAGATTCACAACGATCACAGTAAAACGCTTTCACTATAGTGCCTTCCCCTCAGCGTTTAGATTCCTCTTCTAAGTACAGAAACACAGAATTTTGGAGCTGGTTAATCTGAGAGTGAATAACCTATTCGGGACCTCAGTAAGAAGTGTGGTTTTAATTCCTACTTGACAGACACTGTGTTTTGTCTTTTAAACGAGCAGCTCGATATGTAAATACGATGTTACATCACGCAAGTGTTACTCCATATTTGGTGATTTAGAAAGGCTTTGGATCTCCGAAGACGACAAATCCCCTTCCGCCTGCTCTTGCTTCATTAATCATGCCTTACGTTTTCCTTCCAGTCACAAGACAGCACATGGAAATGGTCATTGCCATATCCTGGGGGGGCGGGGAGTAGGGGTATAAAATCTTAACCCACATGTCACATAAGCTAAATGTGGTGGATTCTAGAAAAATATTTTGTAAATGCAGCTTCTCTGGTACAGAGTTCTCATTTCACTAAATGAAAAGTATCTGAGGGTTACTACAGGAAGCTTGAAGAAGAAGAAGAAGAAGAAGAAGAAGAAGAAGAAGAAGAAGAAGAAGAAGAAGAAGAGGAGGAGGAAAGAAAGAAAGAAAATGCCACGTTTGATTTTCATGATCAAATTCCAGAGGAGAAAAGGAGAAATAATACGACATTTAATCCCCTCTGGACCACTGACCTACTACAGTTCAACTCTGTGGTCAAACTAGGTCAGAAAGACAAGTTTCAGTGAATCAATTGATTATATGCACTATCTTTCCTAAAACTGAACAAACCTTCTGCCTTTTAGGGGAGAGGGCAGGGGGAAACAGCCAACAGGCTTGGCATTTTTGTCACCACAGACTCTGCATTCACTCTGTCTTGAGTATCTTAAATCACTGTTATTTCACAAAAACACGTTTTAAGGGTCATTATATAGGGTTGCTGTTTATCACTAGAGTAGGGATTTAAGTCCCTCTGTTAGCCACTAATTCCTTTTCCCCATGAGCTGCTCAGAAACCCACTCACCTAGCTACCTCTCTGCTAAAATTAACCGAAGAAAGGGAAAGCTGTTGCATATGTGTATGTATTTTTCCGAGAGAATTTTTACATTGTGTTATAGCAGAAACAGGGGAAGTCTGGACTGGACATTTGTAAGGGTGACATGTGGTTGTGTAAACCACAAACAAAATCAAGATACATCTGTCAAAACCACATCAGAGACAAGAGAGAGCACAGAGAAGCATTTATCATTTAGCTGAGGAGGCAGGCTGCAGGGAGCAGCCGTTCCTGTCAAACCAACCTTTTGAAATTTCCAACATGCCCTTAAACTTTTCGAGTAAGCATGTCTGTGCGCTTCAGCAACTGCCCTCTCTACTCTGGCCTGGCCAGTCGAAAATGGCATCTTAAAGTCAAGGTCACAGTGTCATCCCACCACGGGGCTGTGTTTAATTACAGCCCCATACGGGCTGACAGCCAATATGGATCCAAGGCTAGCACTGAAGCTCAGTTAACTCTTTCGACCCACTCCAAAACCCCCTGCCAGCCCACCCCACCTCATGGAACCCTTGAGAACTAACTGTACCCCTAGTGACGTCTGACCAGGTATTCTGACTCAAAGAAGTTATCGGCCGAACTACCAAATGCCTATATGGCCACTTTCGCCTCTGACTGGTCCCCATGGCTGGAGACGGACAGTGGAAACTGGGCCGGGTATAGTAAGGTTCAACACTTAACAATGAGAAGGGAAGAAAAAAAAAAGAAAAGAAATTCAGCATGAGTAGACCCAGAGAGAGGGTATCAGGTGTGTGTAACACCTACATCTGACTCAGTGAAGTGGAAAATATTTATTTTTTTGTGTGTTCTGGACGGAAGCAATAGGAATGATTATTTTAACATTACAGGGCTGTCACGGACAGTTCACATGGAGAAATACAGAAAGCACTTCACCACTCCTTAGTGCTTTGGCTATAGCACCTCTGAAAATGAAAAGAAAACATGCAAACAGCTTTTCTCCTTGCTTCTCATTTACCTGCTATGTGTTCCTGTTTGGGGCAAATTCCTCTAGATGACGTTGATAAACAATCGTCATCCTCTGGCGTGACCTGGATGCCAACCTCCACAGGATTGGATGCTTTTTTCATCTCGATTGGTGAAGGGGAAGGTGGCTTATCCACAGCTTTTTCTAAGCAGAGGCTGCCATTGCATTGTTTCCGTTTGTGCTCGATAAAAATAAGAATGTCCCCCAATGGGAAGTTCATCTGGCACTGCCCACACGTGAGGAGGTCATGGTCCCCTTCTGGAGCTCCCAAAGGACCGTGGTCTGGTTCATCATCTGTAAGAATGGCTTCAAGAGGTTCGGCTGTGGTTGGAGAAACAAAAGCACAATTATTAGAGCCCCAGAGAAGAGAGAAAAGGGGGAAATACCGTCTCAACCCCATCCCATCCCACCACATTATATAAAGTGTTTCTAGGCTCCTTCATATAATACCCAGAAAACATTAGCACCTAAAATGTATAACGATATGAAGGTTACCAACAAGAAAGCAAATTTGTCAATGAGGCAAATCATCATATATTTAAAGAAAACTCTCTGACTTGCCTAACTCCAGAGAAAATACACACACACACACACACACACACACACAAACACATACACACTATAAACTGTCTGGTTTGCGAGGTTAGAAACAATGTTGACTGTTAAATAAATCCTTAAGGCAGGGAATATAAAGAAAGCTTAAATAATAACTACCCCCAAAACTGGTAAAAACATGGACTGAAACCAAATTTGTTTCTTTTTTCCTATAGACTAAGTTGTTCATTGTACCAAAGAATAAAAGGAGAGGTGGATAAATACAAACACCCTTTGTGTGTGAATGTATATACTCCTAAGTATACAGAGACATAACTTCATAAATTAGAAAGCTACTGTATCACACAGAAAATGTGCCACATTTACACCGCCATAATAAGGAAACAACTGCATTCACCTGTGAAACGGATCTAAATAATAATCATAACACAGCATAATTCATACTGCCAAAAACCTTTCTGATCTCACTCTCAGCAGTGCCACAAAATCAAAGAAATACCAAATTCACTGGCAATTCTTCTCAGACACATTAACTAAATGGGATACTTTTGAGTACTTAAGAAAATAAGCCAATTAGTCATTTTTTCATTCTGAAGAAAGGAATGCCTAAAATATTCCAAACATGTTTGCACTTGGTGGCCTCCATCACGTAAAAATCAGAATGGTCAAGCAAATGCCACATTTCAGAACAAGGCTGAGAAGTCCTTTCTTTAGACTTGAAATACTTCGCCTAATGTTGTCAAAGTTGACTAATTTTCTGAATGAGCTCCAAAACGCTTCATTATGGGACTATTTCTACACACATAATCACCAGCGGATGGTATAACAAGGTAGATATGTCTTTCATTCCTGTTTCCTTTTTTTTTTTTAACTTTGCACCAAAATACTCCAGCATCTCATTTGAACAGCTTCTATCATTTTTTAATCTTCCAAAGGGAAAAAGAGAGTTGGTGAGTCTCTGCTCCTGAAGCCATATGTTTACTCTATCCAAAAAAAAAAAAAAAAAATCACAAAATAAGAAACACATCCAGGATGCTGCCAGTTAATAAAACTGAAGCAGAAAATGTACAAGTCTTAAACAGTTAATCAGTCTGACCTTCTTTAGCAAGCTGCCAATTTCACATTTAATGAACTTAAAGCCACAGAGAATCAAAAAATAGATTTTAATTTGAGTGTAGAATATTGGAACCGATTTTGATAAAGTGCAAAAATCCAGTGAACTCAGGTTAAATTTATTTCAACCCTACCCAAGCTGAATATTGAGGGGGAAGATCTGGAGTAACTCCCAGATGTGCTGGGTGAAATAATATTGAGAGAGCCCTGCCTAGCTGCACCTGTGCTCAAGTAGGACATGTCATAATTTCTAGCCTCTGGTACTCCTCCTAATTTAACATAAGGTCACCACAGGAATATGAAGGTTATATTCCCACTAATAAAGACAGCAAGGTAAGCACTTATGTTTCTTCGCCCAACATACTCACCAAAAGATAAATACAGAATACACATGCACGGTTTTCAAATAAAAGGAGATAAATGGAAGTGCTTTTGCATTATGCCTCTATGTCATTTTTCTCCTACATTTGCTTTCATTTTGACCAAATGAGGAACCGAATAGGGAAGTCATCTCCAAGATCCCTGCTGTTCGAATTCAAGATTTTTAAGTACACATCGACAAGTGTGGCTTTTTGTTGTTGTTGTTCAGCATTAATTACAAGTTCTGAGATTCACAGATTAAAGAAAGACTCAGAGATAACATTCTGCTTTATTAAAGTTAGTACTACGTAGAACCTTTGCAAAAAAACATTTTTTGAACTCCACCGTTAAGATTCATTTTTTTTATCCCCAAGGCCTGACATATTTCTGAAAGTGGAAATATTATTTAGGAGCAAAAGGAAATATTCTCCTAGGTATCAAATAGTTAAAGGTAATGCGGTGCAAACAGACTTGGTTAAAGTCTTCTAAATGTAGTGACTGAACTGATTTACAATCAAAACCAGGAAATGAAGTGGTAATTCAGAGGTTGCTGATTACACCTCCACATTTCACCTAATTAATTTTATAGGAGGCAAAGTTCTTGAAAATAACAAGATGATCAAATGTACAGATATAAAACCTGTAACCTCAACATTTTCTATGCTCTTAACATAAATTATTGCTAATTAACAAGAATTATATCCTAATGTATGAAATACGTCTAACATCGGGCTTCTTGAAAAACATTTGGCTAGTAACGTTCAGAGAAATATCAAAAGGTGTTTTTATTAGTGCTGCTATATTATTAAAAATGAGACGAAGTGGGGCACAAAGAAAATATGAAAATACAAATCTCTTGGTGTAGTCTACTGATTTGCATTGACATCTTTTCTCAGTGGTAATCAACATTTCCTTTCTGGGCATCTGATAATTTCTCTGTATTTTAATGCAAATTCCTCTTTCCCTAAAAACATTCCTAACCTCAGCCATTTTACCCCCTCCCTCAATTCAACTCCATCCTCCTTCGCCCCCACAATACCATCGTTTCTAAGCTCCGGCCTAAACCTCCCGCTACAAAGCGGGGAGTCCAGGATTGAAGTGGAAGGGAGTGGGCAAATAATCATAATAATTAGCCGCGAATTCTCTACAAGAGGAGAAAGAAATAGAAAATAAAATGCTTCTGCGTTGAAACAGCAAAACAGACTGGAACGTTTCAATGCCCCAGCGGCTGACTGAGATCTCCTTCCTCTCTGCAGTTGCAAAGGAATAAATTTAAAGAAGAAGAAAAAAAAAAGCTTTAGAAGAAATGTAGGGAAGGAGCGAGGCAAACGAGGGCTCCTGAGGGAGGGGGAGGGGGGAAAGGGGCTTTGCCTTCAAGTTTGCTTTCCAAGTCCTTCCTTTTGATTGTCTTAACAGGGTAAGGGAGCAAACCAAGTCTGAAATGCGGAGAGGAAAAGCAAAGAAACAAAAGCGAAGGCTAGGGCGACAGGCCCGGGGCAGGGGGCCCGGCGGGGGCGGGCTTTGCAGAAAGTGAAGTTGGGCGTCGGGACTCAGGCACAAAGCAAGCAGCTTGCTGGCTACAGTCTCCGGCCGCGCGAGCCGCAAACACGTGCAGCGGCGGCTGCCCGGCCGCGGGGCCCGAGCCAGGCCGGGAGGCGACAGGCAGCCAGGGGCCCCTACTGCCTCCTCCACCGCCGTCCAGCCCGACCTCAGCGTGACCACCGTTCCCTGTCCCCGCCAGTTGGAGAAATGGGAAGTGAGGCTTGGGAAACTCGACTGGTTAACCTGGTGCAGTCTCGGTATCACCACACACACACCTCAAGCGCGGGCCCTGAAATTCATTCTGTGTCCCCAGGCTCACACTTTTTACTTTGGGGGAATCTCTGCAAATGCGATTCTCCCGCAATTCCGGGCACGAGTGTGCGCAGCGCCGCGGCGGCAGCGGTTATTCATTATTAATGATGCAGCTAGCCCGCATCATTATGATGATAACTATTACTATTGTTGTGATTTCGGGCTCCGAGGCGAGAGCTGCAGGAGGCGGGGGAGCCAGGGGTCGGGCTGCTGAGCCGCGGTGCAAGCCCACCGTAGCCGCCGTTGTCCGTGCTTTGCGCGGGGGTGTGGGGGTAGAAGAAGTGAACCGGGAGACTAAGTGCAAACTTGCTGGAGCCCGCCCTTTGGCCTCGCCTCAAAGGCTGAGAGCGCGTACTCCCCTTTTCCCCCCCTACCAAAAATGCCTGCCCCCAAAGAAAGCGAAAACTGCACCCTACTCAGCGCCCGGCGCACCGGGTTGTCAGCCGCTCTCCCGAGCGCTTCTCCGCAGCCCTGGCCAGAAGCATTTTTAAAGTCAAAATGAAGAACAAAGACATAAGGGGTGATGGGGGGAGAAAGGGAATTCTGCCTAACCGTCCGTTTCCCCCACCCCCACCCTTGCAAAGCTCGTCCCTCCCAGGCCGAGAAACGCAGAGCAGGGAGTGGGGGAGGCTCTGGTACAGGTTCAAGTTCGCTGAGCTTTCTTGATCTTGTTCTGCCTCCTAGCGACCGAATGGCTCAGTCAGCCCAAGAAGCAAAGGATTGGGGGGGGAGGGGGGTCTTGAAGACCGGAATGGTTCCCGTCCCCTCTGCGCACCCAGAAAATGAGAAAGAAGCGGCCCCCGCACCCCCTCCGTACTAGTCCTTTAACCCAAAGACCTCACTGAGACAAGGCTAGAGGCCGGCTAAACCCACCCAGCCTGGAGTGTCCCGAGATCGACCCGGGGTGAGTGGGGGACAGGGGAGCAGCCCGGACTGCACGCCTTAGTCCGTCCTTTGAGCCCCCAGTGCATCCTTCCGAAGAAGGGCCTGGCTTTCCCGAGTCCTGCGAACACTGCCCTTCCTTCCCGCCGGTACCTGGCCGGGCTGTAACTTCACACCGCCGCGCGCCGCGTCTGCTCCGCATCCGGCGCGGCCGGGGGAGTGGGGGGCGGGGGAGAGCGACAAGGGAGGGATGCGCGGGGGTGGGGAGAGGGAGGGCCCCGCAACGTGCCGGGGCGGGGGAGCCTCCGAAGTGTGTGACAAGTTCCAGGGCCCAGTGAAAAATTCAACTCCCTCTGCGCACCCCCCAACCCTTTAATAAATACAAAACTGGGTATAGGTGGTGTTTTTAAATTGCATCAAAAATTAAAATAAGGATCAAGAATGAGGAGGGGAAGGAATGTGGGCCCTCTCACGCCTTTCTTTCCTTGCCTGCCAAACTTTCCTAAGTGCCCACCGCCCGCCTTTCCAAACGCACTCTGTTAGCCAGGACCCAGTAACCCACCCACCACCCCATAAAGGCTCAAAAGGACAACCGCCACCCCCTCAAACCCTGACCAAGGCAAGCCCGGGTTAGAGGGCAGGAACTCAAGGATGGGGTGCACGGGCTACCGGGATCCAGCATTCCTCAAACACACACTCGCACATACTACTCTGCCCACCTCCCCACCCCCCACTCTCCCAACTCACCCCCCCCCCCCACCTGGCCTGGCAGCGCTCAGGAGGCGGGGGCTAGCGGCCAGACCGGGTGGGAGCGGGGCAGGGAAAGCACGTGGTGACCTCCCCGTGGTCCGGAGCTGCGGACAAGAACGTCGGGGGGCGGGGGAGAGGGGAGCAGACGCGCTTTTTCGGTTGCTTTGAAAAATAAAAATGCTTCGCAAAGCTGAGTTTCTCCCCAGCCGATTTCGCAGTCTGGTGGGCTGAGAGGAGGTCTGGGCATTGTGCTGGGGGCGAGAGTGCACTGTGGACCCGGCTGGCGCGGAGTCGCCGCTCGGCCTGCCGCTGCGCCGGCTGGCAGACGGCTGGCGCTGGGTGGGCGATCCTGAGCAGGGCGGGGGCGCGGCGAGGCCCGGCGAGGCCCCGGCGAGGCCCCGCCGCTGCCGCCGCCCGCTCCCGGGCTGCCGCGCGGCGCTCGGTCCTCTGTCTGTTTGTTGGCAGGAGGCTCCCGCACACGCGGTGCTTGTAAACATTCAGACACGAGATTTTTCCCAATCAAAATCCACTTCCACTTTTTTTGAAAATCTTCCAAAAAATAGTAAGAGGAGGGAGTTCCTCGCTCCCTCTCCATGCCGCCGGCGCTCTAAGTTTGCAACTAAAGAGGTTTTGGGGAAGGGGGTAATTGTATTTTTCCCCCTCGAATAGAGATTGAGATTTTTGCAGGGGGGGTGGGGGAGTCAAAGAGGAGAGCATTGCAGAAAACGGCCGGCTGAGCGTTTGGCTTCTGTTTGGGGGCAAGGAATTCTGTATCCTCTTGCCTTGTTTTATTTTTGTTTTTATTTTTATTTTATTTCACACGTCTTTTTCGCCGCCACTGAGGTTCGGCGGGGAGGGGCGGGCAGCGGGAACCCAGGCGGCGGCGGCCCGAGCGCCCTGCTCTCCCTCCATCTCCCGCTCGCCCCGGGCCCTTGCTCCTGCACTTCGGCGGTGGAGGCGCGGTAGGGCAAGCGCGAGAAGCCGGCACAAAAGGCAGCGGGACAAACACCCACCTCGGGCCGGAACAAAAGGCGGCAGTGCCGGCCGAGACTCCCGTCCTTCCCGGTCGCCAAGCTCTCCCCGCCGCCGCGGCCCCTCTCCACACTCTGCAGACTCCAGAGCGCCGGGGGGCCCCCTCCCACAATCCCACTTTCTCACTATTGTGGAGATGACTACTTTCCTCCTGATGCACACTTGACCGTGAGCGCGCTGCTGTCCGAGGGCCAGTCTCACCTCTTTTCTCCCAGGGAATTGTTTTTTTGGCTTGGGCTCCCTCCTTCCGCCCCGTTTTCCTTCCTTCGGTGAGTGCAAGCAACCCCCCTTTTCCCCTCCAGCTCCCTCCTCTAGGTTTGCAAGAGAGTTGTTCGCATCCACAGCATTGTTCATTATTTTGCAAAATTGGAGGGGAAGTCAATGCATTCCTTTTCGAAAAGCGAAATAAAGCAGCAGAAAGCACGAAAGAGGAGGAGTCAAATTTTTGTAAATTAAATAAAAATTAAAAGGTGCGTGCTATCCCAAAAGTGTACGTACAGCTGTGGTTCGGGATAGGATGAGGTTTGTTTTTTGTTTTTTTTTTTTTTCCCTGCCTTTAAGCTCTTTTATCCCGACTCTCGGAGGTTCATCTCCTGAAAAAAATTAAAAAATGCATGCACACACCCCTCTCTCCCCCTCGCTCTTACTTCTCGTCCTGCGCGCTCTCGTGATTATTAATAATTATTATTACTATTATTGGGTTACTTACGCGAGAATTCCCGTTTGCTTAAGTGCTGGGGTTTGCCTTGCTTGCGGCGAGACATGGTGGGCTGCGGGGCGGGCGGCGGCGGCGGCGGCGGCGGCGGCGGGCGGACGACGGCTCGGTTCACATCGGGAGAGCCGGGTTAGAAAGAAGGAGACTCCAGAGAAAATATCTTCATCAGTGCCTTTTGACATCCAAAATAAATTAGAAATAATACAAAGATGGCGCAGGGAAGATGAATTGTGGGAGAGCCGTCATGGCTTTTTTTTTTTAAGCAAAAAAAAAAAAAGAGAGAGAGAGAGAGAGAGAGGAGAGAGATAGAGGGAGAGAGAGAGAGAGAGAGAGAGATGAAAAAAATGGCAAAAGCCCCCCTGAGCTGCAAGTTCAAGTGCGGACGTGACGTCCCTGCGAACTTGAACGTCAGGAGTCTGGATGGACAGAGACACACAAAACATGGGCAGGGCGAGCAGGAGAGAAGGGGAGGAGGGAAGGGGAAGCTCACACCAATGGACACACATCAGGGGCTGGACATGAAAAAGAGACCAGGACAAGCCAATGGCCAGTGCGAGGCGGGGGAGGTGCGGGCGGGGGGCTCCTCAGACGCCAGACGCGGCCCCCGGGGGAGGGGCGGGCGGAGGGGAGGGGGCGCTGGGGCCTCGGGCTCACCAGTGGCCGCAGCTAGCGCGGTGGCGGCAGCGTGGCCGAGAGAGAAGAAAGGGGCGGCGGGGTTGGGGGGGAGCCTGGTGGGGGGAAGCGAGACGTGCGTCCAGCTCCCTCTGCCCCGGACGCGGACCCTAAAATGAAAGATTACTTAAAAAAAAAAAAAAAGGCAAGAGTGTACCGCGAGCTGCAGCCTGGGTCCCGGGAAGCGCGGGCGGAGGGAGGCCAGGTAGAGTTGCTCCCGGACACCCTCCTCCGTGCGCACACCCACTTCCCGTCACTGCCGCGCGGCTGCCACGCTCGCTCCCCGCGTGCGGACGCCCGGGGCCGTAGTGAAAGCCCTGAGCCCGGGGCTGCGCTCGGAAACTTTGCTTGAGGAGAGGACAGCAAAGAAAAATCACCCGAAGTTGAGAGCTGAGCCTCCAAGTTACAGCTCCGCAGCGGGCGAGGGGAGGCGGGAGGAAGCGCGCGGCAAAACCGGGTCCAGCCCAAGTTTGGAGGGTTGCGGGCCCGGAAAGGCAGCTCCGGGGCCTCTGCCGGGGCAGCCTGAGGAGATGGGGGCGAGGGCGAAGGAGGCGGCGCAGGCCCGGGCTGGAGGGCACCCCCAAGGCCAAGCCGAGGGCGAGGCGGGGGGGAAGCTGGGATCAGAGCGCCCTGACAAGCGATTGGGTCTGAATGAAACTGGGAACACGGACCCGAGGCTCCCAAGGGTCCCAAAGAGAGTCCAGGAATAAAGAACGAGGAGCCAGACTCGGGGACACGTTCCAGCCCCCAGAGGGGAGCGCCGCGGCCCGGGGCGAGGAAGGCGCCGAGGCGTCCACCTCACGGAGCCGCCGCGGGCCAGAGGACAAAGCACCGGCAGTCCCGAGAGTTCCAGTCCCTGGGAACGTGCTCCCGGCGCCGCGGGAGGTCCTCGAGCCGGGTCCCAAGGATGGACACACCCCCTCCCACTCAAAAGCAACTGCGAAAGCACAGAGGAATGCGAAGAAAAATGTTTCTTACAGGCAGGGCACAACTATTCCTGTGCTGTTACCCGGGGAAAGAAAATGGGGAATGGAGAGAGAGCGACTGGCTCTCAGGAGCAGCTGGGGAGATCACGGGGGTGGGGTGACCGCCCCGAGTCAACGCGGAGCTGCTCAGGCGCGCAGAACCTAGGCGCACACCCTGGAGCCTACCGGCCCCTCCGGCCTTCCTACAGACGTCCCCGGGAAATTAAAGAAGACCTGTTGGAAATAAACTCCTGTCTCTTTAATGCACACACGCGCTCGCGCGCGCACACACACACAGACACACACACACACACAGAGACACGCGCGCGCGCGCCCGCGTGCTGCCGCTGTCAAAAAGCGGGCTTCACTCTGGCGTGGGATACTTTCAGTTTTACGTAAAATGTACAGCAACAGCACCCCCTGCGATTGGAAAGTTTATTCAGAAACGTGTCTGCAAAGTCCCCCGGCGTCTCCCGCCTCCCAGCCTCCCCGCCTGCCTGCGCCACCCTGTAGCCTCTGCCGCCGCCGCTGCCTCCGAGACCGCGCTGCGATTCCAAATCAGGAAGGGCAGGGGAGGGGTAGAGGCAAATGGACTCAAGTCTAAAGGAGGCGCGAAGGGTACAGGGTGGAGGCGGGTCGCTGCGGTCCGCCAGACTCCGAGCTGCAGGTGGACGTGTGTGTGTGTGTGTGTGTGTGTGTGTGTGTGTGTGTGTGTGTGTGTGTGTGTGTGTATGTGTCTGCAGAACGAGGAGCCTTCCTTCCCTCTCCTCCAAGCGGTTCCACAACCCCTCGCGTCTTCTCTCCCCCTCCTCAGTCTTAGGGACGTCGTTTTCGTGGTTCCCCCACCCAGCTGGGGGCTTTATTGCCTTAAGCTAAAGCCCCCCGGCGTGCGAGCGCGCACCCACTTCCCTGCCGCGCTGGCGAGCGGCTGTTTATTCTCGTGTTGTCTTAGTAAAGTTTCAAACCTATTAGAAAATGACTGGTTTGCCTGGCTCCGCGAAGCTTCGGGCCCCACTAAGGAAGGGAGGTTTTGATGCTCAACATTAGGAGACATGTGTGCTGAACTGAGTTTGCGTAAATGTGTTTTGCTGTCATTGTTTCTCTCCAGTTTGGGGGGGGGCACTCAAATCCTGTTTAAGAAGCAGGAAAATTCACTTGCAGTAAAGCTCTGTAGTGTGTGCGTTACACCATTTCCCCTTTTTCGTGAGTTCTTCAGAGCTGGTCTGCATCTCCCACTACTGTCTTTTTTCTTCTTCTTCCTGTTCTTCTAGTCCTGCCTCCTCCTTCTCCTTCCTCCTCCTCCCCTTCCTCCTCCTCTTCCTCCATCTCCCCTTCTTCTTCATCTTCTTCATCTTCTTTGTCTTTTTAAACTAGCTTTAGAGCAACCAAAAGAGTGTCACTGCGCTGGGAGGGGGGCTGGCTGCCTGGAGAAGAATGGTTGGAGGGAAGGTGAGGAGAGGGAAGAATAAAGTGCAACTGGGAGGTCTTTGAAAAATAAATAAATAAAATAAAAGCCTCTTCAGGTAACAATAGTGATTCAGATTCTTTTGGAACCGAGTTTTTCAAATTTAAGTATTTCCCCCATCCATCCATAAAAGTCCATATACAGAGAAGGTATATAAATGGGCCAATGTGTGTTGTGGAAATATATATGTATGATTTATATATAATGGTGTGTATAAAGCTTTTCAGGGTTGGCTGTAGTGTAAAAAGTAATGACTTTATTACCTCTGAAAGGTTCTGTGGTTCACATTTAACAGTCTTCTGAATTACAATTCATTACACAATTGTGTGCTCTCTAAAACCGGCACCCTATCAGGGCCGCTATCTGTGGTTATTTCCAATAAATAACTGGCAACATTTTATTGATTTTCTTTTTTTAAAAAAAAATCATAGGAAATTAAGCACTTAGTTACAAGTAGGTCTGCTATGTTATTGCACTTGTTTCAGATTCCAGGGGGTTCCTTCCGAAACCACATCTTAAAACATACATTAAAAACCCAGTTTTGCAGCTGCTTTCCCTGGGTGCCAATGGAGAGGTAAGCAGCGATGTTTCCACCATTAACATATATTTAATTTCACCACCATAAAATGCCCAGAGTGAAATAGGAACTGCCCTCCGCTCCCGCCCCTCCCCCAGCCTGATTTCACCCAGTCCAGAAAACCTGGGGCTGTGTATGGGCATTTGATCCCTCTTCCTCGCGGACCTCCACTGCTGGTGCCTCGTGCTCGCCCCTAAGAGTGACGCCCCCTCCTTCATTGCTGCTGGATGCTCGCTAAAGCGCTCAAAAGTGGGGGAAGGGGGAGGGTTTGTGTGTGTGTTTAAAGAAAGAAAAATGTGTTGTTTCAAGAGGTTTAAAAATATTACATAAATATTGATTAATGATGCAGGTACTTTTGTAGAGGGGTGAAAGGTCACTTTAAAAGCGCACACTTGGATACACAATAAGTATATTTACCCTCCCAAAGTGGCTTTTAGAAAGTAATAAATTATGACAACGTTAAAATTATTTTCTGGCCGTTCAGTTAACTCAATTTGGAGCTGTGGAACCTTTGCTAATTACGCTCCGTGGGCTCTTTCCCAAACCTTTAGTGACGACACTGAATGTAAACTCCAGGCCAACAGACCGACCCCTCCTCTCCCCTCCTCCCCCTTTTTATCTTGCCCGCGGAGGAGACTCCCCAGGACTTCCTGCGGTATATATTCTGCCTCTGATCTCCGTACTTAATAGCCAAGTCCTGGTTTATGCTTTATAATGTGTTGACAAGTTTTCTAACAGACTTTCTGAAATAATGCACATATATTCACGTCGGTTAGAAACCCACCGTATTTTTAGAGTCGAGTAGATCTATACCCTAATGCAGTGAGAGAGTGTAAATCATAGAGGATTTCATAGTCCTTTCAGTAGTTTTCGGTATGAAGTATGAGCCGCGTGGCCTCCAGACGTAACCTTTTAGAAAAAAAGACAGTGCTTTTATTTTATGGTGTAAAGTGCTTTTAGCTCCAGGGCTCTGAACGTGAATGTGGTCAACAAACAGCTCCAAGAGGGAGACTTAATACAGTCCCAGCCCTCGTGCGGAGGATCGCCTGGCGCGGGGGACTCGGGCGGAGCTGGAGAATGAAGGGTTAAAGGTCTGTCTCGATGGAAACTAGAAGAGTAAAATAAAATATTCACTGTCTGCCTTTAGGGGGAAACACCTTTATAGGCTTAAAGATAAATAAATGAATGACTGAATGAATGGTTAAAAATTGTTACAATTAGTCCCACCTTACTTTTGACTTCATTCTTTTTCCTTTTTCTTTTTTCTTCTTTTTTTTCTATCCTTCTTTTTCTTTCTTTCCTCTTTCCTCCTTCTCTTTCTACCTCTCCCCCTTCCTCTTCCTCCTCCTCCTCCTCCTCCCCCTCAGCCTCCTCCTCCTCCTCTTCCCCCGCCTCTTCCTTCCCCCCCCTCCTCCCCCCTCCTCCTTTTTCTTCTTCTTTTTGGCCTAATAGCAGCTCAGAAAATAGAGAATGGGCAGTCATCTTCATAAAAATAAAACTTAGGTTTAGATTCTATACTTGACTTAGGCTTCGCATTTGGGTTACTTGAGGGTGGGAGTGCTAGGGTGTCCTTAAGACAAGGAAAAAAATAATTTAAAAAAAGGAAGGGGTTGTGTGTGAGAAATGGGGTGGGCTTTATGTGGGTACCCTAAAGGGAAAGGTGAAAAGATAGGCCACAGACCCCTCCTCTTCCTAGCCTCCCTCAACCCCCATCTCTCTGTAACATTTCTTCCCCCTTTCCTGCCACTGTGATCCAAAGTTCAGGACCTAGGGAGGCCCCTTGGGGGCAGTGTCTACACCTTATGCAAGGGCAGACACCCCCAGGAAGTTCCTGGGGGAACAGTTAGTCTGGCTTTTCTCCAGAGGCTCCCTGGGCCTTTAGCTGGCTGGCAGGCTACTTCACCTACCTGAATGGTCCTGTCCAGAAAAAAGAAAGAAAACAAAGAAAGGAGGGAGAGAGAGAGAGTAGGAGGGAAGAAGGGAGGGAGGCAGTGAGGAAGGAAGGGAGAAAGGGAGGAAAAGAAAGAAGGAGAAAGCTGAATCTGCTCTAAATAAGTCTAAACTTGCCTCTAGACTGGGCTGATGTGTGCTGAGTCAATAATGTATGGGTAGGGGGAAGCAGTCTCACCATTTAAGTAAGAGGCCCCTTTGAAGACAAGAGGGAGCTCTGGCTAGAACACTGCTAGGTAAAATACTCAATTTGGTTCCTTAACATTGACATCAAAGACAGGTGTTGGGCAATAAAGCCAGTCCAATGTACTGCTTTAAAAACATACGAAATTCAAAAAAACAAAAACAAACACACAAAATTCATACACAGTAGATGCTCAATAAATGGTTTTGGTGTGCATAAGTGAATAAATTATATTACCATGTGAATGAAACCAACATGACCATTCAAATTCTACTAGTCTGCCCCAGACATCAATAAGGCTTTGATCAGGCAACCCTATTATAAAAGCTAATTTTAACCTAAAAATGATTCCCACCAATAATGGTGAGTTCAAAAAGATCATCCCAAATATTAGAGCAACTGAACAATTAAGAATACAATGCAAGGTATTCCCATCATCTCCAGCAGCCTACGTTATCAGATATCTTCCAAAAAACAAAAAACAAAAACCCAGTATCAAGAATCCAATATCAAAAGATTCATTTTTAACACTTTTTTTGGATCTGTACAAATCTGGTTTCCCAAAGGAGAGCACTTTTAAAGGAAAAAATACAATGAGAACAACCAAAAATAAAAAGTATCTCAAACTTAATTCTCTGCGCCCGTCTGATTCCTTTTCTTTTAACAAGGGAATAATTTTTTCAGGACATGTTTTTCACACCCAGTCACACTCAATCACAAAACAAGCCTCACCTATTTGCTTCTTTTGGCAGGGGGAGGGATAAATAAAAGGAAAAGCAACAGGATACACACACACACACACACACACACACACACACATCTGGTCTGACATTTTGTACAGCAAGTTTCAGCCCAATGTGATTTAAAACAATGTGAGTTAAAAACCTCTTAAAATTTGGGTTTATAATGGAAACGCTGACAGACTCTTAATTATAGCAGCCCTGCCAGACACGGCTATAATGAAATAGTTGTGCTTTCATTACTATAGAGGCACTATAGTTAAGGGTCTGTCAGTGTTTCTATTATAAACCTCAAGTTTAAAAGGTTTATAACTTGGGCTATTTAAATGGCACTGGGTGGAATTTAAGTTATCAGTCCAGATGTGAAGTTGTTTTATAAAAGACAGAATAACTCAGCTGAGAAGGCTTTTGGAGAACTCTCTCTCTCCCTTTCCCTCTTCCCCACCCCACTCCTTCCCTCTTATCCTCCTTCTCTTCCTCATAGAACATCACAGAAATGATTTTTAATGGTTTCAGATGGTCTTATTACCAACTAGCTATGACTTCACTGTCTAAAAGGAAACTTTATAGGCAGTTTGTCCTTTATTTGGACAAGTACTCTTTGTGGTTATTATAACTTTTTATTATTTTATTATCTTA
Organism: Nasua narica; assembly: GCA_028533885.1. Lineage (NCBI taxonomy): Eukaryota > Metazoa > Chordata > Mammalia > Carnivora > Procyonidae > Nasua > Nasua narica. The sequence goes on from CM052811.1 coordinate 65,790,982, forward strand.
GAATGTACAGACAGACAGAGAAAGAGGGAGAGAGAGAGAGAGAAGGAGGAAGAGAGAGATGGAGTGAAACAACTAAAATTCAGACTATACCTCAAGGGATGTTGCAACTTCAGATACATACACAGATGTATATATTCTGTGTTACATTCTGATAAAAAGTATAAATTTACCAAAGAGAAATAAAGCACTTCAGATCTTCTTTATCTAGTCTATCAACAATGTGCTAAAAATAAAAGAGGTATTAACATCTTATTTCAGAAAGTTGTGTCTTCCTGGTATCAATTGATTTGCTCAGAAAGTAGCGGTCGGCATCGAGCTACCCAAGAACTATGTGTACACAAACACGAGATACTTCTCCACTTGACTTTGTTCATAGGTAAATGAAGGATGTACCTGGGATTATGTAATGGGTCAGAGGTCTGCAGTATGTTCTATTAGCCTGGTATACCACCAATATAATATGTAATTAATGTTTGTTAGTGAGGATGTGGCTGATTCTATCATAAGGAGAACACGGATGGTGCGTGGTAATAGACGTGACAGTGGTAGAGATGATGGTGATGATCATGGGAGTGAGAGAGAGGGATGGTGGTGCTTTCTCTAGTTAATATGTCCATGAAAGGGCAGTAAAAATGAGACGAAAGATGAAGGTAAAAAGCTTAAGCCCTTGGGGCGCCTGGGTGGCTCAGTTGGTTGAGCAACTGCCTTCGGCTCAGGTCATGATCCCGGAGTCCCGGGATCGAGTCCCGGGATCGAGTCCCGGGATCGAGTCCCGGGATCGAGTCCCATATTGGACTCCCAGCTCTGTGGGAAGTCTGCTTCTCCCTCTGACCTTCTCCCCTCTCATTCTCAGTCTCTTTCTCTCTAATAAATAAATAAATAATCTTTAAAAAAAAAAAAAGCTTAAGCCCTTGCTTCTCCAATTCTTGTTGTTTTAGCTGTTCCACGAGGAGTAGGAGATAGATGAGTTCAAATGAAGTTTTCAAACGCACGCTGCCCCGTGCCCCTCCCCCACCACAAAACAAGATGTGGCCTTGGCCAGCGGTTGTTGGCAGGCCCTAAGGTCACTGACTTCATACAGAAGGACCCTCCAAGAACTGTGCCTGTGCGGCCACCATGTCTGCAATCAGAAATGTTTTCACTTCCAGAAGAAGAGTAGTTCATTTTCCTCTGTTCCCTCTCCTGGAAATCAGACCACCAAACCAGGCCATCAGCTATCATTAGAGCCTTGATAATTCTCACCTCGCAGTAGCTTTAGCTGGTCTCTTCTGGCATTCGTTAGGTGACAGAAGAGAAGTAGTCATCAAGACATGTCACCAAGCTCAAGTTCCTTCTCTGCCAAGTTCTCATAAACCCCACAAATGCCTAGCCCCACAACCACTCCAGATGTGGATCAACTCCTCCCAGAGATCTCTGAATAGCTGGACTGTTCTGGTCCCTTTTTCAAAAATTAAGACACCTTTTTTTTTTTCTAATAGTTAGTCATCAGTATTTGTTTTTCCTGCCAAATTCAGCAAAAGGAACTTTTCTGGTAGAAAATGCCTATTCTTATTTCATCTTTCTTTGGCAGCCTGGCAGAGGATAAACAAATCTCTCTAGTCTCCCATTTCTGTTTGTATACAATTTGCCTGTTTTCTCTCTCTTTCTCTTAAGAGAGAAAAAAGAAAATTCTTTGCCCAAGGTCAGTTATCTAAGCCTCCAGGTTCCTATAAAATGAAGAATCTCATCCTAAGAATTGTTATTCTTTCTTTCTTTATGGAGCACCACACCGAGATATGAGACATGGTCCATGCCCTTGGATGGCTTTTATTTTTAAGGCACTAGGGTGCACATACACAGGCACAAGCATATCACATAAAGTTCATGAGTCACACACCAAAGCCATACCGATGCACACTATTATTCTTGCTGTATACAGCCTTTGGCTTTACACTGCTGATTTGAATAGTTCTAAACATGTTGTAAGGATCTGTTTGAGGAAACACCGCTCTGGTCACTTCTGACACAAGATTTTTATTTTCTAGAGAAAGAACTTGTTTTCCTAGAAATGAGAATGGTAAATAATGAGGTCTGGTCATGAATATCTATGATAATCTATTGTTTTCAATTTTTATGATGTTATAAAATAACTAGTTACTTTTGAGAAATGAGTTTTCTGTACTACATTTGTTTTGTAGGCAATATTATAGGATATTTGTAGCGTGCATTTGTGAGTGTATCCTTTTTAAAATGACGCTGTTTCACTTCCCTAACACAGAGTGGGTATTTAATACATTTCTTGAATCAAGGAATGAATTCCACAAATGCATTTTCAGATGCTGCTGCAGGTGAGAAAGATACACGTATTTGTGTCTGCTCACTAATAAATTAAATATGCATACAGTGGAAAATTATATTATTTCACTTTTTAAATAGTTAAGAAGTATAGGCCATTTGCACTAACTAACTGACACATTATAAACTGCAAGCCCATTTGTGTCAGGTGGAAACAATTGCATGTCTCTCTGTGCATATTTCACATAATAACTTATGTCATAAAAACCACTGCCACTGCCTCATGCCTCACTCGGGTCCTGGTTTGTCAGTGCTTACAGGGCAGAGCCTCTGTCATTTTCATCATTCCTCCCCCTCTGCCCAGAGTAGGACCTTAGGAAAAGGTCTGGTATGTGAATAAAGACTTACAAAGTAGACCACTAAGATTTTCAGGAACTTCAAAATCCTATCTACCCTGGATTACAATGTCCTCTTTATTGTTCTCAGTTCCCAGATTTTGAAATGCAATGAAATATTCAAATAGTTCAAATCCAAGTGCATTATAACACAGAGATACTCTGAGAGATTAATTCTGGAGCCCGATTCTTCACATACTACCTTCTTCAAATATCAAGGCCTGTTCTAGCTGGTTCTTACTTGAAGGAAGCAAGGCTCATAGAGCCTTATGTTGGCACCCAGTCGCCTACCTATTCCAAACTGATTTCTGTGGCCTTGCTTAAGGAGCAAGGGAAATGTCAGCACGTGCTCTTCACATAAGATGGAAAAAGAACCATGACCCTCACCTCAAAAGATTGAATCTTGAACTCCAAGCATAATTAGTAGATAAAAACACGAGATTAGTGAATTTTCAAAAGAAACTCCATTTGGGACTGTAAACAAGAGGGGGAAAGCATACATAGTAATTATTTGGATATTAAGCACTTAAAGGAGTTTTGCTAAAGATTATAGATCTTTTGCATGTGTTGACTTAATGATTCTAGGAAATTTAAATATGTTCATTTTAAAATATGTTTTACAGGAAGTCAACTCTTCTTCATAGGAACCTACAACTTTCAATTTTTTCCTTTTATCTTAGCATAAATAAATCACACTGAAAAGCACCTGCAAACCAAAAAGGATCTGCTCTTTAAAAAAAAATTGATATAATTTTATTTCTACTAACATCTTTAGAATTCCAAGATGGATTGTTTTATTTCCACTGGTCTTCACATTTAAGGGTTTCAATCTCTTTAAAGCTAATGTGACAAAAAGACAAATTTTAAGCTGAGTCCAGGTTTGTGTTTTTAGCTAATATACCCTCAGTAAGACTAACATGATATCTTGTTTGTGGAAACATTCAAAGTGAATATATTTCTGACAATTCTAAGAAGTTGTGATTCATTACTTCCAATTTTTAAATATTCTAGAAGGAAGACACTTTTCGCTATGGGAGCCAAAAAGGGGCAAAAGAGCCCTGATTTTCAGGTGGTAGCTTTTCTTCCTTTTTTAGGGACAAGGGATTGACCAGCAGCAAGTAAATCAATCTGAATCCTGAGGTATAGATATATTTTTTTCAACATAATACCAAATGCCTAAACATTGTGGCTATACTAGCACTGAAATAACAAGATGATGGCAGTAATTATTTTAATGAGAATTTCCCTAGCCAGAATAACAGACAGATATATCACCTAATGTTGCCCTGCAAGGTAGTACTAAGTACATACACAGCTGTGGTGACTAACGTGTATTAAGAGAATCCTTCCGCTAGCATTTTGGACATTTATGTCACCATTTATTATTGATAGCACATATTACTTTTACTACATGGCGTCTTTATTTTGTGAAGTCTAATTGCAGGAAGAATTCTTTTCATCCCCTAGATTTCGATAGACGCACTACAGAGAAGGCTGTGTGTCATGGAGTCCCACCGTCACTAAGGAGGTTTGCAGATGACTGGGATAACAGTTCTGGGAGCCCTGTTCTCTGGCCTTTTAAGAGGGAAGGCAATTAAGTACAATAGACTTGTGATAAAATCAGGATGAGGTCCTGATGAAGATATGTGGAAACCAAATGACTTGGAATTCAAGTCTCCGCCCCCATATTCCTGTGTTCAGGTATTGCCAACTGAAGATTGCCCAAAGCCTCTCACTGAACTAAAACCGCTAATCAAATATCACACAGACTGCATCTTGGACCTGAGGCAGAGATAACATTAGCTCTTTCTGGATGTAATTTCACTTGTGATGCTGAGTTTGGTGGAATACTTTTCAGAGGTGAACAGAGTAACAGAAATCTGGCATCCAGAACCAAACATGCCTGAGTGGCCCACGTACAGTTTCCACAAAGAAGGTCAAAAAGGGCTGCGAGGAAAGGTGTATCAAAGGTATCCTTGGAACTCAGAGCCAATAAAAATGAAACTATTCTCTTCTGAGACCTAATTAACTTTTATATCCAAAGCTACGCTGCACATTTGTTCATTGCTTATGACTGGGACGAAAAAAAAATATATGTGCCATGAAACCAGGCTTTGAAATGATCTATTGGGTGGCTTTTCTGTGTCTGTAAGGAATTTTCTGTTCTTTAGAGGTATTCATTCAATGAATCAGTAAGTCTATGCTAATTTTTTTCTCAAGATGTTAAGTATTTTCCTATATCTATTTTCAAGGAATCAGGGACTTAGTCCAATAACTTCCAAAATATTCCCTTCAAATCCTAAAACAAAACCACAACAAAAGTGTTCCAGAAACAAATTTCATGCTACAGGCTTGGCAAGGATTCGTCTCCTATTAGAGTCACTGTTCCTATATGATCCTTTTTCATGTTTTAAAGGAGGATATATATTTTTCTGTTACCTTTCCTGACTGTAAAGCAATCACAGGAACCTGCAGGAGGCACCATAAATATGCAAATGTCTGAGAGATAACTGTTTTCAGTGGCTATGCCTCCAAGTAGTCCGGGAAACAGGAGAGCTGAAGCTGCCTACTTCCAAGTAATTCGTATGTTGGTAGTGCCCCCTGCTGCAATCACAGGTTGTCCAAGAAAGGGAGAATAAAATGGAGAAGCATTTAGATCTGATTAATATGTGAAATAAACGCCCACCACCCCTTCTCCAGAAACAGCCATATACCCACATTCAGAATTCCTTCTGCCAGTCACAGATACACTTCAAACACTTTCCTCAGCCTAAAACTGGAAAGATTTGCTTTTATCTCAAAACCTTGAAATATGCAGGTTACATAGGAATAGGTACTATTTCTCAAAAAATGAAACAAAACACACCATACCAAGATGTGCCATCACATTTTTTAAAGACTGAACTATCTTAAGAGTTTTCTAGAGGTGACCTAGTGATAACAAATTCTGAATGAGAAGAATATCCTGCTACCCACTAGGAGATGGGGGTAGGAAGGGAAAAGTTAGCATGTTAACAGCGTGTAGAGCTATTATTCCGTTTCGAACGGCTTTATTTGTTGAAGGAAAATTTTGTGGGCCATTAGCTCATAGTGTGGACTGGACATTTTGATGTTCAAAAATAAAATGAAATAAAATAAATAAATGAAACGTTGGAAAACTGATCACCGTAGCTCTACAGCCACTCTGTTACAAATTTTCCTATTAAGACTTTGGGGGGCTGGTGATAGAACAGAATAACACGAGACAATTCAGACCTGTGCCGGTCTATTGAATACATAATATGCATTTTTAAATTGCCTGAATATATATTCACATGACAGAATCTAATGGGTTTAGGAGGAGCCCTCGCTCTTGATCAAATCATAAAAACTGTTATAAACTTGTCTATCACATCAGGTCACACACACTTCTTTTAAAACTGTTTTTGTCTTGTTTAAATACTAGAGTAGGAATACATAAAGGAAATCAAACCCAAAGAAACCCCAAAACCTTCAGTTAGGTATTAGAATCTCTAGATAGAGTCACCAAGGCAAGCCTTGATGACACACATACTTCCACTGTTGGACACTCCCCATTCTCCCCCAAAGCCCCAAAGTCCCCCACCCCCAAGCTCTGCTATTTTTTACCATCAGTTTCAGACCTGTAAGCTCTCTCCTAGTGTAAACATCTTACAATGGCTGTACTGGAGTTTGAATTTCACCTTAGCTTCGCACTTCATTTCCATATTCAGATCTTCGCAGCTAGCGCACAGTAGAGGACCGAGGAAATTACCTATATAATTTTAGCAATGAGTCTGCCTTTATCTGTATCGTCCAGGAATCTTGTATCCTGTCTGTAGAGCCCTGGCCTGAGAGCCTGTGAGGAGAGAGAAGGAGAGGAACTGGTGGATATTAGTTACCAGGCAGAACGAATTAGAAATAGATCTTGATATTAAAGGTGTCCATCTTTTCCCTACTCAAAACTTAAACAAGCTCCCATTATTCTATATGATGAGGAGAATTGTTAAGCCCCTGTTCTGGGCTTTATTGCTACAGAAGGTGCACTGTGAAAAAAAGAAAACCGGTGCACAAAACAGCAGTTGGGAATCGAAGCTCCTCTTTACCAGAACCCCTGCCATATATGTTCTGTCACTCACCTTCTAGACACTCAGTACAACCATTCAATCTATTGAATCAAGAGACTGTTTGATCTTATCTGCATCTGTGAGCTGACTGTCAACCTACTTAGGCTGCATATTAAATCATCTATAGTAGCTGTATCAAGCTGGGATGATCTGTTAATTCTAAATTTATTAACCCTTGGAGTGCAGTCATCATGTTTAATCTAGTGTAGCCCGCATTTATTTTACAAGACTAAATCCTTCTTTAAGATAGGGCTGTGCTGTAGGTTAAAAACAGCTAATGTGGGTTTCATTATGATAATTGGGGGGAGAGACCGTCTGAAAAATGTTAGTGCAGCTACCTTAACAGGCTACGAATGTCTAGTCCCAAGCACTCATCCTAGGCTGGGTTTGCCTGTGAGATGAGATTTTCTCCAGAAACTGTTCTGTCTCTAAAAAGAATGCAAAAGGAAAAAGAGGGTGGGGAAGAAGTGGGAGAGGAGGAAGGCCTCTGACAGATTTCCAGTGGTCTAAAGCCACAAAGACTGATTTCCATGGTAGTATCAACCACCAATGCAATGCCTGAGGAATACATTTCCAAAGGCACACACCCTAGTGGAAGAGGCTAACAAAATTTCTTAAGTGAGCCAAACTTCTTGATCAGTAAGGACCACCTATTTCTGGAATGAACGGCTTTTTTTTTTTTTTTTTTCACATACACCCCTCCCAAAGAAGAATTCCAAGCAATTCAAAATTCAAAATATAGTTCTGTTGAAAAGAGAGAAAAAAAAATGTTCATTTAATATGTTAATCTGGTCTTCAGACAAAAAAAAAAAAAAAAAGATATCCATCTCTTCTACTCGCCCATTACTGATGTTATCAACATATTCATAGCTTTTCTTTCAGACACAAACTGCTAGGCATGCTCCCTTTTTTGGTAACCACGTGCCTGATATCTCTCTAATGTAGCCTAATAACAATTTTAGCATTCAGATGAAGCGATTTCATTCTGTGACTGCCTTTTCTATTAGATTTGATTTTGAGAAGCCCCAGTGGGTGCCTTCGAGGCAGAGATCTATCTGTGAGGCTGCTACCGACTCAATAGCAGCCTGGGCTAACCTTGACCTTTCCCGAGACCCCGCTCCATCTGGTGCCAGCCTGCTTTCCACCCCCCCCCTCCTTTCTTGCTTCATAGTCAACATTGATCAAGGCAGAACGGAGCGCCTCGTCTCCTGGAAGGGCTGGGCAGGCTCAGGAGGACAGCACATTTCAGTATATGGAAATGATCAAGCTTCTTATGCAATCATAAATCTACATAGGAGTCTTGTGATTTGATATTTCATTCACCTCTAAAGATTTTTTTTCTCCCTCCCAACAGGGATTTATAAGCTCTGTAAGAGCTCCCGGACAACGGCTTTCCCCAACACCTGGAAATTATCAAGCTTGCTGCTTGCTGAATGATGCTAACAGCTCTAATGCTGCAAATTCATTTTTAACAACTCACTGGCTTTTATCTAGGATGTGTGTGTGTGTGTGTGTGTGTGTGTGTGTGTGTGCACGCGCGCGTGCGCGCCTTTCCTTAAGAAAAATCTACCAAAGCAACGGACAGTATCAAAGACACAAAAATCAAATCCAACTGGAACATCCTACATCTCCACACCCATCTCCATTATGTATTTGTAGATAGATAGTTTTTTTTTTTTCTATCCATGTATTCTGTCCCCTTTAACTGCTTAAGAGGGGAGAGATAAAGAGCAAAAGAAGAGACTGAGGAAAAAAGAGTAAAGAGAGAGAGATGGAAAGATGCCAAACAGAGAGGTAACTGGATGTAATATTTGAATGGAGCTTGAAACCTACCTCTCCCCTCCCCGGGCCACATTCCTCCTTTCCCCAAAACCCACCCAAATGGCTCCTTCTCAAATCACCCACTACAGTACACAGATGCCTCCTCTGCCTCACACTCTCTTTCTCTCCTCTTCTTCTGTCTGTTTCAGGGGCTGGGTGGTAAAGAGGCTGACTGAGGGGGAGTCACGTGGGCAGCCCGTGGGCAGCAGCGGCAGCAGCTCAAAAGAAATTGACTGACTGGCCGCTTGGGCGCATTTCAATATATGGAAATGACCAGAGGCTTCTGCAATAAATCAGCACTCAACACTTTGTCATTTTTCTAGTTCTGCTTCATTCTCCTATTTTCCTCTTCTTCTCACAGAAGCCTCATTTCTTGTATTTTACCTTCCTGCGTCTCTTCTCACCTCCAACCCTCCCCCACCTTCTCCAAATATTGGCGCCTGATCGCCAAACGCCACCCCCCCCTTTCTGTTCTCTGGCTCCCCTGTAATTGGAAACATCCGGTCGACGACGATTGTTTTCTTTCCCTTTAATTTTTTTTTTTCCCCTAACAACATCGGGCAGTGTTTGCTGTCGTGCCTCAGATTTTCTTCGACCACAGGCGCCCGGGATGCGCTCACTCAATCCTCAGGACTGGGACCTCAAGCCCCTTGTGATGAAGAAAAAAGAAAGACACGGTCCTCATTTCACCTTTCCCCATTCCAGCGCCCCCTCCCACCCTCGAGGAGTTCCCTTACCAAAGTTAAAAGAATATCAGAAGCAACTTGTGCCATGAAATGCCCGAGATAGCGCTGGGGGGTAGCCAGAAGAAAAGGGAGGGATGTAGTGGGAATCTAAGTGGGTTTGCAGGTTACTGCTTTTCTTTTGCAGATCCTGTGGTGCCCTCCACCTAACCCTGCCCCTATGCCTCGGGTCTTTTCTGAACTAAAGCCGCGCATCCCTGCAATCTGCAATTACTCTGGATGTTTCTCAGGAGCTCAACACAGCCTGAATTTCCCGGCGCTCACAAAAGCGAAATTAGCAAAACCCCCTTCAGCGCGTCGGTTTTTGTGTTGTGTTGTTTTGTTTTTTTTTAAGTTCGGTGCAGAAGCAACCATTACCTAGCTTCCTCCACCCCCTCTCTGGGCTCCTACTTGAGATTTCTAATCTTTCAACTTGGGACTCTCTCTCGTCGACTGGGCAGCCTCTCTTTTTTCTTTCGCTTGGATCTGGGAACAATAGGCATGTAAAGGGTCAGTGGGCATCACCCTATAAAGCTCAGAACCTAATTAATTTTATTAAAGGAGGATCTGTTTATGCAATATGACAGCCTGGGGGAATTAACCATTTGAGGACACGGACGCTGTTCACACACCAGAGATTGCCTCTTCACATCATAAGCTTATACTTCCTGCCCCATTTGATGCTGGGCGGCACCGGGATCCGGGTCTGGTTTTTTGTTTGACCTTGTGAAGAGCTTGCCTAAACCCGGGGTTCTGCACAATTCGAGGGACGCCCAGAAAATCCATATATTCCCATTGCCAGATGACAGTTGAAGTGCTCACCCATTCACAGCTAGCTGCAGTGACAGCTCAAAAGGTCTCACTATTGGGAATGTGGGAGGTGAACCTCTCACCACGACCTAAAGTGGATATTCGGAAATATTCTACTTGGAAATCAAATCGTATGAAATCCAATACGCCTTCTCAACAGCAAAGGAAAATGTAACCATTTTGTTATTTTTTATTTTTTCCTGCCACTCTGGCAAGTTGAAATACATTTTTAATAACCTCCTGGAAAAAAAAAACACAATTTAATAGTTCAGACATATTGTTCTTTGACTTAATATCCCTGTGTATTCCTTAATTGCCAAAGTTTATTTCATTTACAAAGGCTAACTTTATGTCTCCTGGGAATTCTAATGTCATAGTTTTTTTTTTTTTAATCATCACCTTGGATTTTGTTCAACAGGGATCTAGAAATGTATAGCATATGTATAGAAATAGATATGATAAAATATTCAAGAGCTCTCTGAAGGAAAATGTGCTTGAAAATAACCCCCTCTTTTATGGAATTTGTTTTGATTTAGATCTATAGATAGTAAAAAGAATGAAAGAAACTGTGAATTACACTGAATATAAGATGTTTATCACTTTAATATTACACTTCCTAGCTTCCATATTACAGAGCTTTAGAATACTCCCAAACTTTCAGATTGAAGCTCTGCCTTATACGGTCTGCGGTTTGTCTGGAAGGACCTGCCAGCACATGCCAGCTAAAAATGAGTGTCAATTAATAATAATAAAAAAGATCCCTTATTCCTACACTCATGTAATTTAACAGGTTTGCAGAGGAACATAGGATGACAACAGTTGTGAGAACATTCCAATATATGCAGTTCTAACAGCTTTCATTCTAAGACGGCAAAGCTTCCTAAAATAGAATGGCTTAACATTTCTTTTTTATATTAAAAGTCCAATCTACACTTCACATAAAATGTTTTTTTATCACAAAAATATTTGTCTCTAACAAAATGCACTTTTTGTTCTACCAAAAAAGCAAACATCTTGAAACAGATTCTCCCAGCTTTTTACAGTTCCCCATTGCAATTTTCTGTACTATTTTCAACTGCCCTCTCCCCCATATGAGATACTCTGAACACTGGAATAAAAATAATTATAACTGAAATACTGAACTAGATTGTCCTGTTTCCCAATATTGCTAACAAATTTTCTAATTCTTAAACTGCTCTCTGTTGGAACTAGGCAAATTGGGGAACTTGCACTGATATTTCTAAGTGCAGTTTGTTGTTTTAAAAACATATTGTACTGATTAATAAAAATGTGAAATAATTTGAGTTACAAATTTTGAACTACAAATCGCCATCTGCTCAAATGGGGGAAAACCAAAAATTGCCGAATATATTTTCTCACCTCTTTTTTTCATGATAACATAAACAACATTCCTGAATAATTAAAAAAAGAAACTGACTACACTTAATGCATTTTTATAGTTCAACAACTGCTTGGTGAGTCCACCTTCTCAAATGTGCAATTATTTTTTTTCTTAATTACTTACATATGTTCTATCAGAAGATGCAGGTTCTAGTGCTTTTCTTGCATATTGTACAAATCTGTCTAGCTCTATCTATTAGATTATAAGCAAGCCCCTGGTTTGATGTGGGAAAGCAGACTGCAATGTGCAGGAACCCCAACTTGGTCATAGACATCAACTACGTCAGAGACCTGTGAGAACACTCACAGTATCCTCTGAGGATAAGGAGAAAATAAAACAAATTTCCATGAACCCAGACCTGGAGGAAAAAGGGATAACCCATCAAACAGAGACATAGATACAGAAAAGTATGATAAACCAGTTTGGCTTATTACTTGTGGGAAAGAAAGCTGGTAAGTAGATGTACTTACCAGTAAGTATTGGCTATTGAAAGCAGTTTTTGATGGCCGGGCAAACAGGATCCAATGGAACTTATAAGTCCACCAGCAGAAACCGTGAAAAATCATCTAGGATGGACCGAGTTGTTGGTTTGGAAGCAAGGAAGAGGATAAGCAGGAATCATCAGGGCAAGGAGTCGAACAGGGGTTCCAACACAGAGTTGAATGAACTGCTTTTTAAACCATATTTCTCAGACATGACAGATAAGCATGTTGATTTTTAATCATCCTAAGAATAAAGAACTCCAATTCTGTTCAGTTAATCATAGGATAATATGATCACTTTTTTTCCCTCTTCTTCTCTAAAACCTGACTGTTCTGGGGCAGGGGTGGGAGGGGACGTGCCCGTTTTTATTGCAGAGAGACATTTGCGCCATGATCCGAAAGCCAAAACGTCCTAAGTTGTGTTTTTATTTATTGGGCTATGTCAGGCAGAGGGAAGAGTGGGCCAAACTGTCCAGTTTCAGTGCAGGTAAAAGTCAGCCTGTGAATCCCCAGGCCCTGGGAAGGATTTAGAAGTTGCTTTCATCACGTTGGAATGAGGTGGAAGAGAATGAAGAACTGTCTCCAGATAACCCTCAATGTCAGCTGCTTTCTTTCTCTTTCTACTTAGAGTGTGATTCCTGGAACATGGCAGCTGTTGCTTTTGTTTCATTTTGCTTTTAATTCGTAACTGATTTCTCTAATTTATAGAATTTTGAATACTGTGCATGATGTGAAGTAGGCAGGCCTCTAATTTAGAGCCGAGTACCAGGTCTTTTGTCTACCATACCGAGGCTCCTGTACCCAGTGTGGAGGGGAATGAAGACGAATTTAAAAAAAAAAATTTTTTTTTTCTTATGTCCCCATGTCCTCAAGGGCTTCACGGTCCAGGGGAGAAATTGACACACATCTGGCCACAAAACAAGTCAGACTGAGGATAGGAAATAAAGGAGAGATCCAGGAGGGGATCCCAAAGCAAGGGATTTCTCAGGTCCTAGGGAAGGGTGAGTAGGGCTCTGGTTGGTGGGAAGATGTGGGAAGAGTACTTGGGGAGGAAGGACTGGTCTGAGCCAAGACCAGGCACACGAACAGGAGTGGGGAGCTTGGGGCTGCAGTTCACCTGCTGAACAGGAGTGGTGAGCTTGGGGCTGCAGTTCACCTGCTGTAGCTCAAACACAGAGTGGGGTGGCAGGAAGATGCCTGGAGAGAGAGGTTGGGGACGTTTGGGAGGGGCCTCGAATGTCAGGCTTCACAGTCTAGACCAAATTCCATAAGCAGTGGAAAACCATTTGAGGCTTTTGAGAAGGGTGGGGGTGACATGCTCTTTGGAGAAATAAAACCTGGAGGCAATTTGGAGGATGGCTGGAAGCAAGTTGTTCTCTGCCATTGAACCTATTTTCCTGTTCGCCAATCTACAGAAGAGGTCCATATGCAAATGACGCAACTTGGATGGAACATTATCGTGGCTTTCTCCTTCATAATTGAAGATGATGCTCTCGACAGTGATTTCTATTTACATGCACAGGATGACTGACTTTCGAAATCTTCACATATAAAAATCTGTTCTTTGAATGCTTCTATATTTGAAATCTTAATGTCAAGAATCTAATTTGCCTTCCCCGGGTGAGTCCCAAAAGTTTTTACCTCCAACCCTTACTCCTTCCCCTGACCCAATCTGCCAAAAAGGAAGACCCAGATTCATGAAGAAAACCTTTCTTTTCTACCTCGGAAGAATAAAGAGCGGAAGGTATCAAAGCCTTTGAACCACCCGATCATATTTATTCAGCATCCACTATATGCACAGCCCTTTGCTAAACCCTCTTTTAAAAAATGAACCCAAACACAGATTTTAAGGAAATAAGGATGAATAAATAATATAGGCCATTATCCATTAAAAAAAAAAAAACAAACCTAAAATCAAATAACTGTAGAGTAGCTATTGTGATCTGACCCCCTGGCTGGGTGGTGCTCTGGTTTTTAGCACAACATTCCTAGTGCAGCCAAGCTGGGCTCTGTAAATTAAAAACCCTTTTAAAATTAGATTCTATCTTTACAGGGCTGGAGAGACCAATTTACAGAACTTTGACCGTGAGGTTTCATGGCTTTTGTTTTATTTCTCTGGTTCCACCCAGTAGAAAATACCAGTATGAAAAATGGGACACCATGCTGCATTTCAAATAGCCTTTCGCTAATTAGCAAATTACCCTGTCTCATCATATGGGCTGCCAGCATTGTTTTAGTACGGGTCTGCTAATATTCCATTCTGAAGGCCCTAATTTAAAAATCTTCTATCTTGGCTGCTAAAGTCACTGCAGGCTGAATCTTGTCAAACAGGAGGAGACTTTGTTTTCCAGTCCTGGACATGGAGCATAATGGTGTCATTTTAAAATGCCTGGAATGTGTGTGAGTGTGGAGGTGGGGGAGAGACAAGAAAATTGTCTTTAAATGCTTTCCTTTCAGCACACCTTTGCTGTGATCCCAGATCAGAACCTAGTTCTCTTGAGAATGAAGACTTGCTTTGACATTTTCAGTGAGGAAAATCTCAAGTAACCCATATGGATTTCTCATGCAGGATTTAGCCAAAATATATATTTATATGAGATTTAAACAAAGTCGTTTCTATTGTAACATTTACAATCATTATCGGTTACCCTGTTAAATTATGTGTTTTGGTTTAAATTAAGTCTACTGTCAATAAGAATGAGCAAAAAGTGTGGATTCCAGTTATGTAAACACATATTCATATGTGTATTGGCAAATTTAACATAATACATTAAAATATACAGTATGTCCACTTTAACTAACATCAAAAGTGAATAATCATGGTCTGACTTTTGAAAAATGCTAGGAGGAAAATCGGACTTACATCCATAATTCCATTTTCAACTATTCCATTGTGACTTGGTATTATTTTTATATGGTTCCCTACTTCAAATATCAGATAGTAGAAGATTTCATTCATCTGACATATCATATATACCACAGCGTCAAGGCCAAATGCAAAAGAGGATAGCCGGAGAAAGCATTGAGCCTGAATCCCAGATCATCAGGTTTCACTTTCTCTGTTTAGGGTATTATTTTAATGTAGATTGGTTTATAGTTATGATATTAGTCAAAAGAAGTGATACTTATCAAAAGCTATATCCCTTGGTAACAATTTAACTCAGAAAATTAGTCTCGGTCTTTTATTTTTCTCTTTTTGCTAGCTATACTTTCAGGAGTGGTAAATGTTGTAGGCAACTTCTGTTTAAATGTAAAAGCTGATTAATCCCTTGATGTATTCTTCTTTAAATTACAGCCCCATAAGTGTGGCTTTTCATCCTTGGCAAAAATTAAAAAGTATCAACTTAAAATTTAAACCCATCTCTAGCTAAGAAACAAGTTTAATAGTTTACAGTATATGGCAATTTAAGTGTGATCACTACTTCTGGGCTCTGTAAGCATTCATTAGCTTACTTTCCTCCCGTTAGCTTGCAATAAAAATAATAATATTTGCAATTTAGTAGGGGCTTTTCACCCTCAAAGTGCTTCACAGGCATCAAGTGGTTTATTTATTAATAATCTACATTTCTGCTTAATAAACTAGATTTCTATTTACAATCAAAGGGAAAATTAGAAAATGTTCTGCATGTGGTGAGTAAAAGGAGTTGCTAACAGACTAACAAATTACATATTTATTTTGCCCTGCCCATTATAATTAGGTAAGTTTCTGCCAGCCAATTAAAAATGTCAAGGTCCTAGGCAATGAAGTATAGAAGCCTGTTTTTTGTTTTTTGTGTTTTTTTTTTTAAGATTTTATTTATTTATTTGACAGAAAGAGAGATCACAAGTAGGCAGAGAGGAAGGCAGAGAGAGAGGGGAAAGCAGGCTCCCAGCTGAGCAGAGAGCCCCATGCGGGGCTCGATTCCAGGACCCTGAGATCAGGACCTAAGCCAAAGGCAGAGGCTTTAACCCACTGAGCCACCCAGGTGTCCCAGAAGTCTGTTTCATGTCTGTTTGTTTTCCTGATTTGGGAGGAAATAGGTTTTTTACAAAGTTTTTACCCCTCAATTTACTCATGTAAAAGAAAACTTGGTTTCAAATACTGTAGATTAGACATCAAAAAGATTTCTTTTCATTTGGATTTATAAGAACATACCAGCAGCTCCATGCTGGAGTGGGAGTGGCGGGGGGGGTGGGGGGCGGCTCTAGAAGTCCTAAAGTATCAGTTCAGAGGCCCTGGCTTGGGTTCTGTTCCAACCAAAGTAGGAACTGCAAACAACTATTTTAAAGACCAAAAGCCTCCAGGACATTTGAATTTTGCAGTCTTTAGCTCTGGCTTCAGGACAGTGGGTGTGGGTGAGTAGGGGGTTATCCCTGTCCCTCAGTAGGTGACTTCTACAGGGGAAATCAAATAAACTGGCCGGCGGGTGAGGAGGGGAGTGGTGTTTAATGACATCCATAGACTCAGACATAATGCACCTCGAATACATCACACTGTTTTTCAAATTGACCTTCTCATCTCAAGATATGCTCTTTCCTAAAAAAGGAATGTTCAGTTAGAACCATTTGTGCTTCTCTTTGGATTTGGCCATCCAGAATTCTCATGAGGAGCATCAGAACTGTTTGCAGGTTTTAGGAAATTCCTTTGAGAAGGCACAGCATAAAACAAAGGTACAGACTGGTTTACCAAGAGGTTTAAAATGTCTCAGTGTCCGGCAACTGAAATATATAAATACACGAATCAGCAGACAGCCTCCGCACATTAGGAAGCACGTTTATTGGCACTGTGTGCTCTCTCTTAAGGCTTAGAAATTATGATAATAGGATATTACCTTATGTGCAGTGATACTTTACAATTTTTACAGTATTTTCGCATGCAATCTCTTTTTCAATTAAGTATACCTTCATCTCTTTTCACATTGATTTTGGTTTGTTTGCTCTTTAATATTTTTGTTGTGTTTTTTCTAACTGATAAGAATGGAGTAGTGTAAACAACATCCTCGTATGTTTGCACAATGCTGCCTTGTTATAATTAAGTGTATTTTTCAAAGGTCTCTAAGCCAGCCATAAAAATTTGCTCAAAGCTAAGCTTGAAATGTTAGGGTCTGCTCCTGCGGGTGAATTCTTTCAAACACCATAAGAACCTGAATTTTGATCATTTGAAAACATAGACACTGGAAACAAACCCTCAGAGAGGATTTCTATTTCACAAAGTGATTTGGCCTACCTCCCACTATTATTTGTGCAAAGAATGGATGTGTTCAGAAGTTAATTTTGGTCCTTTTAAATGGCTGAACAGAAGTGCGTGAGGCAGAAATAGGCCTTCTGATTCACCTTCAGTTTTAAAAGTGCTAATTTCTGCCTTCCGAGTGCCTTTGGAACAACTTGTCCCGTCTTTGGCATCAGAAAGCGACTTTCCAGTGAGAGGGGAGGAGACGGAGAGAGAGCCATCTCCCTCACCCTGCATGCGTGCCTCCCATCTAAGGCTGTCCCTGAAGGAGGTGGACAACTCTTTGGGAAATCGCCACAGGCAGGACAGAAGTGGAGGGACACCACTATTTCACAATGCCTTCTGACTGTGTCTCCTCACCGCAGGACCCTAACTCCCCCTTACCAGTCCCTTGGAAACAGAACACTTAGTGGCCGAGAGGACTCGCCTCCCTCTACAGAAAGCCATTTGCTCTCTCGTCCCTCATCTCTCTCCAAAATCAGCATCCATACAAAACAGAATTGCGAAGTTGGCCAGGAATGGGAACAAAATTGCAATTCAATTGCTTTTTTTTTTTTTTTTACATTTTGTAAAATAATGGCAATAAATTAAATGATCAAAATATTTAGCTGCGTAAACTGGCTTCTGCCACTTGCGCAGTTACTTCTTTTCATGAGGAAGGTTGCTTTACATACCAATAGGTGTTTTTAAAATTATCTCAACGTCTATTTAGACATGCTGCTCCAGGAAGGTCTTTTGGTGTTTTCAGTTGAAATTAATATTTGCTAATAAAAGAACTGTCAGGGATTTGAAGTCAACATTCAGTTATGTACCCAAAAGAACAGAATATCACCAGTTTTCACCTGTACACTGTCCCCCGGTCCCAGTCAGCCGGCCATCAGCATGGCTGCCACGCTGGCCAGAGCTGGGCATCAAACTCAAGATGACGTGGAGCTACCTTCTTGAACAAGAGACACAGAATATCGAATTGATTCCTCTTACCAGCCCTACATGCTCCTGGCAAAAACAAAGGCAGTGTGTGGGCTGGATTCTGCATTTACTCATAAAGTTTAAGGTGTTGGCTATAAGAACGACTGTCAAAAGGCGTTTGTATCATAACCCATGAGAATTCAGGGGAGGGGGAGACTCCAGAGGAAAAACTCAATCTCACACCTACTAAATTTTCATATCTATTTCAGGCATAAATGGATTCTAAAATTTTGTGGCCTGAAAAAAAAAAGTTCAGTGAACACAGCAGAAACTGCAACGCTGAGACATTGCAACCTGGAGACCTGGAAGCTGCGACCGGATCATGGAGCCTCCCTGGCCATGTTTATGGTCATAGTCCAAATCAAGCACCACCGATGGGATTATCAGCCAGGAGCGGCACCCCAAAGGCACCTGGACCCTGAATTCTCTTCTCAGGCCTTCTCTCCTGCTCCTGCCTTCCTTCCTCAGGAAGGCCCAGGCAATAATTGGAAAACAAAAAAACAAAAAACAAAAGCAAAAACGACAACAACGAGATTTTTGTAATACTTTTCGAGGATTACCAAGTCAATTACTGAAAGGGAGAAAAATAAAGGGGAACTAGTTGAGCATCGCATGCTAAGGCACATTCAATTCAAACAGCTCCCAGGGAGTTAAAATTCTCTCTATATGGCGAACAGTGGGTGCCTACCTGTCGATGGCAAGCCCACAGCAGTTTAAGGTAATATTTTGGTCAGCAGGTGTAGACCCCAAATGAACAGCGGTTTAAGACCTGGATTGTGAGAGGCAGACATGTGCCAAAATTAGAAAAGCATTCTCCGGCTATTATTTAACATTCTACATATGTGAGATACAGAATGAAAGAATGAGAATTATCTTAAAATCCCTGCTAAAGCAGGGCCTGTTTTCTCAAGGCAATCTCAAGCTTTAGTAGTTCAGACAGATTCTCTAGCTGACAATTAATATTAATGGGTAGATTTCACAATGTGGCATTATCACACGGGAGATGGGTGGGCACACCATCTGGGTTTTGGCAGGTATTAGATGTAATCAAAGGGATTACGTGGCTCAGGGAGAAATAGAAAACCTTGGGTTTGTTTAGTCTCTTGCCTCTTTTGTTTGGACGCAGCTCTAGGTGTGCTTAACTATTTCCCCCCTTGTCCTTTATTTGTGGTCGGGAACATCTCCAGGGGAAAAACAAAACAAAACAAAAAGGGATGGATAACCCACAAAGATAGTTTGGATACGGTATCACAGACCATTTTCCCCTCCCATAAAAATTCACCAAGTATTTCTCGAATGCCTACTATGGGCAAGGAGCTCCGCCAAGACAAGTCCACCAGCTTTCCCTCTCCCAGAATGTCAGTGTGCACAGGTCGATTTCTGGATACTTTAGAATAAGTTAAAGGGCGCTCTGAATTGGCCAAGATAATGCAAGATTTCTTGGTCCATCTTTGCCTCTTCCTCCCCATTTACCTCCAACACACACACACACACACACACACACACACACCAATGTTATTTAAAACATTGAAAGGGACATCCACCTCAGACTGTAGAGTCCACATCATTGGATTGCTGTTGGAAATGTTCAATAAACTAGACCAGGGAACCTATTGAGGTGTACATGTTTATGCTCAATAAGAATAAATGGAAGTTGTTGATCGGTGTACACTCTTGGAGGAGACAGGTGATTAGGCAGTGTTGGGCTGCAGGTAACTTGTGAATTTCACATTTCACTACCTCTTGAACATAAAAAAGATGATGATGAGTGAGAAGTTGACTTGCAACCTCAGACATTCTGCCCATGAAGAAACACTTCTAATCCTCCAGTTTCCCGATCAGGGAATGTCTTCCATCCCCCAGATATACACTCTCCGAACCTACAGTGATACTGTCTTACCGTCTTTTTTCATTATTTATCACATATCCAGGGAGAACAGCAGCAACATAACCCAACGTCCACTGGCCAGTGATGCAGGCACAGGCCCTCCTCCAGGCCTGGTTACAAGCACACGGGACTGAAGAAGAGCCCCAATTCTGGTGAAGTTGTTTCTGGGTTTGATTACCTTGTCCCAGAAAGCCCAGCATGTGAGAGGTGTGTGCTAAGTCACATGACAGTGATTATGCCGCCCCCCAATTTTCTTTAAATACAGATCAAAGTTGGGCCAGTTCCACTTGCAATAGTAGCAAGGTCTTTTAAAGATTCATTTCCTTTTCACCTTTTTTCCCAAGCACAGAGCCCCCTACTCACCCCCTACTCATCTCCCCAAACAGCCAGGATAAACTCAACCAACAATACTTTCTCTTTCTCCCAGGCCAGCTACACCCAGGTATCTTTTCAGGTGCAACAGGCACGCACTCCATTCTTTATGTGAATCTTTATAAAATTTTGCTGTTGACAACATAACTACATTTCAACCGCCCAGATGAACTTGAGCCCTTAAAGCTGCAGGGTCCAAAGGGGGTAGCCTGTACCTCCATGCCTGGAAGCACATGCGGCTACTCTAAGTTCATTAAAATTAAATACAATTAAAAATTCAATTCTTCAGCCACACTTCAGGCACTCGAATAGTTACATGTGGCTCATGGCTATCAAATACTGGACCGTGAGGATACAGTACATTTCCATCGTCGCAGAAAGTTTCATGGGATCATGGGACTAAAGGACAAGAGAACACAGAAGTTTTCCTGAACCCTGCAGATGAGAGCTTGGGAGCCAGACCCAGTGGCTCACTAGTTTCCACTTAAATCTAAATGCTATCACCTTCTCTGCCTTTGTGACACCCAGGTTCTACAGCGTTTTAAGTGGGGAGTCAGGGCCGTGGTAAAAAGCCTCCACAGAGCGGAATTCTGGGGCAAATTCTTTGCTAAGGGGAGGAAGGGGAGGGAAGTTTCCCGGGCAGGCGTTTGGGTCCCACTCCGGCGCTGCCACCTTCTCGCCCTTAACCCAAGCGAGCCCTAGCCCGGCCGAGCTTCCGAGCGTGGGAGCCGGGTCGGGACTCGGGTGGATGCCCGCCCGCGCCCGGCGTCCTCTCGCCTGTCCTTTAGCACAAGGGCGGGCAGCGCAGGACAAAGGCTCAGGCTGCAGCTGCCCGGATCGGCGCTCAGGGGCGGCCGCGGCCACCCGGAGCGCCCGCCGCCTCCGCCGCCCGGCGGGGGAGGCCCGGCGCCCGCCTTTGTCTGCGCCACGGCGGACGGCCGGGTCCGCAGGAAGCGCGCGCCATCGTGCGGCAGGAGCCGGGCACTGCAGCCCCGGAGGCGCGGCGCGACCTTCGCGCGGCCAGAACCGCCAAGCTTGACCGGAACCCTCCCGGGGCCGGCGGTGTCATCGCGACGGCGACTGCTTCGGCGGCTCCGGCGCGTTCTACTAGGTACGCTGTGCGCCAGGGAGACGCGTCGCACTTCTCATAAAGGCGTCTGAGGTAATGCCGACAGAAAAAGTACAAGTGGACATACTTGTCTCCGTAGAAGGAACAAAAATAATCCAGTCAGATCGAGAACCCTCGTTGGTACAGTTGCTTGATCTGTGTGGCAAAGGTCTGAGGCGTCCCAGAAGAAACGGGGTGGGGTACTTGTCCCGTGACCTAAGACAGCCTTGGGGCTAGGGAACAATTGTGAAAGGGTGGCTCCTGGTTCTTCGACTCTTGTGCCAAAAGCACCAATCTCCTGTTCAGAACGAAAGCGTCTGGTGATATAAAGATACGCTTACTAAAATATGTCCTTGGCATGTACCACGTGCAGAGGTGGCTGGAGCCAAAGATTCAGGAAATAGTTAAACACACCAGCTTCCTGCGCTCGGGGGACCCAGGGTCTACACAGACAACCCCACAAGTTAGCCCACATGGCCGATGGCCCTTGGTCAAGCGGAGGTTTTCCTGGGTTGAATGACCCTGGTCAGCAGGTGAGGCTCTTGAAGTCTTCCTTGGTGAGGATGCAAAATGTATCTGGTGTCTTCGCTTTGCTGACCAAACGCCTCTCACATGGTTTTTGCCACAGAAATTGCTCACTGGGGAAGATAAACAGAAAAGGAGCATTTACCCCCTGGCTTACTTTAGAAGGCAGAAATAGAGTTGAGGCTCTTAGAAATGATGGTCTAATCTCTTTCCAACTCAGTCTTCTCTCCTAAACCTCCAACTCCACCTTCCAGCATGGATTCCAACAAATTTAACCTCCGAGATCATTTAGCAAGTTAGAATTGGTTATGGTTAGGCCTCCAATCCCCACAGCCTTGATTCTGTCACATGTTTGCTGAATTGGGTCTTGTGACATGGATGCAGACAAGCCTGGCCCCCAAGAGCATTCAATCTGGCCGAGGAGTAAAGATATATGCCCCAGACCAGTGGAGCTCTTCCAGGCGGGGACCACACCATCAACCTCTTAGTGATCCCAGGACCCAGTCTAATTTCATTGAACTAAGCTCTAAACTTGTTCTTTATTTACCCTAGAAGTGCTCCTTGAGGTCAAAGAAATGATAGGACAGGAAGATCAGCTTCCTTGCAGTTGGGCTGGAGGGAGTATGTTGGGCAGCAGGACTGGCCTTAGGGTCTGAAAGAGTCTCCTGATTGTAAAGAAGACTGAATCTCCATGCAAAGTGGAAACAGCTAGTGTCGTGAGAGCAGGGATTGCAGAGAGAAGGCCTCACCCAAGAGAGAATCCAGCCGGACTGCTAAAGCATGATCTTGGACTGAGCAGAGGTGTCTGTGTGTGTGTGCCCTCATGTGAGCATGCCAATGTGGCCGGGTCTGGGCGGTGAGCACTCAGGAACCCTGCTTCACCAAACCGACCTGTTGGGAGCAAATGGCCTGACTTGGGGAGCAGATGAGTGAGACCTTCTTGAGTCACCGTCTCTGTTGCTTTATTTCCATCCCCCAGATACAAGTTCCAAAAATGCAAATCCTAACCCCCATCCTTCTCCTGGAGCTGTGACAAATCCGAAGCACAAGCAGGAGGGGCTTGGCGGGCCAGTGTGAACCTGATCAGCGTTTCCTTCACAGCGAGGGAAAGCACCACCATGCGCCTGAGCGCTGCATGAGGCACGAGGTAGGTGAGCTGGTTTTCTTGTTTTCTTCTCAGAACTCAAGGTGGGTGCATCCTTGCACTTTCTCTGCTCCTGCCACAAGATCTCTTGTGGACCTGCCTTGGTCCTGTTTCTAGTGGGGTAGACAAAAGGAATTAGTAAAGGTAAGGAGCCCACTGCCTGGAAAATCTGCCTAGCCAATGGAATGTATTGATAATCTAAGGCATCCACTTGGGGAAGGGGACCAAGTCAACATGAAGCAGATTCAGATTTGGTGTCCATTTCTTGAGTAGCCACTCAGTGTCCTGTACTATGCTGAGCACTTGCAGGCAGGGAATCATCTTCCATTTTGTTTATTGGGATTCCTGTGACCTAACAGGGCGGCAGTGGACCCCACTCTCTCCATAGCTATGGAGAAGACATCATTGCCACAGCCCAGTCAAGGTTTAGTTGGACCGCATCCTTGGAAATTGCTTACTGATCACGTCTTCTGCCTTTTAAGTAGTTAAGATGCCTCTTGCCTCAAGTAATTGGAGGCTGATTGGACACACCAGGAGCCAGAGATGTCCTCCAGCTCCTTATCCATCCCCCACATGGCCTTGCCCTCTCTCCCCTCAAAAAAAATTGCTGTCGTTGGCTCCTTGAGGAAGACTTGGGCCTCGGTGCCTGTCTTCCCAGTGGGAAAGCCCTTTGCCCTCTCAATGGGGGAGCCATGAAGCTTCCAAGCCTTGCCTTGGGCTCCCCTTGGGCTCCTGGCTCGTGGGAGGCAGAGGTTGGTGAGAATTAATTGTAAAGTGCATTGAGAGGCACAAATGAAAACCAGTCCCGCGGCGGAGAGATTATTACTGTTGGCAATTTGGGTTTTCTGAAATAGCTCTTAGGATTATGACTGTGGCAGCCCAAACCCCAGAGGTGAGCTCAAGGCTGATAGATTTTCAGAGTGGCCCCATTTTGCTGCAGCCTTCCAGCTTCCCTTCCCTTCAGGGCGGGGTTGAGCGACAGCAAGGGGCCTGGGCTGGGGAGCTCTGTCCCCTCCGAAGGCTGCAGATACCAGAGCAGCTGAAGGCTGACCCCCACGTTCTTAAGAGAGGGTCCCCGGACTCCCCGGGATAATTTCCTTCTCACTTCACGGTTGCGTCCCTGTCTGAAATGGCAGGTGACCTAAGTGGGAGCGGTGTGCAAATTGATTTGGAGGCGATCGATGGCTCGGGGCGCGGCCCGGGCTCGCTGCCGTGTCCCTGACCCTCTCCGAATCGATTCACACACCGTTCCTTCTCAGCGCACCTGCCACGTCGGATGGAGGACGCGTGAAGTGAGAAGAAAATTACGTGTTGTTAGGCCTCCGCGGCCACCGCCGCTGCCACCGCGCCCTCTCCTCCCGGCCCCCCACCGCATTGCAGGCCGCCGCCAGTGGCCTGGGGGAGCCAGAGAGCCCTCTCCACGCACGGAGACACAGCCTGGAAGGCTGTAGAGCTGAGGTTGCCTTGCACTTGGCACCACCACTTGAAGCTTCCGATCGAGGCAACCAAGAAGCTCGCCCTCTCCCCCAACGCACGGCCTCTAAGACATTTACACAGAGCTTTACTCCCTCTCAAGATCATTGCGGACCAACTTGGAAACAGACCACTTCCTTGGTGGGCCCAGAGTCACTGTGGATATTCAAATTCCATTCATTCGAATCCATTCACTCACCCATTTCGACAAGCCTCAGTGGAACCCCCAGCCAGTGCCCAGCACTAACCAGAGATCAGGCCTGAATTATCGCCAGTGCAGTCTGCCGGGGAGGAAACAGAGTGCGCCCACAGGTGCACTGGAGGAGAGCCCAAAGCACCATAGAGAAAGAGAACGAGTAAAATAATGGGAAGATTCCTAAAGCTATTTAACACAGACCTCATCCACCCACACCAGTCTGTCAACCCCCTAATCGCTGGTTCCTGGCCTGCTAGGAGATGAGGAGCTCGCACCAGACTGTAAATAGACTGTGTCACTAAGCGGTTTTTTTCATAGCAAGACTTTCTCAGTGAAGGAAGCAGTGCATTTTACATTCAGCTGCAAAGAGTTCCTGGATTGGCACTTTGGGTCAGGACCAATCTATCCCTTAGTCACAGCAGGCACACTGCCTGGGCCCCACAATAACATTAGGGACTGGGGTAGCCTGAATAATGCCCCCTGCCCCAGACGTCCACATCCTAATTTCCAGAACCTGTAGAGATTACACAGCAAAAGAAACTTTGTGGGTGTAATGACATTAAGGGTTTTGAGATGGGGAAATTATCCCGGATTATCTGGGTGGGCCCCAAATAATCACAAAGCCCCTTAGAATCAGGAGGCTGGAGGGGAAAAGGCCAAGAAGAAGACGTGCTGATGGAAACAGAGTTCAGAGTCAGGAGAAGTTTCAAGATGTTAATTTGCTGGCTTTGAAGATGGAAGAAGAGACCACTAGCAAAGGAATGTAGACAGCTCTGAGAAGCTGACAAAGCTGGCATGGCTTCTCCCCGATTGTCCCCGCGAGCCACCAAAACCGCTAACACCTTGATTTCAGCCCAGTGAGATGGATTTTGGACTTCTGACAACCAGAATTGTAAGATAAATAAACTTGTGCTGTTTTAAGCTGCTAAATTTGTGGTACTTTGTTACAGCAGCAAGAAGAAACTAACACGGGGCCCACAAAAAATGTTTTAAGTTTCTTTTCAAAAGAAGAAAAAAAATCAATTTCTTTCGGTTAAAGAAAATATTTTAACAGATAATCTTAACACAGTCATCTTTATACCAGTGCAGTTACAAAATAGATTTTTTTTAATGGGGAAAGGGGGTCCCTAAAGGCAGAAGTGCCAGGGGCCCACTAAAGTCACAAGCAACCTTGATTCAAGTAGCACTGATCATGAAGACCCCTCCCCCCCTTAGCGATTCTAGACCAATAAGACAGATAAGAAAGTACAATCCGAAGCAGAACTAAACAATCCATCTGACCACTGATCTTGAAACAGCCATTCTGGCGGCTTATTATAAATTTGTCAAAACCAAATATTTAAAAAAAAACCCAAACAGAATTTTAAAATGTGCTGAATTTGTTCACCAAAACACATCCAAGTGATTTATTTATAATAAGGGAAGCTGGGTCTGCCTCCGTCTTTCTCATACAGTCTTCCATTGTGCAGAAGTGGGCTTCCCCCAAAATTAGTGGTGTTTCCATATTTATAAGTGAGGATTCCTTTTGTTTGAAAGGCCCTGTTGGAGATTTCTGGATTACTTGGAAGCTAAATAAACTAAGAGTTTTTTGTTGTTTTTTTTTTTAAATCTTTTAATCCTGCTTCTGCCTGTTCTTGAGCTACTGAAATCAAGATTCTCCCACAGGCAGAGAACCAAGTGATTCCTTTCAGCAAACTCTTTGACTTACTGTCCAGGTTCTGACACATTCCTTTGCCAACAACAAATAAGTGAGAACACTTCCAATGAGCAATGGCACCTCTTCTCATTTGTAGACGGGAGCGTCAGCCTGAAAATAGTGGCCAAGTGTTTTGACGCAAAAAGCAAGAATTTCAGGCCAACTGCAGCCAAGTAGGCTATTCTTAGATGTGCATAGGAGGCTGAGAGGTCTCTGTGTGGGTTGTTGGGAAATGGTTAGGGATTTGTGACTTTTAAGTGGCTCTTGAAAATGTTTGGAGATGAACAAGCCCCTGCAGATCCTATTCGTCACAGATGCTCCAATTCCCCTGACCTTCTGAGCCCTTCTTAAATGTGCACTAGTTGCTGAGGTGTTCCCCAGTAACTCAGAGGTCAATGCAGATTGATCCTTCCCACTGCTGACCACCTATGATCCCTTTATTCAGTACTGTACTTATACTTGGATCATGTCTTGGTCCATTGGACTGGGGAAACAAAATACTGCAGACTGGATAGCTGATAAACGACAGAAATCTACTCCTATCAGTTCTGGGGACTGAGGAGTCCAAGAGCAATGTGCCAGCATGGTCCCATGCTGCTGGAGGTTCTCTTCCTTGTTCATGGCTTGTGCCTCCTTGCTGTGCCCTCACATGGAAGGGGCCTAAGGATCTTTCTGGAGACTCGCTTATAAGGCATCAATTCCATTCATGAGGGCTCCACCTCATGACTTAAGCACCTCCTACAGTTCCTCATACCATCATCTTTGGGGGTTAGGATTTCACCATATATGTTCAGGGTGGGGAGACATGAACATACACACTATAGCAGATGACATCCTAAGTGACCTTTGGACGTTACCTTTGCAGAGTCTTATTGATACAGTCTTTAACCGACTTCCGTTTTCCGAGTGTGTGATGTGCTTGACCATCCCTTCCTCTCTTCCCCTCCAACCTCTGTGTTACCTTACTTGCCTACTTTTCCTCACACTTCACTAGCTTCTTTTCATTCTCCTTTGATGTTTCCTCCTTTTCTAACACCCCTAAATGTTGAAGTGCCTCAGGGCTCTTTTTTTCTTCTTATTCTCTGTCCTCCTTCTCTCCCTAGACAACCTTCTCCAGCTCCATGGCTTCATGAACCCTGGCTTCCTGATGACTGCCAAATGTCTCCCTCCTGCCTGGAACTCTTCCCTGAGTTCCAGACTTATATTTCCAACTGCTCACTCAACCACTCCACGTGGCGATAGTGGCGGCTTTACAATGCGTCCTATTGACTAAACTGAGCTACATTTCCCAGGCTCTCCTTTCTGTTATATTTCCAGGTATGCTGGGCTTCAGAGGAGATTCTTGGAAGATTTTGGAGGGTGGAAGGAAAGCAACAACCCCATTGTAGTTCCCAGGAATTATTGCTGACCTGCTGGCTCAGTTTTTGGCATGAAACAACAGTGAGGCCTGCAACTGTTCTACCTTCCTCTGGACCTTCCTTTGGCTTGTCTCGATCCTGAGTCAAGTGTCTGTTTAGCTCTGTGACAAAGGGCCCCAGTTTCTG
The DNA here is from genome assembly GCA_028533885.1 of Nasua narica. Taxonomy (NCBI): domain Eukaryota; kingdom Metazoa; phylum Chordata; class Mammalia; order Carnivora; family Procyonidae; genus Nasua; species Nasua narica. The sequence goes on from CM052811.1 coordinate 65,819,136, forward strand.
CAGGACGCCTACTTTAAAAGATACATATTCTAGTGGCTCACTTCTCTGGTTAAACTCTGAAGGATAAAGATGTCCAAAAGGTGCCTCAGACATCATGTGGCCCTGGCAGAATTGTTCCATGACCTCTCCCCATAGTTCTCTCCATCCCAGTCAACACAAGGGAAACCGTAAAATAAATCCATCAACTTGTCCTATTAGCTCTACTTCCAAATTACATTGCCCTCCTGACTGCTTCTCACCACACTCACTGCTACGGCCCCAGTTCTACCCACTTCTAGCTCTCATACAGACACCTGCAACCATCTCTCAATTACACTTCCAGCTCCCCTGTCCCTCCGTTCCTTGTAGTCCATCCTCCACACAGTAACCGGGGAATTTTCTTAGAGCTTAAATCACAAAGCTTTATCCCCCCGCCCTTTTAAAATCTCCCATAGCTTCCCATTGCAATCAAAATATAAATCTAAAATTCTAGAGGATTCTACATACTTTGGCCCCTGATGCACCGTCCTTATGCCCAACCACTTATTGTCTATCTTTAGATATGCACCACTCTCAGATGTGCCTATACACACCCCAGGGCCTTGACACCTGCTCTTCCTCCTGCTTCGATTGCTCTGTTCTCAGATCCTCACATGGTTCCCTCTTTCTTACTGTTCAGGTCTTGATTGGGTGTCACCTTCACTGAGACATCCTTTCCAGCCCCACTCACCCCGTTATGTTCTACCACATTACCCTAGTTTGTCTTCCTCAAAGGACTTCTCTGTATGTGAAGTTTTTTTTTTAAAGATTTTATTTATTTATTTGACAGAGAGAGACACAGTGAGAGAGGGTACACAAGCAGGAGGAGGGAGAGAGGGAGAAGCAGGCTTCCCACAGAGCAGGGAGCCTGATGTGGGGCTCGATCCCAGCACCCCGGGATCATGACCTGAGCCAAAGGCAGATGCTTAAGACTGAGCCACCCAGGCACCCCTGTATGCAAAGTTATCTTGTTGATGTATACTGTTTATGTGTTTCTGGAGTGTCATCCCTCTCTGGGATGTCAGGTCTTTAAAGGCTGCACTGTATTTAGTTCACTGCTGCACTCTGAGAGCTAGAAGTGGTCTTTACATATAATAAGGATTGCCTGTGGATTGGTCGTCTTTTGTGTTATTCCCTAATTTGTTCAATCTTTTTACCTCCTCAATTATAGTGTATGCACCTTGGGGATCAAAACCTTCTTCAGTGTCCTCCGCAGCACCTAGTGCAGAGCTGGGAACATGGGTCAAAGGTTCTCAATAAAGTTTGTCATAGACAAATGAGAGCAGGAGGTAATAACAGAAATCATGGTCAGTGGCCCTCTCTACCCCATGCATCCATGTAGTTGTTTTTTGTTTTGTTTTGTTTTGTTTTTCTCTTGGCTTTGCCCTCCTTGCTTTTTAAGATGTTGCCTAAGAATACAGGGCCAGACAGACAGGATTCTAGGCTGAGCTCTGTTGTTAACTAGCTGTCTAACTCTGGGATAGTGACCTTGTGTGGGCCTCAGTTCCTATAACACTAAAGTGGGCAGGGTCCTTTCAGGGCACATAGATGTGAGAGAGGCCTGGCATAAATCAACATGGAGTGGAGAGGACCAGTGGGCTCTGGAGACTGTCAGGTGCCCGACTTCCTTTATGTGGTCTCATATGTCCTTCTCTCCTTCTGACCTAGACTAGAAAGAGCCCTTTTGACATCTCTGAGTTCAGTTATCTCCTCCAGCAAGATTCTATAAGCCCCACTTTCCTCACATTCTCAGGAACTGCTGGTTCTCAGTCGATGCCTACTTTTATGAACAGTGCCAGCACTCATTTCCAGACCACCCTTTTGGACACCTGCTTCACTACTCCTCTGTAATGCTTTTTGTGTTCTGGTTTATAAGACAGCAACAGAAGGAGGAGAGCCGAGGTCTGGGGCACTCTCCAGACAACTCAGGGCAAAAGCACCATTATTGAGAGGAAACATTTCTGACTTTATTCAAATAATTGCTCAACTGCATACTTCAGAATGTAAAAGCAGAAATATTTTATCTTATGGCCTTCGAGACGTGGCTATGAGATCATCATGGCTCAAAGTCCTTCAAAATACTTTCTATTGGGCGCCTGGGTGGCACAGTTGGTTGGGCAACTGCCTTCGACTCAGGTCGGGATCCTGGAGTTCCGGGATCGAGTCCCACATCGGGCTCCCTGCTCGGCGGTGGGTCTGCTTCTCCCTCTGAACTCTACTTCCTCTCTCTCATTCTCTCTCTCTCAAATGAATAAATAAAATCTTTAAAAAAAAATACTATTTCCCAAATAGGGGTATCAAGATGAACAAATTAGAGGGGAGGGAAAGAGCTACTACTCTTTTGGAAAATCCTATGTTCACAAAGAGTGTCCAGGACTTGGCTGTGGATCTGATGTCCTGATGCCTTTGACATCTGAGTAGGAACTGCTGGAGCCTTATCACGCTGAAGATCCACCTGAAAAGGCTTCCTGGTTTGGGATGCTATGCTTCCTCTCACGATAACTACTTGCAGTCTGTCTGAGGCTCATGATGCCTTAAGGGCTATCAGCACCCCTGATGGTCCTTACATGGGGTCAGCCCCTATCAGACTACACAGAGGGGAGTGATTAATACATAAGCATAACCAGCTCCCAAACGTTGATGCTTCAACCAAGCTGTTCATCATTCTACTCTAGAAACAGTGTCTCTTTGGACAGATTGGGCAGATCTGTATCCTTTTTGTGATAAGAGAGAGGATGTGGGTTAGAGGGGTGGAGGGAGGTCATTGAGTAATTCCAAAATAACATAGCTGCTATAACTATGCAGACTAATTCATATTATGAGTTCTGTGATGTGTATTTACAATAACATAAGGATGGGAGATGAGCCTTGTAATGGTAGCCCATCACATTCTTTGAGGTCTGTATCAGTCTTACCTACCAGAGTCTGTGTAGACTACCTGTAGTTGAAATTCCCATTTCCTCATCACTTCCTTTGAAATTTATCTGAAGTCAGAAGGAATGGTTTGCCCATAGAGAAGCGTCCAAAAATGTAGTTGGTGCAAGAAAAAACTCAGCAGAAAAAATCTGAATCTACACTAATGTTATAGAACATTAGAGTTCACGAGGAGCATAAAAGATGATGTTATGGGCTGAATTGTGTGCCTCCAAAATTAATGTGAAGTCCTAGCCCCCAGTATTTCAGATTGTGACTTTATTTATAAATAGGGTCATTGCAAATATAATTGGTTAAGTTGAGGTCACATGGAAATAGGGTGTGCCCCCAATCCAATATGACTTGTGTTTTGATAAAAAGGGGAAATTTGGACAGAGACAGGCACACAGGGAGAATACCATATGAACATGTAGTCAGAGATCAGCCAAGGAGTGTCAAAGATAGCCAGCAAACCACCAGAAAGTAAAAGAAAAACATGCGTGAGGTTTTCCCTCAGAGCCTTGAAGAACCAGTTCTGTTCACACCTTGATCTTGGACTTCAGTGGCCAAAACTGTGAGACAATAAATTTCTGTCATTTAAGCCCCCCAATTTGTGTCTCTTTGCCATGGGAGCCCTAGCAAACAAATTTAGACGGCCTGGTTCAATTCTTCCTTTTAGAGCAATAGTTCTCAATGGGAGAATTCTGCCCCCCACCAGGGAACATTTAGCAATGTCTGAAGACATTTCTTCTGGTTGTCACAGCCAGAGGTGCTACTGGCATCCAGGGGATAGAGGCCAGGAATGCTGTTAAACATCCTGCAATGCACAGAATAATATCCCCCAACAAAGAATTATCTGGCTCAATATGTTGATATTGCCAAGATTCAGAAACCCTCTTTTAAAGATACAAAAATGGAGGCCTGGCAAGTTCAAGTGATTCACAAGATCACTAAGAACATTAGGGTAAACTGGAACCAGGATGCAGGCTATTGGCCCAGAGAGTGAGCAAGAAGAGATTAGTCCTGGCAAGAACCCTGGGGAAACCATGTTCTAAAATATAGGCACAGGAAAAGAAGCTGACAGGGCAGGCAAAGAGGGAGTGGGGCACTGGAGAGGAAATAGAGGAAGCAAGAGTACCTGGAGCCGCTGGGCTTGGGGGGCAGAGGTAGACTGCAGAGGACAGTACAGCAGAAGCTCTTATAAGACATCAGATAGGAAAGGAAGAGAGATACATGTGGATAGCTGTAGGGAGACTTTGGGTGGATGGGGAATTGGGGGGTGTAAGATAGAAGGGACTGGAGCATTGAGAGGAGCCCACAGAAGGTTGAGATTGAAGGCGCAGGGTAACATCAGGGGAGTGTTACTGAGAAGGGAGCAGGGGACAGAGTCCAGAGCCCAGGGTGAGGGGATTAGCTTAGACACGAGGAGGAAGGCAGAAGAAATTAATGGAAAGTGACTTTCAGAGGGAATAGGTTTTTCCATTCTATGCTGCCTTAATCTTATCTTATTATACTTTGAGGATAATATTTGCTAATAATTCATTAATGTGAAGGAGAACTCTGGGCCTTCTGGATGCGTTCAGGGATATGATGGGAGCATCAGCTCAGGAAGGCTTCCGGTTTTCTGTTATTCCCTGAAAATCTACTGCTACTTCCTCCCAAGCACGCAGATCTATCTGCCTTACAAAATTTCCAAAACTTGGTCCTACAAAAGCTGATGGCTGCAGAAACAAAAACAGTGGGAGTGACCCAAATTCCATAGGAAGAGGTTCAATAGCATAGGGATAACTGGCTGGGCTGGCTTCATGGGTGCGCGACCCATATGGTCACACAACACCCTGTGATCAGAAGGGGTCCTGTGCTTGGGGCTTAAGGCTCTGTGATCACAGTCTTAAAACTCAATAATTTCATCTTTGACTTTATGTTTTGTAAGTGAAGTTTGATGGGACAATGGAGAAGGCACCCAAGGGCTTGGAGCCTTGGCTCAAATGCTGTCCTGCCTCCCACTGCCTCCCCAGGATAGGCTCTCGGCCCCTCCGCATCACCCCCATCCAAAAAGTGCTGCTCTGCCCCGAGGGAGTGAGTGAGAGGGCCTGGGCACAGGTGGGATTGGGGAGTGGTGTACAAATCTTAAGCTGCCTGTGAGGAAGCTTATGCATGAGGGTGTGCAACATTAACTAGCAAGTAGAAAACACCTCAGTGGATCAAGAGAGAGGGAAGAAGAAAGGAAATGGCTTTTTTCATGGTTTTTCAGCAAGGGACTCCTCATTTTCATTTTGCAGCAGGCCCACAAATCATGCAGCTGTCTCTAATGACTGGAACAAGAGAAGCTGAGAGAACCAAGAAGCAGAGTTTCCCAGAGTTTTCATCACTCTTTCCCCAACTAATAGTTATCAAGCACCTAAAAGGCCCTGGGGATAAACAACTAAAGAGACACAACAGTTGGGGAAGTCAGTGGACTTTGAGACTGGAGAGGGTTGGGCAGGTATGTGTGAAGGCAGGTCGCTGCAGTGCAAGGTGGCAAATATCATGAGAAGTCAGCCCATGGACCACGGGAGCCCTGGGGGGAGGGGGCCTCCACCTGCTTTGGGAAGACAGAGGAGGCTTCTCAGAGAACACCCTCTCTGAGTAGTGCCCTGAGTGAGAATTATTCAGAGAAAGAAAAAGGAGCTGTTATCCCAAGGACTCAGGGAATACATGGCAAGTTTGGAAGATGCCAGTTGTTCCAAGAAGCTGGATGATAGGGAGAGAAGCTCAGAGAAGTCAGCAGGACCAAATGAGGGGCTTTGTTCTCCATGCTGAGGACTTCTGGCTTTATGTGGAGACTATGGGAGCCACTGAGGGACTTTAGACTAGCTAGACTGCCCTACCCAGATTTGTGCCTTAAAATGATGGTACCAGCCCTGTATGCAGAATGGCTGTAGGAACCCAGACTGGAGCCAGGCAAAATACTGAGGTTTTGGTCTCCATCCCAGATCCAGGCAATGAGAGCCTGAACCAAGGTGGTGGCAATAGTAATGGAGAGAATGAGCCTACTGATTGTATGACCTTGAGAGATATTTAGGAGATGGAATAGAAATGGCAAGGCATCGTGATGAATTCACTGGGGTGAAGGGTGAAGTAAAGGGCAAGTCTTGTATTTCTGGTTTGGGCCAATAGGAGGATGGTATTGGAAACATTGTTCATAGAGAAAATAAATTCACAGGATAAGTATATAGAGAATTTTTTGAGATGGTCCCCAGTGATCACCTCCTGGCACTGATGCCCTTGTGTAATATCCCTGTCTTGAGTATGAGCTGTACTTAGTGACTTGTTTGTAATGAATAGAATATGGCAATAGATAGGGGATGTCACTTCCAAGATTAGATTATAAAAGGCCATGTGACTCCTGTCTTAGTATTATTTACTATCTCTCTCTTGCCTTCCCACTCACTCACTCACTCTGAGGGAAGTCACTGCCATATTGTAAGTTGCCCTGTGGAGAGCCCACATGGGGAGAGACCAAAGTAGCAACTGAATCCTGCCAACAACTATTTGAGGGGGCTTGCAAGTGGATCTTAAGATGACTATCGCCCTAGCCAATACCTTGCAGTCTTGTGAGAGACCAGAGCAAGAAGACCCAAGCCACACCCAGGTTTTGGACCCATGGAGACTGTGAGATATGCTTTGTGGTGACTTGGTACACAGTAATAGCCAACCAATGCAATAAGCAAGATAGGGTAATATTCGCAAGGGAAAAGAGAAGAAAAATTTCAAACACATTTGAAGAACTTCTGGAGCACTAACTTACAATGTCTTTGCTAATTATGAATTATATTTCTGTATTCATTTGACAGATTCCCTAAGGACCTCTCCTAGGTTAAATTCTTGTTTGTGTATGTTCTCTCCTTTTTTTGGTAACAGTTTTCAGACCACATCACAACTTATCTCTGCATTAAAGAGCTGTATGAGACTATAAGAACTTTGAAGACAGAAATCTTCTTCCATTCCATTTAGTATCCCTAACACTTAGCATGACATATAGAGTTATAGTGGCTAAGTGTGCTAGCTGAATGAGATTCCAGTTGAATATTTTCAAAATTTCTATAATTCACACTTCTGTTTTCTTTTTTATTTATCCAGATGTTGATTATTTAAAACCTAGGAAATGTAAAAATACCTAGACATTTTGAGGGAACTTGGAATTGTGAAGTGTACAAATATCTTTCTTCTAGTTGCTAGAAATTCCACAGATTGGTGAATTAATTTATTTAGCAAATGACTCTGCTCTGCCATTTCCTATGGGAGCTTAGACCAATCCCTTCACACCTTTACACTGAACATCTTCATTTGTAAAATAGGAGGAAAGGTGGCCAGATTGTATGGGTTCTAATTTCTACTTCATGTCTCAAGCTCTCTAAGTTCTATGAAATGTACTGAGAAACTGTGCTCATTTAGGCATGGGACAGGTCTGGGTTTGAATCTCAGGTCTGCCTCCCAAGGACCATGAGTAACTCACTTTGGCTCTGTGAGCTTTGTTCATTTTCCCTAAATATAAAAGGGGGTTGTTGGTAAGAATCAGAAATAAAACATGTAAAATATCTGCTTAAAAAAAAAAAGGTAGCAATGACCAATGTGTCATTCCCCATGGATGGGGAAATACAAAAGAAAAATATAGGACATTGGATCAGCTTTCTAGAAATTTCCAGTCTGGTGGGGGACACTGTTGTCTACAATGATCTTTTAAAATACCCTTTCCTTTGCTCAGGTAACTGTTATCTAATCTTTATTAACCACAAACATTTTTCATTAGCATGAAATTTTCCCCAAACTGTGGAAATTCAGCCTGCACGCCCTGTCCTAACACTGAATTTCCCAGCTTCAGTATCTTCAGAAAGCAGGGGTTTCTCTTTTCATTTAGCTTACATCTGCTGCCCTGTAATTTGATTCTTCCTCTTCATTCCTGGACCTTATCCTTTCTTCTCAAACAAGAGGGACTGCTTTGGTTTTGACCAAGCCCTTCATCTTCCTGAATTCCTCAGCTACATCGTTTCTAATGCTTCCCTTTTCCGACATAAATAGTCCTTGTTTGCTCATTGTCCCACCCTGCCTCACCTCTGGCTCCAATTAGAGCAATATTTATTTTTTCCTTTTTAAGAATCTCTCTAGCCTCTACTCTTCAGAAATGAGGCAACCCAGCTCGTGTTAAAAGCCCTTTATTATGGTCACAGAAAATCTGCTCTGACAAGATCTACCTCGACAAGATTGTGTTCCTGGAGATCCTTCTCTCGTTTTATCTGTCATCTCACTTTCTAGGTCACATCATTTCCTAGCATCTAAAGTGTTGTCTGTTTATATATATTTTAAAGAAATAGAAGGGTGGAATGTAGAGTGAGTACCTTGTGTACCGGAGTGAGGAAGAGCCTCTTCTAATATCAACGCAGGGCACTCTGCCATCTTCTGGAGAAGGAAGAGGAACAAACACACATAACCTCTTTTGGTTTGGATTTGAAGGGGATTTTAGTTAAGATAGCCAATGGCTCTCCAAAGCCCAAGCATAGACTCGGGATGGTAAAACTAGGACTCAGGTCAAACCCTCGGGGAAGTAATATGTTACCTGCTGGAATCTTCCAAAAGCACAGACACATGAAGGGCCTTGGCGCCATAAGAACTCTGGGATGATCCTACAGGTGCCACCCCCTTAGAAAACAGTCAACAGTAAGTCAGCTTGCTTTGTTTTGGCCTGATATCATCATACAAATGTCTCGTTCTTCAGTCCAGTCTGTCATCTCCCTTATACTAATACTGATATCTATTTACTGAGTGTTTAGTAGCTTCCTGCCCTGCACTAAGCATGTGACAAGTACTATTACAGGTACCCTTCACAGCTGCACTAAAAGGGAGGTTCCATTATTTCCATCCCCATGTATAATAAGGAAACTGAGGCCCAGTGGGCTTAAATAATTTGCCTAAACATTCAAAGTGAGTAAAGAACAGTCAGGATGTGAACTTGGGCAGTGTACAGACTCTTAGCTCAGCTCAGTTAGTTAGTTAGACTGAATTTGCACCCCCTCACCACAAAAATCTGTTGGAATCTACCCTCAGTCTCTCAGAATATAACCTTCCTTAGCGATAAAATCTTTGCATAGGTAACCAAATTAAAGTTCGGTCACTGGGGTAGGTCCTAATCCAATATGACTGGTGTCCTTATGAAAAGGGGAAATTTGGACACAGAGGCAGACATGCATAGAGAGAAGATAATATGAAGAGACACAGGGAAGAAGATGGCCATCTACAAGCCAAGGACAGAAGCCTGGGACAGATTCTTCCTCACAGCCCTCAGGAGGAACCAACTCTGTCAACACCTTAATTTCAGACTTCTGGCCTCCAGAACTATGAGACAATACATTTCTGTTGTCAAAGCCTTCCGATTTCTGGTACTTTGTCTGGGAAGCCCTACCAAAATAACAGAGTCACTGATCCTCATTGTAAAGCAAAGACACTCTAAAATTCATTTAGCAAAAATTCTTGGTTTCTCTTTCAATGTGATCATTTATCTGCCTGGGGTTCATTCAAATACTCTTAAATCCTAGGTCTGCAGGGTCTGAGCTAACAGGGGCTAAAGTATTCGTATGCAAGGGTGAGTAGTATGCACCCAGATTCTGTGCAGCAGCAGCAGGGACCAGGGTAAGCTTGGGACTCCACTGAGGTTGGGTGGAAGGCTGCTGATGTTCCCAAAACACACTCGCCAGCAGGGTCAAGTCCCCCTGGTTTCCATAAAAGAGAGAGCTCCGTTTGATTTTAGAGTCAGCACCTTGACGGACACTGAAGGAGGGCCTCCTCCTGGCCACCAGACTTGTGCCTGGGTCTTCAAGAGACGGGGCTGTGGATGAACAGTGTGAGTGTGAACTTCCATGTAGCATCTAAGTAGTGTGCTGCTTACAGATAAATCCCCTACTAATCAAACATGTTGACTATCATTGGCTGGGGTTTCCACCAGAGTGTGTGTTCCATCAGTTGTGGATTCAGGGCCAGATTCTTAAAGGAGTTAACTGAGCCTTAGCATCTTAACAAAGCAGTGTCTGATATCCTCTGATTAAGCAATGTTGGCCAACTCAACACTTGTTCTTTCTCTACCCTTCCTTCCTTCTCTCCTTCCTTCCTTCCTGTCTTACTTGTCTGTCTGATCAGGGTATATCCTCTGCGTATTTACATTCCAATATGCATGTATTCATAAGAAGGTGTTTTAGGCTCCAAGGGGTGCCATAACAAATTACCAAAAATTTGGTGGGTGAAAACAATGGAAATGTATTCTCTTGCCATTCTGGAGACCTGGTGTCCTAAATGAAGGTGTCAGCATGGAGGATTCCTTCTTGGGGGCTCAGAGGGAGATTGCATTCAGTGTCTCTCTCCTAGTTACAGGTTGTTACCAGCAGTCCGTTGCCAGCTCTCCTTGGTTTGAGGCAGCATAACTGCTATCTCTGCCTCCTTTGTCACATGGCACTCCCGGGTTTGTCTCTGTATCCAGATTTCCTCCTTCTTATAAAGACAGCAGTCATGTTGGATTTAGGGCCCAAACTAATCTGATGTGACCTCAACTTAACTTGGTTACATCTGTAGAGATTCTATGTCCAAATAAGGTCATATTCACACATTCCAGGTGGACATGAGCTAACATTTGGGGGCACTATTCAACCCCGGGCAGAGGGCAACTACCATCAAACATGTAGTCAGTCCCCTTGCTCCTGCCATGGGCCCCTTCTAGAAGCCTCTCAGATCAAAATCAGTGTCAAGGACAGGACAAGCAGCAAGGCTAGCTGGCTTCCAGATTATCTTGCTTCTACCACTCAGAATCAGCTTATATCTGGGGATGGGACCTGAGTTGAAAGTTCAAGTCCCCAAACAATAATGAAATGTGAATTCTGCTGAAGAAAGGATCCCACCACGTTCTCACCCTAAGATATTACAAAATTTTCAGGGGTGCTTGTGCGGGCCACAATGTAGATGACCCACTGAGATGTTCCTACAGACCACCTGCTTTCTGTGTGCTTGGGGTCTGGTTGCCAAGTCAGCTCACAGAACGTGGATGTTATTTATTTTGCTCTCTTTGGCAACACTGAATCATATGATAGGAATCTAGAGGAGAATGACCCGGTGAATTTGTGGCATTCATTTTTAAGACTGGTGGAGTCCAACAAATATCCAGTATTGTCTGCTTTGTTCTTGTTCTTTCTCTCTTTTAAAGAAAATATAAATTTACAGTTGTTAACATGGCAAGCTGTCTAAAAGCCATTATGTTAAAAAAAAAAAGTAGGTGGCAAAAGAGTAGATATAACTTGATCCCCATTGTGCGCAAAATAAATATGGGAATACATTTAGAAGTAATAAAAATAACAATAATAATAATAATAAATATTGAACACTTTACTCTGTGCTACCCTATTACAAGCATTTTACATATTTTAGTCCTCACAACAGCCCCATGGAGGTCCTATTTTTAGCCTACTTTACCACTTTCAATAGAGTTGACTAATCTCCTACATATTAAGTACGACAATATTGATATTCACAAATCAGAGGGAAAGGAAAGAGTTTGATTTAAATATTGAAAAATAGAAATTAACTCCTGTGACTCTATAGAAAATCATAAATATAAATTTCACATACTCTCTTACGTGTTTTTAGTTTTACTGTACTTTGGGGTCTCAGAGTGAGGGGCATATTTGATTCTTCCTCACGTATAAACTACTTTCTTCGGGAAAGTACATGGTTTTTGAACTCACATTTCCATCCTTTGATCCATTCAATTGTTGGCCATTCTCTCATCAGGTTAAAAAAAACCTCATGGGGGAAAAGGGGTTAAGAGCGGCTCAGTTTCGTGGGGAACAGCCAACTCCTTCATTTCCAAGATCTGCTGTGTACTTCCTGCTTCTCTCACTGGGGGCAAATAAAAAACAGGAGATTTAAGAGACAAATTATCCCTGAGAAAGCCCCCTAGAACAGAGTAAAAATAATTGAAAAATGATAACAAGTGGCTGAAATGTTTGGAGAGATAAATGTGATTTATCATATAGCACATAAGCACAGACGTGAAATTGTAACTGCAGACTTCCCTTAACATCTGGGTGACCTTCGGAGCATCCATAAAACTTCCACCACACGCAAACACCCATGCTTTCTGGTGGGAGATGAACCCTGATTTGTGTTCTACTTCCTCAGACGTACCTTTTAATTTTTCCTCTTTTATATTGAAATTCATCTGGAGAGGCATTTCTTAAGAACTTGAGCAAATGCTGAAAACAAAAGTGGTTCTGAATCCATACACTGTGAAGTGAAGGCTATCTACGTTTTTGAGTCTTCATGTATGGAGATGTGAAAGATTGCTTTATGTAAGACATGTTTTCTTCTCAATGAATTTGCTGAAGAAAGAGGGGAGGAAAGAACATATGCTTATTGCTTCATTGTTATCAGCGAGTTAGTTTTAAGTTTCTGTCGCACTATTTTCTCTTCTTATAGCTGATTTTCTCACCATTCTGTGACAGAATATGAGACAAGCACCGCCATGAAAGAGATAAAGGTTTCCAAGAACAGCCTAGTGCTCTTTGGTATGGAAATGGAGGGTTTATGCTTCTTTGAGTTTTTTTTTTTTAAGTTTAGCAGCCAAGAATTCAAGAGTTAAGGCTGATAAAACTGCATTAAGATTATCTCACCTGCCCAAGTGTGGGAGAAAACATGAGTCCGGAATAAATTGCTTTTCTCAAAATAGAAAGACTTTTCTGGTTTTATTTGGCCTGGGAACAAAGCTGAAAGGTAGGTGGGGCTACCCTTCCAACATCTGCTTCTTGGATTGCTGGGAGCTCAGAAACTGGGAATCCCCCAAGCACCTTTATGGATGAAGTGAGGATTTAAGCTCCCTCCAAAGAGCAGGGGGCAAGGGATGGGGCATAGGTAGCCCCGGGGCAGCTCCTGCATCCCGCCTGAAGCTCAGACTCACATAACATTAAAAGTCCTGATTCAAGACCTGGCACCTCATCTTGAACAGAATAGGGCCTCAATCACTATCGCTGAATCAAAGTCTAACAGATATACCTGTAGGTGTTTTAAAGACATTAAACTTTCGATAAACAAAAATGTTTTTCAGTTAAACCAACACCAATCCCAACAAGTGTGCTAAGGGTGCACATTATACACGGTATTTGGTAACCGTGTCACTGTTGCTGTCCCCATTATGGGCCATCGTCCAGGCCTGTCCTGTGAAGTGCATGTCACCAACACCCAGTGTCTATCACACGCTGGCGTGCAGCCCCACCAAACCCACCTGTGGCTAGAACTCCAAATCAACATCTCCAAATCCCCTCACTATACAGGTCAACCGACTTCTCAATTCCTTTTAGCGTACATCTTCCAAACCCACCATCTTTCCAAACCAATCCTTTTAACCAGAAATCACTTCTGAAACCTTGTTTGTTTAAAATTTTAAATTACCACTTAACTGCACATACCATGGGATCATAGACCAAAAGCCCAAATGGAAAATAATAATTTTTTAAAACAGCTCTGGGTAAGAATGACCTTGTGAAAATGTATTTTGCACATGTTCCACTGTTGAATTTTTGCTGTTCTTTTTTTTTTTTTTTAAATGGGAAGCCGTCATTTTAGGGGATAATACAGTAACCTCAGTTAATTCATATGCTGCTGTTCAGTCGGAGTCTGAAAGCTGAAGGCCACAAGGTTATGCTGTAATGGAAAAAAGCTTTTTAACTAAAAGCCAAGAGACCTGGGTTCTAGTATCAGCTGTACCGCTGCCTCGCTGTGAGACAGTGGGCAAGTTGCTTAACCTGCCTGTGTCTCAGTTCCTTCATCTCTAAAATGGGGATAATGGCCCTGTCCTAGCACTCCTGGGGTTCTTGTAAAGACGAAAAGCAGCAATGGAAGTAGAAGCCCATCATGAATTAGGAGCGCTATACATTTGCCATGTACAGTTTTATCCATGCCGCCATCAGACACCCGGCAGTCTGACTTTGCTTCAGGGCACACTTGGAAGCTTCTCAGTACAGGGCTGGTGAGCCTGGGCATTGAGTCCAACCAGCTTGAAGCTTGAATCCTGGCTCGCCTATTTCTAAGCTGAGTGACTTTGGGCAAACTACATAACCTCTCTAACTCTCAGCAGCTGCATCTGTGAAATGGGCATAATGATATCTATCTCTTTGGGCTGTTGGAAGGTCTACAAGAGTCATGGAGACGAAGTATACTCAGTGAGGGCTTAGGAATATCATCATCATACTTTGGGGGCTAAGCATTTAAGATTTTTTTTAAAGTAGGCTCCATGTCCAGTGTGGAGCCCAGTGCAGGGCTTGAACACACAACCCTGAGATCAAGACCTGAGCTGAGATCAAGAGTCAGACGTTTAACTGACTGAGCTACCAGGCACCCCAGGACAACAGGCAAAGGTGATTTTGTGAGCATGCAGTTCATTGGAATGGATGCCTTAAGTCTTAGCACTGAACAAGTCTATTCTGCACATGGAATATGTGGAGCTGCCCAAATAGTTATTAATGACTCTGGGCTTAAAACATGAATATAGAAATTTTGAAAACAGACAGTCTTGAAAATTCTTTGCATTTGCCTTAAAAATCTGACTACAGCAAAGTTTATGTAGTAAAGGGCGTCTGGGTGGCTCAGTTGGTTAAGCAACTGCCTTCGGCTCAGGTCATGATCTCGGAGTCCTGGGATCGAGTCCCACATCGGACTCCCAGCTCCGCGGGAAGTCTGCTTCTCCCTCTGACCTTCTCCCCTCTCATACTCTTTCTCACTGTCTCTATCTCAAATAAATAAATAAAATCTTTAAAAAAAAAAAAGATGTATCCTTTAAAAAAAAAAGTTTATGTAGTAAAGTATATATTCAGATTCTTAATAACAACATAGACTTATTTTATACATATGTACATATTAGTAGCATATACTTCATATGCTACTAATATGTACTAATAGTTTATTGACATACTTATTTTTAGTAAGATACATATATTCATATTCAATAAACGTTGAATATAATTCAATGCTTCAACTGTCTCCTGCATGCAGTTAGTTCTCAGGTTCCCATTTAGATCTTCAAACTAGTCTGCATCAAGTTCCAGAGTAATAGTTCCAACTCTGTGCTAGAAAACAGTTATCAAAAATTCATGCAGCAAATATATATTGAGGACCTACTGTGTGCCATCCAAGCACACAGGGAGCTTGCATTGTGGTAGGAGATGCAGAAGAATAAGTGGGTAACTAGGGTGTGAGCAGAGCCACCCTGCCTTGGTAGGGGGTAAGACAAAGCCTTCCAGAGAAAGTAAGGTATAAGCCAACATAGGTGGTGAAGTCAATCAGGTGTTGGGGGGGTGGTTTAGAAGAGCATTCAAACAGAAGGAACAGCCTGATTAGTGACCTTAAGGCAAGAAAAAACTCACCGAAGTGACTGGAGAAACAGTTGTTTAGTGTGGAACACCATGATCAGATTTCACGCTGTAGAACATCTCTCTGGGAACTATGTATATTTAAAAAAGGCAAAGACTGGAAGTAGGGAGACCAGTTAGGAGGCAGTGAGGTAATCTAGGCAAGAGATGATGGATGGTGGTGGTTGAGAACCAGAGAGATCAGTGGAGATGGAGAGAAGCCAGTGGATTTAGAATAAAAGAGTGAGAGCCAGCCAGGAAGTGTAAACAAATTAGATGTGGTCTTAAGCAGTTGGGAGTGGAAATAGAGATTTGAAAATCACCATAGGAATCATGAAAATAAGTAAGACCACCCAGAGAGAGTGTAGAATGAGAAGAAAAAAGGGTCAAGAATGGAATTCTGAAAAATGTCAAAGCTTAACTGATGACAGAGGAAATGGAGCAAAGGTACAACTAGAGAAGTTGAAAGAAACCAAAAAAGGGTAATTTTCTAGAAGCCAATGCAAGAAAGTTCTTCAAGGAAGGAATAACATTAGTGTCAAAAACCGAAGAATAAAGGGGCGTCTGGGTGGCTCAGTCAGTTAAGCATCTGACTCTTGATTTCAGCTCAGGGTCATGAGATTGAGCCCCTCACCAGGCTCCATGCTCAGTGCAGAGCCTGCTTGAGACCTTCTATCTCCCTCTGCCCCTCCCCCTGCTCATGCTCTCTAAATAAATAAATAAATAAATAAAATAAATCTTAATAAATAAATAGATCTTACAAAAAAATAAGAATAGGCAATGGAGAATTTACTTGCACACCAATGCTCACAGCAGCAATAGTCATAATAGCCAACAGGTGGAAACAACCCAAGATCCCATCAATAGATAGATGGATGAGCAAAATATGATCTCTAGATGCAATGGAATATTATTCAGCCTTAAAAAGGAAGGAGAACCCTGATGCATGCTAAACATGGATGATGTTTAAGGACATTATATTAAGTAAAATAAGATAATCCCAAAAGGACAAAAATTGTATGATTCCACTTACATGAGATAGATAGAGTAGCCAAATTCATAAAGAAAATAGAACTGTAGTTGCCAGGGGCTAGGGAGAAAAAGGAGTGGAGAGTTACTGTTGAATGGATACAGAGTTTCAGTTTTACAGAATGAAAAGAGTTCTGGAGATGGATGGTGATGCACAACAATGTGACATGCTGAAGTGTACATTTAAAAATGGCTACAATGATGGGGCACCTGGCTGGTTCAGTTGGTGAAGTATCCCACTCTTGATCTCTGGGTTGTGAGTTCAAACCCCACATTGGTCATAGAGTTTACTTAAAAAAATAATCATAAATATATTTTTAAAAATGACTAAGAAGGTAAACTATGTTTTGTGTATTTCACAATAAAAAAGATACATAAGCAATAACTGAAAAAAATTAATTGTGGAGATAGTTACACAACTCTGTGAATATACTAATTGGACATTTTAAATGAATATATTGTATGGTATGTAAATAGTATCTCAATAAATCTGTTAAAAAAAAAACCCAAGTGTAGTCAAGTAAGAAGAGAAGTGATCAATGTTCATATGAGAGTGGGGATAATTGATCATTCCAGGTTCCAAAGGAGGTGGGCAGGGTTCAGGTACATGGGGCAGGAGGAAGAATGGGAGAGAGAACAGGGTCAGATGCAGGTCAGTTTGTTGCCAGGATGGCAAGAAGCTGAAGGAGTTCTGATACGATGATTTCAAGGATTCTCGGCAAAGTCGGAGGCTGAGAGTGAGGAGGAAGATGGCAGAACAGGAGGAAATCTGAGGAAGGTAGAGAAGGCCTGAAATAGTTTCTCAGAGAATGAGAGAGAGAACTGAAGGGCGAAGGCCTTGCTAAGGTTAAAAGTATGCATTTGTAGTGCTTCCAATATGGGAAGCCCTCACAATCCATCTGCTGGGGAATCAGATTCTCTGATTTCTCTCCTCAAATGCCTTCTTCTTGAGACTTTCTTACTTCCTTTTCTCCATCCTCCACCCAAAGACATGTTCCTCTGAGGAACATCCGTCATCTTGCTCTGGGCTCCTCCATGTTTGCTGCCATCACCCTATTTGAGGCCCTTGCCTGAACTACCACATTAAACACAGCAAACTCCACCGACGAATCTCACAGAAGTGCAACTCAAATCATTTCATCTCTTCACAACTGGCTACCAAAGGCTGTACGATGTCCTCAACCCAGTAACCAGGCTTTCTATGATAGGCTACCAACCACACTTGACAGGCTGGGCTCCTCTCTCTCCCTCAGCACACCCTAATCCAGAGTCACACTGACTATTTGCTGTTCTCCAGGTCTCTGCCCATGATGTTCACTCTCTCTAGACTAAAATGCTCTCTCCACGCATCTCTACACAGTAAAATCTTATCCACCATTCAAGACCAATTTCTTTTCAAAACTTTTATGATTCCCTGAACTGGTTCTATCCCAGGACTGGAGATAGCCTCTCTTTTCCATGGTTCTTTGCTAATATTTCTCTTATTATACCCATCCCCATCCTTTATGTGAGTTAATTAGGAACAGAGACTGTGCATTGTATGGAGTAAGTGCTGAATAAGTATTTGTTATATTGAGTTAAAATAAATTAATGAAGTGAAGAGAAGCCATATCTAAATAGGACTTCAAGGAGTCCTTTTAACCAACCTGGCAGAAACAGATGAGCCTATGAGCTCTGTTTTCCACAAAACAGATCTTTTTAATGCATTTTCTACGTTTTTTTATTGTGGTAAAACATATATATAACATAAAATGAATCATTTTAACCATTTCCAAGTATACAATTCAATGCTATTAAATATATTCACAATACCATGTACCTTTCACCACTCTCTACACTCAAACCTTTTTCATTATCCCCAGCATAAACTCTGGATGCATTGAACAATAACTTTGCCTTCTCCCAACCTCCACCCTCTGTAAATTTTGTTGTACTTTCTGTCTCTATGAACTTGCCTGTTCTCATTATCTCATGTAAGTAGAACCATACACTATTTGTCCTTCTGTGTCTAGCTTATTTCACTAAGCATAATGTTTTCAAGGTCCATCTATGTTGTAGCATGTGTCAAAATTTTATTCCTTTATCTGACTGAAGAGTATTCCATTATGTGTATATACCATATTTTGTATACCTGTTTATCTATCTGTTGACATTTGCCATCTTTTAGCTCTTGTGAATAATGTTGCTATTAACACTGGTGTGCAAGTATCTCTCTGAGTCCCTGCTTTCGGTCCTTTTGAATATATATCTAGGAGTGGAATTTCTGGGTTATATGTAGTTCTATGTTTAACTTTTTGAGAATCTGCCAAACTGCTTTCCATAGCGGCTGCACCATTTTACATTCTCAACAGCAGTGCACAAGGTTTCAATTTCTCTACATCCTCACCAACACTTGTTGTTTTCCTTTTTTAAAAAAAAATTATAGCCACCTTAGGAGGTGTGAAATAGGATCTCGCTGTGGTTTTGATTTGCATTCCTCTAATGATGTTGAACATCTTTTCTTGTGCTTATTGGGCATTTGTATATCTTCTTTGGAGAAATGTCTCTTCAAGTGCGATTTTTGGATTGGATTGTTTGTTTTTTGTTGTTGTTGTTTGGCTGTTATTGCAAGTGTCTTCTCGGGGCACCTAGCTGGCTCAGTCAAAAGAGCATGTGACTCTTGATCTCAAGGTCAAGAGGTTTGAGACTTATGTTGGGTATAGAGATTACTAAAAAATGATAATAATAATAAGTAATCTTTTTTAAAAAGTGCCTTCTTTTTAAAAAAGATGTCTCAGAATCGTACAACATAGAAATGACCTCAGGTTACCTCATGCTTGGTAAGAACCAGCAATCTAGTATGGAAAGTTTCCATTTACTATCGAGCTCCCAAATAAATACATCATTTTCTCTATATTTTATTTATTCAAGTGTTGGAATTTTCTTAGATCCCAAGAATTCCTTCATTGAGATAGTTATATCAGGCCTTCCACACAGCAGCTTAGAATACCAATCTGTATAGGGCATTTCAAGATCACAGAATAATCTGGAAATATGATGTCAGTTAACTCAGATTTTACCCAGGACTCAACATAGCTTGCAGAAATATAAATTAGTCCCTGTTATAGGGTAATTTGTATCCCCCCAAAATTTATATGAAGTCCTAATTTATTTGGAGATAGGGCCTTTAAAGAGGTGATCAAGTTAAAACAAAGTCTCTAGGGTGAGCAATCCATTATAGCTGGTGTTCTTATAAAAAAGGGAAATTTGAATACAGATATGCCTAAAGGAAGAGCACCACATGAAGATGACAGTAGAGATTGGGAAAAGGCATCCACAAGCCAAGGAAGGCTGAAGATTGCTGGAAAACCACCAGTAGCTAGGAAACTAAGAGAGAAACATTAAACATATTCACCCTCAGAGCCTCAGGAGAAGCCAACACTGCTGACACCTTGACCTTTACTTCAGTCTCCGCAACTGTGAGACAATACATTTCTGTTGTTTAAGCTGCCCAGTGTGTGGTGCTTTGTCAAGGCCACCCTAGCAAACTAATCCCTACAGCAATAGACAATTGTCTGGAAAGGAAATTTTAGAAGGAATACCTGGGAGCATGTGGGAGTTGTTTGGTAGGGATGAACGGGACAGTTCCAGATCTTGATTATAGAGGTAGTTACACAAATCTACACGTGGAATAAAATTGCGTAGAACTACGCACACACACACACACACACACACACACTCAAATGAGTGTAGGTTTTTAAAATGGTGAAAACTGAATAAGGTCTGTAGTCTAGTTAAAGGAAATATACCAATGCTAATTTCCTGGTTTTGAGATTATACCACAGCTGCATAAGATATACCCTTTGGGGGAATGTGAGTGAAGGGTACATAGGACACTTAGTATTTTTACAAATTCTTATGCGTCTGTCATTATTTCAAAATAAAAGATTTTGAAAAAAATATTTAAAACGACATTTCTTACCAATGTTATTCTCTTGAGTATCTTTGCACTGCTTCCATACAAGCTGCACACCAACAGAGACAGCCCCCAAGGTCAGTCAGCTGAATTCAGGGAAATTCTAAAACTACATAATAGCACACAGTAGCACAGTGCTACTATCAGGAACAAGTTATATATTTTACCAAAATTTTAAACACTTTAAGGACTCCTCGAGAAAGTGGTCAAGTTCAGAAAATCACTAAAAACAAAAAACAAAAACAGAAAAGAGGACAAGAACAGAAAGGTTAGAAAACATTATGTTGGATTTCTTTTAGAGCATTGCTACTGCTTCAGCCAGTAAAAGTGAATTAATAAGAAAATTAGCCTGTGACTACAGTTATTATTTCTGGAAAATCAGTGTCTTCCATATCCTATTAAATTCAAGGTAAGCAATTTTTTTAAAATATTATTTTAAAGGGAAGTCAAATTACTGGCATGCCTGGGGTGATTTCATGACCCTAAACCCAGCTCTGTAGGTACTTAGAGGCTTTTTAAAACAACATGTCTTTAATAAAACAAGTTGGATGTGGGTGCAGAGGCATGTGAGGGTCAGATTGTTGAGAGATCCTGATTCTTCCTGGCTCTGTCATCCCAGGGCTCTCTCTCTCACCTCCCCTTTTGCTTGCTTGCTTTCTCCTCTTTCCACCCCTCTATTTTCCTATTCATCGTGTCATGAAGGGATGCTTGCAAAGGGTCAATTCCACCCAGCATGGTTCTAGTGGAGATACAAATCACCATCAGCAGCAACTACAAGAAGTAGAGAAAAATTATAGGATGCTTTTCTCAAAGGGAGTTACAGAAATAGAATATGTCACAACCATCCTGAAGATTGAGACTTGATCAACACTTGAAGGGAATGAAGCCACAACTCCTGGGGCTGTGTCTTTGGTCAAAGGTAGCCATTATCCTGGGACGATTAACTCCAGTGTCTTCACTGCAAACAGGTTCTTCTCCATTTGTCAGATGGAAAAATGAAATTCTTCCATTTCCAAAGAAGGCAGTTACTCAGAATACTTTTACTCAACAAAATGATTTTTTTCTCACCTCCTGGGTCTGAAGGTTGCACTGGCTGCCTCCTGGGGTAGACAGTCCAGTGGGGAGAAATCTCTCATCTATACTCTTGTTGCTTTTGCACTTGGCGTTCTTTCTCTTGGGGGCCTTTAGTGGAGATAAGTTCATTGCGATTTCAATGTAGATGGATTTATTTTTTTCCCTTTGCTGAATAAATTTATCATGAATGGTCTCTGCAAAAATATAATGCTAGTTCTGCCTGCACTTTTTACAAAGCTATATACCTTCTTGTCCATGAGAAGTTTGAAAACAATAGTTAAATATAGTTATTCCGTGAAGGCACAATTGTAATAATAATCAGAGCTTTGGCAAACATGCACCAAAGTATATCAAAACTTGATTCCTGCCTTTACTACCTTTATCTTTGTCTTTAGCCTGATGACATATATTACATCTCACCCACATCCTTGTCAGTTTACTAACATAGACCTACTGCCTATGACACTAACATTCTTTTTATTTCGGCACAGCATGCTTTCTGTAGCCAGTGGGCTTCCTGATTTTGCCTTAATTCTAGTCCTGACCTTGCCGTTAACTAGCTTTGTGACCTTGGCCAAATCACTTAACATTTCTGGGCTTTTATTCAACAAACGCTTATTGAGTATCTACCTTGTATGAAGCATCATGACAGCAAGCAAAGAGGAGGCTCCTATCCTAAAGAAGCTTCAAATTTAGTAGGAGAAAAATAAATAAGGGAGGGAAGAAAGAAAGACCAAAAAAAAAAAAAAAACCAAAAAAAACCCTCACGAACCAAAACAAATCTGGTGTCAAGTAAAGCTTTGAAAGGGAGACTGGATTTAGCTTATCTTTTTGTGCCAATACCACCAAAAGGAAAACACAAAGTAAACTACTGTCCCATGTCCCAGGCCAGCTCCTTATTCCCATTTCTAGGGACCTGCCTCATCTACTGGAAAAGATTAAGCATCAGAGTCTGCTGACACAGGAAAAGGAGGCAGAAGGAATGGCTGGCAATACTCAGAGAACTTCAGGAGGTGAGGGAAGAAAAGTCACACATATCAAATCCATGATGTATTGTTTTTCAATTTTTATGTGCTTTATCAATATTATTTATGAGTATTATTTTAAGCATTATTTTTTAAATCCTGATTCATTTTTATTGCAAGCAATCCACGTTTATTATAAAAGAGAAAAGAAGAAAAGAAGAAATCAGAAAACGCTCATCATCCCATGCACCGAGGCAACCACTCTCATTCCTTTTTTGGTGTAGATAATTCCTATCATTTTAAGCACACATGTAATTATTTCAGTTTACAAGAGTGGGATTATACTATCCTTGTTGTTCTAATGCCTTCCTCTATAAAAAGGCAAAATCTGTATTTTAGACACATTAATAAAAATAGTTCTTATGTGTTGACTTTTCTAAGTTAATATATTTTAATTACTCTCAGTGAGCAATCTTGTAAAGCAAACGAGTCTGTCTATTAAGGAAGGCATGTATTGCATAGAGCACTGGGTGTGGTACATAAACAATGAATCTTGGAACACTGAAAAAATAAAATAAATAAAATAACATAAAATAAAATAAAACGATACTCAATTTTCTACTAAAAAAAAGTCTATGTGAATGGATGACACATTTTGCTCCCATTTTCAAGGAAACGTATTTAGAAACTAAGAGGATATTTAACATGGAAAGGCTATAGTGTATGCATTTGTTTTTAGTGTCAAAGTTCCAAGAATCATGGACCTTACTGCATTTATTTTCATTCAGCTTTGAGGGTCAGGAGGAAAAAAGATTTATGAACTAAGATGTTTAATGATTACGAAAACTGTATCTGTTTGCTCCTAAGAGCAATCTTTTTCACATGCCATAAAGGAGTTCCATCACATTGATAAATTGTTCCCAACCATTTGAATTAAGGATATAAAGAAATTTGTTCTCATCAGGCCATGAGCTTTCACTGAGTAAAAATACATAGTTCAGATTTTCAATTAATGTAAATATCATCATTCTCTGAATGGCAAGAACCACATCTAGTATAAAACTTCTCTCCAGACTGACATGTAAACTCACAGACTCACCTACTCATCACCTGTGATGATCAAGAAATTGTCCATCTTTCAGAGAGATCTGACCATGGAGGATGGCAGCCTTCTGTTCTCTTGCATTCATATTCTAGGGGAAAGGAGATAAACCTTAGAGACTTTCTAGAAAGGTTCGAGTTCAGCTCTACCATTACACAGTGGCTTCCCTTTTGAGAAGGGAGACTTAAAGCAGCCACAATTTGATGCCCTCTTAGGGGTGCCATGATTGTCTTTTGCTTATGTGCCTTTAGGTAAAGGAATTCATCTTCACCTCCCCTGACATTGCTGTCTGATTAGGTGGAAGGCAAAAGTGACACTGTCACTGTAGGCAGATCTCACCCAGCCTCAAACCCAGTGGTAGACTCTAACCTACATGGGGATGTCGGTGATAAGAAAGGATGCAATTAAAAAAAATGGGGGAGGCGATGCAATTCAGAATGTCGTTCATACACATTGTGGTTGAAGACAGCTCCAAGTTGGCCTTGTCTGTTTTGGGTCGACTGTATTTTCTGATCGTGTCTAATTTCACAGAAGTGGAACCCTCTGGATTGGGTTCTCCTCCCTCTGGTCTTTAAGCTAAATTCAATTCCTGCTTCCATCTTCCTTAAACAACTGTTCTTTCCCTTGAGTATTCAGCGTTATACTCCTCTTCACTGCGTCCTTTGCTGCCAAAAGAGGAACATGAGAGGCTGTGTTCTGAAAGGACTCAGGAGGAACACAAAATATCTCTTAGACTTGATGTTGAAAAGCCACTGTCCGTGGGGACTCTCCCATGCCCCTCCCCACAGAACAAATGTGGATGTGCCTGCTTGGGGTTCCATCTGTGATACACTGATTCTGATCTGGAAGTCAAAATAGCTCAGGATGTTATAAAGAGAGCCCATCTTGAGCAAAAACAGCCCTTATTTTTGATAGACATATGTCGAAAGCTTGGATTTATGCCTTATTCCAGGAAGCTGGCACTCACCTGGCTAAGTATTTCTTGCCTGCCTCATCAAGTCTGGTTCTAAGGTTACACACCAACCTGTCTTTCTCTATCCCTCAACATTCTAGGACCATATACCATGTCATGTCCATCAGTAAATATTTGTATTATAGGTCCAATGCTAAACAGAACCCATGTGCTACTCCCCAGAGTGTATTTATTTAGTAGTTGTAATATTTGTTCAGAAGAAATTTCAAGGCTTAATTAAAGCAGATAAAGAAGTGTGAACAGTGGTTAATGTGACCATCCAACAGTCCGAATTTCATGAAACATGCTTCATACAAATGCAGCTTTGTTGCCTGCTACAGCATAGGGTAGTCTATAATTAGGACTACTGCCTAGCATTAGTAAGTGTAGGATTGCAGAGGTAGTTAAGCAACAAATACTACCTTTACTCCCTTCTTTTTTTTGCCAGGGCTTGTGATATTCATTCATTCATTCATTCAACAAACATGTATTGAGCACCTGCTATGTGCTAGGCACTGGTTAGCACTAAGAATTAGCACTGAAAAGACAGATAAATCTCTGCTATCCTGGAGGGGGGTATGTGCGTTTGACCATGAAAGCTAGTTATTACATGTAAGAAAAAAGGGGACGAGGTAAATTTTAGAAAGGAAATCCTTGTCTTTCAGTTTAAAAACTTGCCTTCTGAGACCATGGGCAGGCTTTGGGAGTCCAGTGGTCATTCATTCTATGCAAATGACTCAAACCTCACTCATCTTTTTGAAATACTCTTTTCTAGTCCGGTCATTTGAAGGCTAGGATTTAAGAGCTTTTGGTTTCTTATTTTTCTGGCTGTCTCATCCTGTCTTTTAAACCATGACAGAAAAGGATTAATAGCCAGGAGAACAGAGGGCCTGACAACTCAATTCTGTCACCCAAGAGTACTTATTAAGCTGCCACCTGTACATAGCCCTGTGCTAGATGCTCTTGCTAATAGCATGTGTGTGTCTCTTGTCCCTGCAGGACCTTGGCACACACCAAACTCTACAGGAAACTGCCGCTCGAAGGCCCATGGTGAGTGTGGGGTCAGGGTCTTGGACGAAGCTTTAGTGTGTGAAAAGGAGGCAGATATCCCAGGGAGCTTGCGCTCAGGATGTGTGGGGAGGGCCTGCCGGGTGACCACATGAAGGTTAATGACACTATTATATATTGAAAGAGTCTAGATTGTATCAACAAAGAGATAGACTTTTTTTTTAAACAATGACATAATTGACCATAACCGCTCCTTAGGTGCACTGAGATACAGCTGTGGAAAGGGGTAGTTATTAGAAGCCATATACATGCATACACCTGTGTGTCTGTGTACACCCCAAACACTTTGCCAGGGAGACTCATTCCACTGTCTTTGGCTTTTCAAATGACAGCGGCATCAGCTAAAATGGGGAGAACTTAACTTTGGATTGTAGTTGTATTCAATTGCGTGAATTGTAGTTGTATTCAAATGCGTGAAACGCATTTGAAGATACCAAAATGCAGCAGCCTAGCATGGAGACGGTTTAGGGTTCTCTTGCAGAGGGATTTTAAAGCAAGATCATAATTCCCGCATTGGAACTGGGAAAGGCTTGCCAAGAAGTCAACAGGGCAGGTTTGAAAACTGTGTCCGCCTTGGTATGTCCCAGGAGTGGAATGTGTGCTCTGTGAATACTTGCCAAATGAAGGCTCTTCAATGTAAGAAAAATGGGCAAGGCTGCCTTCCATCACCCAAGGGCAGGAGGAGAGTGGATTGGGGAAACCGACTATTGTTTTCAGTCTCGGCTTTCTTCTCTCTAAAATGGGGCTGTTGCCTTCATTTTGAGGATTACATGGGACAATAACATGAAAATATTTTTCAATTATTAACAGGAGCATGGATGTAAACAACAATTCTTATTAATAGGTTAGCTCTCTGTTTAAATGTTTCAACTTACTAAGGGTGAGAGTGGAAGGCTTTAAAAGGAGATGTTCTCTGTCTGGATACATAATATTTAAAATGAAAGTGACTCAGCTCCCGCAGGTTGTTTAAAATGGAGTTTAAGGAGGACAAAAGCAGAAGAGTTTGGAGTGTCGCCTTCATGCTGGTTTGCCTAGGCCTGAGGGCGGTCTGCAGACACAGGACTGCCCGGGCTAAACCCTGGATGAGTTGTCCACCCTTGTCTTGTTAAACCTTCTTCATTCCACGACCTCTAATTTGAGTCCTCTCACTTCTAACAGAGTTCTAATAAACCTATGGGAATCAGGGCAAGATCCTTTAAAGGCCTGGCAGAGAAGCCACCCTTGTGGTTCTGGTTGAGATTTCAGAGGTGCCATGAGAGCAGAAGGAAAAATATTCCATCGCATTCCGTTTATTCTCCTTGCCTCCTGTATCCATCTTTGAAAAGAGCTGTGAGTTAAACAATGCACACCCAACACTGCCCACCTGAAATCAGTCACCGTGTGACTCCCAGGCTTCTCCAACCACAAATATGCAAGAATAATGCTTCCAGAGTGTCAGTGGATAACATAAGTTCTACTGAGCTCAAACTTGGAAGGCAAGTAATCAGGGTGTTTACCTGATGAATGAAGAGGGGGGAGAAGGCAGTATCATTTCAAATATATCTAGCATTTTCCCATTAAGCCACGAAACCTGCAGGTATTAATCATCAAAATAAATGTGCCCTGCCCTTAGGTGCGCGCAGCCTTGCATGAGAGAAGGCACCAGTACAGAGCTTCGTTTCATCAAATTACCGAAGATGAAATGAATTTTGAAACAATATCCCAGGTGAATTAGACATTTAGCTACTTAACAAGAGGCTTTGCTAGGACCCTCGTTTATTATTTTGCGACGTTAAGTCAGTTCCTGCCAATAATTCAGGACCATCCTGTCCACATCTCCATTACTCCACAGGCAGGAGATTCCAGGGCTAATGGCCAGACCCTATTGTATCTTGAGTTTGGCATTGGAAATGGTTCTGAGAGCGTCCCACTGAGCCAAGAGTCAAGTTAGAGATCTCCTGTGCAGGAAAGGGGTGGGCATTCCATTATTCTGCAATATAGCAGAGTAAAATAAGTAGGATTTCATTTAAGCTGTGTTTCTCTTTTAGATTAGGTTAAATGGCCAAGATGCTAAAAGCTTCCTATCGTCCAGAAATCGAGTGCCTCTGTCTGCTGATTCTGACCATTCTGGCTGTTAGTCATATTCTGAAAAGCTTTTGATAAGTGTCTTAAGTGTAGGGAGACATCTCATGTGTCTTGCTAAGAACGGGCACATTTTCATATCGAAAAGGTACTGTTGCTCCTTCTATAAGTGTCTTTCTTCCTTCCGGGGTATTTTCAAGTTTTAAACCAAACTGTAATTTTGAGTTTCAAATATTAGTCCTCAGTTTGGGAGAGGAAAAGTGTTTAGAGGACAAGTCAGAATATCAATATTTCAAAGCGTACCCTCTAAAAAGGTATCTGTTTTGGAAGGAAGTTCTTGAAGCAGAGAAAACTCATTTCCCAGTTTAAAGAGAAAAAAAAAAAAAAAAGGACACAACCTGGAAAAGGATAAAGAAGTATTAGTCTGCCTACCACCAAACTTCCCTCCACCCATCTCTGGTCTGACCTTGCCCACCATGGACTGCCCTCCTCTCCCATCGAGGCCAGAGGGACGGTCCCTCCAGCAGCAGAAAATCCTCTTCCACCCACTGGTTGATGCTTACAATTCTACTATTAGGACTTAATCCCTTTAGTTTCAGCTTTGATCCCAGTTAAAATGCAAATACCTCTGGGTGGGGTAACACTTTTAAACTGTTATCAGCCCTTTCCAGTCCACTGAGGAGGAAGGAGCCTGGCAAATTTCACCAGGGTTGTGAGGAGAGGTCTGGAGGCCAGAGAGCTCCGGAGGAAATGAAGTGTGAACACAGAGGGAGGGCTCCCAGGGGTAGAAAACAACCATACTCTCCCAGCTGCCAAGTCAGGACAGGATCTGAAAACAGGACAGCATACATTTATGTAGAAATCCCTTCCACCAGAGAATAGGAGAAAAGCATTTGCTGAACAATGGGACAAGCTACCATTCTACCAAGAGATCATTCAAATGTTGGGGCCCATTCTATGTTAATGTAATGGCTAATCCTCAGGGTTCAGCCTTTCTGTTCTAACTTTAACTAAGAGAAGAAGTTTAGCCTTGTTAAAGCTATTATCAGTTACTAAACTGCATAGTATATAAAATGTAAATGTGATCACACCACTTTTAAATTATTATAACAATACGCCATTCTGTTTTCTTCCCCTTGACATTTACAAAATTCATTTGGAAGAGTGGGATCTACCTCACAGAGATTAGTGATAAATCATGTATTTTTAATGAATATCAATAGGAGAAACCCCATGACATAGCCCACCATCTAATTTGATTAAACTGTGCTTAAGGCAACACTACCTCTCTGGCTAGGGAATAGCTCCATAATGACTTTGTGAGCATTATTGCAGGCTGTTTTAATGATTTAATGAACTGCCTCTATATTTAGTTCAATAGCCTTAAAATGATTAGTGTTTAAGAAAAATTAGCTCACTTTGATTTGATTCTATTTGATGGTAAGTTTAAATAACCTAACCCTTCAAAACACAGTGGAAAAAAAATCCTAGAATCACAGCCAGCTAACTGCTAGAAAACATTATGCCCATCATTAATAACCGTTCATTTATGTTTAGCTACAGTATCCAGCCTGACATGCTCATCCGAGGAGCTGGGCTGTAGCAACAGGGCTAGTGCTGCATTTCATCTTCCCTTTCTACCATGAGGAAGGGGCAGGGGAGGGGCAGAGACGGGCAAAGCATGCAAGAGTCTTCAATTTCATATGTTGGGCTATAAGGAATTTTCTCTAGTTCAGATCCAAAGTGGGTATCTGTCAACACTTGGGAGACATCCCAGGTTTCTAAAGGAGGAGGAGGGGAAAATTGGTGTGAGGTTTTGAGCCAACCCCTCCCGCTGTGATGTGGGCAGCCAGCATGGTTAGGCCGGAGCAGTGTGGTCAGGAAGCTCCCTGGGACACCCTGATGGGAGTCAGGGAAGCTTTCTGCAAAGAGGACTGAGGCAGATGGCACTTTTTAACAAGGGTAAGTGATCTGAGAGTTGGTGTGACACAACAGGGACCAGAGCCAACTCCTTACTCCAAGGAGGAGGGTCATGGCACACAAATAGAAGTCTGTTCTGTCAAATCCCCATGGGTCACCACAGCACGTCCACACCCCCAAAACATGGAAAGTAATTTCAGTATTGGGGAACCAACTACTGCACTTCATCTGAAAACATCCAGGCCAATTGTCTTCTGATGGTGTAGAACAGTGTGAAATCATCTTAGAGGAAAGTCAGACATTGGAAAGTCCACTTAATCATAGGGAATATTAATTGAGCGCTCACCAAATCCCAGGCTCTGTTTCCTCTTCACATCCACTCGAAGAGGTAAATAGCGTGATTCTCCCCACTTGCAGCAAGGAAGCCAAAGCAGAGCTAGCAAGCAGCTTGCCCATGGCCACACAGCTAAGGGGAGGCAGGGAGGGGCTGGTGTGGGGCAGACTTGAACCCAGGCCTGTTTGACTTCAGGTCCAATGCTCTTACCCACTCTGCCACATTGCCTTTCACCGTCCCCTCTGTGTCATGTGATGTGCTGAGAGTATTCGGAGTTAGAAACAGGGACAGATTTAAAGAAAATGCATGTCAGAGGAGGGCTGGTGAATATCCTGTGATTCACCAAATAAGGCCGCTCACCCCAGTCTTCATTACTCAGAGCTGTCGCTGTGCATTCCTGGGCCTTAGGGGCAAGAATGCAATCCACTAACCATCACCACTCCTTGTCCTTAGGAAGGGAAGAGAAATATTTCTCAATGAACCATTGTCATCTTGATGACAAAACCTTATATTTCTTGGCACGTATTATGTATTCCCAAGACACTTTTCCTCTTTTCCTTTCTGTCTCTGTTAATGTCCCCCCTTCATCCACTCCTCCAACCTGCCCCTTCCCACATTCAGATATGTGCACACATGCACAGGCCGTTTACTAAGCCCCTAGTGTGGACACCATACACAGAAATAAATGGAACAGGGCCTCTGCCCATGGCTCTGGACTTGAGGGAGTACACAGTCTCCTGAGGAGAAGAGACTGTTTCAAATAATGATGCACAATATCTCATGGTCATAACCTCTTCCTTGGCATAATCTCAGACAACCGGAAGCTTTTTCAGAGTCCTCTTGGCAAAAGTTTCAGTTTTCCTTCTCCTGTCTGGTATGAACCTCCTCGGGTCTCAGAGGCACCCCTTTTCTTTCATACCCTCACTCCAGTCT
The DNA here is from genome assembly GCA_028533885.1 of Nasua narica. Classification (NCBI taxonomy): domain Eukaryota; kingdom Metazoa; phylum Chordata; class Mammalia; order Carnivora; family Procyonidae; genus Nasua; species Nasua narica. The sequence goes on from CM052811.1 coordinate 65,849,879, forward strand.
TCAATATTCCAATCTTCCTTCTCCATCACTTCACCAAAAAACCTACCCTATAATTCTTGACTCATTTTCTCAAAGCCAACAGTTCTGACATGCTCCTTCTGGACTTACATGTAAATAACTGAGAGTAACACGCATCTTCGGATCCAACAGGGGCCATGAGTATCTATCCTATGCTGTTGAAGAGTATCAGGCCATTTGTGTAGGACATTACTTGATGGCAGAGTGGTGAATTCTTATATATAGCAGAAAATGTAAATGAATGAAGTAAGCCATATGGGAATTGGCAAACCGGAGATACACATTCCATCCAAAGTGGGCAGCCCCACTCAGCAACAGCCCTTTGTTACCAAGCAGTGATGCCAGGGTGACCAGAACACCCAAATTTTCAAAAAAAAAACCCCACAAGTAATGATTTTTACAGGAAGTGTTCTAATTTTTGTAAGTTAGTTCATTTTCTAAAAAGAATAAATACCTTGCTGACCAAACAAGACAAAGCTGCAGTCTAAATACAACCCACACCTGCTAGTTTGCAACCTCGGCCTCAAAGTAACACAGCAGCATTGACAGACTAGCTATGTGAGTACCAACATATGTAGGAATTTTAGCACAGTGGCCGCAGCTCAGCGTGGAAAGATGCTCTCCCTGGATGTTCACCAACCATGCTCCGGACACTAAAATAAGCATATAGCATCAGATGAGACTAACACGTGCCTCTTGGGGTGAACCAAAGACTCGAGATGTTGCTGCTAATAACTTTTCTTGTAAGCCACCCAAATCTCTAACTCTTGATGGAAAAAAAAAAAAAAAAGCTCCCGGCTGTGCATTTGCAATATCCAATCGGAATTTAAAATTACTTGACCTACATTTAGATCTTCTGACTCTGGTTTTGAGCACTGTGTTCTTGAAACAGCTGCTGTGGAGTTAAGGATTCTAACCTTGCTTGTTATTTGCCTCTGCCTTGCCTCTGAGGGCTTCCTGTAATCATAAATACAGTTGTTTTAATAGAAAATAGCAAGTTTCATGCAGAAGACATGTCTCAAAATTTGGGAAGCATTATAGGAAAGTAGGAAACCATGATTTTCTTAGGGTGGGAATCCCATTAACTTCCCACTTGAAATTCCATCTTTTCCTGGCAAGTGGAATACCTACTCCGAAAACTGGGATAAAGGGATAGATCAGTGGGTTTGGACTCAAAAGGGAAAATCTCAACAGGTTTCCTGTATGTGCAAAGCCACTTGAAATTGAGTATGTGTCAACACAGATTTAATTAACTCCCAGCCAGGACATATTGGAAATGATCCCAGAAAGTTGGGACAAAAGAGAAGGTGTTAATTTCTCAGCAGGAGAAAAAGTGCCTTTTAACTGCATTGGATTATGGCTCAGGACTGGGTAAATTTTCAGATGATCCATTTCAGGTGGGCTGAAAACAGGTGGCAATAAAAATCAACAAGTCAGTCCACGCCAATAAGTCTGGAAGATGGGACAGAGTCCAGTGATCAAAACCACAGACATTATTCAGTTATCCCATGTACAAGTAGTCCCAGATTCCCTGATTCCAGAAGGGATGGCAATGAGGTATCCTCAAGAGCTTAAAATTGGGTTTCTCTGCAAGAGTTAAAACAACTTTTTCAGGTAGTACATATTGGTATGATTATCGATTTGTTGGAGAAAGCCAAGAGGTTGAGAAGTTTGGGACTCTCAAACCCCAGTTGATAATTGATATGGACTGAATGTTTGTGCCACCCCTATTCCCTGCCAAATTTCATATATTGAAGCCCTAACTCTTCAATGTGATGATATTAGGAGGTGGAGTCTTTGGGAGGTAAATAGGTTTAGATGAGGTCCTGAGAGGGGAACCTTCCTGGAGAGATTAGTGTCCTTATAGGAAGAGAAAGAAACCCCAGGGTTCTCTCCCTCTCTACCATGTTGAGGATACAACAGGGAGACTGTCAGCACCCTGGGAGGGCTCTCAATGGGAACCAAACTGGCACCTTGATTTTGAACTCCCAGGCTCAAGAGCTATGAGAAATAAATTGCTGCTAAGCCACCCAGTCTATGATATTTTGTTGTAGGACCCTGAGTTGACTAAGACACTTGGGGAAGCAGAATTGAATACGATTGTGAAGTAATAAGCAGGCGCAAAAATCAATGATTTTGTACCTAGTTAGGAGAAAGCCTGGAACATAGAAAGAGAGTGGGAAATTGACCCTGTTTATTCATTGGTGTTAAGGTGGGAGAGGCACTAAGTCCAGGGAATGTGAACTTCCTGTTCCTGGAGAAGTGAACTCTGTTTGGGGCAGAGGTGACTCATGAAGCTACACAGTGGGCAAGACTGAATATTACCCCCAAACAGTCCACTTCTCTACACCATCATTCCAAGCTCACCAAACAACCTTTTCAAGACAAATCTGGCCTACCAAGCACAGATGCCAGGAAGGGTCTATGCAGGAAGCTCAAGCATTTCAGTCATTAAAAAGCAGTTCTTGGGGCGCCTGGGTGGCTCAGTCGGTTAAGCTGCTGCTTTAGGCTCGGGTCATGATCCCAGGGTCCTGGGGTCGAGTCCCATGTCGGGCTCGTTACTTGGCAGGGAGCCTGGTTCTCTGCCTGCTGTGCACTCTCTCTCTCTCTTTAATAGATAAAATAAAATCTTTAAAAAAAAAAAGCAGTTCTTAATTTTAAACTATTGAGAAGACGTCTGACTGCTATACATCAGTCTCCTGTGAGCTTTTTTTTTTAAAGATTTTATTTTTATTTATTTGACAGAGAGATCACAAGTAGGCAGAGAGGCAGGCAGAGAGAGGGGGAAGCAGGATCCCCGCCGAGCAGAGAGCCCGATGTGGGGCTTGATCCCAGGACCCTGAGATCATGATCTGAGCCAAAGGCAGAGGCTTTAACCCACTGAGTCACCCAGGCGCCCCTCCTGTGAGCTTTTTTAATGTGAGTCGGCCTCCCCAAGTCCAATTAACTCCTGATAATAATACAGCAAAGAGCCAGACCCAAGACAACAGTAATTTACCAACAAATTATCTTTTGGTTGAATAGCAACTCTGATTCCTTCTATGCCCCCATTTGTACCTAAAATGTTTTCCACATGCCCAGCTCTACTCTAGGTGCCCAGAGGTTATAAAGCATTGTCCTTGGCGTCTCGTACCTGCCAATCTACTTGGAAAAATTAAATTGGACCCACAAAACAATTAGAGAAAAAGATACAATAGCAGGTGATTGAGTGTCATCAGAAACCATTAAAGCTAAAAGAAGAGCACAACCCTTGGGGATTAGTATTATGATACTAGTAATCATAATATGTTTGATTTTATCACACTTCGTCATCAATCAAGCAATTACACATATTTTATCTAATTTAATCCTCCGACTGACTAGTGGAAGCAAGTGCTTTCACCCTCTCATTAAAGATGAAAAACCTAAAGCCTAGCGAGCCCGTTAGTTGGTTGAAGTCTTAGGTCTAGTTAGAAGTCGAGCCAGGCCTCAAGTCCAGGTCTTCTGATTCCAAGGTCAGTGTTCCTTCCTTTTTTTTTTTTTTTTTCTTTTTCTTTTTAAAGATTTTTGGTATTTATTTATTTGACAGAAAGACACAGCAAGAGAGGGAACACAAGCAGAGGGAGTGGGAGAGGGAAAAGCAGGCTCCACGCTGAGCAAGGAGCCCGATGTGGGACTGGATCCCAGGACCCTGGCATCATGACCCGACCTGAAGGCAGACACTTAATGACTGAGCCACCCGGGTATCCCAGTCAGTGCACCTTCTGTAATACCCAGCTGAAAACAGAAAAGGAAATGAGGTGAATCCTCATTTAGTGGGAGGAGAAAAAAACACAAACTGGTTCTGACATTCAGGGAAGCCTTCCTGAAAGAGACAGGATTTGGGGGAGAACCTACAGGATGGATGGGAGTCAGAGAAAGGGAAGAGGAAGTATTAAGCACAAGGTCAGACCTTCTTCCCTAAAATGACCTGAAGTGTCCCCAACTCCTGCCCTTGCAAGTCAAGACAAAAACAATAGTCTGTGCCATCCCTAGATCCAGGTTTTGTGGAGTCTGAAATTTGTAATATTGAAGAAAAACAATACAAATTACAAATATAAAAATACCCCAGGCCCTCTGGGACAGGCCCTTAAAAATCTTTAGCATAACATAAACCCACCTCAGGTCAGTCACTGACATTCTTAAGTCCCTAGGCTCTTTTCAGGAACCATCTGCTGATCTGTTTCCAAAACTGTGAAAGTCTCCTGTCCTCCAGAATCCGACTTACAGAAAAGGTCTGTATTATTTAGGATTTGGTTCAGCTGCAAGTAGGGACAACAACAATAACAACAATAACCATGCCACCAAACCAGTGGCATAAATGAAAGAAAAATTTAATTCTCCCCATATAAATGTAGACAGTTTGGTTTACATGGCAACTTAATGGTTATCCAGGACACAAGCTCCTTCTATCTTGTTGCTCCACCATATTTAACACATGGCTTCTACTTCATGGCCCAAGATGGCAGCTTGGGTCCAGCTATCATCTATAGCCAACATAAAGGATCAACTTCTGGAGGACATGCATATTTTTCACTTTAAGGATAGTGTCTAGGAGTTGCACACATCTCCCATGCTTGCATCTCATTGGTTAGAATTTAGTCATGTGGCCATACCAGGAACTATGGTCTTCATTCTGGATAACCATGCAAACAGCTGAATGTGAAGGGTTCTATTACTAAGGAAAGAGGGGAAATGTATATTAAGAATCAATTAGCTACAGAACTCAAGTTCCTTTGAGGAAGACTGTAGAGCTCCCAGTGAGGTCACTAAAAATGAACATGATAGTTTTTACTCTACCACTTGGAAGCAAGATCACACCCAGGCAAGAAATGGTCCATTTCATGCAACCAGCTTCAGGCCCTAATGAAAATCACTGGGGAGGAAAGCTGACACATGGCAGCTTTCACAACCATTAGTATCCTCAGCCCATTAAAGGACCTAGCTCAGGTTTCTCCAACAAATCTGGGTTCAATGCTTAGCTCTATCAGTTACCAGATCTGTGATCCTAAGGTTACTTCTGGCTGCAAATGATGGAAACTCAACTCAAATTGGCTTAAATTACAAATGGAATTTACTTCTTTGCCCCAACCCAGTTTAAGATGTTGACTAACTTCAAGAATGACTGCATACAACCACATGGCTACCTCTCGGTCTTTGACTCAGCTCCCCTCCAGAGTTGGCATCCATCCCAGGTGGATTCTCTCATCAGGAGCAGCTAGGTCACCATCAGGGCTTATAGTATCCCTATTTAGCAACTCCCCCAGAGAAGGAGAGCCATTTTTCTGATTCTCTTAACCAGAGACCCAGAGTTAAACCTGATTGTTCCAACATAGGTGATCTGCACATGTCTGAGTCCATCAAGGTGTCTCTAACTGGCCGGGGAACTGGGGTTGGCATCACCTGAATCACAAGGGCTGAGAGTGAGGGAGGAGTGGTTTTCCAAAGGAAACTGGGAGTGCTCTTAGCAGAAAAAGGGGAAATTATGCTGGTCAGGCAGAAGCAACAGAAGGTTGGGTTTTTTTCATCTCTTAGCATAACACTAACCACATCAGATAATTATAAGAATTAAATGAGATAACATGTATAAATGCATTTAGTATAATGCCAGGCATAGCAGGAGGCTCATGGATATATTTGATCTATTACAAAGAATTAAAGTCAGAAGCCAGGACAGAAACATCAGAGCAGAAAGCCAGCAAAGCAGGTGATGGTTGGGGATAGATGGAATCGTGTGGCAGGCCAGAGGAGAGAAGTCCCAGGATAAGAGTATGGGTGTTCCCAGGAGCACACCACAGCCAGAAGCAAGCTAAGCAGCTTCAGCAGGTCAGGGATCAGACCTGGAGCTGAGACAGCTATGGTAAAAGGAGCAAGGACCAGATATCAGGCAGGCCCCTGGACAGAATCAGAAGCCACTTAGAAGGGTTTGAATGAAGCATTGAATGAAAGGCCTCTTTTAGGGAGGCGTAGTCAGAGTTAAGTGAACCCTAATGAATATGAAGGGCCCAGCTTGCAGCCAAGAGGGTGGCATTTTCCATCCCCCCCCTCCCCCCCCCCGCTCTAGGGGCCAGGGGAGGAATTGCTGAATGCCAGTGAGAACTGGAGGCCCCGCATAAGGAGGGGCCCCCTGGCAAGAGCTGATTCGCAGAGGAATACAACCCCTACCCAAACCAGAGCTCTCTCCTCCAGCTTTCTGTCTGCCTGCCTGTGACTCCTCTTGGCCAACGCAGAGCACAAAGGAACTAGGGTGATCAATCTGCCAAGGTTGCCTTCTGAGAACACAGATGAAGGCAGAGATCTGGAGAAAAGAATTAACCATCTAGTATAGGGTTGGGGGTGGGGGAATGAAATAGATGAAGGGGATTAAGAGTGTACTTATTTTGATGAGCACTGAGTAATACGTGGATCTGTTGAATCACTATATTGTATACCTGAAATGAATGTAACACTATATGTTAACTACACCGGAATATTTTTTTAAAGTTTATTTTCATATGTAATATATAGAATTTCTAATATCAGATCAGAAAATGTGTTTATTTATAGGTCATAATGAATAAATACAACCTACACTAAAATATATTTTGTCATCAAACTAGCCAGTGTCTAGTATATCATATTTAATATATTTGTTTACAAAGTATGTTTCTTTCCCTTATCAATTTAAGTAGAACTAATGCTAATTTGGTTTAAAAAGTGGGGGGCACTTGGGTGGCTCAGTCAGTTAAGCATCTGCCTTCAGCTCAGATCATGATCCCAGGGTCCTGGAATAGAGTTCCACATCAGGCTCTCTGCTCAGTGGGGAGACTGCTTCTCCCTCTCCCTCTGCCTGCTGCTCTACCCACTTGTTCTTTCTCTCTCATTCTTTCTCTCTGTGTCAAATAAATAAATAAATGAATAAATAATCTTAAAAAAAAAAAGAATATAGTCCAGCCACATCAATGACTTCTAGAAGGGACCCTAATCCATGAAATCTTCTGCCCCTGACACAAAACTGTAGGGAAAGGAGTGACATTGACTTTTCCTCCTACTCATAATCTTCCAGCACTGGAAGAATGACATTAACTCCAGAAGGTCAAGAAGGTTTGAAGCCCCAGGAACTCTGGGCAACCCAAATTTCTCATGGGCAGACAACTGTCCCCCCATCCCAGCCTGGCAAGCCGACCTTACCAAGACCTTTACCTCAAAGTCTTCTTTCCAAGGCCTGAGCCAATGAGATGGTGATTGGCAGCAGAGTTGGGGAAAGTCTTGATCTGCAGGGAACTGGACTAGTCTGTGTTTTACTCCTGGAGAGAGCCTCTAAAGACCTGCATATCCAGTGGATGTAGTTATGACCTCTTACAACTATCTCCAATCTCCTATGCCTAGTCCATACAACTGGGCTTCTGCTTCCACTCTTCATGCGTCTCCTAGTTCCTAGCATACTTGGGACACTGGCCTAAATTCCAGTCTGTTTGGCCTTACACTCTGAAGGCTGTTTTCCCAGCATGGTCCTGGTCCATTGTACAATGGTGCTTACTAAATGTTTTTTGAGAGGGTCTAAAGTATAGGGGTTCAGAGTACAAACCCTAAAGCCAGTGGCTCCACCACTTACTGTGTGCCTTTGTGTAAGTTACTTGATATCTCTTTTCCCTGTTTCCTTATCCATAAAATAGGGACAATAATAGTACCTACTTCATAGAGTTGTGATAATTAATTAACAGCTCTAACGTGCTTAGAACATGTTTGACACATAGTCAGGAACTAATGACTTTTACCTAGTATTACTACATTTTGAATGAATGAGAGTTGAGCTGGTTGTGGCAGAAACAAAGGCTGAATTCAGGAAGCTGGTCTTGAATTATTAAGCTCCTCCTCTATGAGTGGGAAAAAATGACCAATATATCTTCTTAATTATATTCTACTTGGGTTTGGGGGTATCTCCCTGGGAGGTTCCTCCCTTGATGATGCGAAGCCATGCTCCACGTGCTTTTGTGATTATGCTCATTAACAGGATGAGAAGCGAGGTTATTTTTGGTGTGTCTGGAGACAAATCAGAAAGTCCATAAGAACTAAATTAATCTTTCAAAAGTATCTATTGGTGATCAGTGTGTGTTTACACAGACTCTTTGAACATGATGAAGGCATTGTATGTGCTGCACGCTCTGGTGAAACCAGCTTTCTGGAGGCTGAGGAATGTTTAGAGAACTTGTCGAAATAGCTCTTTTAAGCCAGCGTAATAAGCAATGCCCTCCCTGTCCCTCTTTCCAGGGTCTGCCATCACTGACAGTCCCACATGGATGGCTCAGCCCTAGACGGCAGTCAGGGAAGCCAAGGATGGGAGAAATTGAGCCACCCTTACCATGACTTAATATATAAAGCAAAGAATGAAAACAATCCCCTCTCCTCCAGATCATGGTGAAATTTGGTAATTAAACTTAATTCAACCTCTAGAGCCCCACCATCTCTTTTTTACTTTAAAAGATTCATTAAAGTTGTAAGTATGCTTTCCCAGTTCCTCTCTTGCCACTTCCTGTTTCCATGTTCAGGCCCCCTCACCGTCAGCAAATAGGGTGGGGTTTCTCTACATCACCTTCTGAGGGTCTTCCTGCCACTTTCCTGTCTGGAGATCTCTGACATCAGAGTTGAAGCCCAGAGCCCCTCCTCATATTTGTCTATCCAATAAGGGGATGAAAGCTGAGTCCTTGAAGTGTTGGAAGGAATCTTACATATCACCTAGAATCGTCACTTCGATCACTTGTTAAGGAAGCTGTAGTCCAGGGAGGAGACAGGACTTATACAATGGCTGTTTTAGATCCAAAAATTCTATTTAGATCTCAAAACTTTCATGTATGTTTGCATACATTTATTCCTCAACTGAGATATCCGATGAATATTTTTGTGTATCTATGGCCTGCTGAGCAGTATGTAAGTAAGATAGAGCCCTTCCCTCAGAGCTTTTATTCTCTCAGGGCACATAGGCCATAAGTGGACCATTTCCACAGAGATTTACAGCCCAGTGCTCTGCCCCTAAATCTCACAGCTGGTATTTGGACAACAAATTTGACTCTTCTTGTCTCTAGAAAATGATACATCTGCAGTTGTGATACACACCACTTACAGCCATTCTGACAAGAATAACAATAGCACCACCACTCACTTTAATCCATCTGATCTGTGATGACAAAAACAAAAACGAAAATTCACATACCTAAGCACCATTTGTCCCCAGAAAGGTTGTGTGAGTAAAGAAAGAGCATGGCCTTAGGAACCAGAAAGACCTGGATTTGAAACTCTGTTCTATTGTTAATACCTCATGGCTGTGGGGCACCTGGGTGGCTCAGTCAGTTAAGTGTCTGCCTTCAGCTCAGGTCATGAACCCAGGGTCCTGGAATCGAGCCACACATCAGGCTCCCTGCTTGATGGGCAGCCTGCTTCTCCCTCTCCACCACTTGTGCTTCCTTGTGAGTGCTCTCTCTCTCAAATACGAAAGATATTTTTTTAAAAATACCTCATGGCTATGTAATGCTGTGTAAGAGACTTTGCCTCTCTAGCCTTAGTCATCCATAAAAAAATTTCCTCTTCTATAAAAAGGAGCTGATAATGCTGCTTCATAGGGTTATCTAGGATTAAATGAGATAATGAATGCAATGCACTCAACATGGTGCCTGACACACCACAGAGCTCAAAAAACATCAGTAGCTTTTCTTTCTCTGCCAGTCCCTTTTCCACAGTTAGCACTGGCAGTTCCATCACTGGTACCTTTGAAGTAATCATGGCATTTAGGAGCCTTAGTAAAATGAAGCATCTAAGGGAAGGATCTGGTCACAAAGAAAAACTCAGAACACTTTTCCTTTTGTTTCCTGGAGGTTTTTTTTTGGTTTTTCTGTTTTGTGAAAGCTACTTTCTTTGCCCATTTATCAATAAGCGTTAGAGTCTGCCCTCTAGTGGTTGTGGTGCACAGTGCCAGTTTTGCTCATGGCGATTCAGCCCCCCAAACTTCCCCCATGAGATTAACCTTCAGTGGTGCCTCTTTATCTCGGCAGAAAAATTAAACAGGAACAGCTGTGACTAAAGTTAATGAGGTTGATTCTTTAACATAGAGGTTAATCCTGGCTGCACATTCAAATCACACACACACACACAACACACACACACAAATACAAAATCAATGCCTGGGTCCCACTCCAAACCAGTTGAATCTGAACCTTTGGGGAGAGGTTTTTAAAAGTCCCCAGGTGATTCTGATGAGTAGCCAGGTCAGAATCCGAACTTTCAAAACTATTAGAACCTGACAAATGACAGCAAAGACTATCCCCCTGATGCCAGCCCTCCCAGAAGCTCTCTATGCTGTCCTTGCTGAAACTGGTTTTGGTCTCCTCTTGGGGAGTTGCTTTCAGACCACATGGCATATATTTTGGAATGATCTCAGTACTGGCAAATTTTTGTCTTTTGACAGTGGATTTGAGTTTGAATAAAAATCCTAAAGTGATTCTAAAATCAAGCCAGCTGAATATGCAGGGCCATTTTGCAAGATAAGCTGGGTAAGACCATTTTTGGTCAAAAACAACATATGGCCGAGGGGATGGATTTATCTCATGCGCCTCAAAACCGACACAGTGGCAATTCTAAAAGAGGGCCCCAACATTTTTATTAGTAACAGCTGTATTGGAGCCTGTGCACTGCTCCCCAAAGTACCGTCTTTAAAAGACAATATTCACCTGGACATGTGAAGTCTGGAGGAACTATTAAAAATCTGCCTCATTCCTTAAGGGCTAAACCTACATTCCGAACTGAGAGAGGGGAAAACTGGCGGAAGGGTAAGAACAGGACAGCCCCTGGGTTTTATGGAACTCTGGTCATCATCCAACACCGTCAGAATCCAATTTGCCCCATCAGAGAGGGCCTCCCCGAGGGCTGGCAGAGCAGTGGCCTGCATGGGGAGCTGCGGGAGGTCTCTGTCCAGGAGCACCAGGACTTGGCTTTTTGGGAACCTCGGTGGCTAAGTGAGATGACTAAATACTGCATTGTGATTTTTGTTGGCCCTCTAAGCCCTCATAATGAAATTCTCTAATGCCGTATCAGATAAATCCGAACTGGTGAGAACACAAGACACCGGTAAGGCCTTATCATCCATCATAAATCAATGATGGATGGACTTTATTGGACTTTATTTCCAACTCCAATATTTTGCAGTAATTTTCTTTCCCAAGTAGAGATTTTACTCCTGTCTTCCATTCCTCAATCTAATGTGATCAGTAACCATTGGGCCTTCCTGCCAGTCTCCTGTCTCTACGAAAGCATTTCCCAATGTGTATTCCAAGGAATGCTGATTTTGAAGCACCAAGTCATTTACTCCTTTATTCCATAAGGATTTATTGAGCACCTCATGTATTCCAGGCAGGGGCAGATCTAGGTTCTGTGGGACCTGAAGCTGCTAACAATCACCGAGTTCCCTTCTAATAGAAAGAACACAGAATTGTGAATACAAAAGTAGTTCCTGGGCTTTGGAAGGGATATCCCAGAGCTTAAACTCTATTACTTCACGGTGCCTTTGTGAACTGTTCCAGGCTGTGGGGTTATAATTGTGAATAAAAGATCTGCCCACGTGGAGCTTATATTCTGAAAAGGTAGAAATAAGAATGAGAGATTAATTGAATACAGAGGAGAAAAAAAAAATCCATGGCTATATGTTTAGGAACTAAGGACCTAAAGTAAACTAAACTTTAGTTTAGTAAACTGAAGTAAATCGATTTCTTCATTTAAGGGCTTCTCAGGGCCATTAGAAGGCTGATGTGCTCTCTGACCCTCCAAGAGGGGGACTGTGTGTGCATCATTCCCCAGCATTATTTATCAGAGAACCCTTCTTTTGTGAGGCATCCCTGGAGTCTAAATTCTGTGAAACCCTCTTTGGAGGAATCCTGCTCTGTAATGGACTGGTAACTCAGCACATGACATCATCCGTCTTTCGCGGCTGTGAAACTGGGTCCCCTTCTTGTTTGGGGAAAGCATTTGGTTCTTGCACTAATGAAATAATTTAAATCATTTCTCATTATTTTGGTTTTCTAACTCGCCCTCTACTGTTTTAGGCATTTGGAACACTTGCCTGCTTCCAACATTTCAAACTATACATCTCAAAATGCACGTTGCAAAACTTTTCCAATCAGGCCTCAGATTTTTACATGGCATGGGTTCTGCTTAAGGTAACGTGAATTCACCTTATGAGGGATTCTCAAATTTAGAAATGCAAAATACCAGGACGCTTCGTGGCTTCAAAATCATCTGTTATCCTGAAGAATCACAGAAGAGTCAGCATTTGGGGTCATAAATCTGCCTTCGCACCTCTCTCCAACCCCTCCACCAGGGCGAGAAGGCTCTTGTGTGAGGCCTTGCTTTCCAGTGGTAAGAATTATATTTGTCTCGGGTGCTGGTTCCAGAGACATCTGTGATGGCAGCCCATCCAGCTCTGTTCTCAGGGAGCTAACTTTAGCAGCAGATTCTGCATCTGCTGGCGGAGTTTGACACAGCATATGTTTTCCAAAGCAGCCCTTCCCAATAGCTGACTCCCTTCTCATGTGAGGACATTTAATATATCCTGAGAACTAATCAGCTCCCCCCCTTCCCAAACGTTTAAGCTATTTTTAATTTCATCCAATTTAACAAGCAGTCATGTCTGGAGCCCATCTTTTGATTTCAAAATAAATAAGAAAGAGTTTCTCTGACTCACAATAGATTTCACCTCTGGGAAGGCCAGGAAATTTATCCACACCTTTCTCCAAGTAAAGTCCTTCTCTCACATGCTTCCTGACATTCTTGTTAACCCTTTAACCTCTCCAAGAGATTAAATACAAGTGGACCACCATTGTGATGGTTTTAAAATATGTCTATGATTTGTTCACTTCTTCTCTCTTCAAAAGGTGGAGCTTAATACCCCTCTCCTCGTGTGTGGTCTGGACTTAGTAACACACATCTTACAAAGGGAAGTGTGTGACTTCCAAGGCTGGAGAATCAAAGGCCCTGTGGCCTTTGTCTTGGATCACTCACTCTAAGGAAAACCAGCTGCCATCACGACACCATTCAGGCAGATCTATGGAGATATTCTCATATTGAGGAACTCAGACCTCCTACCAATAGTTAGCCAGGATGTTGCCCCTGACCCTGTGAGGGAGCCATCTTAGAAGTGGATGCCCATCAAGGCTTCAGAAGACTGTAGCCTCAGCCAACTTCTTGACTTGCATCACATGAGTCTCTGAGGCAGAATCACCCAACTGAGCCACTCCCAGGTTTGTGACCTACTGAGTGAGATATGTATTATTATCTTAAGCTATTAAGATTTGGAGTAATTTGTTACACAGCAATAGATAACTAATACAACCATCTTACGGGTTCTTATATGATGTCCCGACTGCACTCCCTGAGGTTCTTGTCTGTTTGCCTGAAATAGTTGGGCTGGATTGGCCAGGAACATAATTACCATAGTAATGGAAAGGATGTCGAGGGCCTTTAGTGAGTAAAATTAAGTTCTACTAAATATAGTAGAACTAGCTTCTGTTGGCCCCAAGTCCCACTTTCAAGATTCCCAATGCTGTGGGGGAATGGGGGAGAGCCCACAGCACTCCCCCTTCAATCCTGTCTGCTTCCCCCAGGCCACAAAACTGCCACGGCGTATCTCCGAGGCCCATCTTCACGCTCCTCCAGACCACTGTCCAAGCCACCACTATTGTCCACCTCTCGGAAACTTGACTGAATCACATTCCCTGGGGTCCTGGTATTGTCACTGTATGCTGGGCTATCTAACAGCAGTCTTCCCCTCCATTAGCATCTCTTAGAGGTATCCCAAAGCAAGGTCAGAGCTGCTTGACCTATACACACAACTGTCCCTCTGCAGGGAGGCTGCCATCACTGGGGTGCTGCGTGCAGGTAGCAGCGGGATCACCAGAGAAGGACCCCCCACAGCGCTATTGTTGAATTTGGCTAATCACATGTAATACTAGTTCTTCAGAGTAAATTCTCCCCCAGACCCAGTAGGACCCTCCTTGCATTTTTTTGTTCTAAGACTATTTTTTTTAGAACAGTTTTAGGTTCACAGCAAAATTGAGGTGAAAGTACAGAGATTTCCCACATACCTCTCCTCACACTTGCATGGCCTTCCCCTGGAATCAACACCTCCCACCAGAATGGTACATTTGTTACAACTGAGGGACCTACGTTGACACATCATTATCACCCAAGCCCATAGTTTACTTTAGGGTTCATTCTTGGTGCCATATATTCTATGGGTTTAGACAGATGTATAATGACATGTATCTATCATAATGGTATCATACAGAGTATTTTCACTGCCCTTAAAATCCTGCGTGCATCTCCTATTCATCCATTCCCTCACCCCAACCCATGGTAACCACTGATCTTTTCACTGTCTCCATAGTTTTTCTGGAATCTTCCATAGTCAGAATCATACATAGGTAGCCTTTTCAGTGTGGCTTCTTTTACTTAGTAACATGCATTTAAGGTTCTTCCATGTCTTTTCAGGGCTTGATAGTTCATTTCATTTTAGTGCTGAAAAATGTTTCTCTGTCTGGATGAACCACGGTTTGTTTATCCGTTCATCTACTGAAGGGCATCATAGTTGATTCTAGGTTTGGGTAATTACGAATAAAGCTGCTATCAACATACATGTGCAGGTTTTTGTGTGGAAATAAGTTTTCAACTCCTTTGGGTAAACACCAAGGAACATGATTGCTAGATCATATGGTAAGAGTATGTTTAGTTTGTAAGAAATGCCAAACTGTCTTCCAAAGTGGCTGTGCTGTTTTGTACTCCCACCAGCAGCGTATGAGGATTCCTGTTGCTCCACATCCCCGCCAGCAATTGGTGTTACCGGGGCTCCAGATTTGGGCCATTCTGATAGATGTGTGGTGATATCTCATTGTTGTTTTAATTTGCACTTCCTTGATGACAGATGATGTGGAGCATCTTTTCATATGCTTATTTGCTCTCTGTAGTATCTTGTTGTCTGTTAAGGTCTTTGCCTCTATTTTTAGTTGAGTTGTTTGTTTTCCTTCCTTGAGTTTTTAAGAGTTCTTTGTATGTTTTACATACCAGTCCTTTACACCCTCCTTGCATCTTTAGTAACTACCATCATCAGCAAACACCAGTAAGTCCATCAAACATTCTTACACAAAAAAAAAACCAAAAAAAACAAAAAACATTCTTACACAAATATAAATCCTAGTCACTTATCTTAAAAAGCTCTTTGGTCCCCATAACAATGAAGTAACACGTGATGAAGCTCACAGTTTCTCATCTTCATAGCCTTATTTATTTATTCATTTATTTTTTTTAAAGATTTTATTTATTTATTTGAGAGACAGAGAAAGTGAGAGAGCATGAGAGGAGAGAAGGTTAGAGGAAGAAGCAGACTCCCTGTGGAGCTGGGAGCCCGATGTGGGACTCGATCCTGGAACTCAAGGATCATGACCTGAGCCAAAGGCAGTTGCTCAACCAACTGAGCCACCCAGGCGCCCTTTATTCATTTATTTTTAAAGATTTTATTTATTTATTTGACAGAGAGAGAGCAAACACAAGGGGAAAGGCAGGCAGAGGGAGAAGGAGAAGCAGACTCCCCACTGAGCAAGGAGCCCGATGTGGGGCTCAATCCCAGGACTCTGGGATCATGACCTGAGCCAAGGGCAGATGCTCAGCCGACTGAGCTAAGCAGGCGCTTCTTCATAGCCCCATTTAAAACAACAACAGGATGGCTCAGTGGGTTAAAGCCTCTACCTTTGGCTCAGGTCATGATCTCAGGGTCCTGGGATGGAGCCCCACATCAGGCTCTCTGCTCAGCAGGGAGCCTGCTTCCCCCCCACAACCACCCCCCTGCCTCTGCCTGCCTCTCTGCCTACTTGTGATCTTTCTCTCTCTGTCAAATAAATAAATAAAATATTAATAAATAAATAACAACACTGCTAAGACAAGTATATGTGTATATGTTGGTGGGGAAAGGGACGTTGTTAAGCAGTGACTGGCCTCCCAATGGTTTCTTTCTGGAAAGAATGATACTGTATTTATAAATCACCAAAACCTCAGTTTACTTTAAATTCCCCCCAAATACATTGTGTAGCACACTAATTCTGCAGGGTGTTGGGGGTAGGGTGGGTGGGATTCTGTAGTAATCTTTGGGAAATGCTAGAGTGAAGGTGCTTCTCTATAGTTGGACTCCTTCAAGCTTTTTGTATGCTAATTTTCATCATGAGGCACTAAAATAAAGGTTTAGGTTGCATGTGTTATGTTTCCCAAAGTTACTTCACCACAGAGCATCTCATGCAACTAGTTTTATATGTAACTCTGTAAAATGCTGGGTGAGACCCAGCCCCAAAGAAAATGGAATGTGGCAAAATCTTTTAATGTGTCACCTGCACCAGCTCAGCCAGGTTACCCAAGCTTTGATTTGCTCCCAATAAGTCCTCTTCTTTTTTTTTTAAAGATTTTATTTATTTATTTATTTATTTATTTGAGAGAGAGAGAGAACATGAGTGGGAGTGGAAAGACAGAGGGAAAGGAAGAAGATGGGGCTCAATCCCAGGACCCTGAGATCATGACCTGAGCCAAAGGCAGACACTTAGCCGACAGCCATCCAGGTGCCCCTGCTCCCAATACATCTTAAGAATGTGAGGGGAAGATTGTTCCTTAAAGATATAGATCTGAGGTCCAAAGACTCTTTAAACCAAAATAAAGGACAAAAGGAATACAAAAACAGAAGGAATACAAGGGTGCTCAATAGTTATTTGTTGGTAGATGAAATCCGGATTTGCTCTCACTCATTAAGCTAGAAGAACTAAGATGTCCCACCTCAAACCCTAAATTGGAAGCCGGGGACACCAAGGCAGAGAACTATCCTAGCCAAGGCCTAAATCCCATCCTTCCCTTTCAAAACACCTCCATAAAGAAGGTAGGAGATGGGGGAGGGAGGGAGAGAAAAAAACTTTATTCTTTCAACATTGACCCATTTTGTTCAGGTCTAACAACTCAAAAGCAGCAGAGTCATTGAAACATGGATTGTAAAACTATAACACTCCTCAATTACTTCTTGTTGGCCAGACAAGCAAACCTATTATTTGACAATGCATCATGCTCCAAGATAGTAAACTTTATCATACAGAGGTCATGAGAAAAAGACCACAGGTACAGTTTGCTAACCTCCACTAGATAATTTTTCACAGTTATCATCCAAGCACTGTAAAAGCACAAAAGATATGTTATCTTCGGGCTCAGTTTATTATAACGTGTGGGTGAAACTCCCTATAAAACCACTTACTAGGTAACTGTTGCACGTTCTCCTGCACAGAAAGTCAAATCAGTAAAACATCTTTTTGACAGTGTCTTTTTAAGTGTCAGGAATAAAAGGACGTGCTCTTAAAGGAGAGGTAGCACACTATTTATCATCCCCCCTCACTTTCCCACACGTACACACACAGATCCCCATCGCCTCTCTGCATGCCAGAGACACTCAAAGGAATCCTTCTCAGTAGTCTCGTTTCTTTTACAGCTGAGTATTTCATGGCAGAATTGTTAGTGGATAAAGCTGCAAGTAACATTAACTCAAGATACTATAGGTGCCAGCATTTCAAGTACTAGTCATGGTATTTTTTTCTGCCGGAGTCTTAATGTTGAGTAAGACCCAGGAAACACAAAATAAAAGGATGATGGATTCCTTCAGCAAATGTTCTCAAGAGTCTCAGATTTAATATCAGAGCCTAAGAGAGGTTTTCTAACTATTGCTTGAAACTTGGATTCTTTTTTAAAGAAGCTACCTCTCTCCACAATAATGTCTTCATGGTCCCCAGGGTCACTTTAGCAGGGTGGGGCAAGTCTTGGATGATTAAACCCCAGGATGTATAATGACATCCCAGGAAACTCTGGGTTCATAATCTTATCCCCAAAAGGAAAGACAAGTTAAACAGTGTGGGATGGAGGATTCCTCCCAGAATGCAGTTCTCTTTAGAATTCGTTTCTTCCAAAAGTCCAACGAGTCTAGGAGCCTCATTATCCATTCAAGGCAAGGAAGCAGCTTTGTAGATTGGTATACATAAGAGCAGTGATTTTCAAAGGAAACCATCAGTAATTTGGGGGGCTAGTTATGTCTCCCCACAAAAATCTGCTGAATAAATATTGAGGAGCTTATGTGTTCCCAATATAAAATAGGGACTGTGGGAGAACCAAAAAAAAATAGAATATGCAGTTCTTATACTGAAAATTTTATAATTTTGTCAAAGAGATAAGACTTTTACACAGAGGACAAAGAACAATTAGCAAAACGCTAAATTGAATGTCTTCCAGTTAAAATGTTTCTTCATTATCAAAATATGCTTGGGTACCAGTGAAGGGTTGTGTATAGAGTTCCATTACCTGGAGCTGAGCTCAAAAATCAACTCAAGGAACCTGAAGTACAGCTATGAACGCTTAAGGCTAAGCAAAGCCTCATTTCCAAAACCTTTCCCTATATCCAACCATGTTGAAAGGACTTTGAGCCTTTTCTAGTGAATTTCCCAAATATTCAACATCCAGTCATTCATTAAATATTTATGGAGCACTCTCTGTGGGCTGGGTACATGGGATACAGGAGTCAAAGACCCAATCCATGCG
Organism: Nasua narica; assembly: GCA_028533885.1. NCBI lineage: Eukaryota > Metazoa > Chordata > Mammalia > Carnivora > Procyonidae > Nasua > Nasua narica. Next base: position 65,868,539 of record CM052811.1, read on the forward strand.
TTCCCAGGATACAGACATAGACATAGGATCCATTCCAGGCCTAAGTGAATCATGCATTGGGATATCTAAGCCAGACCAAGTAGGATTACAGAAAATTTCTCAAAAGAAAATGATATCTAGGGGCGCCTGGGTGGCTCAGTTAGTTAAGCAACTGCCTTCGGCTCAGGTCATGATCCTGGAGTCTCTGGATCGAGTCCTGCATCAGGCTTCTCTGCTCAGCAGGGATTCTGCTTCTCCCTCTGACCTCTCCCTTCTTGTGCTCTCTCTTTCTCTCAAATAAACAAACAAACAAACAAATAAATCTTTAAAAAGAAAGAAAGAAAGAAAATGATACCTGAATTGAGGTATGAAGGTTAGTGAGGGTTAGCCAGGTGGAAAAGGGTGAAGGAAAAGGATGCAGCATGCACAAGGACCAAGAGGCTTGGGAAGGATTGGTATAGTCAGAGAGCTGCAAGTCATTTCATTTGTTTGGCAACGAAGAAGTAGGAAGAATTCAGAGGAAAGCAAAGATCATTTAAGCTCAGGGATCTGGGGAGGCTTCATGGAGGAGGTGAGGTTTGGAGCTGAACCTTAGAAAATGGATAGAATTTCAGTTACATGAAGTGGGAAGATAGGGAGGGGGGTGATGTTCCAATAGTCCTGTTTCCTGCACTCTGCCTGCCATGAATAGGTGCTCAAAAAACATATGTTAAGGGGCGCCTGGGTGGCTCAGTTGGTTGAGCGGCTGCCTTCGGCTCAGGTCATGATCCCGGAGTCCCGGGATCGAGTCCCATATCGGACTCCCGGCTCTGCGGGAAGTCTGCTTCTCCCTCTGACCTTCTCCCCTCTCATTCTCACTCTCTCTCTAATAAATAAAAAAAAAAAAAACATATGTTAAAAAGGTAAACCAAGTTATCAAGGCAGAAGAGTGAGCTCAAGGTGTGTTTGGAAGAGTTAATAGTCTGATTTGTTGGGAGCCTAGAAAGACAGAGAAGGTATGAGATAAGGCAGCAAAGGTAAACTGAGACCAAATTAATGAAGTCTTATCTCTCAGTTAAGGAACTTAGGGAAAAGTTCCAAGAAATGGAGAGGCATCACTGAATTTTGAGTAGGATAGTGGAAGACCAAAATGTGCTACCGACATCTCTTAGTAGGATGGAGAAAGTGGGGGCCAAAGTCCAGAAACCAGTTAAGACACGAAGGATGCAATCCAGAGTGAAAAAATTCAGTGCCCAGCTAGGTGAGGGCAAAAGGGAGGAAGAAACATGCAGGTTAACAGGTTAGAGGTAGAAAGGAAGACTCTGAGGAGAGGAGTGACAAGGCTCCATATTCCAGATATGTGATGCTGCACACAAAACCACCCTAAACTTAGTGTTTTAAAACAACAATCTTTATTTTACTTACAAATATACAATTTGGGCAAGGATTGGTAGGGAAGGTTTGTCTGTGCTCCAAGAAGGGTCAGCAGGGGCAGCTACCTAGGGCTGGAGGACCCTCTCCCCAGATGGCTCACTCATATACCTGGCACGTCAGGGCTGTCAGTTGCTGGGAGCCCAGCTGGGGCGGAGGGGTGGTATCCTCTGTGTGTCTGGGCTCCCTCACAGCATGGTAGTTCCTTCTGAGAGAAAGGTTGGTGGGGCTGTATGTCTCTTATGACCTGGCCTCAGAAGCCACACCACCTTATTTCTGCCATTCTCTGTTAGTTGAAGCTGTCACAAAGGCCTACCCATTTCTAAGGGAGGGAGCATAGACTTCACCTCACAATGGGAGAGTGACAAGATTTTGGAAGCAGAAATGGAACAGGAAATGTTGTGGCCTGTATTGTGGCCTGTTTTGAATGGTGTCACCCCACAATTCGCATCCACCCAGGACCTCAGAATGTGACCTTACTTAGAAATTGAGGCTTTGCAAAGGTAATTAAGTTGAGGTTCGAATGAATTAGGGTAGGCCCTAAATCCAATGATGGTTGTCCTTATAAAAAGAGGAGATGATCTGCAAACACAGAAGAGACAGGGACAGGGAAGGCCATGTGAAGAGAGACACAGACACCAGGGTTATGCTGGCTCAAGCCAAGGAATTCCAGGAGACCCCAGAAGCTGGAAGAGGTGAAAGAAGGATCATGCTTTGGAGGGACCATGGCCCTGCCAACGCCTCGTTTTCGGACTTCTAGTCTCCAGAACTGTGAGAGACTACATTTCTGCAATGGGTGGTCATTTGTTAGGGCAGCGCTGGAAACTAATACTGGGCCCTTTTTGAAGAATACCACCGGCTACACTCGGCGGCTTGACGATTGGACGTCTGGTCCTGAAATGTCACATCAGGAGGAAAAGCCAACCTCGAGGAGTAGGTTTCAGGATTCGCTCAGTGGAGTTTGTCAGGTGCAGCGAATGCCGGGATGGCACTTGTTTGACATAGGGCTGTTGCCGGCAGGACCGGGCTGGGACTAGAGACACAGTGTTTAAATCCCGGCCATCCGCAGGAAGCTCGGCACAAAGTCAAACGTCCTCTGCATTACCACTTCCTCTTGGGACTGAATCAGGTGACCGCACATGTTTGTACGCTTTAATTATTCATGGTGCACAGTCTAAAGCGGTGTTCAACCAGCCTAATGAGTCGAGGTGATTGAATCAAAGGGGAAGGGGATTTGAGCCCCGCATGGAGAGTTTCTAATAGACTTCTCTCGAGTTTACAGCTGAAGGGAAGAACGGTTCCCTCTGCCTTCTAATAGACTAACAAACCTCTCTAAATCTTCTTCCAAGACCCCAGAGGTACCCGCCAGTTGCTCTTTCATTCGAGAGCCAAAATGAGCACAATAAGTTTTGTGGCTGGCACAGATGAAATTAGGAATTTGTTAGTGAAATGTTCTATACGCTGATTTTCCTGACAACTCTCTCATGGTCGTAGATGGCGGTCCCTGATCAACCAGATGCCAATTAAAAGAGAGCAGCCGTTTCCCTCATCCAAATATTTCCACTTTACTCAAAATGGATTCCAAACAGTCCTGGGGTTCTCGGGGAGGCTTTAAATCCTTTTTCTTAGCTAGACAGCACTTTAGGTTTTCTGTTTAAGATTCTCACCATGGCAAAGCTCAAAAAGAATCATACCTTGGTTTGGTTGGCCTCCCTGCCCACCCCTCCTCCACACTTCTTGGTAGGGCATTTATTAATTTAGATTTCCTGGGAACTCAGGTCCCTCCTGGCCGGGGTTGGTAACAAAATCTATTAAAGATAATGAATTTTTTTCCTAAACTTTTTGGGCTGATCATTTTCCTAAAAGGTGCAGAGGGACAGAATTTTCTTTGCAAGGTACTAAGCCGAGACCATGGCAGGCGAGTCCTTGGAGGATTCTCTGAGGATGAGGAGAAGATGGAGAGAGGAACCAGAAGACACTCCCTGGGGAGGAAAATGGTAGGGGGTGGAGAGAGCCAAGGAGGAGGGAGAGAAAATGGTGAGGGGGAAAAGAAAGACACAAAGATCCCTTGCTGCCTCAAGACCATTGAAGATGCTACAAGTGCTCCATAGGTTTTGAGAGTAGGTAAGGCAGAAAGCTGCACATAGTTGGGGCACTTGTGGAACAGGGATGGGCATCTGTGAACTCCAAAAAGGCAGGACTGGAGCAGATCACCGGCCAGCCTCAGAAAGGCTTGCTGCAGAACCCAAAAAAGTTCCTGTTCTCATCTTCATCCTCCCAAGTGAGGGCAACACTCTTTTAAGAACTTGGGGAATAGGAGAGGGGCAGAGGGGGTCTGACAATTTTATATACCAGTCTTTAAATAAAGACTAATTTTTTTTGATAAGGCAAGTGGTTTGCTGGTTATACTTGTAGTAGAAATTTAAGTCCATAGTTTTTCCAAATTATAGAGAATAGTGAAATTAACAATTCAGCTAACATGTAGTATTTACCAAGAATTCTGTCAAGTAGTCTATGTTCATTTGCTTATTTAAATCTCACAAGTTCTCTGTGAGGTCAGTACTATTATTAGATGAGAGAACGAAGGCATAGACAGGTCACAAAATTTGCCCAGGGTTACTCAGAGTGAGGTCGTCCAATACCAGAGCCCATCTTTTTAACACTTACTTTCTACGACCCCATTGTCTAGACAGTTGTCACACACATTAGAAGGCATACCATACTGAGTATGAGAGAACTAGGAGATTCTTCACTGAAGGCCTCTGGCATGTTGTGGAGTCAAGGTTGCAGGATCACATTTAAAGCTGCAAGGGCTTTAGCAAGCATTAATCTCACGGTAGGGGGAGGGGAACTGAGGCAATAGGGATGATTTGCTCAAGGTCACACAACTACTTTGTGGCAGAGCTGGGTTAGAATCAGAGCCTCCTAACTTCCGGCCTGAGGCAAGGATGAATCATGTGTCAACACTGCTCCACTCCCAGAATTGACCAATGGTGCCATCAACTGAGAAGTGTGTGGAAGGATACAGGTGTGCTGCCCCAGAGGAAGGAGGAGCCCAAGAGAAAGAGCTGGTCACAGCAGCCCACAGAATAGACACCTGGGAGAGAGAGAGAGAGGGCGTGTCTTTGCTTTACTCTCACCTTCTGGGAACGTAGACCCCGGATCCCAGGTCTGCTGTTGGGAACACAGAGGGAAAGAAGGTGTTGATGAACCAGCCCTCCAAGAGCTGGAAAGTTTATCTGAACAAATGGTAAAGGAATTGGAGTCGCAAAGAGAGCTGAGCTGCAGAAGGGCTTCTTATTTGTGTTAACAAAACAATCAAACCTTTCCTTAGATCCCTTTATGGCGGAATAAGAAGGCTTTGGGGGATCCCAGCATACCTGTCACCGAGCATTTGCATTTCACACTGCAAAAACCCTTTAGATTAACGACCTCCCTATCTGCAAGATTTTCTTGTCTTAATAGTCGAGTTATGTGTAATACCAATCCCGCCAAGATTAAAGAGGAAAGAATTTCTGGTACGAAATTTTGCTAATGACTGACTAAGACATAAAATCTTGCTGCAATAAATTAACATGTGTCTCCTAATATGGACCTACTGATTTACTCGAGGCAAAATTGCTCCGGAACCACACACCTGGGCATCGTCGGGACCCCTTAGAAATAGCGGGCTTTATATTTATGCTCAGCTGCAGTGAACCCTGAGGACAGCCATCTGGCACTGCGAGTACCAATAGCCCTGAAGGGGAGAGTGGCATTTCTGGAATGCCGCAGTCATCCTGCAGGGAGTGTTTACTGAAGAGAAAGAAGGACATCTCCTTTGGCATATCATCGCCACCCAGGCACCCCACACGCCCCTTTCCGGCCTTTTGTCCACTAGATGTTTTTTACCCCATTTGGGTGTGAGTATTACCAGCCTTGGAAACAAGTTCAAGTTCTGTGAGGGCTCTGTTCTGCGAATAAGGCAGCACAGCATGGCTGGAGGCCAGAAGACCCCTGAGCTTTAGGACTCTGACCCCACACGGACCTGGTGCAAATCTCAGCTATGCCACTTATTATTCATAATGGCCTCAAACAGTTGACCCGTGTATGCCTCACCTTCCCCATCTGTCACATAGGGATAAGCATACCCACATGCGTCACTTAGAATAGCACTCGGCAGACAGCAAGACATTCGAGGACAGGCATGGATCTGGGCTTCTTCTCCCTTCTGATTCTCAGCACAGGCCCATGCAGAGAAAGGAATTGACCTTCACTGTTCACCGGAGCAAGAAGGCTACCAACATCTCCAGCGAGTGAGCCCCACCACTCGCCCAGCATTAGCTTGTGCCCCCGGCAGGCATCTCCCCTGCTTCACCATTCTCTAAGTCCCCAGCTGTGGGTGCTTTAGGTTCTTCAGACTCCGCCGTTGCAGAGTTCTGCTGCTTTTTGGTTCCGCCAAGACATTTTTGTGATGCTGACAGCACCCAGTAGTTGTAAATGAAAGTCTGTCCGCTGGCTTTGCGAACTTGGGTTGAACCAGTCCAACCCAGAGCTCAGGACAGCGGCTACCAGGGACAGGAGTTTCAGAGGCTGAGACCTCCACTGTGGTTAATTCAAAGCCTGAGTCTTTGCATCTGGATTTATCGAAGTGTTTCCCATGATGACGAGGATTTCTGCTCCCCTCCCTGCCCCTCTCCCCTGCTCGAGTCTGGCTAAGCAGGGCATCTCTTCAGAATCAAAATAGCCCGACAGCCCCCTTACTTCCCCTCTCCCTCATTTTTGGTCATGGAAGGAATGTTGAAGTTTGCGATGGTGAAGTCTAAGCAGCTTGAGATTTGTGAGAGAAAACGTAGTCTTGCATACGATGGTGACCGGTACTCTTAAAGCTTTCACAAGAGCACTTCGCTGGTCCAACCACAAGAACCTCTGGCAGATAAGAGGGAACACATCAGTGATAGAGCTGGGACCCCTGCCAGTGGCCTTTTCATATGCAGTATCTCCACTGTCTGCCCATCAAGAGTGAGTGTGGAGGTTAAGGGTGGGCACCCCAGTCTTGGCCATTGAAGGTTAACCTGAACATTTTCCATGTCTCCCCATCACCCCCACTCCCATACACACCCGCCTAGCCCCAGGAACCACACACCATCCTGACCACCCTCTGCTAGGAGCTCATTTCCTGAAGACCTTCTCTTAGGAGCCCTGGGCATTGCCAGGGGTCTTTCACCTGGATGGTCCCTCAGAACTAAACCAGCACACTTAGGTAATGAGCTCACTGGACCCCAGCAGAAAGAACTGGAATGCTGTCTCCACTCAAACCCTGCCACGTTCCCCATCCTTGACTGCCCCCTCTACCTGGTACTTTAACCAAGGGGATGGCTCCTAGAGATTTTCATTATGCTGTTTAAAGGTTTGTAATTGCTATCACCAGAACATCCATATCAGCATGCATTGTGTTTACCACATTCCTGTTTAAGAACCCAACTGACATTAAGGCCCACGACAGAAATGCTTTTTCTAGTTGTTTCAGTTCATCTCGTGGTGGTAGGTAGAATTTGAAGATACCCCCTGAAATTTCTGCCCCGTGCTGTACATACCCTATAATAACACTGTTCCCTGGTCCCCTTGAATAGGATGGTATTGAGTATGACACAAGAGATTTTGCAGATGTAATTAAGGTCCTTAATCAGGTGACTGGCTTCGAGTTAATCAAAAGGGAGGTTATCTTGGACGCATCTGACCTGATTGGCTGGGCCCTGAAAAGAGGCAAGAAGCAGCAAGAGACACTCCCCTTTGGCCTGGCAGAAGAGCAACCAAAGCAAATGGCCATGTTGTGAACTGCCTGCGGAGTGGATCATGTAACTCAGACTTGAGAGCAGCCCTAGGAGCTGACAGCAACCCCTGCCGACATCCAGCAAGAAAATGGGTTCAGTCCTACAACTGTGAGTTCACGCTGGGGCTTCTTCCTGGCGCATCAGTTTTAAGGTAGGGCTTAATATGGGCCTATTCCTGTTTGGCTTGTTCATCTCTAGTCTTTCTCCCCAAATACTTCCCACACATCTGTCCTTTTTTGGCTTGGAGCTCTCTGCCTTTTATGCTCCCAAGTCTTGGCTCACTATCCTGCTTTGAAACAATCACTCAATCCTCAGTCCACAGAAATCCTCAGTATCCCACGCCACTGTGACCTGCTAGGTTGGGTTTGATAGCCCAGCATCTGCATCTCAGCACAGCTTTGTTTTCCACTCCTGTCTTCATCCAGCACTCCCCAAGAAGCGCTATTACAAACTTTCCAGGTTTGGAGATTGCAAAGTTCACTTGGCTACGTCCAGAGGCTAGTGTGTCCTGGATTTCCACGCAGGAGGAACCAGTAACCGGTATTCTCAATTAAAGTGAAGCCTTTGAAGGAATGACACCAAACATAATTACAGTAAAAGTTCTCTGATGAACCAGAGGAAAACATACAAATGAGGTTTTGCTGTATTTGTTTTCGATTGCAGAAGGCTTCTCTACGACCAGCATAAGAACATGGTTAGCAGTTTTTAAATGAATGAATGTATGAGTGAATGAATGAAACATAGTGTTCCAGTAGCAATAGAATTAAGAGCCTGTAAGAATGGTACCTAATTAAATATCAGCATTTACAGTTTCTTGACTAAATGGTGTGTCACCCATTTAAATACAAATGTCAGTAATATTAGCTACTGTCTGTGCTTAGTTGATTTAATAAAAAGGTTACATTTTAAAATCTCATTTAATTGAGGAGGATACACTAACTTCTGTCTGCATATGCCAGTCCAAAGATGGTAACTAAGCCCCTGGAGGTAACAGACATGGCCACCATGGAGGGCCATGCAGCTTAGGGGAAATAAGATACCTGGATATTATCCCTGCAAAATTCCCATCCACGGAGTGATAATAAGCAACCGGGAATTACTTTGTAAGCACTTTGTAATTCTCCAAAAATCGGAAATAATCAATCCATCACTGCAGGATGAGTTAAATAAATTATGGTACCTCCAGATGGAATAGTATGCAGCCACTACAAATATGGTGAGGAGCCGGATATATCAACATGAAAGGAGTTCATGACATACTGTTAAATAAAAGAAAAGCAGGCTGGGAAGTAGTATTTATAGCATACATATATGGAAAAAAATCTAGAGGGCAATGTAGCAAATTGCTCCCCATGGCTATAGGTAGGGTGCCCATATTCCCTGGTGTGCCTGGAACAGTTTAATTAGAAGAACACACCTGTTCACTCCCATTCGAGTTACTATATAAACAGTGTTCTTATTTATATCATAAAGTATATGGCCACCCTATGGTCACCTAGATGGTAGTTTTACTTTACTCTTGTATTTTTTGCATGTTGGCATGTTCTTACCATCAAGAAAATAGCTATTTTTATGAGGGAGGGAGAGGAAAGCGTTTTGTAATGTTCATGTCTCAGTTATTTAAATTAATCACCTGCAGATTGATCCAAAGTATACATTTTGGCTAATTCAGTGACGCTTCCTAAACCCCAGGCACTACGCTAGGCACAAGGAATCCAAGAATGACTCACTGATCCCAGTTCCCCAAGCTGCAGAGCTCAGGGCCACTAACGACCCTCCTAGTACCAGATAAGCATTTTACATGTATTATCTCCTTTAACAATGATGACACAACCCTATGAGATAAGCACAATCATTATTCCCCTCTTGTAAGTGAGGAAGTATCAGGGAGGTTAAGCTACTTGCTCGAGATTGCACAACCAGAATTTAAAGCCGAGTGGTCTGTTCCAGCGCCCATGTTCCTAACTACCAGCTGGAGTGAATGGCCTGGGCAGGCAGCAGACAATAATAGGTAAATATGATGCCACGTAGAAAGTCCTATGATAAAAACTATGCCAAGTGCTATGAGAGTGTGAGGCTGGGCAGACAACCCAGCCCAGGATGGGGGACTGGGGTTTCTTCAAGGTGGAGAGTGGGAATGGAGGAACATTCTAGGCAGAGGCAATAGAATGAGTGCTTGGTATTGGTGGACTCTTGAGGGAATGGCAAGTAATGTGAGGTTGGTAACCTGTAAGGGGCAAAGGGGAAGGGGAGGGACCAGGCTGGCCCATGGGGGCACTAGTGTGCCCACTAAGGAGCTTCACTTGTGCCCGGAAGACAATGGCTGGGTGTGAAAGAAGGGGAACTGGGCCCTTTGCAGATGGTACTAGATGTCCTGTGGAATGAGAGTTGGGGGTAGGGTGGTTGGCACTGGCGAGGTCAGCAAGCCCTAAGCACAACAGGGGAAGAGTCCCTATAAAGCTACTACAGTTTAAGCTCAGGGCCCACCCCTAGCAGAGGCCCCTTCCAAAGCCTCTTTCAAATTTTGTATTCATAATTTTGCCGTCTTTCTCTTACAAAGCCCCCTCTCAAAACTGTTAAAGCTTCTGGCTCCCCAAACCTAGGTTCGCCGCCCCCCCCCCCCCCCGTGAATAGTAATTATTTTCTTGTACCAGCTTCTGATTCCCAGCGCTTTAACAAAATTCATCTTCTTTAAATTCCTCTTTTGAGTTCAGTTTCCCTTCCTCTTTTTTAAAAAAAGAAATACCTTGTTTTTCTTAATATCCTAATCTATTCTTATCTTCTTGTTTTCATTTTGCCACCTAGTTATATTTGTTTCTGTCAAACTTCTGCTGTATTTCATAGCATTCTCTCTCTCTGCTGCACCTCATAATATTTTAAAGTGTAAACAACAACAGAGTCTGGTGAACTGCAAATAGAAGAAGGCTGTACAGACCCCTTCCATCACATCGCAGGGCCTTCTGCTGGCGAAGAGCCCCCGCAAGGCCCCTTCTCTCCCCGTCATCCAGCCTCTGACCAGCTTCTTCCCTCCTTTTGACCTCTCTCTCCGATTCTTTGCTAATTTACATTCCCTCTAGCTCTTTTCTCTTAGCCTCTGACAGGCTCAAAGTCACTGCCCCAGGTCCTGTCTTTCCTTAAAAATCAAGCTTTGTGTTCTCACCCATGTTGCACATTAAGCAAATCAGCTGTTACAGGGTTCCTCAAATATGGCGCTCTTTGGGGGTGTTCGAGAAGGGAGCAGAAAAGCGGAGTCCATATGCAATACGTATATACATTTGACTGCATATGCAAGTCAGCATGTCAGTCTCACCCCCGGATTCTGCTGCTCGAACCCACTCCGGAACCCACAGATTCTATCATCTGTGTGCTTCCCCCCCTCCCCAGACCCATATCTCTGAACCTTCTGGTAGCACCCTGACTTCAATATTTAGCACCAGTGTGTCCCACAAAGCTACCAACTAGATGTCTCCATTAGCAGTTTAGTTAATATGGTCACCTAACACATATTTCAGGATACAAACTCCTTGATGGAAGTGGCTGGTCTTCTTTGCTGTCTAGTGTTGGAACTGAGTCAGTGTTGTACAAATGAAAATCCCCAAAGTGATAGTACAACCTCAAAATGGGCTTTTCACCGTCCCCACTCATGCAAGTCAGCCCACGTCCTGGACAGTCCGCTCATCTTCTCTATCGCTGGCTTGGGATTGTGCCTCCCTGTGCCTACTGCTTCCCACTCTCGCCAGCCAAGAAGGCAGGGCAGAGAGAAGAAACATGCACGAAATTGCCTCAGTAACGAGCTCTAGGCCATTGAGCCTCCCAGCAGGGTCAAACACCATTCCATTTCTCAGTGCATTTTCCACTTATTCAAGTCAAAGAAGCCAAACAAATGACCACAGGTCCGCACTCACAGTGTCAGGTCAGGCAACAGCAATTAAGGGTCCTGCTTAAAAACTGGCTGGTTGGTCTGCAGCCCTGGCAGAATTCTTGCTTGGGCTACTGATGACCAATGTCAACACATGTAACATGAGGCCACATTGGTTATAGTTAGAAAGATGTTTGAGCAGAAAGGTCGAAAGCGTTGCACAGGGTAAGTCAGCTGCCAGCCCTCCAGGGGACCTCGCTGCTTGGGTGGTCTTCATGAATATATCACTGCCCAGCTCCAGACTCAGTTGTGCGGTATTTGAAAATGGACTTGATCAACAAACCTCGAGATGTTCAGACTTTCCATGGTAAACCAGCTAACTAAAATCACAGGAGACTGAAATGTAAGTCAGAATACTAGCTGATTCTTTTTACATGGATTATCTCTTTCCAAAAGCAGAAAATTCCAGTCCCCCAACCCAAGTTCTACCCTTTCCCTGTGTCATGCTGAATTAATAATGTGAAGTTTGTTTGATGTGACAGAAGCAGAGCTGAGTCAAATGGTAACTTTATGTTTAACTTCTTGAGGAACTACCAGTCTGTTTCCCAAAGTAGCTGTGCTATTTTATATTCCCACTAGCTGAGGGAGAGGGTGCTGATTTCCCTACATCTTCACCAACATTTGTTATTATCTGACTTTCTGATTATAGCCATCCTGCTGAGTATGAAGTAGTATCTCACAGCTTTGTTTTGCATTTCTCCGATGTTGAGTACCTTTTCAGGCACTTATGGGTCATTTGTGTATCTTCTTTGGGGAAATATCTATTTAGATCATTTTTAAGTGGGCTATTTGTCCTTTTGCTATTGAGTTGTAGGAGTCCTTTATGTGTTCTGGGTGCCATCTACCTATCAGATAAACATTCTTTTTTATAGGTGTTAATGGCCCTGTCTAAAATATTAAGGCATTCAGTTTCCTTCCCCTTGCATCATATATCCTTGGTTCTAGAACTCCACATTTTTTCTACTTTAATATTTCTGGCCTTGAAATAATTTTGTGAAAAAAATTATGTCTATGTACATCTTTTCCCCCCATTCCTAAAAGCTAGAATTAAATCAGTGGTGTATCTTACAATCATCACTGACTTGTTAAAAGGTGTCTTAAGGTCACCCAGGGTTGCCCATAGGTAGTTAAAATTTTGTGGGCAGAAGGGGGAAGAACAGAGAGGAAGAATAAAAAACTAGAAGCGGCAATCCCCATCTTCAGTAGACTTGGGATCATTACAAGTGGAGTGTGGGTAATATTTTTATTTTTATTTTCTTTCTTTCTTTCTTTCTTTCTTTCTTTCTTTCTTTCTTTCTTTCTTTCTTTCTTTCTTTCTTAGAGAGAGCATGAATGGTAGGGGGGCAGAGGGAGAGAGAGAGAATCTTAAGCAGGCTCCACTCCCTTCCAGCACAGGCTTGATCACATGATCCTGAGATCATGACCTGAGCTGGAAGCAGGAGTCAGATGCTTAACTGACTAAGCCACCCAGGTGCCCCTGTAAATATTTCTTAATACAGAAAAAAATATATAAATGTTTTTCTTTAGCAGGCACAAGGAAGCCACAGTTAGGTACCCAATTACCAGTGTTCACCAGAGAAATCAGTAGCTCTCGTAGTCCTAACCAGGAATCAAACCACAATAGGCTAGAGGCTCTAGGCTTTGTTTCAACAACTTCTTCTGCACTGGAAGCGTGTGGAAGGGGGGGGGGCGTTCTTGTAAACTAAAATGACAGATCTGCCATCCACGTTAAAGAGGCATTTTTGTGACACAGAATGGGCTCTCGTCTTGTTAAGGCTCTTCTGGATATAAGGAGAGAATCTCCCACATTCACCCTGGCTCAGGTACAAATGGGTAGGATGGCAGTAACCATCCAGAGAAGGCGCTGAAACAAGGACGGCCAGCACCTGTTGGGCCTCAGCAGACCCCAGGGCACATGTGACCTGTCTCTTATAAAGCCAGGGAGATAGGGTGATCCAGGGATCAGTAATGATCGTCACAGGTAACATTTATTGAGAGCTGTCTGTGTTTTAGGCACCGCTCTAATCAATGTATGTGTAATTAGCTCATTTAATCTTCACAACAACCCATGAAGTAGGCTTTCATCATGCCCATTTTAGAAATAAGAAAATCAAGGCGGTGAGAGGTTAAGTAATTTGCCCAAGTTCGTGCAGCTAGGAAGTAGTGGAACCAGAATTCAAACCAAAACAGTTCAGCTCCAGAGTTGATGCTCTTAGCCACTAGGCTTTGTTTTACTTTGTTCCAGGTCACAAACTGAACCCCAAGTCCCAATCAAATGCATAAACATGCACACAGAGAGGGACTAGGTGGGAAATGTAAATGAATCTATATTTGTCCTCAGATTCATAAAGCTGAGCAGGATTTTCAAGATGATCTAGTCCAGTGGTTCTCAAGGCAAGTCCATAGACCCAGGACTTTCGCAGCGGTATCTGAGAGGTCAGAGATTATTTCATAATTATTCTAAGACACAATTTGTTTCTTTCACTGTGATGACATTTGCACGAATGATATCAAACTGGCAGTGGACAAAACTGCTGAAGCCTTAGCATGAATCAGACGTGCCAGTGGTCATTATATTCTTCGCTGCTGCATAGCACAAGTTGAAAAGAGCCAGAGTTGCTTAAGAATGTCCTTGATGGGGGGGGGGGGCGCCTGGATGGCTCAGTGGGTTAAAGCCTCTGCCTTCGGCTCGGGTCGTGGTCTTGGGGTCCTGGGATCGAGCCCTGCATCGGGTTCTCTGCTCAGCGAGGAGCCTGCTTCCCCCTCTCTCTGCCTGCCTCTCTGCCTACTTGTGATCTCTATCTCTCTCTCTGTCAAATAAATAAATAAAATCTTAAAAAAAAAAAAGAATGTCCTTGATGAAGTAGTAAAAATTACTAACCTTATTAAATCCCGACACTTGAGGTAAGAGGCTAGGGGATGAAAGAGGAAATACATAAAGGAATCAGCGGCATTCCCAGCCCCGTGATCCTGAGCGCCGCACTTGTGTGATTGTTGAGTGGAAAGCTGAACCAGCGGATTTTATCGTGCAACATCATTTTTATTTGAAAGAATAACTGACAAATCATGATTCCTCAGACTTGGATAGGAGGCAGACATCTCAAAAACAACTAAATGAGCCTGCTAAGCCGCAGAAAACAATTGACAGCATTTGTTGTCAATGATAAAATTCAAGTTTTCAAATGAAAGTTTGAAATTTGGAAAATCTGGACCCACCACAGTGCGCTTGATGGCTTCCCAATCTTTAAAGGCTCTTCTGGGGATGCCTGGGTGGCTGAGTCGGTTAAGTGTCCGACTCTTGATTTCAGCTCAGGTGAGGCTCTCAGGGTTGTAAGATTGAGCCCTGCATGGGATCCTGCTTAAGATTCTCTCCCTGCCTCTCCCTCTGTCCTTCCCCTCTCCTCTAAAAAAATAAATAAATTTTTAAAAAATAAAGGCTTTCCTGATTGATTGGTGATGTTATTAACAAATGTGATTTTTTTAATATTCTATATTTTGTATTATATAATTGATATTGTGTAATGGATGTGTAAACAATCATATCTGCCTAACTCTATAAACTCATATTTTCCAAATGATAAACCTATGATATAAAATCCTGCCTGAGTAAACCATCCATTCAAAGTATAAGATAGACTAATGGGTTTTAATGGAACAGGGCCTGAAAAGTTCATTGATATCACTTTATATTCCGCATTTATTAGCATTCTCTTCCCTTTTCCAATATACATCTCTTTAAAGCTGGATTTTTCTTTATATACTTCAGCAAAACAATATATCACCACAGACTGAATGCAGAAGCAAATATAGGAATCCGGATATCTTTTACCAACCCAGACAATGAAACAATGCCACTCTTCCATTATTTTTGGGTTTTGAAAATACAGTCACTTTCTGGGGTACCTGGGTGGCTCAGTGGGTTAAAGCCTCTGCCTTCGGCTAGGGTCATGATCTCACCATCCTAGGATTGGGTCCCACATCATGCTCCCTGCTCAGCGGGAAGCCTGCTTCTTTCTCCCTCTTCCTCTGCCACTCCCCCTGCTTGTGCTCTCTCTCAAATAAATAAATAAATCTTAAAAATATATATATGTGTATGTATAGGGGCACCTGGGTGACTCAGTCGGTAAGCATCCAACTCTTGATTTCAGCTCAGGTCATGATTTCAGGGGTCGTGAGATCAAGCCCCATTCAGGGTTCCATGCTCAGTGGGGTGTCTACTGGAGATTTTCTCTCTCTCCCTCTGCCCCTCCTATGCCCTCACACTTGCTCTCTCTCAAATAAATAATCTTTTAAAAAATGCATGTATATATATATAAGAGTATGCTTATCTGGATGAGCACTGAGTGATGGATGAAACTGCTGAATCACTATATTGTACACCTGAAACTAATATAACACTGTATGTTACCTACACTGGAATGAAAATTTTTTAAAAAGGAAAAAAAATAAAGAGCACATTAATAGGAAAAAAATACATGTCTATATAATTTACGTAAAATATACGATACCCACACATAAAAGCATTTCTTCATTGCAGGACTCTCAAGAACCATGTTATATTCTAACAGACATGGTGATGTTCTCGAGGGAGAGCATGGTATGCAGAGTTCCCCAAATGTACTTGATATCTAGTTCTTCATTCATGGAATATCTATTAACGTTTGAAGTACTCGTGTGTTTTGAGGAACGTTGATCTAGTACTGTCTCCTCGTTTTCAGATTTCAGAGGAAAAAAGTGACTTGCCATACGTTACACTACTAATAGATGACACTGAGATTAGGACTCAGGTGTTCAGACTACTAATCCAGCATTCTTTCATCCATTATAACCCAGAAGCCTCCCCCAGGCGTCATCTTCACTGGAAGGGATTACAGCACCAACTTCAATTTATTTGCACCAACCAGTGCTTCTAATCTGTTGCCTTGGAAAGATAATCCTACAAAATGTAGCAGAATGTAGATTCCAAAACCTGCCGAGATTACTTTTTATGGGAGGGGGATTATCTCTGTAATCCAATTAACTCAGCAAGCGAAGGAAAAAAACATAGGCTTTAGATTAGCATTGGGGGAGGAGGAGTTGGGCAAGAAGTTAATTCATATTAACAGGTTCACGAAACTTTGAAGTGCTTTCCTAAATCCTAATCATGAATCTGTAAGGTGAACCAGCACCTTTTGGAAAGAATTATTTCATCCATGAATCAAACAGTATTCGTATTTAGAATGCATCCTTATGAACATCTCAGTTTCCTTTGAGAGCTGAGTACTTTTCTCCCTGACCCAAATGACGGGCTTGTAACTCACTACGTTTCCCTCTTCGTGTTGGCTACCAGGAAGCTTTGAGTCAGGTGACATACACATCCAGATCAACATTATGATCTCACAGGTAGTTCCCAAATTGCTGGAGATGGGAGATTAGTTCTGTCATATGGGATCAGCTAACTAATCTTTCACCTCTCAGGGGATCATTTTTGCCATTTGTTGAGCCAAAAAGAAATTGCTGGCCACTACCAAACTCCCTAAGCAATCTTCCCAGGCCCCCAGGCAACTTCCTACCTAACCTTACGGTGGTGGTCGCAGCTGAGAATCAAAGTGGTCATCAGGTTGTTATTCTGCCTTCCGTTTCAGTATCTCCTATGCTAATACGATCAATAATTATGCAGAGGGCAGTCATATTAAACTGCTTTTATCCCCTGAAGGAAATGCTTATGTGCTCAGGATAGCCTGCATTTTCTGAGTATATTTCAAAATCTCTGAAGATTTTATTCATGCAAGGTAAGTTTGACCTTCAACTAAACTCAAATCTATAATTTAAAGTGGCCTCTTTGACTCAAAATCCTCTCCATTTCAATGCCAAATGGATCATGAGCTACTCTCCAAGTAATATTCGCTCCAAAGGAAGGTTCCTGCTACTGATCAACGCACATTTTTGCATTTCTACTCACAGACTTAAGTTCTGCTCTCCAATATGTGACTGTAGCTTAATTGACGGAGGAATGCAAAAAGAGATTCGCAGGCGTCTGACTACTGTCGACTCATTGACTTCCCTCAGAGAATTCTTTCACTTGTCTTTTAAATTTTCCTTTCTTGTCAAAATTGCAGGTGCAGATAAATGCTGGAATCTTATTTCAATCAGAAAGTGCCAAGAACAAGAAAAGATGGAGAATTTTGATTGTCGTTGAGGACAGAACCTCAAACAGCTGGAGGCCTTCCATTCTCTTTTAGCTTCCATCCATCTAAGAAAAAAATGCACTAAGGATTTCACTCAATTTGTGTGGAAAGATGAGGAAATTCACGCTGAAATGAAGAACTGCATTCCCAAAATAGCATTAACCTAGAACAGCACTGCTGGGGGAACAAGAGACCTTGAATGTGGTGGATCCAACCTTGGGTAAAAGGTCAGAGGGATGTCCCTGATGGCTTCTGTGTGGCAGTTAGCCAAGGATGCCCTTGCTTTCCTTTCAGGGAGCTTTAGAGCAGCGCAGGGATTTTCACCTCAGCCAGATTTTCTTCTGCAAGATGCAACAAATATGCGTTTCAAACAATTTCTGAGTGAACCTGGAAATGATTATGAGAAGGAAAAAACCAAAAAACCAAAAAACCCAAAAAACCAACCCAACTCTGACTTGATTGTCATTCAGAGCCTCTTCTCTAGGGTGGGTCAAAATGATTTGTCTGAGGATCCACCCAGTGCTCAGAAATCTGCGGCAGCCAGGCCACAGGGCTGTGAGAGATTCTAATGGGCTGTCTCCCCACAAGCCCACTCCGGGTCCTCAGTGTCTGGGACTGTGTTTGTGTCTTCAGCCTCCAGCCCCGCTGGCATAGAGTAAGTTCTCAGGAACCAACTGAAATGTAGCCCCTCAGTGAATAGTTGTTCATTTGACCCTGGGCCCAGTTTTCATTCTTCTCTGTTTTTAGTCCTAATTGTCCCCTCTCTCTGAGCCCTATCATTTTCCCCTTAGCTCTTCCACTAATCAGACCTTCACTGCCCAGTACAGTAGCCACGGTCACACTTGGCCACTGAGCTCTTGAAGTGTGGCTAATTCAAACCGAAATGGGCTGCGTGTGTAAAAGGCACACTGGATTTCAAAGAGTCAGTACGGGAAAAGAATGTAAACTACCTCAGTAATTTTTATATTGATTACAGGTGGAAATGGTCCTACCTGGGTATGTTGGGTTAAATAAAATGTATTATTAAAGTTAATGTCACCTGTTTCTTTTTCTTCTTCTTTTTTTTTAATGTAGTTTCTAGAAAAGTTAAAATAATCTGTGTGACTCACATGCTATTTCTATTTGGCAGCACTGACTCAGACCTTACCCGGCTCCCATTCAGACCCAACTAGAGTCTACTACAACCCCTCTGACTTGATCAACATGGTGTCGGTCCGGCCAGACCCACGTGCCCATCAACAGTTCCAGAAAGTCCCAGAAGCAAGGAGCATAAGGTCAGTTGCACTTCTCCTTCTGGGTGGGCTGCACCGCTCAAGCAGCAGGGCCCTACAACAGGCGTGCTTTGCTGCCCCCTGCTGACAAATCCCGTTCCTGCAGCCTCACGGGGCACCCGGAGCCCCTCCCCCTGGCCTCTCCCGCTGGCAGGAGCAGGCAGCCATTCTGGCCCTTCTGGCTTCCCACTTCCCCAGGATTAGCCTTCTGTTTTCAAGAGTAGGAATAAGAAGGAAAAAGGAGGCCGTATCTTTCAAAAGCGTCCTGGAGGAAGCAGTTTCTTTTTAAGATCACTATGTATTTCTTTCAAAAATAGAAAAGTATCTATCTTGTGGCCTTCACACTTCACTCATGACCAGGATCACCCGGAACATTTTCAAGTGTACAGATTACCAGGCTTCTCTGCTGGAAATCCTGGGTCAGGAGGTTAGAGTTGGAAACCCAGGAATCTTTTTTTAACAAGCACCCCAGGTGGTTCTTGTTCCCCTAGAAGTTTAAGAAATATGGCTATTGAGCCTAGCTTCTCAAACTTGAAGGTGCTCACTGACCTCCTGGGACCTTATTAAATACAAATTCCGACCCAGTAAGTCTGGGCCTGGCCCGAGAATCCACACTTGTAACAGGCTCCCCCGTGAAGACTCGATGCTGCTGGCCCGCGGCCATGCTTTGAGCAGGGAGTTTGTAGATATGCAGGCTCCGTGCCCCCAGGTGTGTCCTTAAGAGCACACCTGTTCTATTTAGAATCACTACAAGCTCGGCTACAGCCTACCACTCCCACCGAGGCTTCCCTGAAAAGCAAACTCGAATTGTTCTCTCTTGTCTGGAAAAGCAAGGATGCCCCCTTTTGACGGCTCAAAATATTTCCTGTAAAATGCCAGAAGAGGAACAGTAAGTATATTTCCTTCCAAAACATTTTTTAAATTACTATTAGTTAGAAAGAATTCCTTTCCTTAATAGATTAACTATTAAGCACCATATACTGAAACCACGTAGGGATCCTGGCCATTTAAGATGACAGTATGGTGGGGGTGACTCGGTGCTGTTGAGACTGTCCCTTCTGGACAATTACCCCCCAGAGGCATCTGGGGTTTTGGAAATGAGCGGTTGCCTTTGAGGACCATCTACAGCCTACAATCTTTAAACTCAGTTTCTGCCTTTATTTCTTAAGCCTTTCCTCCTTGGAACCTGGCATACTTGCTGAGTGCTCTTAGATCTGGCTCTCACCCTGGTCCGGCTGTTACTGCTCCCAGCTGTTCCCAATGATTCTCTGAAAGTTTGCAGGGGTGGGGGTGGGCAGTGGTTGGGGAGTGCCTTTATTGTATCTTAGTGTAGCTTTGGTTAAACTGTGTTTTAGAAACTTACTCTTCCTGATGGTGAACTTTGGATTTACCCAATGTTATGCCTTTATTTCCCAAGACATCACGAGACTGCGTCTTAAACTGTGCAATTTCCAGACACCGATGAAGTTGCACTTATTTAAGGCAGGAGCCCTTTTGGAGGGGGTCCTTATATAATCAAAACATAACCTACACATTAGGAGATGGAAATTATCTGACCATTCTGTTCCTGGCTTAACTTTCAAGGCTTGGAATATGAGCCTAGCATCTATCTGCATAGTTTTGCAGAGTGGTGGTGGTGGGAGGGGGTTTGTTTGTTTTGTTTTGTTTGTTTCAAAGCCAAGAAAATAATCTATCTTACCGCTTAATGCTTTCTCATCCCTACTCCCACATTTTGAAAAGACTCCTTCCATAGTTACCAACATAGCTCCCATTAAAGTCAAATTTCCTTAGATGAGGAAGTCACTGAATGCCTAATTACACATGCAATGCTGGAAAAAAAAATATTAAGACTGAATTTCCATTGCCAGCTTTCTTTTCCCATTACACAACAGAAGATTTATCCTTTCATCTAGTGCGTGAGCATTGCTCTTGCAAGCTTGTGGTTCCATATAACATATATTAGTATATCATTCACTATTAGCGCCAACCTTGACAATCCAGAAGTTATGCCTCTCTCAATGTTATATATAGTCTTTCTTCTGAGCTAGAAACAAACCAAACCAAAAATAATCACCAAATCCCACATCCTGGCTGTCACTTACCCAGACAGAGTGACATTGCAACACCCCAGGGCCCCACCGATCTCCTGTGAGACTGTGTGGATTCCTGCCATGGGCTGCACCCACACAATATCAAATGCCATTCGTTGGCAGAAAGCCCATTTAAACCTTTATCCAGCAGCATGTTCAGGGCTTCTTTCTGGACAGGTTGCTTCCGCCTATGGAAAGAAGTGAGTGCTCAGCCATCAGTCATTGTCCAGGAGTCAATCTTAGGTCGTACTGAAAGTGACCCCACGGAACGGGTACCACACACGTGTGCTCCTTCACCTACGTTCATTTCCAAGGGCTTAGACCTCGGAAATTTCATGTGGTTTGATCAGAAGCAAAGCCCCATACCCACCTTCTCAAACTCCAAGGTCAGAAAGTAACAAAAGAAAAACTGCAGCCTTTAATTGGGTCGCTGCGGTGGAGCCTCAGGTGTGTGGGTGTCACCTAGCTTTTCCAGGTGTCAGCAGAGACAGGATTTGATAGATAGCTAGCTTGGACCTCAACTCTCGGGGACAACTGCTTCAATGCCTGGATCTCCTACCATTTCACATTGCTAGAGGGTTCCCTGGAAAGGCGGCTGACAGACTGGCGAGCAGGGGGGGGGGGGGTGCAAATTCTCTGAGTGGCACGTCAGATGTCATCGTGTCACACAGAGCCTCAGCAACTCACCTAGGGAACTATCCACTTCCCGGGCTCCTTGCCCCATGCCTCCAGAGATTCCGCCAGGATAAACCAATTCATAAAAATTCAGTGGCCCAGACACTGGTGTTGGGGCTGGACGCTGAGACCTTGGGACTTTCTGCCTCTAGTGGCTGCTCTCAAGAATTGTCCTAACTGTAATTTCCAAGGCTCCTAATTCAATTCTTTTTTGTGTGTGAAAATGGGAGTAAGAGGGGTCTTCCTGGGGTTCAAAGAATAGGAAGAAACCTTTTTTTGAATGGTGGCACTGGCCAACAATGCCCCCTTAGAACCTTGGGAGATATCCCGGGGCTGAATTCCTTAAGTCTCTGGGTTCTTTTCAAGCCCTGAGCTTGAAAGGTCATGACCACTGAGCAGAAGGCCAGCTCCTACCCTGGTGCCCGCAACCACACCCAATTGATAGCACTGATTTTTTTTTTCTTGCATAGATCCCCTAATATATAAATTCTTCCACCACCCGTCTCAATCACAGTGGTTCTCAAACTATTTGGTCTAATGACCCCTTTACACTCTTAAAAACTATTGAAGGCCCCAAAGAGCCTTTGTTTATGTGGGCTATCAATATTTACCAAATTACACACATTCCAGTACACACCGGAGAGACATCATCACATGTCACATAGCCTCTGGAAAACATCACTGTGCATTCATGAGAGACTGAGAGTGACAATGGCAAACAAGATCTTAATATTTTTTTTGAAAATAGTTTTGACCTCCCAGACCTCCTATGTCTCAGAAACTCCCAGATGTCTGTGGTTCACACTTAGACAATCACTGACCTATCAAATGACTCTATTTATTATCTTGTCTGATATCAGATTTACTCATCTATTCATTTGTTTACTTGGTCTCCTCCACCTGAATGTAAGTTCCATGAGTGTGACAACTTGGTCTTCACCCGTGTAACCACAGTTTCTGTAACAATGCCTGGAATATAATGTGTGCACAAAAAGTCCTGGCTATTCCTCAGGCACTGGTAATGATTTCAAAACCAGAGCATGGCAGAAATTTCTCCTTCCCACAGCTGGTCTCCCTGATTAAACTCAACCAGGATCCAAGTCATTCAGTGCTGACTAGGGTTGACTAGAATCAATCACTACTTAATCTCAACCCCAGGATGAAACAAGAGAATTACTAGAGCCAGAAGATGAAGTCACTATGATCTGTTTTTTTCTAAACTTTTTAAAAAGCCAGTTTTATGAGATATTTCCTGACTGCCATATCCTTCCCACCCTACACACATTCCTCCCTCCAGAATGTCTCTCTGCCTTCCTTCGGTCTACAGTACAGGCAGGTCACCCTGTCTCTGTCTTGTCTCCTTCTTGTCAATCAACATTGTACAATGTTGATTTTTTAAAAAAAAATTCAGGAAGGACCTGTATTCTCGTCACTGCACTCCTTGAATCAGCACATGTGAGTTTGGCTCCATACATTCAGGATGAAGAAATGTCACATTGGTTTTCTAGCCACTCTCCCTCCTGTCTGGTGGGATATTCTGCACCACGGTTTCAGCCACTTGCTCCCGCATGGCAAGGCCACCAGTGGTCATCACTGAGAAGAGCTGTGTCCAGGGGACACAAAGACCCTAGGAAGCAGGTGGTTTTCTAAGGGGATGGAGCTGACAGGGGGATGGAACTGCCAGAGAAGCCCAGTGTGACCAGAGCAGAATGCGAATGAGGTCAAGAGGAAGCTGGAAGCCAGTTCATGTTGGCCCCCTAGGCCCTGGTAAAGAGGAGTATTCACTCAAGGTGTTATGGACACTACTGGATAGTTGTGAGCAGGGAGGGACATCTCTGACTTGCTGTTTATAGAGAGCGTTGTCACTGCTAGGCAGAAAATAGTCTGTAGGTGTTGGAGGAAAGCCAGAATGATGACAGAAAGACCAGGAAGATAGAAGGCTAGTGTAAGGTTCCAAATGAGAAATGGGGTGACTTGGACCAGCAAGTGGAAGTGATGAGAGGTTGTCTGACCAAGATATATTTTGAAGATGGAATGGCTATAACTTGCAGTTAGATTGATATGGGTAAAAGGAAAATGGAATAATCAAGGTGATTCCTAGATGTTCAACCTGAGCAAAATCTAGGCAAATATACAGAGATAGAGAAGATGAAGTTAGGAGCAGGTTTGAAGGATTAAATCAAGTTCTATGTTGAAGTCCAATTTGAGTTGCCTATTGGACTTCCAATTGAAAATGTCAGATAGACGGACTTATGCAAGTATGGAGCTCCAGAATGTTGCAGAGATTGGAGCTGAGGATATATATTTGGAAGATGTTGGCACATAGATGGTATTTAAACTCACAGGACTGCATGTCACCCAAGAGAATATAAATAGACAAGAGAAGGGGTAGAGGACTGAGCCCTAGGACACTGCAACATTTTGAGGTGAGAAAGAGAAGAAGCCAGAAAAGGAGACTGAAAGGTAGCAGGAAAAACAGGAGGGTATGCATCAAAAAGAGACAATTAATGGCATAAAATCCTATTAAGAATTCAAGTAAGAAAAGATTGAGAATTGACCACTGGATTGGCAAGATTTTGACCTAGATAAGCACAGCTTCAGCAACATGATGGGGATAAAAGTCTGATTGCAGTGGGTTGAGAGTATGGAGATTTCTAGGCTGAATGGAGGACCGAATAGCTGCATTTACTTTTGTTTCCTCTTGGATTCCCACTAAAATACAATAAAAGGTTTAAATGCATAAATCTGTGTAACAGAGAGTAAGAGAGGTGATAAGAGCATATGAGAGATGTTAATAACACTTTGAAATCTGGAGGGCAGATGATGAGTGGTAACTGACCTAGTGGCCTGAAGAAAATTGAAAGTTAGGTACCTATAGTCTGAAAGTACAAGAAATGGTCTAATTCATACACACACACACACACACACACACGCACACACACACACACACAAAACATCAGGAAGACTCAGAAAGTGAAGGTATCAGGTATTTATAATGGTGGGAGTACTTGAGGAGACTGCAGGAAGGAATGAGTGAAACCTCCATGAGAAGAAAAATTCTCCTACACCTTCTCTCCACCCCCACACAGCAAATGACTGCTCCTCCACCACCCAATCAAAAGACTAGAAGCCCAGAGAGAATGAAAAATAGGGACTTAGGACTGGGAGAAACAAAGCAAACATGAGAGTGAAATAAAGGTTATTTCCAATGCACAAAGTCTTAATTGCATTCTCTCTTAGAGAAAATTGGAGGATGTATGACATCAAAACAAAAGGGTAAACCAAGAAAGAGGGACCCAAGAGTCAGGGGATGCAACATAGGAAATGGTAAAAGGGAATGTCTAGGAGAACAGCAAAGAGACATCCAAGATGATATCCATACAGCAGGCCTAGAGAGCAAAAAGTGCAGATTGGAGAATGAGAATGGAGGACTCTAAGAAGAATGTCTCCAAGAAAAGAAATGAAAAGAAATATATGTTAGCTGCTTTATACTTCTACAAGAGAGTTCAGGAATAACTTGTAATAAGTATAGAGAAAACCAAGCAAAGGAAAAAATGAGGAAGTAACTCCAAAGAAATTGTACAAGAAAGGAAGTACAATCATAGTATATTAAATGGCTCAGTTAAGACTACGTATTAGTCATAATAACAATGCATATTGATTTAACCAAAATTGTCATAGACATATATTGAAAGGATGGTAGGAAGAGAAAGAAGGTAAAAAGACTAATTCTTCGTCTCCCACAGTAGGAAGTCAATAGATAATACATGAAACTGAAAAATCAGGAAGCGTATCTATCTATATATATGATATACAATATATATATTGTTCCCGCTGTTCTTGCTATAAGTCCCCGGCTTCGCTCCACTGCCTGACTTTCTATTAGGTCATCTTGAAGTTAGGCTGGTAGTCTCTCTCACTTCAGAGGTATGTCTGCCTCAGTTCCTCTGTATGTGAGATTCATATGTCTCTAGACCTACCTCGCATTCACTAAGAATAGGAAAACATAGTTCCTTTTGCTCATGATTGTTTTTCTTCCCCTCTCTTAGTTCCCTTCCTGCCTTATATCCACCTCTCTCTCCATGGGCCAACCCAAGGCCCAGTAAAACCTTTTTCTCTCTGACTCTTTTCCCTGTGGTGCCTTCCATACCACAGTGATAGCCTAGTTTTTCTATTGACTACTTTTCTGTGGATCAGATTCAAATGATGGGTAGTAGATAAAATTTACAGGGGGAGGATATAGCTGCCATCCTCTTCACAGGAAGTAATTGGTAGTAGCATAGAACTAATCCAGTCTGCAATCGTATAGAATCAGAGGAAGAGCTTTGTCCTGTGTGTGTCTCTTGTGATAGTATAATCATTTGGAAGCCTCTCTTGTTTGGGAAGATGGCAAATGAAGGGCAATAGCTGGCTCTGGTTATGT
The DNA here is from genome assembly GCA_028533885.1 of Nasua narica. Taxonomy (NCBI): domain Eukaryota; kingdom Metazoa; phylum Chordata; class Mammalia; order Carnivora; family Procyonidae; genus Nasua; species Nasua narica. The sequence continues at coordinate 65,894,286 of CM052811.1, forward strand.
ACTGAACAGCCTCAAACTCATAGGGAGGAATGAATTTTTAACCTGTCAAGAGAATGGAAGGGATTCTAGACCCTATTCCCAAACCCAAGATCTCTGGCTCCAAATTTTTGAAATTTACTTGAAAATAACTATTTTGTTTTCTGTAACAACAATTTATCATAGCAAAGATTATTCATTGTATCCCAAAATCCACTCTTTCCTTTTTAAGTAATAGTACTATTAATTTTTAACTGGACACATGGCCATCAGAGTAAAAACTCTATCTCCAAACTCCCTTCTAGTGAGGTGTGGCTACATGTCTAAATCCTAGGCACAATGAGGTATGATTTCTGGTCACATTCTTAAAGGTAAGGGATATACCATCTCTTCACCCTTCCTTGCTCCCTTCCTGATGTTCAGAATGACAAAGAAACAAGAGAGAAGGAGCCGAGGTCCCTGGATGATCCTATGGAGTAGAGACACTAAAGCTACCCTGGACCACCTTCACAAGACAGAAATAAACTATCTTATTCAACCCACTATGATGTTGGGATTCTGTTATATGCATCTGAAATCGTATCCTAATAGCCTCAAACTTCTCCTTCTTTAGCTATGTATGTATCAGACATGTACAAAATACCTGATTTAATGCTTTGATCTTCCCATCCTTCATTCCATTCTCAAATCCACCATTGATAAGATTGTCACTACAGTGATTTCCCCCTAAATAATGGAAATTTTTAAATTATATCTAAGATAAAGATGAGTCTTCTTTCTGAATGTCTAGTGTCTACAAATGCTTCAGCTAGATCCTATTCCAAACTTCAGGTGATAAAAGATTGTCTTTAGGTAAGTTAAATAGCAAGTGTAAGAGTAATTGAACAATAATCTTTGAATAGTAATCTTTAAACAGAACTAGTTGTGTTTAGTTCTGAGTATTCTAATAGAAATGATTTCTTTTTCAAGATGCCATCTTGCTCCTTCCCCATTTATATTGTTATTGCTAAGCCACCCAATTTTAATTATCATTTAATTATCTTTATCTACAGTTGAATGCCCCCCTTCTGTTGGAAAGCCTATTTTATATAAACCAAACCATGGGTAATTACCTATCAAAAGCAGATTTATCTAAATTCCCACTGAAACTAGATGAGACAGTTCCTTTAAGTCAGAAAATCATTCAAAAGTAGATCCAGGAAAGGAGAGCACTAAATTTGAATTTATAGAATACCAATAACATTATAGTCACCATAGGGAATCAATTCTTATCCATCTTGCCTGCTGTGGGAGTATGGAATCTTAGTTCTAGATTCATCTTCTAGGATATATATTGTGGCAAATACTATAAGTGGATTCACCTACCATTTTTTTCCAACCCACATTTTCTTGCCCTCTTCTACAGAGGCTGGGGACAAAAATCAGTTCTAGATTCATTTTCTAGGATGTATATTATGGCAGATACTGTAATTGGATTCACTCACCATTTTTTTCCAACCCACATTTTCTTGCCCTCTTCTACAGAGGTTGGGGACAAAAAACATTAAACCTCATGTTCTAGTACCATCTCATCCCCTTGCAGTAAGGAAACACCATGTGACACAGTTCAGTCAATGAGACATATGTAGAAATCTATTTAAAAACACAAATGACCAGTTTTTCCACTCTTGGGTATGTCCCCAAGAGAATTGAAAGCAGGGACTCAAATAGATACTTGAACAGGCATATTTATTCACAATAACCAAGAAGTGGAAACAATCCAAGTATCCATCAACAGATGAGCGGACGAACAAAATGTGGCATATACACACAATGGAATATTATTCAATCATAAAAAGGAATAACACTTTGATACATGTTACCACAGAGATGAATCTTGGAAATGTTATACTAAGTTAAATAAGCCAGACACAAAAGGACAATATTGTATGATTCCACTTATATGGGGTACCTCGAATAGGCAAATGCGTAAGGACAAAAGTAGAATAGAGATTACCATAGGGCTGAGGGTAAGGGGAGGATGGAGTTTGGTGTTTAATGGGTACAGAATTTACATTGAGAATGATTAACAAGTTCCGGAGTAGTGATGGTTACACAACATTGTGAATGTACTTAATGCCACTGAACTATACACTTTAAAAATGGCTAAAGTTGGGGCGCCTGGGTGGCTCAGTTGGTTGGGCGACTGCCTTTGGCTCAGGTCATGATCCTGGAGTCCCAGGATCGAGTCCCGCATCAGGCTACCTGCTCTGAGGGGAACCTGCTTCTCCCTCTGACCTCTCCCCTCTCATTTTCTCTCTCTCTCTCCCTCAATTAAATAAAATAAATCTTTTTAAAAAAATGGCTAAAGTGTTGAATTTAATTTTTATATATTTTACCACAATAAAAATACGAACTAAAAATCTTCATACCTATTTTTAATTAACAAATTATAAGTCTGGATTTCTCAATTCTGTATTTTGTTTAAAGATTCAATATACTAAAAAAAGATTCAATATACTACTGATTAAATGAAATTATGAAATTTTAATTCCTACTCAAGCTAGAAATAAGGCAGCTCATTTTTACCCAAGTCCAACAAGAGATAAAACCAATAATAAACAAAGAAAATTGAGGCTCCCTAATATTCTGTTTTGTTTTTCTACTTTGAAGACTTGGAAGACAGATGGGGTTTGAGAGGAAAAAGGAAGAAAGATGTGCAACCCACCATTTGGTAATAAAGAGAAAAGGAGTCTCTTCATGAGGTAGGATATGCCCACGGCCGATGAGCAGGAAGGAGAGATATTCTTCACAGAAGTTTAAGGTAATCCTCCATTTTGGCATATCTTGCCACAAGATTTTATCTGCCTAGTTGTGAAGCTTGTCAATGAGGAAGGGTGTTAGTCACAAGACCAAGCAGCTTCATGGCCTGAGTCTCTACACAAAGAGGCCTCTCCCCTCATCTCCTCTGTATTCTGAGCTCAACACATGGTTCATACTTGTTAATTATAATAAGCTAACATTTGTTGAGTGCTTATTTTGCCAGGCACTGCTGGAAGCGTTGTATGTATATTACCTCATTTAAATCTTACACAGTCCCTGTGAGATACATACCTATTATCCATTCCATTTCACAGATGAAGAAGTTGGAGCAAAAAAATATTTGGGTGATCTGTCTAAGGTCAGACAGATGACAAATGGCAGAGCCAGGATTGGAATCCAGACAGTCTGCCCCAGATCCCTCCCACTTAACCACTATTTTATGCTGCTTCTTAAATCCTATAGATAGTTGTTTTCTGGATAGTGTCTCAGTCCCCAACTGTGATTTAACTTCAAAATATTTTTAGCTAGTACTGTCTCTGCCATCATCATGGTTTGTTTACAGAGGAACAAAAATAATGTATGTCTGTGTATGTGATTATACAAGTCAAATAACTTCCTATTTCATAATTATATTAATTAGGGTAACATTAGCAGCTGTTCTGGATACAACCCCAAAGTCTCATTTGCCTAACACAATGGAAGTCTAATTCTTACTAAAGTAAAGTACAAAATAGCTGTTCCTACTCAGATGATCCCTCTCACAAACAGGCTTCCAGTATTATGGTTCCACCATCTTGGAAACTCATGGCATCTAAGGCCATCATGCTCTTCTGCATCAAGCAGGAAAGAAAAAGAGCATGGAAGCCTATCTGTTACAGAGTATTATTTTCCAGGCCTGGAAATGACGCCTATTACGTGGGCTCACAGGCCATTGGCTCAAACTCAGTCACATGGCCACATTTCACCCCAAAGGAGGCTGGGAAATATCAACCAGTTGTGTGCCTGGGAAATGTGAAAATGAGTTTTGGGTGAACACTTGGAAATCTTGGCCATAACAGCTTTCCCACCTATTAATACATTTGCATAGTCAATGTTTTCACAGCCCTTTTGAGCCACAGATTTGAGTCTTTGCAAAGTATCTTGAACAGAGAGGATAGACTACCAATAAATTTTCCCCAGTCTTCTTCTCAACTATGTCTATTACTATGACTTTTGTTCTTTTTTTAACCTTACAGATTAAAAACCCATAAGCAATGTAGGACTGTTTGAAGCTTTCATTGATTGTTCCCTTAGAAAAGTATCAGCTAAGGCTGACAATATGACCAAAAAAGGTTCCCGAGCTATTAAATTTTAACATCATTATGGCAAACATTATGTTCCAACAGAGCAGATCACAATCTCAAGCAGCTAGGAAATGGGGTTATGATTTTAGCCCCTTTTCTGTTTAATTTATACTCTAATAGTCTGATACAACTTCCAGGTCAACTGAATGCATGCTTACGTGTCATACCTGATGAAAAGGGAATGGTAACAGGGTCTTTCTATCAAAACTAGGAATGACCCCAAAATGCAATTGGTCTGAGTATCTATTGTCAGATGAATGTATTTATTCCCTCTAGTGAAAGAAGGTAATAGTTTAGCTGTAAAATAAATTAAGGCATGGCTTTTAAAAAAATGATTTATTTATCTATTTGAGAGAGTGTGTGCATGAGTGGGAGGAGGGACAGAGGGAGAGAACTCCCAAGCAGATTCCCTGCTGAGCGTGGAGACTGATGTGGGCCTTGATCTCATGACCTGTGAGACCATGACCTGAGCCGAAACCAAGACTTGGACCCTTACCCAACTAAGCCACCTAGGTACCCGAGGCATGGCTTTTAAGACATATTAGTAACATTTGATGATTTTTATTTTTTTTAAAAGATTTTATTTATTTGACAGAGAGATCACAAGCAGGCAAAGAGGCAGGCAGAGAGAAAGGGGGAAGCAGGCTCCCTGCTGAGCAGAGAGCCCGATGCAGGACTCCATCCCAGGACCCTGAGATCATGACCTGAGCCGAAGGCAGAGGCTTTAACTCACTGAGCCACCCAGGAGCCCCCATTTGATGATTTTTAAAGAAAAATCCCATTCCTTAAAAATGCAACATGATATATTCATAAACTGAGTTGGCAGTTGCCATAAACACCTCTTGCAACTATACCAAAAATATGTATGTATTTAAATAAGGACAAACAGGCAGTGTTCAAAAATGAAAAGAGTAAAAGCTATATTCAGGCAATATGGTTATGAGTGACTTTTTTCCTCCTTTCAAAATTTTCTTAAATATTTTTACAGGATTTCAATGATTTTCTCACAATGTATTGCAAAAAATGAAAAAAAAAGAAGATTCCTTTCCTGTTTTTAATACACCCTGTAACAAGCCTTCCGTTCTTTGGTGAGAAAGAGTTATCATGTCTATCTCATTTGGCAGAGTGAGTAGTTCTCAAGTGAAGTGTAGGATTTAAAAAAATTACAGTTCCCTGATAAGGACTGAGGGAAATTAATATTTTAAAGAGTGAGAAAAGAACACTTTCCTAAAGATACACACGCACTGGTCAGTCTTTTCCGAACAGTGAGAATGCCTGAAGCTTGCTACCCTGACCAGCATGTTCATTATTAAGAAGCAGAGAGGTGAAGGTAGGTACTCTTTGACTTAGAGAATATTTTATTGGCAGAAGCTCCGAAGAGATCCTTTCTTTAAATATTCACTGTGATCAGCATTCCCTATCACCTCAGGGATTTACTGAGAAGTCCAAGAGAGTCTGTTTTGCATCCTTAGGCAAAGGTTAGCCATTTCAGGGGGTTGGTGTATGTGATTTGTTTTCTTATGGACAAAATAATTCTGTCCCTGAAAAAAAAAATCACCTTTTTCTTCAAGGTCTTTCAAACTGTCTGAATGTCTTTGAGATTCTTAATCTCATCACTGAGTATCAAAAAGTGCCACCATAGCTAAGCCCACAATTTCCCAAGTTCATTAAAACTCCTATCCTCATGGCCCTATTAGGCGCTGGGACTTTCTTGTCTCACCTACTTGAATGTAAGGTAACATCCAAGAAGACTGGTATTTGAAGCTTCCCTATGAGGCAAAGTTAGGCATTCAAGGATCTATCCCTCATTTTATTCTGTGTCTCGGCCTGAGACACACTCAGAGAATTATTATAACTCTCCATATCCTGTGTTCATCATCTAGTATCTATTTCCAACCAGTCCTTCACATCTATGAAAGTTAGCCACTGGCAGAAGATGCTATGTGGGATGGAGAACTATGTCTTGGCTATAGGAAACATAAAGCGAAAGAAAATAAGAATCTGGATCTGATAACGGTCAGGAAAAATGCCCTTCCTTCTTGTTTTCAGACAGTTTTATGTGGGTCCCTTGTGTTTCTGCTCGACCTGTGGCAGTTATTATTCCAAATTCCCTGCTCCAGTGAACAGTATTAGTAGACAGAGGTAGTGCCTGCCTCCAGGACAGAGGGCAGATTTGCTTGCTGACCAGGATAATAAAGAATGTTTCTCTCCAGGGCAAAGTCTTGGCAGGTTTGCAAGAAACCCCCTTGTAAGACTGGTGGTTTTCTAAGCTTGTGGTCCCTCAGCCATGATGCAAACCCAATGTACGTGTGGCACTCCCTTGGGCCACCTACTCATCGTCCCCGTGCAGTCAGGGGATGAAGGGGGATGGATAAGAATGTGAAGATCATATTGCCTACTGTACCATGAGGAACACAGTCTTTTGTTTATGATCCAGGAGGTTCATGCTTTCCTTCCAACGTGCAGGAAATTAGCAGACTAACTTGTTAGCTTGAAAGTAGGGTAAAATCTCCAACTCTTTACAATTCTTGACTTTTCTAACAAGAGGTAGCCCACCATCAGGATGAGGACTCTCCTTAACCATAGTAGAAGAGAATTTTGATTTCACAGGCAAAACAAATAGGTATATATATGGTATCTAAGTATTAATGTGTGCCTTCCACTCCTATGTATTTATCATAGATGACTTGCTATAGTAAAATATCTCCTGCACTTACCAGAGGACATAACTGATACCAGCTTCACACAGACTCATCAACTGTGTTCCCAGAATATCTTTAACCAATGTAACATCTCTATATACACCAGCAATGTGGACTTGTTACCACTTAGTTTTGAAGGGAGCTTTCCCTGCAGGAAGCTGGTCTTGTTTCCATGGAGTAGATCAGAGTTCCTCCAGGAAAAGACAACACTTCAGAGAATGAAAGTTGAGATATTGGTAAATCCTGCTAAATCAAATAACCTTCAACTAGGAAGCAGTAAAATACCTAAAAGCTATATGCAGATATCTGAGTTATAAAGTGAACATTAAGGCCATTTGCCAGCCATATCTAAGAACAGCCTGTAACTTTTTTTTACAAAAAAAATTAATTACTTTCCATTTAAAATGTTTAATCTTTTTCTAATGATGAAAGAACAGAGAAATAAACATGACAGAATCCAGCCATCTCCAAAAGTCACAGCTTTATGATACTGACTCACAAACTTGTGTCAGAAACTTTGATCTACACAGAGTCTCTAAGATGTAGATTTAATTAATGTTTTGCTATTAATGACCATCCAGAGATAGTTTAGGAGAGAAATTTGTTTCTAGTATCTATGCCTTGTATCTCAGACTAATGCAACCCTAGAGATGTTGATTACATTAAGTCAGATATTTATAAGACATTGTTCTCCTTTAATCCCATGTATATTATGTTTCTGCTGTAAGTTAAGCAAAAACAAGTTTGGCATCTTACTACTTTGGACTTTACCCTTGCTTTCTGCTAGAAGGATGGAGCTTTATAGTACAGTGGTACACTGTTTCTCATCAGTAATATCATTTACTGCCAGTAAATCTTTAAATCGGTAAATCAGATCTTTAACATCTAATTTGTTTTGGAAGAGGAGGGACCAGTATTTTAAAGATAACTTTTTCAATGGACATTGAATCCAACACAAATTCCTAAAACTTTTCTAAACTTTCTAAACTTTTTCTTTCCTTTCCCTTTCCAGAAATATCCCCCCTAGAGATCAAAACCAATCATCGTAATAAAAGCGCAAATTAAAATCACACTACCAGGCTGAAACACATTTTTACCTATAATATTTACAAAGATAAACAGATGTGAAAAGATGTTGTTACAAGAATATGGGAAAACAGGCACCATCATGTTTTGCATAATAGGAGAGCAAATGGTTACAACGTCTATACAGAGCAATTAGGCAATATATCAGAATTTTAAACACAGAAATGTATCAGCCCACATTTGAACTTCTGAGAACTTAGCATATAGGCACACAGACAACATCACATCCGTTCAAGGTTTTGTATTGCAGCATTGTTTGAAGTAGCAAAAAATTGAAACAACCCAAACACAATGTAATACTGCACCACTACTAAAAAGAATGGCATGAATCTGTATCTAATGATATGATGGGGCCTCTAAGAAAGGTGCAAAGTAGTATACATTGTATGATAGCATTTGTGTAAAAAATTTTAAAACGGTACCTGTACATAGTATAACTTTGTGATGTGTTGACTTGACTAGCCAGGACTACATCTCCCAACATTCCTTTCTCTGGATGTTTCTAGGTAGGGTGGGCCTCAGGAGACATTTTTGCAGAAGACTTGGAAAGCTGAAGTCAAGCAGCAGCATTTTCATTTTGATACTTACAGGGTGGAAGCAGGCACATTTGAAGTTCATACACAGTGTTGTTTACCTCTTGGCATCTCTTTAGCCCAGCCTGCAACTGCTTCACTTTCCCCTGGATTCTCCAGATTCCCCAGCTCTGGGCCATGTGTGTGCTTGGTTAGCTCTGTGAGGGGTACTGGCTTCTTCGGCAGGCCACCCCCACCAAGTCAGGGGCAGAGAGAATGGATAGAGGTTCTAATCCATCCTCATGGATTCCAGCATATGCTCCTGGGGTCCAGCTTATTCTCCTCCTGTTTTTTCTTTGTCTTCCTTCTCCACCTGCCTGTCCTGCTGACTTCAAGCTCTAGCATCACAGCCTTACCTGACTGTTTAGCTGCAAGTGCATCAGATGAAATCCCTACAACAAATTGTGTGTAACATCTGGGACAAATAAAAAATGGATAGCAGTTGAGTCCAGAGAAGAATAGAAGTAGGGTGACTCAGAAGGAAAAAGAAGGAAGACCACTTGTGCTTCTAAGGTTTACATCGTGTGAATCTAGTACTTGTTTTAAAGAAAAAAATTGAAATGTTTGAAAATTCCTTAAATTATCTTTCTCATATTTGCATGCGGAAATACAGAAATATTTACCCTTTGTTTCAATTCCTTTAAATAGAGTCAGAGTTGCTTTCTATATTTATAAAAGGTTTTGCATGTCACAGGGGACTGAAAAGGGAAAAGGGAACTTATATGGTTTCTCTTTCTAGAATCAGCCCTAAGTGAAAGAGAACAAAGCTAGGATATTGGGCGTTATGTGCCCTTTGTCTCTTGCTCTTTCTAACATCCTTCATCGAAGGATCCCATTTGAGGGGACATCTAAGACTTATAGTACTGTAAAACGTTTAAAATGCCCTAAGATAACTCATTCTGCTTAAGATCTATATGTATTCAGCTTAGATAATCCATCCGTTATGTAACCAGCATCAAGTAGACTCTATGAAACATAGATCACGTCCAGATGGTTTATTCGGTATATGTGGGACCAACCATACTGCATCAGGTTATGGTTCCTGGAGGGGTTCTTTGGCTCAGGACTTTGGAAATAGTAGAACCTGCCTGAAAAATCAATATAACACGTGATAAAGATGATAATCAAAACAGCTGTATAACCTTATAATCTTTAAAGTGTTTCCGCACACATTGACTCATTTCTCAATTATATAGAAATAGCAAATATAAATTACCACATGTCAGGCATTGTGCAAAAACCTCCAAGTATTCTGGGTGTATCCTGAGCAGACCATCATTAACTTTGTTTTACAAATGAATACATCAAAGCCTAAAGACATTGAGACTTACCCAATATACCCAGGTAAGTCTCGTAATTAACATTTGAACACAGACCCACTTGACTCCAGAGCCCCTGCTCTTCACTAGTTTTTCTCACTGTAGCCCGGGGACAGAGGTAGGTTGAATTCTTAGTATCTCTATTTAAAAAAAAAAAAAAAAAGCCTAAGGACCCAGAGGGTATGTGATTTGTCAAGGCCACATAGATAAGGCAAAGTGGAAATCAAAATAAGAATGCCGGACTCCATATATTACACTCTGGTGTACTTAACCCCAGCTGATTATGAAGTATATACAAGAATGGATTCTTGCTTGACCACGAGTCTTACAGAAGATTAGCAAATTCTTCTGTGGACAATTGGAAGAATAGTCTATCAGCTATAGTAATCCTGAGTAATGTTTTTTTGTTTGTTTTTGTTTTGTTCTGTTTTGTTTTTTGTCCTGGACATGTGTTGTCTATTTCTTGGGCATTTCAATGGGCCTCTCAGATGGCAACAAAGTTCCCAGACTTCCAGTTCCAAATTTCCCTGAATCTAATTATTGTAACTTTTCTCTGCTCCTACAGCTGCTGCTTTTTTTTTTTTAATTTTTTAAAAACAACTTAGCATATAGTGTATTATTAGTTTCAGAGGTAGAGTTTAGTAATTTGTCAGTTGCATATAACACCCAGTGCTCATTACACCAAGTGCCCTTCTTAATGTCCATCTCCCAGTTACCCCATCCCCCCACCCACCTCCCCTCCAGCGGCAATCCTCAGTCGGTTTCCTAGAGTTGAATCTCTTACCTACAGCTGCTTCTTCAGACAAATTCTCATAGCCATTTCCTGTCCCCTTTTCTGTACCTGTAGATCTTATCATCTTTGGCAAGCCTTGCTTTCTTTCAAGTGCCCCTTCTTTGTCCTACTTCCATGTTCCTGTTAGCCTTTAACATTCAAGCTTCAGAATTTTAGGCGGTAATTCCCAGATTTGTTCATGAGCAGAATTCTTGAAATATCTTATTGTGTAAGAAGTAAACTAGGAAATGAAAATGGCAAGCCAAGAATTCAAGAGTAAGGAGCAAGCTCTAAGCAAAAGAGCAGGAGTAGGGTTCTAGGCAAATATCCCAGGCGGGACCTGTCATTTTGTTTTTAAAATGTTTTTTTAATATTTGAAACTAATAATAAAGGACACAGAATAACATACTAAACACCGAGGTACCCACCCCCTAGAATTTTCCAAAACAAATGAAAGCATCAATTAATAGATTCAAGAACTATTATAAAATCCAAATCAAATAAATATAAATTTCAGGGGCGCTTGGGTGGCTCAGTCAGTTAAGTGTCTGCTGTCAGCTCAGGTCATGATCTCAAGATCCTCGGATGGAGCCCCACGTCAGGCTCCGTGCTTGGCAGGGAGTCTGCTTCTCCCTCTCCTCCCCACTCCTGCTCTCTCTCGCTAGCTCTGTCGTCATCTCTGTCTCTCTCTCAAATAAATAAATGAAATCTTTAAATATATATATATATATATAAATTTAAAAAACAAATTTTATTTTTTTAAAGATTTTATTTATTTATTTGACAGAGAGGAGAGCGATCACAAGTAGGCAGAGAGGCAGGAAGAGGAAGAGGGAGAAGCAGGCTCCCCGCCGAGCAGAGATTCCGATGTGGGGCTCCATCCGAGGACCCCGAGATCATGACTGGAGCCGAAGGCAGAGGCTTTAACCCACTGAGCCACCCAGGCACCCCGTAAAAAACACAAATTTTAAAGCACACACAAAAGGAGGGAATCATTCCTAGCTCAAAGCAATCAGAGAGAAAAGAAACATTACCTTCAAAGTTGCAATAATAAAAAAATTAAAAATACAAAAAGTATTCTAAAAAAGTACAATGCAATAAAATATATAAATAAAAACAAAGTTGCAATAATAATACTGATGGGTGACCTCTCAACAGAAACAGTGGAAACCAGAGAGCAATAGAAAGATACCTTCATGAGGGCTGAACCAATATATCTGCCAACCCTGATGTCCTCACGTAAGAAAAATATTCTCCAGAAAGGAAAGCCAAAGAAAGACCTTTTCCAGAAAAGCAGGAATGGAGAAATTAGTCACCCATTAACACCCATTAACATTTGAACACAGACCCACTTGACTCCAGAGCCCCTGCTCTTCACTAGTATTTCTCACTGTAGCCCGGGGACAGAGGTAGGTTGAATTCTTAGTATCTCTATTTATGCACTTGAAAAAGGAAAGTAAGCCCTGAGGGCTGCCCAAGCGTGCAGGAAAGAATGTAGTGCACTGGAAAGGGTCAGTGTATGAGTAAATATATATGAAAATTAGCTGTATCAAACAACACTGCACAGTGTTTGAAATAGAGAATTCAAATGCATGACAACAGCACAAGAGGCAGAAGGGAGGGCTAAAAGAAATTTAAGTGGGGTTTTTTTGTTAATTTTTTTAAAAGATTTTATTTATTTGAGAGAGAGACAGAGAAAGAGAGATTAGGAGTGGAGGGAGGGACAGAGAGAGAAGCAGACTCTCCACTGAGCAGAGAGCCCCATGCTGGGGCTTTATCCCAGGCCCCCTGAGATCATGACCCCAGCTGGAGGCAGACGCTTAAGCAATTGAGCTACCCAGGTGTTCTAATGTAAGTGTTTTAATCAATGTAAGGGTGTTAATACACATTTTAAGGAATATTAGAAAGTAAAATATTAGAAATAAATTATTGAACACCTATTTATGATAAGTGAATGAAAGTCACCGAGACAAGATCAAAATAATGTAGATCTAATATAATCTATTTTATGATAAATCACCTAACACATGAGCAAATATGCTGTTTCTCATGCTTAATAATGCAGTGCAAGATATAGCTGAAATAAGGGAGTTTTTTAGAGGGAGGAGTAGGATAAAATGCATGATTTTCTTTCCATAAGCTGGTGCACGTATAGGTACTCTCGTGCTTGGCTTTTGGAAACCTTTTGTAAATTGTGGATAAAATTTGGAAATAATTCCATATACATTATATGGAACTCCATGTATTTGGTGGAAAAGGAAAGCACCTTTGAGCAACTGTAGGGATGTATGTAGGTTGATGACACTAACCCAGACCATTGCAAAGTCAAGAAGAATCCTGAGTAATTGTTTCTGAAGAGTGGAGAAAGAGCAGTTAGGAAAGAGGAGGTGGGGAAGAAACACACAGGAGTTCCTGGAGTTGTTGGAGGAAACAAGTACAAGGAAGCTGAAGTTTCTCTTCACTATCAGCACCCCAGTATCTGGCAAAAGCTTCATATAACCACAAAGATATGCATACCCCCATTTGAAGACCATTAGTCTGGGTCTGAGAGAGGCACTACGGAGTCCCAAGCTGGGCACATTTTCAGTTTTACTAGATATTGACAAATGGCTTCCTGAGTGGTTGAATCAGTTTAGACTCCCAAAGCAGGAAGATCGATACAGTACCTCCACGCTACTCTGATTTTTCACTGGCATTTGGGTTTTTGTTTTATCTTTTCCTGATTATTAAAAATGTTCAAGATCTTTTCATATGTTTATTGGCTATTTCAGTTTCTTATGTGAATCTGCTCTTTTTTTATGAAGTAATCTGTCCTTTTTTTTTCTTTAACAAGATTTATTTACACATTCTGGAGACTCATACTTTGTCACTTGCATGCATTGCAGATAGCTTCTGCCTGTCCAAAGGCAGATTTCTTAAACCTTTGGATGTCTCAGTTTCCTGATACGAAAAAAAGGAGCATAATAATACCTTCTTCAAAAGGTGTTAAGCCACTTAATCCTCAAAACAACTCTATGGGGTCAATCTCATAATCAAGCCCATTTTCAGATGAGAAAAATTTTCTAGGTTACGCTGAACTGCTTACCATAGAGGTTGTACCAATTTTTATTCTATCTTTAGAATATAGATATTCCTATATCTTTTGCTGTCCTTTTGTGTCCTTTTGATATTCCTATATCTTTTGCTGTCCTTTAGTGTCCTTTTGCTCCACTTGAAAAGATCAGACTTTGTTTTGCCCGTGCAGTATGTGTGAAATAGAATCTTTGTTTTTTATTTTGCATTTCCCTGGTAACTAACGAGGTTGAATATCTTTTTTTTTCTTTTTTTTTTTTAAATTGTAGGGGTTTTTTTAACTTTTTAAAAAATTTTTTTATTTATTTATTTGAGATAGAGACAGTGAGAGAAAGCATGAGAGGGGAGAAGGTCAGAGGGAGAAGCAGACTCCCCGTGGAGCTGGGAGCCCGATGTGGGACTCGATCCCAGGACTCTGGGATCATGACCTGAGCTGAAGGTAGTTGCTTAACCAACTGAGCCACCCAGGCGCCCTGAACGTCTTTTCATATGTGTATTCTCTGTTCTTGGATCTTCTTCTCTAAAATGCCTGTACATGTCTTTTGCTCATTTTTATTGGGTTATTTGTCTCTTTCTGGTTGATTCAAGTTTTCTTTATATATTCTGGATTCTTGTGGCAAGTAGCTTCTCCTAGTTTGTGGCTTCTTTTTTTATTCTCCTTATGCTCACACTTGATGAAAACAAGTTCTTAATTTCAATATAATTACCTTTTCCTTTTTGGTTATGCTTTTCTTGAGTTTATTACCTTCCTTTCAGTAAAACTTTCTATGTCTTTCTATTGTAGGTGTATCTTTTGCAAGAATCATAATCAAATCTGATAGCTTCTGATCTTCCCATATATGAATTTAATTTGTTTACCTCTGTTATTAGTGATATATTTAGACTTATTTCTACAATCTTATTTTTTTAATTTACTACATTCAATCCTTTACACTACCTTTTCTTCCCTCCTGTCTTTTGTTGGGTTAATAAATTTCCATATATTCATTGCAATTTTAGAATCTACAGGTTGCATGTATAACTATTTGTTTAGGCTGTCTTAAATATTTAGCATATATTTTTTAAAAGATTTTATTTATGGGCCCCTGGGTGGTGCAGTTGGTTGAGCGACTGCCTTCGGCTCAGGTCATGATCCCGGAGTCCCGGGATCGAGTCCCACATCGGGCTCCCAGCTCCATGGGGAGTCCGCTTCTCACTCTGGCCTCTCTCTCACTCTCTCTCTTTCCTAATAAATAAATAAATAAATAAAATCTTAAAAAAAAAAGATTTTATTTATTTGGGAGAGAGAGAAAGAGAGAACAAATAGGGGGAAGGACAGAAGGAGAGGCAGAGGGAGAAATAGACATCCCACTGAGCAGGGAGCCTGATGCCAGGCTCAATTCTAGGACCCTGAGATCATGACCTGGGCCAAAGGCAGACATTTAACTGACTGAGCTACCCGGGCATCCCAGCATATATTCTTTTTTTTAAGTAGGCTCTATGCCTAGCATGGAGTCCAACAAGGGGCTTGAATTCATGACCCCAAGGTTAAGACTTGAGCTAAGATCAAGAGTTGGTTGCTTAACCAACTGAGCCACCCAGACACTCCCAATCCCAGCATGTATTCTTAACCATAAATTTTTAATACACTCTAAAATCATTTCATATTTGTATGCTTTTAAGGACTTTAGCAGTATATGAAACGAAATTGCCAAAATATTGATTACTGCTAAAGCTGGATGATAGGTAAACTGTCTTCAAGGACTTAGTATATTTAACTACCCATTGAATATACACACACACACACAGCACACACACATACAAATAATACTATTAAGGAAGAATTTTAGTTTTTATTTTTTTATAAAAATGTGCAAAAATTGTCTTGGGGGAATTTTTAGCTACATAAATACATTTCCAAAAACATTTGGTTTGTTCCTGTGCTCACTGTTTTTTGGTTGGTTGTTTTTGTATGCCGTGCTTTTCCTCTGGGTTCAGGTTTCTTCTTGATGAAGAGGAATCTTAGTAATCTCTTCAGTAAGAGTCTGTGGCAAATTTTACTTTCCCTTTTTTTTTTTTTTAAAGACTTATTTATTTTATTTTATTATTTTTTTTAAAGATTTTTATTTATTTATTAGAGAGCGAGAGACTGAGAATGAGAGGGGAGAAGGTCAGAGGGAGAAGTAGACTTCCCGCAGAGCCGGGAGCCCGATATGGGACTCGATCCCGGGACTCCGGGATCATGACCTGAGCCGAAGGCAGTTGCTCAACCAACTGAGCCACCCAGGCGCCCTTACTTTCCCTTTTTTGAGATATAGTTTAACTGGGCATAAAGCTCTAGGTTGATGGTTATTTTTTCCTCAACATAGTATTAGAGAAATATTACTCTTTTGTCTTCTTTGTAGATGAGAAACCAGCTATATATTTAATTTCATTCCTTTGTGGATAATATGTCTTTTTTTCTTCCGGCCACTTTCAAGATTTTCTCTTTCCCTATTTTGCTGTGTTACCATAATGTGCCTGTGATATGGATTTATTTCCATCTATACTGTGTATTTCTTTTTTTTTTTTTTTTAAGACTTTACATATTTATTTGAGAGAGTGTGTGTGCATGCATGAGAGGGACAGATGGAGAGGGAGAGGGAGAGAGAATCCCAAGCAGACTCCTGCCTGAGCACAGAACCCTGTGCAGAGCTTCATCTCACAACCCTGAGATCATGACCTGAGCCAAAACCAAGAGTCAGATGGTCAACTGACTGAGCCACCCAGGTGCCCCTATACTTTTTATTTCATTTTTCTTCTGGAACTCCTATTAGAAATGCCTGAGGCCCTCCAGAATGTGTCCTTCACATCTTTAACTGATTGTTTTTGTTTCCTTTATTTGGATGCCAGGTGAACCCCCTCAGCATTCTGCCAATTTACTAATTCCCCAGTTCTTCCTGAACTAGAGTTTGTCCCAAGTATTGACTTCTCTTTCGAGAAGTTTTTATTTCTGCTTATTTTTTTCTTTTATAAATATTATTCCTCAATTTATCCTTTTGAAGAGGTGACATTTAATTTGAGAAAGTCAAAACCATATGAATTGACAGGTGTAGAGCACTCTAGGCAGGAAGAACAGCTTTGGGAACTGGACATTTACCCCCAGAACTGTCTATTCCTTAACCAGCATCTATCTTCAATTTGACCTATCATATAAGCGTAGCTGATTGTAACTCAGCACATTGACTGAATCTTGAGACTTTTGGTGTGAGACTTCTCAGTGACTGACTGGGTTTTGACATCATTTGGTACATACCTGATATGCAGAAGCTTTACTTCTGGTAGGTCAGTTCAGCCATATTATATCCAGGGACAAACATGGCCATGAACTGACTGAGCAACAAAATGCATGGTTGTAGCTGGAGGAAATAACAAAATGCAAGATTTATTTCTATATTAATCATGTGCTTTGTGGAAATCAATAAAGTGATTTTATAAATATAAACAACAAAACAGTTCAATGTCACCACTTAGCACCCTCTTGATTACAAAGAAAAAAATGAAAACTTGGGCATTAAAATCATGTAGCAGTACTCACAAAAGTGTCATATAGATGATCCAGATACCCCAAACTATGCTTAGACTAATATTTTTTTAAGAATATGATTTAATTTGTAATAACAAAAAATTTAACCCGGGTTTGAACTCAAATATCCCCAGTTGTAAAACTATTGCTCTCAGTCCCTGTAGATGGGAGAGAAATTTGGGGCCGTGGTGGTAGTAGACAGCCCTGATGTTCTTTTCCTCATGTCACATCACCTTTGATAATATAGTTGTATGCCTCTTTCTTCCTCTTCCCTTCCTCCTTCTAGCCAAGGACCATTCTTACAGCTGCCTATTCTGAACCAGACTCTAGTATTGCATTTTCTGACTAGAGGACTAACACATTCACGTATCTTATGTTATCTAATGCAGTGAGGTTTACCATCATCCTGTTAGGTTGTCACTTCTCTAGGGCACAGGGTACCGATGCACAAGTAGGTAAGGCTGTCTCCTTGGCACAACCACACAATGTGTCTACGCATAGCACAGCACAGTGGTCCCACAGGCTGGATGCATGCCTTCTGCCCACCGTGGAATCCACCATAGAACATTTTCCTGTTATGAGCTTAACAGTGTTGTCTTTCTATTGCATTCATCTTCCTAATTTCTCATGGTGTTTCTTCTAAAGTAAAAATATTTAGATCAAAAAAGACTGACTACACTGAGCTTTAAATTTTTAACTCTCTTCTGAAATTCCTTGACAAAGTGTAAGTGATGTTAAGTTCTTCATATTCTCACACTGCAGAAGAGGAACTATCATACTTTGGGGCTTGGCTAATTTTGGTAAATCTTTTTGAATGAAATAATTCAAATACAGAAGTTGTTTTCACAAAAAAGAGAAAGCTCTCGCTAATTTCTCCTCAGGAGGAAGTTAGTGCCTTGAATGTAATGTTCACTTCCTTTAAGAGAACAACATTCTAGGCAAAGAACTTGTTTCCATCAATATCCCATTTCAATTCATTACCAAAAGCCATAGAGAAAGAATGTTTAGTGCCAGGAAAATCTATGATCTGATGAACCAACAGATCAAATCAGTTAAGATAAAATCAAATTCACATTTAAAAATATTTCTTTTATTTCCTAGAAGTATAGGTATAAATAAGTTCAACAAAATTAACTTTTAAAATAAATACAACCTGTTAAGGTAAGATGAAAGATGTCATTAGTGAACTTCCCACAGCTTTTGAGGTTTCTCCATGGCCTAAAGGTCTAGCAAGCTGTGGTTCCTGCTATCTCCTCCAAAGACAAAAGTGGCTTGTGCCACTTGCTAATTTTGTTCTACTTGTGCCAGCCTTCTGTTAGCAACCAAGGCAGGTCAAGCTCTTTCCTATCACGGTGCCTGCCGGGAGTAGCCTTCTGCTTCTTCTCATCTTAACTTTCTTCAAAGCAGTCTTCCCTGACTACCCTGTCCGAAGTGGGTTATCTACCTTAACCCTGGTCACAGCTTCCTGTGCATTTCCTGCATAATACTAATTAGAGGCCTCAAGTTTCTTATTTCTTGGTTATTGATGGTCTTTTCCCAACACTAGAATGTAAGCCCCATAAGGGTAGGGACCTAATTTGTCTTATGCTCTATCCCTAAACCTTATGTGCCTGGTACAGAAGTCTACTAGCCAATGGCATCTTCATGATACAGCCGTCTCAGATTTAGAAAAATAATCAATGTCATTCAAACAATAAATGCACAGATACCTATCTGAATTTCATGGAAAATAACACAGAATTTAGGATATTCTGAAAGCCACAAACCTTAGCCTTTGGGTTTGAAATGAATTCATTTTTGTTAATTTTGAATGATGGCCACTAGAGGGAGACATAGCCAAATAATATACTCTTAAATTCTCAGATATTTCCATTAGAATTTTTGAAGTCCTGTAGCCCAACCTTCTTCCTAGCTTCCCTGAAAGATGTCCATCCAACTTCTTTTAAAACAAACCATATATAGGGGTGCCTGGTTGGGTCAGTCGTTAAGCATCTGCCTTAGGCTTAAGTCATGATCCCAGGGTCCAGGGATCAAGCTTCACATTGGGCTCCCTGCTTGGCAGGAAGCCTACTTCTCCCTCTCCCACTCCCCCTGCTTGTGTTCCCTCTCTTGCTGTGTCTCTCTGTCAAATAAATAAATAAAATCTTAAACTCCCCATATACATATACACATACACATATGTATATGTGTGTGTGTGTGTGTGTCTGTGTGTGTGTGTGTATATATATATATATATATATATATATATATATATATATATAAAAATAATATGTATACTGGAGAATTTCCAACCCTGTGGGACAGACTATTCTACTGCTGGGCACGGCTCATTTAAAAAGTCCTCTTGTCAAAGATGGCCTCATAGTAGGAGGACCCTAGGTTTATCTAGTCCTTTGAACACAGATAGATGATTGTCTTTCATTTTGAAAACCCGAGATATTGACCTAAGAACTGATAGAACAGAATGCACAACTAGAGGGAGAGAAGAGCCACACTGAGGAAGTTAGGAAGTGCAGAGACATGGTTTGGGGGAGAAACAAATTGTGGGTTCTGGGGAGGAGAGAGAACCCTGGTCACGGAGAAAAGTGAGAGACAGAAGAAGGCACAGGGATAAGCACAAGAACACTTCCCCAAATCATTGGCTGGGAAAATGAGAGGGGCTGATTTTCATGAGTTTTTAAAAACGGTGGGATGCAAAGACTGGAGTTTCAGAGGTCCACAGGTTTGGCTGGGATAGAGACCTGAGGACTCTGCCTACTCCCAGACAGAAGGCAAGCAAACAACTACAGGGTACACTGTGCAATCTGAGGCTTGCCTGGGGCACGTGGGAAGAGACTGTTCATTCTTTTGGGAGGGCACCTGTGGCTTCTCCTTTCTGAAGACAAAAGAACTAGTGGATGTCATTTCCCACCTCCTCACCCTACCACCATAGGTGCAGAGACACCTGCTGAGGGCAGCTAACTGGGACATGGGCGGTTTAGCCTGCTTTGTGCCAAATCTCACACCCCTGTACTCTGGCACAACTGTCCTTCTGGGTCAACTGTTCCATCAGTTCCAACTCTGAGAGACCCTTTCCCAGAGGACGAGCACAGGTCCCTACCAAACCAGGTCCCTGAAGTTTGGAATCTTAAAAGGCAGTAGACCTGGCTTGGGTAGAGCCCAAGATACACCATGCTGCTCCAGGCAGGCAAACAACCCAGAGACAGATGCTGGAAAACACCTCTGACACATGAGATGAAATTATTCACTACTCGGAAAGAGATTGCTAGAGGGCAGCGAGCACTAACTCCCCTCTCCAGGAACAAAGGACCAGTCTGGCACCAGTTCCCTTCCCTGCCCCTCAGCATAAACCCACTTCATTAAATATCACAGTGCCAGCACTGGCTACCTAACCTGCTTACACAAAGTCTTGCCCCCCTTAGCTCTGCTGGTTCAGCTTTTCTCAAGCAGATGTGCCCAAGGCCAGTGCAACAGTTCTCTTCCCCAGCAGACCAGCACGAACGCCTGCACAAACCACATCTACTGACCACAGAGTTCTGCAAAGCTTCAGTTCTAGTGGAAATCACATCAGGTCTCATTTAGCAAGCAGACCAGAGCACATGCAGTTAAAACTTGCCACACTCTGGCCAAGATCCAAATACTCCCCACTGCAGGCAAGGAGAGCCTCTGTAGATGATTGGCCTGAGGGATAGAGTGGCCAAAACACAGGAGCCTAGAGAACCCACCACACACACACCAGAGACATTTCATGAAGAACCAGGCCCTGGACAATCTATGACCTCTTGTTCATAGAGCATTACTCTCAGGAAGAGGAAACATAATATACTCTTCTAGCAGAGAGAAGAAGGCAGATACCTAGACAAAATGCTAAGATACAGGAATTCCTCTGAAAAGAAAGAACAAGAAAAGATCACCACCAGGGATCTAATCAAAGCAGATATAAGTAGTGCCTGATCCAGAATTTAAAGGAACAATCATAAGGATACTAGATGGGCTTGTGAAAAGAATGGAAGACTTCAGGGAGACCTTCACTAAGATATAAAATCACTAAAAAACAATCAGGCTGAAATGAAAAATGCATTAGCAATGATTTGAAACTGACTAGATATAATGACCACAAGAATGAAAGAAACAGAGGAATTAATAAGTGGTGTAGAAGACAAAATAATGGAAAATAATGAAGCTGAACAAAAAAGAGAAAGAAAAACTTTGAATAACAAAAGTACACTCAGGGAACTCCATGACTCCACCACCTGATAATGTTCATATCATAGGAATCTCAGAAGAAGAGAGAGAAGGAAAAAAATGAATTTTAAATTTAAATTTTAAAAAAGGAGGTAGGCAGAAGGTTTATTTGAGGAAATTGTAGATGATAAATTCCCTAATCTGGGAAACGAAACAGACATCCAGATCCAAGAGGCATGACAACTCCCATTAAAATCAACAAAAGCAGGCCAACACTAAGACCTATTTAATAAAATTTGCAAAATAGAATGATAAAGAAAAAATTCTAAAAGCAGCAAGACAAAGAAAGTCCCTAACTTACTTACAAGGAAGACCCATAAGGCTAGCTGCAGATTTCTCAACAGAAACTTGGCAAGCCAGAAGACAGGGGCAGGATATATTCAACATGTAGAATGGGGAAATCTGTAGCCAAGAATACTCTATCTAGCAAGGCTATCATTCAGAATGGAAGGACAGATAACAGTTTCCCAGACAAACAAAAACTGAAGGAGTTTGTGACCACTAAACCAGTCCTGCAAGAAATATTAAAGGGGACTCTCTGAATAGAAAGGAAAAACCCAAAGCAATAAAGACAAGAGAGGAACAGTGAAAATCTCCAGAAACAACAATAAAACAGGTAATAAAATGGCTCTAAATACCTATCTATTGATAATTACTCTGAATGTGAATGGACTAACACTCTAATCAAAAGACATAGGGTGGGGGCGCCTGGGTGGCTCAGTGGGTTAAGCCCTCTGCCTTCAGCTCAGGTCATGATCTCAGCGTCCTGGGATCGAGCCCCGCATCTGGCTCTCTGCTCAGCGGGGAACCTGCTTCCCCCTCTCTCTCTGCCTGCCTCTCTGCCTACTTGTGATCTCTCTCCTGTCTGTCAAATAAATAAATAAAATCTTTAAAAAAAAAAGAGAGAGACATAGGGTGTCAGGATGGACTAAAAAAACCAAGACCCATCTAAATGCTGCCTATAAGAGACTCATTTTTAGACTTAAAGACACCTGCAGATTGAAGGGAGAGGGTGGAGAAACATTTATTGTGCAAATGGACATTAAAGGAAAGCCCGAGTAGCAATACTTATGTCAAACAAACTAGATTTTATTTATTTTATTTATTTTTTTGTTTAACTTGTTTACTTTATTTCATTTTTAATATAAAATTATTTTTTCCACAAATACATTTATTTTATTTTTTCAGTTTTACAAGATTGATTGTTCATGTACCATACCCAGTGCTTCATGCAATACGTACCCTTCTCAATACCCATCACCCTCCCCTCCAAAAACCTCAGTTTGTTGCTCAGAGTCCACAGTCTCTCATGGTTCATTGCCCCCTCCAATTTCCCCGCATTCACCCTTCCTTTCCTTTCACAATGCCCTTCATGTTTTTCCTTATGCTCCACACGTAAGTGAGACCACAAGATAATTGACTCTCTCCGCTTGCCTTATTTCACTCTGCATAATCTCTTCTAGTCCTGTCCATGTTGATACAAAAGTTGGCTATTCATCCTTTCTGATGGAGGCATAATATTCCATTGTATAGATGTACCATATCTTTTTTATCCATTCATCTGTTGAAGGGCATCTTGGCTCTTTCCACAGTTTGGCGATTGTGGCCATTGCTGCTATGAACATTGGGGTACATGTGGCCCTTCTTTGTACTGCATCTGCTTCTTTGGGGTAAATACCCAGTAGTGTAATTGCAGGGTCATAGGGTAGCTCTACTTTTAATTTCTTGAGGGATCTCCACACTGTTTTCCAAAGTGGCTGTACCAATTTGCATTCACACCAACAGTGGAAGAGGGTTCCCCTTTCTCCACATCCTCTCCAACATTTGTTGTTTACTGTCTTGTTGATTTTGGCCATTCTAACTGGTGTCAGGTGGTATCTCGGTGTGGTTTTGATTTGAATCTCC